>CM060075.1:12297763-12897763 GCA_030533445.1 Cyprinodon diabolis | reverse complement strand
CATGTCATCTCAAGGCACTTTACAGTTCACCAGATCATGTAGTCAAATTGATTCAAAGTTTTCTATTGTTAAAATGAGGAAGTTTGTCCCCTAAAAAAGCCAGTTGCATCTCGGGGGCTTCCTCACGGTCCTTTTCCTGGGAGCAAGTTATTTACTACTCTTAACTCAAACTGGGTAAAACCATATAAAAAGGACTACAAAACAGGAGTAAAAAATAACAGAGTTTATTCCAGATCAGGTCGTTACAGGACAGAGAAAAATGCTTGGAGCTTGCACAGCTGTGGGCTCAAAAATCACGTCCGCGAGCATCCGGCAAAGATTGAGCCCCGAACAAGATCATCTCCTGTTTCTTATACCTTATGAGTCTATGGGTTGCATCATGTGGATGCTTAGCTGTCCGTATCAGAAACTGATACGCCATCAATGCCCTGACCCATATGCAGCTTGCTTCTATGCTTCAGGGTTACAGATAGCTATCCTCTATCAGACCGGCTCCAAGATGTGCCCATATCCTGTGTACTCTTAAAGACACAAAGGCTGTCCTGATTAGATGACCTCTGTACACACAGTGACATCCACAATGTGAAGGAAGGCCTTCTACTCTGTCTTAATCTGGCTAACAGAATAACAACGAACATGATGTATAAATAATAAACCTAACATTATCTAGAGAAAATTAGTTATTTGTATCTACTCATTGACTGGAAGGCAATCCCTCACACTAAGCATGCTTGTAGAGACGGTGGAGAGGAAAAACTCCCCTTTAACAGGAAGAAACCACCAGCAGAACTAGGCTCAGTGTGAGCGGCCATCCGCAGAGGCTGACTGGGTTTCAAGGAGACAGAAGCAAAGATACAAAAGGCAGCTGTAAAAGGCGGCCCCGTCCAGGAAACACACAGCCAGGTAGACGAGCTCTGAGCCAACTCCATGTCAGAGGATGAAAAGAGCACATCCAGTTAGTCACAGTCAGAGAAACAGGACTACACTGATTAACAGGCCGATCTCGCACATCTATAAACAAAGGTGTTGGTGGCAGCAGCACAGCTGATATTTCCCTCCAGGATGGTGTCACAGCCAAACAGGAACAGACGAGGCGAAGCTGAGGATAAGCAGAGAAAGCATAACGTTAGAGATTGAATTAACAGATTTTGCAGAGTGGGAGAATAGAAAAAGAATGAAGCAGAATAATGAAATGGGGGTCCCTATGTCCTCCAGAAGTCTAAACCTATAGCAGCATAACTATAGAGATAGCTCAGGATAACCTGAGCCACTCTAACTACAGTATAAGCTGTATCAAAAAGGAAAGTTTTAAGCCCATTGGTAGTTGGTTCCTGTTGTCGGAAAATTTAGATTTCACTAATTTATCCTATTTAATCAGTCTGTTTCACTTTCAAGGCCACACCAACTCTGTAGGATGGTGTTTGTAGACCCGACATAGTTTCTTCCCATAACAAACCCCATTCTTTCTCAAGGTTTATTCATAACATGTCACTGTTAAACCAAAGTGTCTGTAATTTGTTTTGACTCTGACTGCTTTTCCATTGTTGTAAGTAAGGGGGAACGAACGCTGCTCATGCAGAACAGGGCAGAATGCTGTGCCATAAGGGCTGTATGATGATCTGTTCTCTCTTTGCAAAAATATGAATAAATGTGCCGACTGAGTGAAATCCATCGATCTCTGTTTATTTAACCAGGATGAATAGTTGAATACTTTTTCCCACAACAATTCCACAGGAGAGGAGCCTGATAACTCAAAGATCTGCCTCCCATGCCATCCATCCATCCATTTTCTTCCTCTTATCTGGGGGCGGGTCGCGGAGGCAGAAGTCTAAGCAAAGATGCCCAGACTTCCCGATCTACGCACACTTCCTCCAGCTGCTTGGGGGGGACCCCGAGGCGACACCAGGCCAGCTTAGAGACATGGATGGATGGATGGATGGATGGATGGATGGATGGATGGATGGATGGATGGATAATACTTTTATCTCCTTAGTCTTAAAAACATGAGCTAATCTCCACAGATAACTTCATTAAAATAAACACTTTACTGTTCACTCCATATTCCTCCTGCTAAATATGAATAGATGCCGCACTAAAATTCTATTCATTTAAAATCTCATGAATATACTCTTTATGAAAGTATTTTGAGTCCTCTTATTATTCATCTACATTTAAGTTGAAGAGACCTGTTAATAGCAAATTATGATTTGCTATAATTATTTCAAAGTCCCCACTGAACAAATCCCCGCAAAACATTTCATTACATACATTGGAGCACCAGACTTTCCCATCCCTACTTAAATTTTTGCCATTCTGCTCTGAGTTTAGTGTTGCTTTACAATGTCTGCGCTCATCTACAAATTATAGCTGCACTTTGATGTAAAGCACTTCATAAAAACACCAAAAAAAAACATAGAAACAAGAAAGAATACACCGTAATATGACGAAAGTCCAGCACAAAACAAATAAGATTAAGTCATAAGGCAGATCATAAAAAGGGGTGTTTATGGTCAGTTTTTAAAAAAGAAAGTGCTTTAAAGTGCAGAGGTAGGTTAGCAAATCTCCAAATTTTCGCCTAAGCCTTGTATACCTATAGAGGCTGCTGTTCAGTTATGAGTTACACCAGTAAAATCCTTCCATTATTTAAAAGCAAAAATATCATTGAACCTATTGTGAAGTCAGGAAAAATCATTAAAAATAATTATACATGTCCTCCAAAAATAATGAAAGTAACAAATTATCAAATAAATATTAAATATATAAGGTCTCTGTGTTTCACATAAATATAATTAGACATGTTCGAAAAAAAGAGGACATAAAAGAGGGCAAGTAAGTAAAGTAGGGTGCCAAATAGGCAGGAAACCAGCTTGATGTGATTAAACGTCTGTTTGAACACAGGGGTTCCCTGGAACAGAGAGAGAGTCACGTAGAAAAAGAGGAGGAGCAGAGATAAAGCTGGAGATAAAGGCTGAAGTGACTCTTGGGAGGATCTAACTGTCCACAGATCAAGCTGTATTTGCTCTAAGAAGTAAAAGGTAAGTAAACCTCATTTAGAATTTTAAGTTTTTCTTATTGTTTTGTTTGCAAAAATGGTTTTGGTTCAACATTGGTGCCAACTTTGTAGTTTGAGCCACTTTTTTATCCAAATACGTCTTATTTGTTTTAGTCTTTTACAAAGGACTTGGTAAATTTAATATTTGAAAAGATTGCATTATTTGGTGTAATCCTCAGTCTTCATGACTTTGTGTGAAGGAATGCAGACAGTGAGTGGGATCGAAAAGGAAAGATGGATGAGAGTGGGAGTGTGTACCTACAGATGGCCTCTCGGTGGTGCCACTCTGATGGTCCGCGTTCCTGGATCCTGAGTCCAGCTGGCATCGCTGATGCAGGCCGATTCCAGGCCAAAGCATTACCTCATCGCTTAATTTAATCCTCCTTATATTCCATTTTCTAATTATAGTCAGATTTAACTCTTTACAGTCTGCCTTTTACTAGTTTCAGCAAACTAAAGAAGGTTAGCAGATTTTTCTGTCAGAAAGACTGCAGTCGTAATTTAAGTGCCTAATTGATTCACTATAATACAAACAGCCAAACAATGTTTCCTTAAAAAAGAAAAGCTGGCAAAAGGTGTTTTTAGATTTAAAATCTAATTTATTTTTAAAGGAAATAAATGCGAAATGAAGTCTCTGCTTATAAGTTACTGTACGTTTAGCCATGCCTTTTATGATTTAATTTTAAGTAGAAAAACAAAAGAAAAGCAGTGTATACTTTTATAACAGCATATAATTTACTCTATATTTACTGTAAAGATACTTTACAGTAAATATAGAGTAAATAATATGCTGTTCATAAGCTGTCTTGTACTCTGAAAATATTCAGGTAAAAAAACAAAGCTTTAATTGTTTGGTATGCATTTAACCGGTCAAAAGTGTGGTACCGGATATTTGTACCACTGTGACAATCCTATTATTAACTATAGAACACAGAAACAGATGATCTATAACATATGTTCATTTTCTTTCTCCAATAAAAGTTGGAGTTAATTAGTTGTACTCTTAAAACATAAAGTGCTATGAAGCATGTCGGTCAGAGAGTATACAGTCATCTGCATACAAGCTTAAAAACAGCATTGTGCTTCATACAATTAAGTGCCGAAATTCAGTTCAGAAAGGCCTGAATTGTCCATCTGCTAAACTTGACAACTGACAGTTGCCTTTTTTTAATTCAATGTTAAGTAGAAACATCATAGAAGAAATTCCCCCAAAAAGTAAAAAAAAAAACAGAAAAACAGACCACTGGACTTTGTTTTCCAAGTTTGAAGACGTTTCGCTTCCCATCCAGAAAGCTCTCTCAATTCAAAATTTCTGGAGTAGCATTTGATTTCCAGGCTTAATAGAGTAGCAGAACAAAAGCCAAAATCACTGCTCCAGACATTTTGAATTGAGATAGCTTACTGGATGTGAAGCAAAACGTCTTCAAACTTGGAAAACAAAGTCCAGTTGTTGGTTTTTAACTTCTTTTTGGAATGACTATGACCTGGATGCTTGAGAATTTTCACCAGCAACATCAAAGAAAAGCAGTTTTACAGTAAATAGCATGTTTATATGCTGTATCCCTTAGCGATATGCTTAATATAATGTTTATATAATTAGAGAATGTCACACATTCATTTAAGTTAAATATCATGTCATCTATTGCTTCACAGGTCGCAGGCCACCTGCATCAGTTCCAGCTACCTGGTGTAGCATTCGACCAGGACACTTTTACCTTAACTGATGGATCTCCTGTTTGAAATGGAGCACTTTTCTTCTTGGCACCATCTAAAATAAATCTCCAGAGACAATCCATCTTCAGTCAGAGCTATCAGAACTTCGCCTGAAGCACTAATTTGTCTTGAGAGGATTTTATGGGGTATGTTTTCTTTTCTGTTGAAAGGATGACTTTGTAACCTGAGTGAATTTGTATCATAAGAAATCATCTCTGAGGAGTAACTGTGCTTTCCAGGAGGAAAACACAAACAACGAGCTGAAAACACTGAAACTTTGACATACTTTGGAAATATGGCATCCCGCTCTTTTAGTCCTGCACTTTCTGTGGTTGCCAAATTAACCTGTCTTGTTGGACTGTTGCTTATTGACCAATGGGGGCCCTCAGGGATCAACTGCCAGAATGATACGGAGCCGATTGTGCTGGAGGGAAAGTGCCTGGTTGTATGCGACTCAACTCCTACAGCAGAGCCGTCAGGCAACGCTCTGGGCATGTCGGTGAGGTCAGGCACAGGTCGGGTGGCTTTTTCAGCCATCCGCAACACAAACCATGAACCATCTGAGATGAGCAACCGCACCATGACCATCTACTTTGATCAGGTAGGTCAATGCAAGACTGGCTGCAAGGAGTAAAACAGAAGGAGGAATAAAAAATGGTCACAGGTAGAAAGAGTCCAGATGTGACCAGAGTCCAAAACTTTTGAAAGGGCAGGCCGAGTGCAGGTATATTTAGCCAATAGTAATAGCTGTGAGAAATTAAGGTGATTGAGAGAGTGGCAACTTTATCTGCTTACACTAATCAACAGAGTGCAACATAGTGGGTAGAGGCAAGCAGCGGCCAAAACACACTCCTACAGGCCTGATTCATGACAGTTTGACTGCAAAAGTTTAAATGAAAGTTTAAATAAAAGTTTTAATTGATAATCAGCTTTGTAAAAACTGAACAATGTAAAATTGAATTGTTTATCCTTACTGAAGATCCCAAGACAATTTTACACAACTGATTAAATGTTGGGTTTTCAACAGAGGGAAATTTTCAGAAAACTGTAGATCCGTGAGTAGTAGTTATTGGTTCCATTTTCCTCCCATCCCATGTTGAAGTTCCCTTGTGCAAGGTGCTTAACCTCTAGTTGCCTACAAGTTCTACAATTTTTTTATAGATTTTTCTTCAGTACTAGGAATGGCTTTAGAGCAGGCGTGCACTGTACGATTATGTTTACCCTTTCTGGGCCAGTTTTTCACTCAGGCAAGAAGTTTTTGGATCAGGCTAAGTTTCAGCTTACGAGCTTTACCTCAAAACGAGCTTTACCTCAAACATGCATAATGTAGATGTGTAAACAGGGGAAATTCTTATCTAATTTTACTTCAGGATAGATGAGTTTTATGAGGACCATCTCGTTACGGGGCTGAGTCTGATGAGTGGTTTTTGGTCAGACAGCGATCGCATTAGGGCAGAGGGATGTACAGTCTAAGAACAGATATCATTAGCTGTGAACTTTTAAACCCTGCAGTTTCCTTGTACAGTTCGAGCTGTAGCTGAGTACAACGATGGAAAATACCACGCACTGTATGCAAAAATTTAGAGAACTTGATATTTGACACAGACATGGTGCGGTGCTTAAAACGTTTATTGAAAGGCCTTGGTATGGCTGACTGAACAGGAGATGCAGGCAGAAAAGACTGGTAAAAGGTAGACATAGTCTAGGTTGTGACCAGAGACAGAAGCAGATAAGAACCCAGTGAACGAAGGGTGAGCACAAGAACAGATGATATGCAGGAGGAGCTCTTATGCTAGAGATGGACTCAGGCAGAAAAACAAGACTATCTGGCAGACACATTTACATGGGCTGCCCCATCAGTGCTGCCCCTATCTGGCTGCCCCATTTACACTTGCCCTTTGAAACTGATCCATGCCGAGTTCGGACCAAGCTTGGATCGGTTAACCGTGCCAACCTTGTTTCTTTTGGACCATTCATCGTGCTAGGACAGTTCCTTGCCTCCTGTTGGCAGTCCACAACACTACAGCTCCCAAGGCGGGAATTACGCATATAAAAATGGCAGCAATGGCGGGAATTTATGTGCCTGAAATGCATCCTCCGCCCAAATTTCAAAATGAGAGCTTCAGTCTCAGCATCATCCTGGGTCATACCACACTCTTTTGATGTAATTTACTGTTAATAGGCTGGGAAGAAATTTGTGTTCTGAACAGATGAATAAATCTGTGAATTACAAAGCCGGACACGGCTGAAAACTCGCAAAATGAGTCAGCTGACTGTAAATAGGAGATGATGTGGTCTGGTCATGCGCTCTTTGTCATCAGAGAACCGAGCCACAACTGAACCATGCCGAGCCCTACAGCTGAACTAGTACTAGATTTATTGAGTTCGGTTGTGTCTGGCACAGTCCAGTTCAGCTGTGTTCCATTCACACTTAACCGTTATTTCAGTTACCGTGTTTGTACCATTCTCATCACGGTTTCAAAAGGGTAGTGTAAATGGGGCTACTGACTGTGAGAGGGAAGGATAACAAATGGGAGGAAGAATTAGGCTGAATAGAAAGAGTATCTGCTTACTTTATTTAGCGAGTCCAGCAGAGCAGAAAAGGACAAGCAGCCAGCCAGCCCAAAAAAAAAAAGAAAGAGACAGGGTGCATGACATTGAAAGTACAAATGTTTAAATATAGCTTTGGTGTGAAGTACTTTGAGAGGTCTTGCTCACCAAAACAAAATTCAATTCAGTATATTTATGTAGTGCCAATTCACAACAGATGTTAGGTGTCAAGGCATTTCAAGAAGAAAATACTGTCAGATTGGTTAAAATGAAAACCAGTGGAATTTGAATCCAGTCATTGACTTGAGAGTTAAGGTCCTCCTGGATGAGCTTTTGGCAATGATTTTTGCTTGCATTTTGTTGTTGACTCTTTAGCAATCCCTCACACAAAGCATGCATGTAGTGACAGTGGAGAGCAAAACAGCCTTTTAGAAGAAACCTCCAGCAGAACCAGGCTCAGTGCGAGCGGCCATCTGCTGAGGCCGACTGGGGTTCAAGGAGAAAGAAGCATCCAAAAACATAAAAAGATGATAAATGATAAATGTTAACAAGCTCCATCGGTGGCACTGTCCAGTAAAGACACAACTAGGCATACAAGCTCCAAGATAACTCCCATGTCAGAGGATGAAAGAGAGCACATGCAGGTAGTCACAGTAAGAGAAAAACAGACCAAGCTCCAACATCTATAAATGAAGGTGTGGATGGCAGCAGCACAGCTGATATTACTTTTCAGGATGGAGTCACAGCTGAACAGGAATAGACCAGATGAAGCTACTATGGTGAATAAAAAATCATAGAGAGCATAACGTTATCAGTGGAACTTAACAAATACTGCCGAATTGGAGAATAGAGAAGGCAGAATGAGGAAAAGTGGTCCCTATGTGGTCCATCAACCTAAACATATAGCAGCATACAAATAGAAAATAGCTCTGAAATACCCAAAATTATTTTGGGTAGGGTTAAAAAAAAAAAAAAAAAAAAAAAAAAAAAGCTTTATAATGTTATAGAGTTGATTTAAGATAACCTAATTCCAGATATTCACATTCTGAACCATTTCTTTAGCTTATGTAGAGTTTGACCCCACAGGCTGAGGATGCAGCTTTACTGTTTTTTTTTTCATATGGTCTTTAAATAGGTTTAAGCACTTTTAAATATAATTGATACTTCCATATTAACATGAATGGAGTAACAAATAGAAACAGGAAAATCCAACAAGCATGACTGAAACAAAGACGTTCAAGTAAAGGGGTTTGATAACACGCATGACTGATTACTAGATGGTGAACAACTGAGGCAGAGCGATGAGCGAAAAGGAAAGCCTTATAAAAAGAAATTATATTTAGTGAAATCACAAATTGAGTACAAAATAAATTAGATGTCACCAAAAAGGCAAGGTAAGAGAGGTGAAAAACAGCTGCAACAAGACTAACAGTAAATATTCAGACCATAAGTCGAAAAGGTATATGGATTACCAAAATAAATAGGAAGTTAGATTTTAAAAGAGCTATTAAAAACAGAAATAGAAAACAAGAACCGAGAAGTAGACTGAGAACAATGACTAAAGCTTAACAGTGAACCCTAACCCACAAAACAAGTTCACAGGAAAATAACACAGGAGGAAGTTAAGGAGTTACCTAAAAAAAAAAGAAGAAAAACACTGGATAAAAAACAGGATGAAAGAATGATTTAAAGATGACAACATGAAGAAGGAAGCATATTTCATTGGGGTATAGACTCATGTTACTCCATTATAATACAATATATAAACAGACTTAAAAAAAAAAACTGTTAAAAAGGGACAAAAACAACACATTTTTATGTTGCTACTTGATACAACATAGTTTAAGAATAGATAGAGTTATCATGTCTTGTTAGCGAAAAATACTAACCCAAAATATATTGACTGATTGGCTGGCTTTATTGAGCTCACAGTGGAGAAAGTTATATAAATGCCATCTTACCTAAAATTAAAAAAAAAACACAATAAGAAACTAAACCTTCTATTATAAAGTCTTTTCCCGAAATGTTCCTAAGTGTTTTTGAGTGTATTATAAGTATTTGTGTGTGTGTTTTTTTTTTGTTTGTTTGTTTGTTTATTTGTTCTTCTTTAGGCTGTGGCAGATGTATTTAACCTGTTCTGGGGTTAGTTAGCAGCATTAAGCTAAATCATGGACATGAGCTTTTATCTCTGACCTAATTTTCCAGCTTAAATATCTTTATTTTGATGGAGATGTGGAGGATATCATGCCAGGAAAAATAATCTTTGTAATTGCATAAAAATGCTTAGAATTACACAGCTTAAAATTAAATAAATTAATTGTTTGTATAACATTTAGAGAATGTGTGCTTAAAGCTAATTTCTTTGTTTGTGCTGATATTTGATGATTATTCTCAGCTGGTATTCTCTGACCTGAAGGTCCGGTATAATAACCAGGGAAAGCTAGATCTGTTGGTGATATCCTTCAATAGAAGTTGTTTATCATTATAATCAAACATTTGCTGACAAGTTAATAAATCTCTGGGTAATTCAAGATGAAAAAAAAAAATACGAAAGTAAAAGCAATTAAAAAAATCATTCAAAAAAATATATGAATAAAAAAAATTTTGGTGGCTCTATTGTAGGTTTCAAAAACCTACAATAGAGCGACCAAAATTTTTTTCAATTTTCAAAAACCTACAATAGAGCAATTGAGTTGATTCCTTCCTCCTAACATCGCAACCCCCATCCCCTTACAGGGGAACAGAAGACCTTGCCTGTTCAGCCAGGCCAACGATTCCCTTTAATTACCCCTTTTTCACAGACATAGACAGGTATGGGGTATTGCAGTCTAACAAAAGAAACCAAACGACCCCCATCCCTAAGGGGCTGACCCGTTCGTCCGGTTCAATTTTCATGTTTTCTAAGCCAAAACAAGGCTTTGTTTTTGGTCCACTCTGTAAAGCCTCAATCACAACACTATTTCTGACATTTTGATTTAAAAAAAGCTTCCTGGATGGGAGGCAAAACGTCTTCAAACTTCAAAACAAAGTCCAGTGGATTGTCTTTTTTTTTTATTGTTTTGGAAAAAAAGTCCTCTTTATTAATTTTAAATAAGATTTTCTAATAAATACTTTTAATTGTTGTGTGCATTTACAGCTTGGGGCAAAGCTACTCTTACCCAAGATCAATACCCACAAAACAATGCATGTTTCTATCATTTGGTGATCATGAAAAAATAATAATTACAATATTAAAAATCTGACCTCATCATAGTGACATTTTTGAACGACTCATTCTTGTTTGGTTTATTTAAAGTGAAAATGTATCCCTTTTAGTTAAGTCATGCCATCTGGGTAATTCTAGTTTTTCATCTTATTTGAGTTATTTCTTCTGATGCTTTTTGTCAATTTCTCTTTAGCATTAATAGATCAAAATATTCAGAAAACATTCTAAACTGTTGATCTGAAGACAAAGAAATCCTGAAAAACAAGCATTATTTTTACAAAGATTTTTTTTTTTATTGATTTTTCTAACCCTGCCAACTCCCCTCTCTCCTCTTATAGATACTAGTGAATGTCGGCAGCCATTTTGACCCAGCAACAAGCATCTTTGTGGCCCCCAGAAAAGGAGTCTACAGCTTCAGTTTTCATGTGGTTAAAGTTTACAACAGGCAAACAATACAAGTAAGAATAATGGATTTAGAAGGAAATTTTACATGGAAAAAGCTGTTTATTCAAAGCTGAGTCTTCAGAGTTATTTAGTTATTTTTGCCAAGGGTGTTTTATTTTATTTTATCTAATCTAGCGCTATCATTAATAGGAATCCTCTTATAGTGATGGAGATAAAGGTTTCTATCTAACCGTCTTCCTCCCATCCTGTCTTTCCAGGTGAGCTTGGTCCTTAACGGCTGGCCGGTGATCTCAGCGTTTGCAGGTGATCAGGATGTGACGAGGGAAGCAGCCACAAATGCAGGGCTGGTGTTAATGGAGCGAGGGGACAAGGCTTACCTTAAACTGGAGAGAGGGAACCTGATGGGAGGGTGGAAGTACTCCACATTTTCTGGGTTTCTGGTTTTCCCATTGTAGGGTTCATTTAGGCTGGAGGATGTTTTAAATAAAGGTTGGCTTATTTCCTAGAGCTGACAGCATAAAGGAGGAAGCAATGATGGCTGGATTTATTCTGTGTTATTAGGATCCACATTGGACTGCTTATGGTGTGTATTAGAAGAGTGAGTGATTTAACTTTGCACCAGTCTTGAATGTAATGTCTGTGACCACAGCTCTCTTGTGGCTTGTCATTTATTTAGGCTTAGGCCCCGTCCACATGAAGTCAAACCCTGGCCTAAACGCACAAATTTTTCACCAAACCGGCCTCTCATCCATACGAAGCCGGCGTTTCGGGGGTCTGTAAACGATCTTTTTTTTATTCAGCCTTCAGAGTGGGAAGATTTTGAAACGCCGTTTTCGCGTTTCCATCTTTAAGCTCTAACCGCATTTTTTTTTTACACGCATGCGTCATAGCGTCGCCTCTAAACACGCATGCGCGACACAGTATCACAACAACAGTGGTGCCGTACTGTGTTGAATGGTTGCTGCTCATGCTACTCACCCTGCTGTCGGGCTTACAACAGAATCTTCTTCTTCTCGGATATCTCTAGGAAGAACAGAGCAATATCGACCACATAGTTCAGCACCTGAATTTGACTGAACCACGAAAATGGACCCGCAGGGCAACCATGTATAAATATTAGTGCGCATGCCCAACATTTCGTCGCCTATTTTTGCTTTGGCCCGACAGCGCCACTTACAGGCCTGGCTTACATTTGCAGCGTTTTCATGCATTCGTGTGGACGATCACATTTATTTTACGTCTCCGTCTTTACGACAAACGTTCTGGAAAATATTACCGTTTCGTGTTCGTTTTGACTTCGTGTGGACGGGGCCTTATTGTGTCTCTATGTGATTGCTTCAATCTGGTGTAATCTCTTTAATGCATGAAAAACCAAATGTAGCACATGTTTGTTGGCAATAAATTAAAAACTTTCATCTCCTTTTGCCTTTTTATGGCTGCTGATAAAATCTGTTTATACTTCTGTTTTATCAAAAACTTTTAAAGCTCTGAAGTGGAAGGTCAACTTAACAGCCACATATGGAAATATGTTATTGCCAATTATTGCATCAATCCATCCCCTAATTAAAGGTATGAATGTTCTTTCGTATGAGGTTCCATGCATAAATTGGTGACTTAAGATTTTGCTATCTAAAAACTACAGCAACCACATACCTGAGAACAGCGATTCTGAATTTACTGAAATAGTTCAACATATAATCGGAAACTTGAAATCTGAACATTTAGGGTTTTAGCTTCTCAAATTAACTTTGCCATACATTTCCTACTGATCTGTGTATCCGTGTCTGAGGGTGTGTGTTAGTTTGTAATATATTGTGGTTCTAATGTAAACTCCTGGAGTGCTTGGTATGATTATAAAAGTATTTTATTTGAGGCCATTTAAAGTCGTAAGGAAATCATATTTAAATTTCAAATCATTCTGGCTTAAAAATGTATATAAATGTACTCTTTATCAGACCATATTGTCCCAGAATTTAGAACATTTCTATTTAAAAAAAAATCCTGTCTTAAGGTTTGTGGGGTTTTTTTCTTTATTTTATGCAGGCCAGTTATTTATACGTCAGCTTGTACACATAAACTCGGCCAATCATATATCAACGGTCATCTGTCAATCAAATTTTTTCGGTCATAGTATCTTGATTCGTATGTCGCAGCTAATATACGCAACGGTTGAAATAAGAATCACTATTTACCACTGAGTTCTGTCCCAGTGTTTGCAGGGATGGACGCCTGTGTCTTCTGCAGGTGTAGAGCAAGGCAGGCAAGAGCTCAAACATGTACGGCTGTAAGCCTTCTACACCAAACCAAGCTTCTGGCGTCCTCTTCCAGAACATCTTCGTCCCGCTTTCCTCCTCTGAATAAAAATGTATGACGGAGGAGACTCATCCACGACCTCCGACACTAAACTCTCCTCCTCTTAGATGTTTCCTCTGTCCATAGCGTTCCTTGACAGTGTCGTTTCTAAGTCACCAATTTAGTGCTACTTGGTCCCAATGGAATTTCCCATTGGGAACCTACTAGCACTAAGTTGCTAAATGGTTAGCAAGATGCTTCCGAGACACAGGCCACAACCAAACTTTCACCACAACAATCCCAGCATTCTTCAGATTTTCATGTATAAAGTATTTTAAAAACTGGCATAATTTCTGCAAGTACTGATATGCCTCAGTCTACGGTCAGACTGAGGAGCCTTTGTGACATTTAGGAGAACATTTTCATAAATTTTTTGTTTTGAAAAAGACCAAAGCATAGACAGGGTTGTGGGGTAAGGATAGTAGGAGTTACAGAAAGTAACAGAAGAATGATCAATTCAATACTGAGGGAAGAGTGGAGAATGACATTGGATGCAGGTGATAATTTGGAGCAGCTGGGCAGAACGGAAGCAGGAAACTAAAAGGAGAAGACTAAATAACACAGAAACAGCTGTACTAAGACCCAAAGAAACAAAAAGGTATAGACTAACAGAGATCTAAGATAAACAAAATTTAATACACATGGTAAGGATCACAGGCAAATATTAATAACCTAACTATTTAACTGATTGTCATTTTCCATGCACTGTGAGCTTTCTGTCTCCTTGCTTTCAACCTCGAAGGTTTCTGCATCGCTGCTGCCTGAAATCTGTGCCTCTGGGTGACCACCATCCACCTAAACTTTGGGTTTGGTTTTATTGTGCTACCTGAGAGACTTGTTTCCCCCATCAGGTTAGGGTTTTTTTTTTCCTAAACCTATTGGGGCCTTTATTATCTGCTTTTAGCAAGAAAGATTATTATTTTACAAGCCTTGCATCATATTTACTGTCTAACTATCAGTGGGGTGCTTGATACTTTTAATTGTTTATTTGCTTGATACTTTAAATTGTTTATTTGCAAATTAATTAACATTTAGAGGCTAAGTTTTGATGAAAAAAATACTGAATGTTTCTTGTCCGTACATTTCCTGCAATATGCTGCAATGACCAACAGAAAAGTTAGAAACTTGATTTTTTTTTTTACATGTTGCCTTTAGCTTTTTACAATATTGACAATGTAGCAGAAAACAGGAAATGTCAGCCATACTTAACTTAATTATGTTGTTCCAACAATATTCTTAATTTTTTCTGATTTTCTCAACTTAAGCTGAAAGAAATAGATTTTGTTTTTTGTGTGTGTGTGTGTGTGTTTGTGTGTGTGTACCTGTCTAGCCCTCAGATTGAGGACCATTTTTCCAATTTCACCATCAAATTGAGGACCATTTGTTGCAAAGTGAGGACATTTTGCCGGTCCTTACAAGCCATTTTGCTAAATGGTTATGTATAGGGCTAAGGTGTCAGTTGGGTTAGGATTAGGGTGAGGTATGCATTGGTAATGGTTAGGTTTAGGGTTAGTTTTAGGGTTAGGGCAAAGAAAGGGTTGAAAATGACTGAAAATTAATTGAAGTCAATTGGAGTCAACATATGGTCCTCACAAAGAGAGAGAAAATAAAACAAAACAGCAAAAATAGACAACAGAAATGTACAGTAATTCCTAGAATTATGCTTCCATATCTGTATGAGACATAAAACAAAGAAGATTAGATATCCATGTTTGGAAGGCAAAATCTATGGCGATTACACAATATTACTTAGGGTGGTATTTATCTCTAGCTGCAGCTTAGTTTTAGATTTTTTCTTAAATTAGATTTATATGTATTCATTTTTAGTCCATCCTTGCATAACATGGGGAGGTACCAGTATGATATCAAAATCTATTCCAGTTTTTGAAAGTGAAACTTTTTTTTTTGTAATCCCAAAACACTCAGACATCCATTTCTGAGTTTTGTCGTTCCTGCTGATGCACAGAGGCCTCGTTCTGCGTCTTCTCTGCAGTGGATCCGGTGGCAGATGGACGATTGGCTGCGGAGATGGAAACCAGTGCCAGAAACTTGCTGGGTTCATGCTGGACCATCACAAGTGATTTGTGTCAACTTCCTGGGACTCAGCAGAGGGCTGTGTTAGCATTTTTCAGATACGTGTTTGGAGTGCAAAAACGACATTATGTGAAGAGAAGAAAATCAAACACAGGAAAACTGTATTGATACTTTATTTTCATTAGGAACCTCATTTTGTGTCGGTGATACATTTGATCCTCTTTTTATCGACTCTCTGCTGAGCATTATTTGCTTTAGATGGAGTTCTCCTCAATTCAACACATACTGTTAAAATACCACCATTTATACATAAAGAGACCATGATAAATTATATGTCAAGTATTTTCTTAGTATAATGGAACATTTATTTAAAAAATTTAAAAAGAAAGCAAAAATGTTAACTCATGGTTTAAAAAGTTCATGTTGGGTTAGTACTAAAAGGTTTGTTTGCATCTCAGTGATGAACATTTCTTTAAATAATCCAAAGAAAAAAATTGAATATATATTAAATAAGAAAAAAAATCCTGCACTGCTTTGATTTAGCAGACATAACTACAATTTTTTTAAAACAAGTGGGAAAAGCTAATTTTATAAAAGCTCTTTCAAATTGAACTCTTTCATAAAAATCTCACTTTTAAAACTTTGAAGATTTTTTATTTTGCTTTTTTGTTTCATGAAGTTGCATATTCAAAGGATTCAAAACCCTCCTCTCTGCATTTACAATATCCCCTTTTTTTTGTTTTGAGCTGTGGAGGGTTTTTTTTGGCTCTAAATGAAAAACCTTCATAACTCATAGAATAGAGGCGAATTGTTATTGAAGTAAATGTTTAGAAATATTCTGATTAAGTGATTGCATATAAATATGTCGCATTAAGTTGAGGAGTCTTCACATTTTGGCATGAAATAAAAGTTATGTGATCCTTTCCAGATGGACCACCATACGTTAAACAAACAACATTAAGTACATTAAAACACATCTAAACACAATTTTATTGCGTTTTATGAATCACAGTAAACTCCTTATTTTATGAGATGCGAGACCTGATTTCAGTTGTTTACTTGTAGCAACTTAATAAAGTATGTGGTTACATTAACCTATGCAATGGGACATTACTGTGATTTTTTTCTCAATTATAACTTTGATCTAAAAAGTTTGACTTCCACACACACACACAAAAATCCCTTTTATACAAAGCTGAAAACTGCCAAAATTTTAGAAGAGAACATCACCTTTAACAATGTACCGTAAAAATATTTTACATACACTTGCTGCATCACTTCACTGAAGCTACAGTGTTTTGTACATTTTGATTTTAAAAGCAAACTTAGCATTGCTTCTTCTGGACAAGTTTATAGAAAAGAAAAAGAGATCAACATCATATCTGAAAATAACAGATTAGAAGCTCTGCACATTATCAAACACTTCATAAAAACTGGAACTGTATCCGGCAGTTCCAAAATTAAAAAGCAACATTATGCCATGCGTTCCAAAAATAGCATCTGTACCTTTAAATTACATAGTGTAGGATAATATTTTCCTCAGAAATGTTTATTTTTGCAGTAATAATGAACTAAAATGGGAAGAAATCTACTGCTTATGTTGTCTTTAACTAAATGTAAATTCTGAAAAGTGTCAAAACAGGCGTTTACTTTTTTTAATCATAGTCAGCTGGTACTGAAGGCAAGCTCTGGCATCTTTAGGCATGCTGGCCTCTGCTACTATGGATATTTTCTGACCACATTTGGTGAAGAAAAAAAATACAGCAGTCTTGGCTTGTTTTTATGATGCTGAATGTGCAAAATGCTGGACGGGAGATTTTCTTTTTCTTGCTGGTTAAACTAAATTCCAAACAAAGGAAGCAGAAGCAAAAGCTGACAAAAGGTTCTCTGAAAAGGCCGTCAACACATTCATGCAAAAAAAAAATAAAAAAATAAATAACTGATATAAAAAGGGTCAAATAGGAAAAAGAAAATAAAAGTAGTTCCAGAAACTGACAAAGAAAGTCAACTCAGCGTTGTGTGGAGCTAACAATAGATGGCGCTGTTGGGTGCCTCTTCCTCTCAGAGGAGCCAGAGGAGTAAATGTACATTTTGTTGTTGTTTCCAAACTGAGCATTAGACACATTGGAGTATTGAACGTAGAATGTCTGAGACGGTGAGGGTCGGCTGGGGAAGCTTTCCGGACTGGAAATCTGACGCTATAGAGAAAAGATTTATTAGAAATGTTTATGTTTTGGTTGTGAATGAAAAACCCTGTTTAAACATCAAAGAGAGTCTGGCTGCAAGCATGTAATGCCAGAACCTAGACCTGCACTCCCAGAACCCAGACCTGCACTGCCAGCACCCAGACCTGCACTGTTAGAACCTAGACCTGCACTGCCAGCACCCAGACCTGCACTGTTAGAACCCAGACCTGCACTGCCAGCACCCAGACCTGCACTGCTAGAACCCAGACCTGCACTGCCAGCACCCAGACCTGCACTGCCAGAACCCAGACCTGCACTGTTAGAACCCAGACCTGCAATCCCAGAACCTAGACCTACACTGCCAGAACCCAGACCTGCACTGCTAGAACCCAGACCTGCACTGCCAGAACCCAGACCTGCACTGCTAGAACCCAGACCTGCACTGCCAGCACCCAGACCTGCACTGCCAGAACCCAGACCTGCACTGCCAGCACCCAGAACTGCAATGCCAGAACTTAGACCTGCACTGCCAGAACCCAGACCTGCACTGCCAGAATCCTTTGTTGCAGACCTGCAAAATGGGATCTCCTGTACTGTTAGGACCGGAAGTTTATTCCGGATGATTAAAGTTTATGACAGTATTTAACTATAGCCAACTTCCATTGTCATTTAGAAAATGTCTTATAGACCAAATAAACTTTTCCATCCAGCAATCCAAATACAGAGACTTATTTCTATGTAGCACATATCTATTATTCCAGATAGGAGTTTGGTGGGAGTATACATGTGCATGTGAGTTTTTTCCATAACAACAGTTGTTTGTGAAAGGAAACTAGCTTCATGAGGAGTTTATCGGCGCTCGCTTCTACTTTAGAAAGGTTTCAGATCAACTTAGCTTTTACTTTGTGAAAGTCTTCGAATAAACTTCCGGTTCCAACAGTGCAGGAGACCTCACAGTGCAGCTCTGGGTCCTGAAAATGCAGGTCTGGAGCCAGAGACCACTCTCAAAATATCTGAGCGTTAAACCCTACTGCACCTATCTCAGACTATCTCTGGAATAGTTATTTATAGCAGCTGGAGGTTGAACTAGATTATTATGATAGTTTCGGTAGAAATCCTAAACTTTTAGCCTTAGTTTGGGTCTTTAAAACTTTTTTTTCCATCCAAAAAAAGTTTATTTAAAGTCTATATCAGGGGAGCTCAAGTCCAGTCCTCAAGAGCTACCATCCCATAACTTTTAGATGCATCTCTTCTCTAACACACCTGAATCGAAGGCTCAATACTCTCATTTAGCTCAGCAGAGGCATGTAATGAACCACTCATTTAAATCAGGTGTGTTAAAAATGGGGTGCATCAAAAAGTTGCAGGATAGTAGCTCTTGAGGACTGGACTTGAGCACCCCTGGTCTATATTGATAAAAATATATATATATATATATATGATGGACATAGAAACTGAAGCATTATGGGGAAATAAATGGTCTAAATTGTGCTGATTGTTTTACAGCATTAAGGTGTTTTGACATATAGTTGGGCCTTACACTGAAACCACCTGAGCGTCTTGTTGAATTCAAAACCACAGCAGAGTTCTGGGACACGACTGCAAATATCTATTTTCTAAAGGACTTTTATTTTCCTCATAATCCTGCTCACTTAGGGTTAGAGTGAACAGAAGGAGGTGGTTGGATGGATCTATTGGGTTTTTTGTTGTTTTTTTAAACACGTTTAGCTTGAGAAAAATTATTCAATTCAATTGGAACATTTTAAGTTGTTTTTGTTATTTCGAACGTACAGTAATGCAGAATAACAGGCAGCAGTGATATAAACAGGACAGTAGTGACGATGTATAAACACGTCTTTGCTGGTGTTTGTTAAATTGTAGCGAACATTGCGAAACCTGTATGGTAAACTGCTAACTACCTAACAAAAAAAGGAAAAAAAATTGATGAGCAGTATATTTAATTAAAAAGACACACAGCTTACTGTACTTTGGCAAATGCATGGTCAAAGGGTTTACCAGATCTAGACAACTTTTCACTTTGCATTTTCTTTGTACCGAATTGTGCTATACAAACGATTTGCCTTGCCTTGCCTTGCCTATTGCTGTATGATCACGGCTAATTATTAAGTAGTTATTGAGTCATTAACCCAGGATATTTAATCATTTCTAGTCATCCCAGCATTGCTTTGGTGTGAGTTACTTTAGATGGGAGCCTAATGTAATATTTTCCTGTGTTAGATTAAAAACTATACATATATATCCTGAAAAAAGATAAATATTGCAAGTTCCCCTTGAGGTTCTGATTTAGTGATGATCCTTTCCTCCAATAGTTTTAGTCTTTATTCTCTATTATTTGTGATAACTGATCACACTCATTTACAATAAAATCTACTGGTCATATAAAACACCCAGCAATAGTTTCTCCATATTTATTGACAGCTGATGGATTAAAATCCAATCTCTTAATCTGTCAACGCTAAACCACGATATTACAACATTTAGTAAATCAGAGATTTTCTACTGCATTTTGTGCCTCGCATCCAAAAGCAAACAAAACCTGCCATTTTCAAAAGTAAAGCAGAGGTCTGAATTAGAGAGCTGTCGTTAAATAAACAAAAAACTGCACTATGTGTCTACATGGATTGTTCCAGTTAGCCCCACCTGCTGGCACATCATTGGCATTAAAACCTTTTTATTTGAATTCAGTATCATGTAGAAGCAGATTTTCTTTTCAAAAAAGGGGGGAAATATCAGTTTAAAAAAAAGCCACCATGCAGCTGGAGCTACAGCTGTACATGTGTTTAATATCGTCAACATGGCCGCCTTCCAGTTTGAAAAAGGTTCAAGATTGTCCTCTTTATGATTGGCTAAAGTTTTCTAATTAAAGTCGCTTCCAGTAAAGCTTTCTAGGAATCAGTTTGTTACAGGGTATCAGACTTTTACCTGGTAATTAGACTGCTTTATGTCCTTCAGCCTTGTTGCTTTGGCTGTGGGCTGTTGCAGGGAAGCCTGGGAGGACACCGTCATAGGTTCTACAGAGGATAGGTTGGTTATCTGGGCCGTTGCTGAGGGACCCGGGTCAACTTCACACATGTTTTTAGCGTGGCCAGGTGACGAATCTGAAAAATCAAACATCTATGAATGTTTTTAATCATAATATTTCCCTAACCCTGAGTGGTTTCAGCTATCAGTTACTTACTTTCAACCGGTGCATTGTGTCTTTGATTTTCTCGCTCACCGCCAACCATTTCCTGAAGCACAAAAGGTAAAGCTGTTGGTTAATGCGGCTATGAATAGAGCTCCTTGATATGAAACAATGCTGTCTTCTTTAAAGTGTTGGACAAAAACCATCTAATGACTCATTGCTTCTATACCAACGCTTTCACAGAACAAGCAGAGTTAGAGATTATTTCATGTTGTTGAAATTAGGTCTGTAGAGCCATAGCAAATGGTTTCTAACAGTTGTTCTCCCTTTCATACAAAGACCAGTTTGTGGCCATTATTTAATGTGTCTTAAAAGCTTTTGTAACGTTTCCTTCACCACTCTTTCCTGTGAAAGCCCCTCCAGTGAGGCAGGAAGAGATGTGCACAATAGTTCGCCACCGCAGCAAAAAAAAAAAAAAACCTGCAGTGAAGTAACACCAGAGGACTGACCGAGTTATTGCAATAAACGAAATATCTTCCCAGTCTGAGTCACAAAGTGTTGTTTTTCTTTTTTTATTGGCTTAAATATCAGCCTTTCTTTCTCTCATCCTCACCGTAAAGATGCCAGTCCAAATAAAAAATGTAACTTTTAACTACTTTTTCTTTTTTTAGTTCATAAACCCTACTTGGATTAAACTCTGGGTCATTTAACGATCAGAGTCTTCCTGACTGAATTTCTTTAATCCCACCTGAACCGGTGGAGGTCCCGTCTTCACAATGTCAGGAGAAGCGTGGAGTCTTGGGGCAACTGCTGCAGCAAATACAAAAAGAGAAAGCAAAAGGTCAAGACAGACAGACAGACAGACATACAGACATTGTTTTGTTATTAATAAATCTAACTGACCCTCACTCTCTGAAATGGAAATCCTGGTAATTTGCTCAGAAATTATTTCTTCCTCATATTGGTCCTAGAAGGAGGAAGAAAAAAAGCAACTCTGTTTAGGAAAAAATGAGCAGACCCACATAACAATACGATGCGTCACATTAAAACTTTTCATCACGTCAGCTTGACTTCACATCTGTTCCTCACCAGTTTCTTTAGGACCTGATGGACGGCATCATGAATTGTGTGCTTGTGTAACTTGTGCAATTCTTCTGTCTCAGTTGTGCATTCTATAAAAAAATAAACATACATAAGAAAAAACCCAAATTATGTTATGTTAAAAAAAATTATATTTGCAGGGGCTGATCTGACTGGACAAACCAAGCACTGTAACTATCGTTTAATTAAACACTATCCAGTTCTTCTGTTTGATTAACTTTAATTGTATTTGTTTAACATTGTGCCTTATACATTCTCCATCCTTGAATGCTTGTAGCCCCTCCTACTGCCTCACTTTTACACAGATATATCCTTGGACTTGTACCTATATATTTATGTGAGCGTATGTGTAAATAACTTGTATCAATATGAATTCATTCTCAGAAAATCATCTTGATGCTGGTTTCTGCATCAAGATGCAAAAAAAAAAAATTCCGTTCCCCAGCAACCTGGAATGAGGACAGAAGGAAACCATTAAGTTGCCATCTTGGCCAGAGAAAGAAAAGAGACTTTTAATTTTAAGGAGATTCTTTTGCCTGGTTGAGTAAAATAATTCAGTTTGGACAGATGTTTCTCCTTGGCTCTAACTTGGCGCTACTGTGGCTCTACCTTTCTCGTACCTCATCCTAAATAGTTAGGTTATCCTGAGTTATATTCTATATTTATGTTGCTATATATTTAGGCTGCTGTATCACATAGGGGCCACTTTTCATCATTCTGCTTTATTCTATCTGTGTCTCCCATTCTGCAGTATTTGTTAAGTTTCACTCATAAGTTTATGTTCTCTCTGCTTTTTCCCATAGTAGCTTCATCTGGCCTGCCCCTGTTTAGCTGGAGCTTGGCATGTTTTTTAGAGTAGTCCTGTTTCTGTGACTGTGACTAAATGTATGAGCTCTCATCCTGTGACATGGGAGTTGGCTCGGAGCTGGTGTGCCTGGTTGTGTGTTTCCTGGACGGGGCCTCCTGTGGAGCTGGTTTACAGTTGCCTTTTTTTTTATCTCTGCTTCTTTTTCTTGAACCCCAGTCGGCCTCGGCAGATGGGCGCTTTGACTGAGCCTGGTTCTGCTGGAGGTTTCTTCCTGTTAAAAGGAGTTTTGCTCTCCTCTCTTGCTATATGCATGCTCAGTATGAGGGATTGCTGATGAGCCAATGACAAAATGTAGGTGAAAATCACCTCCATAAGCTCATCCAGGAGGACCATGTCTTGTAGGTCAATGACTGGATGCAATCAACTGGTTTTCCTTGATAGAAACTTTAAACCAATCTGACTGTATTGTCTCTGTATAGTGCTTTGAGATGATGTGTGTTGTGATTTGGCGCTATATAAATAAACTGAATTGAATTAGTCTTTTATGGACATATGCTTCATTCAAATTGGGTTTTTATATTGATACAAAAAAAATTTAATAAAAAAAAAAAAGACATTTTCCAAGTTAACATGCTGACCTGCTTTAAATTTCATGTTTATACAGGGTTTTCATGTTTTACTTACTACGGGAGCAAGGCCTCTGGTTGGGATTTGTGTGCCAGCATCGCTGCATGAGGTTGATGAGGGTCGTCAGTCCTGCCACTCCTGCAGCCTGACACCTTATCTCATCCAGAGACGGACGGTCTCCCTGCGGGATGCGTAAACGCACTATGGTGGACCTGGCATCTGCAGAAAAGGAAGGGATCAGAGTCAAAGTTATGTGGTAGAAATAATATTTTAAGAAAATGCCCTCTTATTTTCCTATTAAAGTTAAAACACACATATTTTTTTTTCTTTTTTTACAAACAGGCTGGAAAAGTTCAAGGAAAACCCTGATAAATAAATGTGTTCCTAAGTAATGGTTGAACTTGAATTTTGTTCAAGATATTTAATCCAAAGTTGTTGTTTTTTTAATAGTTTAAATTATGGCTGAGCCAAACCTTTTATTCCCATCAAAGGTTTATTTTGGCACTTTTTAATGTCTGATTTTCTCACAAGAGGCTAAGGCTGCTGTCCCTTACACAAGCCTATAGTTTTTGGCCTTGAAACTTATTTATTTAAACCAGACATCTCAGTTATTTACATAATATTCTTACAATATAAGCTGCAGTTTGTAACTGGTCTAATATTTCTGATGACTCCAAAGCATAACATCTAAACTGCTGATGCCAACTGTAAAAATATATAACAACAAAAAAAAAGATAATTTCAATAACACATTTTTGTTATTTAGCCAAATTTCTTAAGATTTAGTCCCAATGCCTAACATTTTAACAAAAAGCTAAATCTACATGTTAAATTCAAATATGTATAATAAATATATCCTAAATCTAAATATATCTTGATATAATTTCTGCTATAAGAAGGTGAACCCTAACTCATTTAAGACTGAGCTTTAGATTGCTCTGTCTATCCCACTGTCTGTAGGATCACTGCAGGTTTTTTTTTAATGTATTTTCCCACTCAGAGTTTCCCACTTGAGTTCAAAATAAACACTAAGAACCTGCTTGAGTATTAGGTATATTTCTTTAGGTAAAAACCAAACTACAGTATCGTAACTATAATTGGCTTTAGATTTCCTGATTTCATCCATTTCACTTGATCTTGTATAATAAATAGAAGCATATCCTAAATTAATGCCGTTTCTTTAGCACTCTTTGTGAACTTTGATGCTTTTCATTTTATATAAAATAGCACTTTTATAGCTTTTATTTGCAATATAAACCTTGTTAGTTTAACTAACCTGAGGCTAAAGCACACAGACTGTTGCATTCAAGTGTTTATTTCATTTAATTTTGATGATTTGAAGTGGCAACAAATGAAAATCTAAAATTCCGTGTGTCACAAAATTGGAATATTACTTAAGGCTAATACAAAAAAGGGATTTTTTTAGAAATGTTGGCCAACTGAAAAGTATGAAAATGAAAAATATGAGCATGTACTGTACTCAATACTTGGTTGGAGCTCCTTTTGCCTCAATTACTGCATTAATGCGGCATGGCATGGAGTCGATGAGTTTCTGGCACTGCTCAGGTGTTATGAGAGCCCAGGTTGCTCTGATAGTGGCCTTCAACTCTTCTGCGTTTTTGGGTCTGGCATTCAGTATCTTCCTTTTCACAATACCCCACAGATTTTCTATGGGGCTAAGGTCAGGGGAGTTGGCTGGCCAATTTAGAACAGAAATACCATGGTCCGTAAACCAGGCACGGGTAGATTTTGCGCTGTGTGCAGGCGCCAAGTCCTGTTGGAACCTGAAATCTCCATCTCCATAGAGCAGGTCAGCAGCAGGAAGCATGAAGTGCTCTAAACCTTGCTGGTAGATGGCTGCGTTGACCCTGGATCTCAGGAAACAGAGTGGACCGACACCAGCAGATGACATGGCACCCCAAACCATCACTGATGGTGGAAACTTTACACTAGACTTCAGGCAACGTGGATCCTGTGCCTCTCCTGTCTTCCTCCAGACTCTGGGACCTCGATTTCCGAAGGAAATGCAAAATTTGCTTTCGTCAGAAAACATGACTTTGGACCACTCAGCAGCGGTCCAGCTCTTTTGTTCCTCCGCTGTTTCTTGGTCAACAGTGGCTTGACACGAGGTATGCGGCAGTTGAAACCCATGTCTTTCAAGCGTCTCTTGGTGGTGGTTCTTGAAGCACTGACTCCAGCAGCTGTCCACTCCTTGTGAATCTCCCCCACATTTTTGAATGGGTTTTTTTTTCACAATCTTGACTAGGGCGCGGTGATCCCTATCGCTTGTACACTTTTTCTGACCACAGTTTTTTCTTCCCTTTGCCTCTCTATTAATGTGTTTGGACACAGAGCTCTGAGAACAGCCAGCCTCTTCAGCAATAACCTTTTGTGTCTTTCCCTCCTTGTGCAATGTGTCGATGGTCGCCTTTTGGACAGCTGTGAAATCTGAAGTCTTCCCCATGTTTGTGTAGGCTTCAGAACTGGACTGAGAGACCATTTAAAGCCCCTTGCAGGTGTTTTGAGTTAATCAGCTGATTAGTTTGTGGCACCAAGTGTCTTCAAAATTTAACCCTTACACAATATTCTAATTTTGTGACACACGGAATTTTGGATTTTCATTTGTTGCCACTTCAAATCATCAAAATTAAATGAAATAAACATTTGAATGCATCAGTCTGTGTGCAATGAATAAATATAATGTACAAGTTACACCTTTTGAATGCAATTACGGAAAAAAAAATCAAGTTTTTCAAAATATTCTAATTTACTGGCTTTTACCTGTAAACCCAATAAGGAAAACGTTAAAAGCTGAATTCAGACTGTAAGTAACCTAATATTGACTTACTTGCATATGGCTGTTTTCCTGTGACAATGGACCACAGAAGTATACCATAGCTGAAACATAAAGTTTGTAACAATATAATCAGTAATTAAAGAAATGGATCCAGTTCTATGAAAGAGGAAATCACAAGAGCTCTTTAACCACATATACTGGAGGGGCTTAGCTGAAACATGTTTCCTCATGTTTCTTACTTCCTCCAACAACTGTTTACTCTTTCACTCATTTAAATTCAGTGAATACTGACTATTTCACTCACCCGATCTAAATAAGCAGACATTTTTATTATTAATTCACGAACGTTTAAACTGCTCTGTGATTTTTCTACCTGTAGATATCAGAGGCCCTTGTTGGATCGTATGAAACCTCAAACGCCTCTGGAGGCATGTAGCTGAGAGTTCCTCCTTCCTCTTCGCTGTCTTTCTTGGAAACTCGTGTGACGCTGCTGGAAAACCTTGCAAGGCCAAAATCTGTGAGCTGGCAAGGGTAAGGAGGGATATTAGTACAATTACACTATCACAATAATCCCTTATTATTTACATCCTACACTAGGGGGAGCAACAGTTGCCGGTTCAAATCCCAGCTTCATCCTTGGGCAAGATGCTTCCCCCTAATTGCCCAGTGGTGGGCAGCGGGTAAAGCTATCTGAAGGGCGTCCACAGCCAATGAGGAGGAATTTTTTTTCTCAATCATTGTTAATAGCAGTTTCTAGATGTTACATATAATTAAGTAAATACAAGAAACAAAGGGAATAAATTGTAAAATGTTTCTCAAGATTTTAGTTTCTCCTTCTATTTATTGTAACTGTAAATTGTTAATCAATGGTTTATGGTCTTTTCATTTATTCAAAAGGACAAAAAGGATTTTTTTTTCTGCTAACAAATTAAACGAACACTTTTTTTTCAGTTAAAATTTTCTCTGGTATTTTTTTATCTTAATTTTTATTGGCAACTTCTCTTGTACTTAGTGAAAATGCGTCATTTAAGGTTCTGTGCCTGCTGTTTTTACACCAAGTACTGTACAGGAGGGGTACAGTACCCCTAACCCCCCCCCCCCCCCCCCCCCCACTATGCACCCACTTGTCAGAGGCTTCTTGTGGGTACGGCAGCCTCACTTCTGTCAGTATGCTCCAAACCAGCTGTGGCTACAATATAGCTTACCACCATCAATGCGAGAATGTCTGCATAAATGGATGAATGAATGAATATATTGATATTACTTTGAAGTACTGTGACTTGAAAACATGGTAAATACATCCTGGCCTTTAGCGTATTTCTTCCTTTGGCACATTGATAAATCGCTCAGGATTTTCATCTGTCGTTAAGTAGATCGGATAAGCTTTGTTCTGTGAATAAGAAATGTATTTTAGACTACAAGGGCCATGGAGGCTGGTGTCCTCTTTCAATCATCTAGAGCAGGGGTGCTCCAGTCCAGTCTTCAAGAGCAACTTTCCGGTAACGTAATTATTTTACATTAATTGTATTTCTCAACCATAATGTTTTTATGTAATTGGTATTGTAATTTTATCTTGTGATTTTATACTTGTGTTTATTTTTAAGGTTGCCTTTTTTATACCTGGCTAGGGGACAACCGATGAAAATTAGCACTCTTTAGCTAACTCAGGTATGTTTACATTGTTTTAATGTTGATTAATGTACACTGTCCCCTTTCAAATAAACAACAAATGAAATGAAATGAAAGTTTTGATGCACCCCATTTTTAACACACCTGAATCAAATGAGTGGCTTGTTACCATGACTCTGCTGGGCTAAATGAGGCGATCGAGCCTTTAGATTCAGGTGTGTTAGAGCAGAGATGCATCTAACAGGATGGTAGCTCTTGAGGACTGGACTTGAACGCCTCTGATCTAGAGCAGTGATTCCCAACAGGGGGTACGCATACCCCTAATGGTCCACGACTACATTGCAAGGGGTGCATGAAAATATTGTATTTTTTTAGGTAGTACAATAAAAAGGGCTGGGATCTGTTTTGCTTTGTGAGGACCTGTTTGAAAAAATAAACAAGCTTTCATCAACCAAAAAGTAATTTTTTATTATATGTTTGAGTTCACCTTCAGCTTTGACAAACATCCAAACCTAGCAGAGAAACAGACTGGATGTAGAGAACAGCCTGGAATCTGCTGTTTTTCACACTGAGCTACCGGAGCTCATCAAAGCAGCTCAGCTGTCTTGATAAAAAACAAAATAAAACTAATTAAGTCAGACTGACTATAATTTTTGTTCAGTGTTTTGTTCCCATTTTATCAGGTCTAAATTTGAGTATAAGGGAGTTTCTCAGAGAAGCTCCACTTTTATAAATAGAGGTTTATAATATGATTTTATTTTGCATTCATTTCGACAACTTCCAGGCAACGTATTTATGTTGTTTTTCATTTTTTGTTTTAACTTGAGATTGAAAAAAATAAAATGCCCTCACTTAAATGCTCAAATTAAAAGATTAAGGAAAAATAGCTTTATTTCACAATCAGTTGTACTTTCCACTTTTGGACAATCATCAATACTTTTGACTGAGAGGGGTACAGAAAAGGTTGGTAAACAGTGATCTAGAGGACAGATTCTACTGAGTGATGGGCTGCAGGAAACAAAAAAAAAAAAGCCAAATAGATTTCCTAAAACCCCTTTTTTTCTCATTAACTTGCCATGGAATTTGTAAGAAAACATTGTTAACAACTTTTAGAACTAAATAATATATCTTATGCATTGACAGCACTGATAAAAAGTCTGTTTAAACTAACATCAACATAAATGTAATATTAACTATTCTTTGTCCCGGGGACTACTGAACATGCAACTTCAAAGAATGTAGCAATAGGAATTAGTTGCACACATTTTGGGTATTCTAACTCTGCTCGAATCCATTCAGTATAAAACAATGCATTTAATTTTCCTTCTTTATTGATCTATCCCTTTGTAAGATATACTGATAGGTCAGCCAGTGAAACAGCTTTAAAACATGATGCTACCACCACCATGCTTTACATTTGCTGCAGTGCTCTTGGGTTTGAAAGCCTTACTCCGGTTTTCCAAACATATTTCTAGATGCTGTAACCATAACACTCAATATTTCCCTTGTTTGACCATTAGAGCATTTCAAGAACTCAATAAACTTATCGAAGGAGCCGGTTTTTAATATAGAGTGTCTTCCACAAGAACAAATGGGTGCGACCCATTTTTTTTTTTATCACATTCTTATGAGCATTTAAATGTGTGGAGCTCCAGCCAGAAGCAACGGACTCACCTTGGCGTTCAAATTGAAGTCCAGCAGTACGTTGCTTGGCTTCAGGTCTAAGTGCAGCACAGCAGGTGACAGACTGTGTAGGAAGTTTATACCCAGAGCCACCTGGTGAGTCAGTCTGAAAGCCAGCGGCCAGGGTGGAGGTCCTTGTAAAGTCTTCTGATAAAAGAGATTTTGAACAGTAATGCAATAACTGTGTTGTACACAAAAAAAAAATTGCAAAATGCATTTACTTAATCATATTTGGTAACTTTAACTAAATTGTTTCATGTTAGCAGCGTAGGACATAAAACAATTGTGTTAAAGTAACTAAGTAAGTAAACGCCAAAAGCTTTTGGGTTATTTTTTTCTGTGTATATTTTATACTCTTTTAGCTCATTTTCTTACTTTAAGCTGTCTGAGCAAAGCAGTGCCAAATAATACTAGCATCTTCAGATGACACAGACCGGATCTGTTGCACTAACGCATTTTTTTTTACCTGGTTGACCTCGTTTCTGCTCTCAGCCTTAACCACAGCAGCTTTCCATCTCAACTTGAGTGCTAAACCCAATCAACGTTTTGTGAAAGCATTGAAACAGATTGTCTCAAATCCAACAACTCAACCACAGTAAGATATATAATGTGTGATGATATCAAACTTTATGGTAAAACATTCAAAGCGGTTTGAGATAGTTTAATGCGGCCCAGCTGGTTACCTGAAGGTTGGTCAGACATCCTCTCTCCATGAACTCCATGACTAACCCCAGCTGTGTTGTTGGTCCAGAAGAAGGCAATCGACCCTGAAAAATCCCATGGACGTGTATGACATAAGGGTTGGCTCCCTGACGCATCATGGCCAATTCCCTCAGCAAAGCCTGGCTGGTCCTGTGGTCGCAGGTTTAACCCATCAGCATGTTCTTTAACTCCTCCCCCAAACAGCCACTCTTTCACTACTCACCCATTGTCATAATGAAGCACTTTAATTGCCACATCGCAGCACCACTGCTGGTGCCGGGCTTTGTAGACCTGTCCGAACCCTCCGGATCCTTTCACCTCCCAGCCCGTCAGATGAGAGTCCTGAATCACCACTGGAGCAGGACAGCTGAGCAGCTCCATGGTTCACTAGAGACACCACAACATCCTTCAACTCCTCAGAACATATTTCACTCTGGATAAAGCTTAAAGTTGCTTTTATAATTAGTGTTGCACTGATACCGATACCAGTATTGGGCAGGGCCCCGATCCAGCACTAAAATGGTGGTATCAGTATTTGGCGAGTACAAACAAATAGGGCATTGATACCATTTTAAAGCCAAAAGTTTATTCAATTATTGTCTCCCATTCCAGGTAGGCAATAAAACAATCTACTGGATTCACTTTGTATTAATCTTTTTCCTGCTTCACAAAGGTAGGCAGCAGCTTGACAAAGCCATGATGGCAATTATTTTACATCCAAAGTAGTATGCAGTTCTTCATATACACACACACATCAATTTCAAACAGATGGTATCAGTATCGGCCAATACTGCACAGCCAGGTATCAGGTATCGGTATCGGGGCCAAAAAATGGCATCGGCGCAACAGTAGTTATAATATCACATTTGTGACAATTGACTGGATATTACATATGCATGTTCTGAATCTTTGGTCTGTTTACTATATTTATTCAGGTTGAGCCTTTATGGTTGGAATCCCAGGTTACTCAGATACATGGAGGCTCTGCCTGTATGAACATGCACTACAACATAAAACTAGACAACTGCTTTTTTGAATATCACTTAATGAAAATACAGTTTCAGGCTCAAATGTGAAGTAATGTAAATAAATCTCAGATTGCCTTCTTTTGCTTCTGTTTGTTTTTCCATGAAGATTTCCTGTTGCTGTTTTAACATGTATATATTGGATCGGAGGTCTTTAACAGGGGGCCGCGACCCCTAGGGGGTCCACAGAGGTACTGCATGGGGGTCGCACAAGTTTTGGTTGATTAGACTTTTTTTATATTCCCCCTACAATTTTTTCCACTAATTGAAATGTCTTTAAATGGACATTAACATGAATTCAACCCACTGTAGTAAACAGATAAATGGAGGCAGAAGATGTCTTTCAGTCATCAATGCACCCATTCAGCGACACACAGGAGCTCTTTCAAGCCGGGCACCGTTTCATTCGCAACACCTGTCCCATCAACCAGGAATCAGAATCAGAAATACTTTAATAATCCCAGGGAGAAATTACTTTCATTACATGACTCCATCTGTAATAGAGTGACTATATGACCAGTTTGATATAACACAGTTTCATACAATATATATAATTAGGGGGGCCCCGCTCCATCTCGCCATTAGTTTGGAGGTCCTTAGCCTGGAAAATGTTAAAGACCCCTGCCTTAGATGAAGCTGCAGTTGGTTAGAGACATAGGAAAGCAGTTGATTAATTAAGTGGTCATTACTCTGCTTGATCGGCAGTGTTGTTTTTGACAGCCATCTTAGATTCAGTCTCAGTTTTCATCTTCAGGACGAAAACTATCATCAGTTTTAGTCACATTTTAGTCATTACTTTATGTGATACTTTTAGTCCAGATTAAGTCAACTAAACCTCAAAAAGGTTTTAGTCTAGTTTTATGTTGCACTTCATAAAAAAGTTAACCGTTACAATTTTCGAATAAAAAATCATCTTTGCTGTTGGTCAGAAAACTGAAAAATTAAAATTGTTTACGAATGAATGTCCTACTTTATACAGAAGTGTCTCACAAAATTTGTGAAAATAGCAGATCTAGTTCAACACATCATATTGGTTAAAAGAGCAGACTTAAGAGCTAACAAAATGTACGATAAAGGAATGCTTTTAGACACACAAGGGAAGAGCAGAGTTTGTAAGAATCAAGCACCTGCCGCTGCTGCAATGGTCCATCTGTGGTCATGCAGAATGTGCACCGCTGCATGCCAGGTGGGCGGTGTAACCAAACAGGATGCAGCATCATACTGCTTAGCACAATGATGCATTTTAAAGGTCTGACAGACCACCTGCTAACATTTTTATTCTAGTCTCGTCCCATCAATAAAAACTCATACCCATGAGTCGTCATGTTTTTGTCATGCTGATGGGCCTATATGAAAACCATTTGGGCCCTCAGTGCTGATCACTGTAACCATTGCTCTGCTTTATTAGGTAAATAGTATTAGAGTGCAGTTTTTGTTGCAGAGTTGGCCTTACAGCAGGGTTAGCATTTTAACCCTGTGACCCCAACAGTAAGAGTGCAACATACTGGCAACCCCATAACTATACATATAAGTATATTCATATATATATAAGTATATATATATATATATATATATATATATATATATATATATATATATAAGTTGAAAGGCCTTTTTTTCTCTGTCATTAGATCTATCTGGCATCCTTATCCTTAAACAGCAAAGTTTTAGCTTCACTGATTCTAAATTCTGCATATAATCTCCCTTTAGACACCTTTTGCTATCCGATTATTAAACCATTCATCAAAAAGTTATTCAATTCAGTTCAGTTTATTTATATAGTGCCAATTCACAACACATGTCATCTCAAGGCACTTTACAGTTCAACCAGATCATACAGTCAAATTGATTCAAAGTTTTGTATCTAAGCTAAACCAGTTAATTGCATCGACTCATTGACTCAAAGGCAATCCCTCACACTAAGCATGCTTGCAGCGAAAGTGGAGAGGAAAAACTCCCTTATAACAGGAAGAAATCTCCAGCAGAACCAGGCAAAACAACATGATGTAATCAAGACATAGCTTATTGAAATAGGAACTAACAGTCAAGCTCCCCATCAGGGAATCGAACCCTAGTCTCTCACGTGACAGGCGGGGATCCTCACCACTAAATACTTTAAAATGATCCATCAAATGCTATTTTTAAAAGTATGGATGTTTTAAAATTAATGTTACTTTACTTTAAATGTATAAATAATAACAAAATAAGCTGCTTATATGTATTTTTAGGGGGTCACCACTCTGTTGAGTTGTTATTTTTAGGGTCACAGGCTGAAAGGTTTGGGCAGCACTGAAGGAAATGATGATTGTCCCATCCCAGTTAACCTTAGTGTATACAGATAAGTGGTTGTCATGGTAACATCGTGTGCAGGTGTTAAGCCTCTGTTTCGCTTTGAGCAGGGTTGTTATCAGAATCCTCCCAGATTCCTCTTTAATAGTCCAGGCTGCTTCAACAAGTTGCAGCAGGTTATTGGAGCAGCAGCAGCAGTGCAGCCATTTTACCGAGGAAGCTCTGTGCTGTGAGGTGGAGCACAAACCAAGAATTAGGAGACTTCTATAATAGCTAAACCAGAAACATTTTGATCCTGTTTGTGATTGAGAGAGTAAATAATTTTGGATTTGAACTTTAAAAAAAGAATGTAAATAAAACAGTCCTTTTATTTTTATTTGTTTTAGTCTTGGTAATTTTATTCTTCCTTTAAATAGATGAATGTGAATCATCATATTGAATGCTCTGGTACTGTTTCAACCTTCATGTAATAATATTCTGCAGGTAATTAATAGAGACTCTGCAGTGCTTCAGATATTTAACTGAGCCTCAGGGTTTGTACAGTTATAAATGATATCTGCAACATCCTTAACTGTTTCACCAAGTTACAATAAGCATGCACTATCCAGGAATATGGAAACCCCAAACATGCAAAGAAGTTCACCATTAAAGTGTCAACGTGAGAAAAGGAACGGATCATTTTTGGAAAAGCAAAGCCTCATCTTTAGTTTATTCAGTTGTTGGGGAAGTCGCTACAGCAAGAACTGAATAGTGAAAGTCACTGTGCAAACAAAGCTCATCCGTTTCTTTTTCCTGTCTATTGTTCCTTTTTTTTAATTCTCTTAATTTGATTTTAGAACTACTTAATCAAATCTGAGGATCTTTTAGTAAGACTTATACAGAAATGCAGTACATTTTCAATATTTATACACCTTTACTGAACCTGTAGATGTAGCTCGTAAACCCTTGAGTCTAAGGTTTAGATCATCCCCCACCTAAAGTGGATTTTCTTTGGTTAGACTGTTTCTCAGGAAAGTCCCAAGATGTGGAACAAAGGTCATTTCTAGCTTCTATGCAGCACTTCAAAAATTCAACTCAAAGCTTCTTTTTTCAATCCGTTCCATTTTTTTTTTACTTTTATCAAACATTTAGATTTTTTTTAGACAACTTGAATGTTTGTACATGCCAGTGCACTTTGTTTTACTCATCACCCAGTAGGCAGGAAGCATATTCTTTTGTTGCCCAGGATTATCAGTGGAAAAGTATGACTTAAATATAAATCAATTGTAATAAACTGCTTCTTAACATCAAAACCTCTACTAAACTTTTTTTTGAGATTGTGCTCTATTGAAGAATGGCTTAATCATATTAGCAGACTTCAAAAAGATTCATTATTCATTCAAATGAAACCATGAACAACGTTTCAGGCAAAAGGTCCCACTTCTGGGAGGATCACAGTGATTTTGTTTTCTAAAGAAAGAGGGGAACTACTCACCCTTTGAGATTTGCTCTGCTCTCTCATCATTCAGCTGTCCTGAAAGAGTTTCAGGAGAGTAAAAACCCTCTCATTAAACCACGCTGAACACACTGTTTGTAGCTGTCGGTTCAAAGAGAAGTGAAACCTGTCAGAGCCGTCCCTTCCAACTCATTTACTTCTGCTTCCGGGGTTGCACAATAAACAGGGTCGATTATTCTAACTGTTAGTCTGGCTATCAATACATCTAATTCAGCCAATTAAGGGGTTTATATAGAGTTTTAATAATGAATAAACCATATTTGCCCACTTTAAACAAAGCTTAAAAAGATTATCAAAGTTTATTTTACCTTTAAATTCCCAAATCCAACAAATTAAACCTAATTTGTATATATTCTAGTCTTTATTACCATTTGTTTTCATTATTATTTCTTGCTGGTGTTTAAATAAGGTGGTGTTCCAAGCCAGTTCCTTAAAACACAGGGTGGTTTGCTTTAATTCAGCCAGCAGAGGGCGGTAGAAACTACTAAAAACAGGGGGGTGTTATCACAGGTAGCTGACCTGACACTTTAACAGGAAGTAATAAAACAAAACTGATACAATCAAGAACAGGAGGCTCTAACCAACACAGGCTGTTGTTTTTCTTTTTAATTCTGAGAGTTTTCAGGAGTAATTCATCTCTAATCTGACTGAAAATAACATTTAAAGGTCATAAAGTGGATAGTTTTAACAACTGCAGCCACAGAGCAAAGTCTCAGGGTGTGTTTGTGTGTGTGAGGTTATCTGTGCTGAAATCTCATCCACACAACTACTTGTGATTCACAACAGATTACAGCAAGCGTTACCTATAGTGATGTCAGATCTTTAGAAGGACTAAAATGTTTTAGGGGAGTTTAGAGATACAGATTTAAATTAGGGGACAACCAGAGATAACCAAATTCAAGTTCCGCTCAGGCCCTGAGCGTGTTCTATATCAGTGGATCTAAAGTAATAATGATTTTATTATGGTTTTCATATTTCCTCCTAACTGCAGTTTAAATGGTGGTAACATGTAAAATAGGATGGACAACAAAAATGCTGTAAAACATTAGACATCCCACTCAGGAAAGGGATTTTAAAGTCTGGAAATTTATATACATCAAGGACCATTTTTTTTTTACTTTGCATAATGACTGATGTAGATATAGCATATAAATACATGAAATAAAGCTTTTTTTTATGTGTCATGTACTAAGTCCCTTAGTCTGGGGTCTCTGAGGATCTGCTGTTTCCTTATGCTCTTAGCAGGACCTAATGTTGGTAGTCCAGTCTTTTGAAGTTATTTACTTTTTAAGTTATTAGAATAGAATAGAATAGAATAGAATAGAATAGAATAGAATAGAATAGAATAGAATAGAAAATTCCTTTGTTGTCCCACATTGGGGAAATTCTGGTGTTTACAGCAGCAAAAAGACTATATAAATTGTCACAGAAATGAGGACCTTGAGGACCTTGAGGAAAAATGTATAATAATAACATAATAGTGAAGAGTTAACAAATAAAGAAATAAAATACTGTACTGTAATGTGTTTTTAACATTAAAACTGTGCAACTGGAGATAAATAACCAATATACAGCTATGGACATTTTTACAGTAATGGATATTTGAAAATAGTGTCGGTGGAAAATCTCCTCAGCGACTTAAAATTGAAGCTAAGTTTTGTAAAAATTCAAAGCCCTCAAAAGGCAGAAAAGTTTGCAAACAATGATCCAAAAATCAGGCAGAAGCAGCTGAAGTCCAGGTCCAATGCAATTTATTGCAACATACAGAGAATCACACACGAGTTGACCGCCGGCGTGCAACTGAACAAATGATGAAAAATGGCCCTCTTTTATACACTTCTTGGGGCCTGTTAGCTCCTCCTACAGGCCCCCACCTTTTTTCACTATTCTAGGTACTTTTTCTTCGGGTAAAACCAATTATTTTTATCTTACCGGTGGTAAATCCCTTTGAAAGCATATTTTTTATATATTTAATCAACCGTCTTTGTTACAGGTTATAGTGACATTTCTTTGCAAATCATGATGACATATATTGTCATTAAATCAAAAACACATTAGTTCTTTAACTGTTAATCTTTCAAACCGTGCTTTTATCCAAAGTAACTTATGAGTACAATAATTCTTGGAGAACAGTCTTACAGGTCATGATGACATTTGGTGCACTTAAATCAGAAACATATAACAATTTCAATTAATAATATGTCAAAACCAAGCCTTTCTTCTAATGTGATCTATGATTATAATATTACATCAAACCAGGTCAACATAACCCTAGTGTTCCAAGTCTTAGTAAAACATCACTTTTTCTGTGACTATTACTGTACAGTGTGTTTTGAAGATGACAACACAATTCATCACAGTTGGTTTAGCTGAGTTCAGCTGGGCTGAGCAACCTTGATATGTCAAATAATTCACTTTTATGAGTGTGCCTGTTTCACTACAACGGCTTGGATCCAAACTTCAAAAGGCCAGGTGCAGACTCATACACACACTGCTTCTCCATTTCTCCCTTTGGCCTACATGAATGTATTCATAAACACAACTCTTTTTAATCATTTAAAAACATTTAATTCTTGTTTTATTCTAATCATTGATGACAAATAATACACTACAATAGCAGCATCATCAGAGATGTGCAAAATGACAGCAGCAGGTTATTTAACTGACTGAGATAGAAACTGTAAAAATCATCATGACTGTTGCAACTTTCTGAGGTTGCTGGGAACAGTGATTGTTGTAAAGTCTTAGAGCTGCTGGGAGGAAGGATGAGTGATAACACTGCCTGGTGCATTTAGGGTGCAGGAAGAGCTCCTCTTTGGTAGTGTAATAACACAGAGTTTAAACTGTAGGGAAGTTCCCAGTTAGTTGGATGGTTTTAACTGATTGAAGTTGTTTAAATAAAACTTAATTTGAATAAAATTTGTCCAATCACATGAATCTAGCCTATCCCTTTTATTGAGTCTTTTATAAACCTTATAAAAACCTCAATCTTTTGTTAGATGTTTTCTTATTCTTCTCTCTTTTGATCAGTGCTCGGTAGGGCTGAGACAATTAATTGTGATTAAATCAATTATTGGAATAATTGTCAATTATTCATTAAAATATGCCTTTAGCTGACAGAGCGACCCACTCAGAGCAGCAACTATAACAAAAAAATAAAAATAAAAAACTTTTTGCACTGAAAAAATCTTAGTCTGTCTACAATGCACAGTGGGTAGCACTGCTGCCTTGCAGCAAGAAGGTTCTGGGTTCTATTTCTGGCCCGGAGTCTTTCTGCATGGAGTTTTCATGTTCCCCTTTGAGCATGCGTGAGTTCTCTCCGGGTACTCCTGCTTCCTCCCACAGTCCAAAAACATGACTGTTAGGTTAATTGGCTTCTCTAGATTCTCCTTAGGTGTGAGTGTGGGCGTAAATGGTGGTTTTTCCTGTTTGTCTCTGTGTTGCCCTGTGATGGACTGGCGACCTGTCCAGGGTGTACCCCGCCTCTCGCCCATTGACAGCTGGAGATAGGCACCAGCACCCCTCGCGACCCCAATTGGGACAAGCGTGTCAGATAATGGATGGATGGATGGATGGATTATACATCGATTAGGCCTAATAAAAAATAAAAAAATAAACTGATTTGTCATTAGGAAAATGATTTGATAGGGTTAATAGTCATAACCACTTAATGTCCAAGAAATTATTTTCTTTTCTGCAGAAAAAGGAGAGAGAGGACAGTCCAAGGGTGAGACCCCTTGAAAAGTCTGTACTCAACTCTGCCCAAACCTCTCTTTTCTGCTGCTTTTATTATTGGACTTCAAACGAATTATAGGAGTGGTCTGATGTTACCAGGAGGGGTCTGATGTTACCAGGAGGGGTCTGATGTTACCAGGAAGAGTCTAATGTTACCAGGAGGAGTCTAATATTACCAGGAGGGGTCTGATGTTACCAGGAGGAGTCTAATGTTACCAGGAGGAGTCTAATATTACCAGGAGGGGTCTGATGTTACCAGGAGTGGTCTGATGTTACCAGGAGGGGTCTGATGTTACCAGGAGTGGTCTAATATTACCAGGAGGGGTCTGATGTTACCAGGAGGGGTCTAATGTTACCAGGAGTGGTCTGATGTTACCAGGAGGGGTCTGATGTTACCAGGAGGGGTCTAATGTTACCAGGAGGGGTCTGATGTTACCAGGAGGGGTCTGATGTTACCAGGAGGAGTCTAATATTACCAGGAGGGGTCTGATGTTACCAGGAGGAGTCTAATGTTACCAGGAGGAGTCTAATATTACCAGGAGGGGTCTGATGTTACCAGGAGTGGTCTGATGTTACCAGGAGGGGTCTAATGTTACCAGGAGTGGTCTAATATTACCAGGAGGGGTCTGATGTTACCAGGAGGGGTCTAATGTTACCAGGAGTGGTCTGATGTTACCAGGAGGGGTCTGATGTTACCAGGAGGGGTCTAATGTTACCAGGAGGGGTCTGATGTTACCAGGAGGGGTCTAATATTACCAGGAGTGGTCTAATATTACCAGGAGGGGTCTGATGTTACCAGGAGGGGTCTGATGTTACCAGGAGGGGTCTAATGTTACCAGGAGTGGTCTAATATTACCAGGAGGGGTCTGATGTTACCAGGAGGGGTCTGATGTTACCAGGAGTGGTCTAATGTTACCAGGAGGGGTCTGATGTTACCAGGAGGGGTCTAATGTTACCAGGAGGGGTCTGATGTTACCAGGAGTGGTCTGATGTTACCAGGAGGGGTCTGATGTTACCAGGAGGGGTGATGTTACCAGGAGTGGTCTGATGTTACCAGGAGGGGTCTGATGTTACCAGGAGGGGTCTAATGTTACCAGGAGGGGTCTGATGTTACCAGGAGGGGTCTAATATTACCAGGAGGGGTCTGATGTTACCAGGAGGGGTCTGATGTTACCAGGAGTGGTCTTATAACAGGAGGGGTCTAATATTACCAGGAGGGGTCTGATGTTACCAGGAGGGGTCTGATGTTACCAGGAGTGGTCTAATATTACCAGGAGGGGTCTGATGTTACCAGGAGTGGTCTAATATTACCAGGAGTGGTCTTATATTACCAGGAGGGGTCTGATGTTACCAGGAGGGGTCTAATGTTACCAGGAGGGGTCTGATGTTACCAGGAGGGGTCTAATATTAGCAGGAGGGGTCTAATGTTACCTGGAGTGGTCTGATGTTACCAGGAGGGGTCTTATATTACCAGGAGGGGTCTGATGTTACCAGGAGGGGTCTAATGTTACCAGGAGGGGTCTGATGTTACCAGGAGGGGTCTAATATTAGCAGGAGGGGTCTAATGTTACCAGGAGGGGTCTAATATTAGCAGGAGGGGTCTGATGTTACCAGGAGGGGTCTGATGTTACCAGGAGTGGTCTAATATTACCAGGAGGGGTCTGATGTTACCAGGAGGGGTCTAATGTTACCAGGAGGGGTCTGATGTTACCAGGAGGGGTCTAATATTAGCAGGAGGGGTCTAATGTTACCAGGAGTGGTCTGATGTTACCAGGAGGGGTCTAATGTTATCAGTCACTTATGGCTGCATAGCTGGATAATACCAGGCCCTGAGAGAAATATTTGTTCATTGTTTAAATAATGTTCATTTAGAACAACACTTAACATTCTTGGGATAGATACCTTTAAATTCAAATAAAATGATAACATATACATTTTTCTAACATGATAATTACTAGCAGCCCTTGTACTCAGATAAATTAGGCATATTTATATTTCACTTATTCATATCTTAAGGTCTACACTTTAGACTTTAATGTCTCTGTTTCATTTTTTTAGCCGTTTTAACATCTTTGACTCTTTTTGACCAATCAATCATACCCTTATTTGAAATGAATTGAAAGACAAATGGAAACTAAAGGAATTGATGGAGTTTATAGAAAAATGCCCTATCATAGTGAGCTTTTTTATCATAGTGAGGAAATACTTTGCTTCCTGTTAGTACAGAACAAAAAAAATCCGTTTTCCTTTTAAAGGCTTTTTAGTGAGATTTTTTTTATCTGTTGTTCCGACCGAGGTTGGTGGAAAATGCTCAAACATTGCGCAGCAGAGGGTTAAAAAAAGTCATGTCTGACGTCACTGGAAATTCCCCTCGCGTTGTTTCTGAGTCTGACGCGGCTCAAAACAAACTTTAAACCATAAAATATGTTTTTTAAACTCAAATATTGTATATCTAAAAAAAAAAAAAAAAAAAACAAGCGGTGAAGTTTATAAGCTGCTGTTTGAATAAAGAGAGCGCTTTGAAGTAAAGTGAAGGAGCGGTTTGTTTTGACTTGTTGCGCATGCGCACTCCTCTGTCTGTGCAGCCCCTCTGTCCTCAGCTTCAGCTCAGCTTCCAGCTCCTGCTTCACTTTCAGTTTTGCCTTCGGGTTTTTTTTCGTCGCTGGTGTGATGCTCGGGGTCAGGCCCTCAGCTCTGTTGGGGACCGCCGCTGTGACGTCACCGTGGGCCCCTGGCAGCGCGTGCCCTCCTCCTTCCCTCCCAGCAGCAGAACTTTGGACTGCCAGCTTGTTTTGTTTGTTTTTTTTAGACTGCGGAAGATCCGCTTTCAGTCAGAATCCACCGCGCAGAGACTGATCAACCTTTAATGAAGAGAGATCTAATGAAATATTTATGGTTTGGATCCAGGTTGGAACTTTCTGATGCCTTTCCAGCACGAGGACAGCCTCTGTTTCCTGGTTTGTTTTCTCCCAGATGTGAGGTAAAACCTTTCCCCCCACAGGCCCTCATCCAGAGGCTGGTTTCACTTTACGTTTCTTCATAAATGTTGGATGTTGCTGTGAGTAGAGCTGCTGTGTTGGTTCTGTACTGCTGTGGATTAGAAGCATCTAATGGGGTCAGCTCTATAAACACAAACTTGGGCTGTTTTTAATTTGGTCTAGACTTTTTGTTGTTTTTAAAGCGGATTATCCACTTTGTTTCTTGTTTTAATAAAGCACCTTTGATCATGGAGTAATTAGATCACATGACTTATGGGTCTTTAAGGCAGAAGTTCTCAAACTTGTAAACTTTTGACCCACAAAATGTGTTATGTACAGTCGAGGATTAGGGCCACTGAAAAAAAACTGATTTTTAAATTTTATTTCAGTATAATATGAGAAAAAATTCAGAATTCTGACTTTAATCTGAGAATTCTGATTTTAATCTCAGAATTCAGACTTTTTTTTTTCTCAGGATTCTGACTTTAATCTCAGAATTCAAATTTTAATCTCAGAATTCAGACTTTTTTTTCTCAGAATTCTGACTTTAATCTCAGAATTCAAATTTTAATCTCAGAATTCAGACTTTTTTTTTTCTCAGGATTCTGACTTTAATCTCAGAATTCAAATTTTAATCTCAGAATTCAGACTTTTTTTTCTCAGAATTCTGACTTTAATCTCAGAATTCAGATTTTAATCTCATAATTCTGACTTTTTTTTCTCAGAATTTTGACTTTTTTCTCAGAATTCAGACTTTTTTTCTCAGAATTCTGACTTTAATCACAGAATTCTGACTTTAATCTCAGAATTCAGGCTTTTTTTCTCAGAATTCTGACTTTAATCTCAGAATTCAGACTTTAATCTCAGAATTGTGGATCTTAATGTAGATGGGCACCATAAAGGAAGAGATGTGGGAGCACTCAGCTTCACTAACAAAGATGTGAGTTGTGTGGGAGGGCCAGGAACACATTGGTGGAAAATGATAGAATTAGGCGACTTTTTACGTGCCCGCGAGGTCCCCGGTGATGCTATTTGATTAATGGAGAGCAGAAGGTGATTAAAACAAGAAAGTTGGATTAGTCTCTAAAACAGACAAGGCTTGATGCTAACATGTCTGTTAGCTGTAAGAATTCAGTCAGAATTCTGAGATTAAAGTCAGAATTCTGACTTTTTTCTCATATTATACTGAAATAAAATATAACTTTTTTATTTTTTTGATTGGCCCTAATCCTCTTCCGTACTTATGACATTGTAGAGCAAAAAGCATTTCTACCACAGGTGTATCATTTTAAGAAAAGAAAAAAACAGCTACAACCAAATAAACTGGAAAACATTCTTAAATTAAGTGTATTTACCCTTAATTTGAGTAGGGAAATTAGTTGTTCTCTCCTCATATTTGTCCTTCTTTATTATCATAATAAAATTACCTTCCATGATCTTAAGCATCTTGGCTGTTGTTTTTTTCTCTTTTCACAGTATGTTTGAACCTTAGCTACTGATTTAAGACTGCAAGATGGATGTGAAAAGGAGCAGAGGGGCTGAAGGAGGGAGCGGAGAACAAGAAGTCGAGGATGAGTTCGCTTGTGCTGGGATGCTCCGAGGATCTCTGACTTCCATGCACGCCACAGTGGAGCGAATATTCAGGGTGACATTTGGAATAGGAGCGGACGATTTACCCAACGGGAACAACGGTCAGATATGGCTGAAGCTACAAGGCCAGAGCAGCGACGTGAAGGCTGCCAAAGTAAGACGCTTTTCCTGCTTTGTATTACTTTAATGAGTCGGTTTCCCCCAAAACAGAGATCCTCCTTGTATTTTTACTTTTATTTGAACCTTTTATTGACTGTCAGTAAAGTTGCATCTAAGCAGCCATATTGACTCCTTACATCCTGTAAATAAGAGGTGTCACACTCTGGTCACTGGCCGCTATCCTGCACCTTTTGTAAGTGTCTCAGCTTTAACACACCTGAGGCAAATAATCAGGTCGTTAGCAGGACTTTGCAAAACTTCACGCCATACTGAGAAGGTAATTCAGCCATTTGATACAGAAGTGCAGGACCAGGGAATACTGTCCCTTAAGGTCTTCATTTTGACATTCTTGCTCTAAATACTTAAGCCCAGAGGGTCTTAGGAGCACATTTCGCTTGAAATTACATATTTGAATAAAAGCAAGTGCAGCTCCCAAAATATAAATTGGAAATGCAATTGTTTGTATTTGTATGACAGAAAGGCATTGAGGAATATTTTTCAGGTGGAACCACTATTGTAAATGTCACCATGTCTGATTTATAGGTGATTAAACAAAAAAAAAGGAAAATATTTAGCCTCGCCAAATTTGTTTCCAAAATAAACACCACAAAACACCCTATTTGAAACTCTGGATTAACCCTCAGACTTTATAGATCCAAATTTTGATTATAACTCAAGAAAATTTGGACTGAATGAGTTGAAGCATGTTTGTTCCACAAAGGTTTTAGTGAGAAGTGTGCTAGGCAGAAACAGGATTTTTGCATTTTTCCGCTCATAAAAGAGATTTTTGTCAGACAAATGTGCTGATTTACATTTTTGGAGACCTTCTGCATAAGAAAAAAGCCTTTGCTCCTAAGATTTAGCTGTTGTTTCATTGAAATTTACCAATAATTTCACCAAACTGAAATGGTCGCACAATTACATCCAACCCCTCCATGGAAAGGTCTGAGCCTCTAGGTTGCCATTAGGGGGTGGGGCTAAAAATGAATACCTGCTGTTGCATTACTCCAACAAAGTCACACATGTCAGGTGTGAACATATTTTAGAAATTTTAAAGCCCTATTTGAAAGGTGTGTGGATGAAACACCATGTGACAGTGTTTTGGCCATTTCTATAAATACATAAACATGAGGAGGTGTCAGTTTGGCCCAGTACCGGGCATAAGGGGTTAAATCCAACCAAAGATCAGCAAGCTGAAGACGGCTGATGTAAGGTCGGTCACGGATAAGCGGTAGCAATAGAATCATCGCCACTAATGCGGCAGTACTGTAACAAAGCAAAGTCAAATCAGTAAAGAAACAGCGGATTCTGCTGAGCACCACCTACAGTGTCAGAAAGCAGAGGTAGGCCCACATGTTCGATGACTCATTTAGAAACCAGTCTGGGTTTTAAAGCTCATCTGCATGTTCTGGCAGGAGGTGGTGAAACAATAACTTACTGTTGGCGCTAGTGTGTGTTTTTCTTTTTTTCTTATTTTATTTTTTATTGAAAATAATACCTCTGAGAGTCATTAGCAATCATATAATATAATCTATATCAGGGGTGCTCAAGTCCAGTCCTGAAGAGCTACTATCCTGCAATTTTTTGATGCACCCCATTTTTAACACACCTGAATCAAATGAGTGGCTCATTACCACACCTCTGCTGGGCTAAATGAGGGGATTGAGCCTTTCGATTCAGGTGTGTTAGAGAAGAGATGCATCTAAAAGTTACAGGATGGTAGCTCTTGAGGACTGGACTTGAGCACCCCTGATCTATATAATATATATAATCTCGTATAATTGAGCCTGCTTTAACATGGGAAGCTGTGTATTGGTATAAACGAGGGTAACCTAATTAGCCTGATCTGAATATTAGCACAGCAAAGATATGGGGACATGGGGGGGACTCCTTTTTTTTCTTTTTTTCTTCAGTGGTTTAGGCAGACGTTTGCTTAAAATGGATTTACGTGTTTATAAAATGTCAGAGCAATACAAATAAATGTTCTAGTAGGGTAAAAAAAGCTAGAAGCTGTGTATAAGAAATGGATATTCCAGCCCAATCAATTAGCCTGTGATCTGCAGGTAAGATAGTTAAGGATTATTTATTTTTTTTTGTTTGTTTGTTTGTTTTTGTTGCTTATTGATTGATTGAACAAAAAAAGACTTAGACAAATTTAAATGTCATTTTGTATACACAGAGTTTATAATAGAATTTCAATACATACAGCTTTCCTGACACTGAATGAGCAGTTTAGCAGTGAAATGAACATTTCCCTTAAAGTGCAGCGGTGATCAAAATGTAAACAGTATAGGAGAGACAAAAAATATTATGTTTTTCAATCTGGATATATGTTAACTAAGAGGATGTTTCAACACTTGTATTGTTCTGAGGTCATTAGATGCTTAGTGTGCTTTGAGGTGTTATTAGAAAGGCAATTTAGATTGATTTCAATTAAATCAGTTCAGAAATACTTTATTAATCGGAAAGGGAAAATAAATTATGGCTTTCATAGATATGTTTGCCCATAACATAATTATCCCACTGCTAGACATCAGAAGAATGAAAAGTAAACCTCTGAAAAGGACTAGGTGCCACCCAGTGTTTGCACTTTCTCCATCTAGTTGGTGCAGATGATGAACTGCATGATGACGACAACAAGCATGAACATGATGGTCTCTTGACAATTTGTGTGGAAAGTTTTTGGTTATGTAAAAGAAATGTAGCATCAGCTGCCCAGCTGGTTGGTTTCAGACTATAATGGTGGAGGGACAGTGGATGGTAAAATCCCTGAACGACCTTCGGTAGAGAAATAATAATCAGTACACGAGCAGCATCTCTGCAGGACAGTCTCTCTGTTAGCAATCCGACTGCATCCTCTCTGAAAAGGTGGGACATCTGTGACAATGCGCGGTCCAATAAAAGCCCGTATAAAGTGGCCTATTACTGTAGCCAGCAAGACACACCTGTGCATTAATCCCAATGTCTACTCTCCATCTTGATTTGGCACTCATCAACAGATTTTAGAAGAATATTGGAAAGAAACTGACCTTTTGTCTCCAAAGAATGTCTTAGATCTATGGGTTCAGCTCATGAAAAATCGCAACATCATCCATGTTTTGTTTAGTGTTTTTTACCCATTGTTTATCAGTGACTAACTTCATTGAAGTGTCGTTCTTCCCAGATGATGACTGGCTTTTTAAAAAAAATGCAAAACGTGTCACACCCAGAAGTGTCACACTCAAACATGTTCAGAGGAGATGTCCCATGACTAATGAAAGCAATTACACTTTTAAAGTTTGTATCCATTTATAATGCAGCAAAGTTTGTTGTGGTTCAATAACCTAACAGCAGCACATTTAGTGTCTAACTGGTGGTTCCAAGCATGTGTTGCTTCATCTCTCTTTGGGAGAGTATGACTCTGCTCTTCTTAGCTGTCATACTGTATATTCAGTCTAAAGGGCTGGTTACCCTCCCTGCAGCAGTGTGTCGCAGGGAGCTTGATGCAGATATTTTAGATTTATACTCAATATTGAAGCGTGTTATTCCACACCACAACGAACATCACGAACTAGCTATGGGTCTAGATACGGCCAAGGCGGTGAGGAAGTGGAAACAATGTAGGGGACAAGTTTGTGCAACAACGGAGGGACATGAGGGCGAAAAAGGGCAGGGATCCAGGTGGAAAAAGGGTCCCAGTGTTCTCGCCCACCTCGCTCTTCTAGCTGGTCTAACTTTGAGTCGTTTTCCACAATGGCGGTCATACAAACAAAACAAGTCGGTAATGTACCAAACAGGAAATACGCATAGTGTAGATCGGATGTAGATTTGACCAATCAGAGGCCTCCTGTTTGCGGCACTTTCTGCGGTCACCTACAATTTTTGAGACGTGCGACCTCGTTTCTGAGCATAAACCATCCTTAAAGCATAGACACCACCCACTCTCATTTGTTTACCATTTAATCCACCTTTTTATACCAGTTTATTACTGTTTATAGTTCCTCATTTTAATCTGAAAAATAGTCAACAGTCTAAAACCTATACATGACTCATTTTGTACTATCCCATTGTTTTTCTTGATTATTCCATCCATCCATCTTCTTTCGCTTTTCAGTCACAGGAGGCTGGTGCCTATCTCTGACAGTTTATGCCCAAAAGCCTAGTTACACCTTGCACAGTTAACCAATTAAACTAAAAATAATTTCTTTTAATCTGGAGGAAGCTAGTTTACCTTTAAATAACCCATGCATTCACGTAAAAAACACACATGTAGAAAGACCCCAGGGTAAGAATCACACCCAGGACCTTTTTGCTGCAGTGTGTCAGAGTTAGCTATAGTTGTTAAACAAAATTAATTCCCTCAATTTAGTCACCATAGAAAGCATTATGAGTAAATAAGGAATCAGACAGACATGTTTGGCACAAAGTGACCAAAAGAAAATGGTACAGATACACAACAACCATCTTCGCCCATTACTCTCCATCCCCTTATACCACCTACCATCATAAGATGTTGTTTTGTTTTTGTTGTTGTTGTTGTTTTAAGCTGTCCTGTCTGCTTTAGATAAGAGAAGAATGAGGTTTTAAGGATAGAAAATTATGCTAGAAGTTTCTAAAGGGATCAGTTTTATAGGACGCTGTCTCCCATGGTCAACGAGCCAGCAGCCTGGCCAAGCACAGACCCACATTAAGATGTTGGGTCTGAAGGGGCGCCATTTGCAGGACTGGTGGGTGATGCGGTTGTCTTTCAAATCTCTTTGTATGCCATAAGACAGTACTGTGACCAATCAGATCAACGAATGAGGTGTTATGAGAGTGGGGTTATTGGAGTTAGGTGTAACTTCTATTATAGGCTTTATGGGCTAAATTATTAAATAGAAAGATTGGATTTCTATTTTATGGATAAATCCTATTGAAGGTTACTTCATTTCTATGTGAGATTAACCTTCCCAAGCACGTTTCACAAAATGTTGTCCTTGAACACCTTGGTGGCCAGCATGTCGCACCATTCCTTTTGTCGTGACCGAGACTCAGGGGCTCCCGAAAATGAACTGGCAATAGCTTTGAATCTTCTCATGGTCGCATTTACCCCGTCCAAGTATCGCTGCCACCTTTATCAGGTCCTCCAAAAGTGCCATTAACAGCAGCAATCATTAAGGGGATTGTGATTCAGTCCCTTTTTTTTTTTTTTTTTTTGTTTACCTACATACCATACCCTTTCCATGTAAACGCAACATCCTCTCAAAGCAACAGTAATACCTCTTTCCCATTGGCGGAACAACAGGTTTAAACCCAGAACACTGACTGACCCGTGTCAACCCAGGTCAAACAACTTAGCAAGTTACCAGGGTTAAAATCGCCTTCAAACAGCTCAGCTCCAAACTGCTGTGGGAGCATCAGACATGGGTCGACCAGCTCGATTACATGATACCATCGAGCGCAATGTACGGACGTCAATACATCACCCCACTCCCGTCTGATAAGAAAAGTCATAACAAGTCTGCTTACATTCGATAAACATGGTGCAGCACTGATGAGAAAGATTCAAGGGAGAAAAAAAACAAAACAGTAAAGCACGCTGACTACGTCCTGGCTCCCTTTTATGTTGCTCTCCATTGTTTACTTTCCTGACTTCTGTCACACTGATGACATCATCAACGCTAACCCAGCCTAAAGGCGTCAGACACACAGCAGTGCAGGCAGAGAGGCCACACAGCTTTCCAGCGGGGGTCAGATCGGACTTATTTTGCCAATGGGAAGGGAGGTAAATGCCAGTTGTTAGCGGGTCAAGCCAAACCCACGTTAGCCTGCTAATTTCAGTGGGAAAGAGGCTTTAGTTCCATTTCCTGCCTTTGAAGAGGCTGTATTGTTTTCACCTGCATCTCGGTGCACTCACCTTCCTGGTGACTCTGTGTTTTCCCCATTTTCTTTGTCAGATCAGCTGTAGTTCCTCATTAGTCTCTATGATGGTCACCGTTTCAAGTGTAGATTGTTTTTTAAATTCTGTCAAACATTATCTTTCAGCAGAAGGCAGATTTTACACACCTTTAGTTTGCTGAATGCAACTAAAAGCTAATTTATTTCCTTTTTATGTGATCGTAGGTGATTATTGTGATCTGCTGTGATCAGTCTTCATCTCTTGTCTGTTTTGTTGGATTTTCTTATGTTTTATGTATTTCTGATAATGAAGTCTCTCTTGAATGCCTCTTAGTAATTTTTATTAAAGGGTGAGATGTTTATCAGTAGCAGATGATATTAAAAGCTACAGTTTCATGATCACTAAAGTTTTCCATCACGTTCTTCCCATGGTTAGAAGGCCTTTCAACGAAATTTTAAAAAATAGTGAAAGAACTCCAAGAAGTTTACAAAGAGAGTAATTTGTCCACTTATAGCAGGGTTACCAACCAGGTAACATTAGCTTGCATAAAATATTCAGAATTTACTACTAAACTTCAATTAGATTTTATGTTTATTAATTTTCGATTTTGTATTACATTGAAAAAATCAAAATCCTAAAAAATGTATGTCATGATAAAATTATTATAGCTGTAATAACTATTATATTGTATTATTATGGCAGTATTATAATCACATGATCATTTTTGGTCTTTAAAAAAAATCATTTTTACCCTGCAAGAAGTGAAACTTGCCCATATCTATCCATGAGATGCTGATTGTCATTAAAGGGTTACAAAATAAGTCTTAACTGTTATATTCTCTGATACAGAACAATAAAGGAATAACCAAACTGCTTTCTTTTTTATATGGCAAGAAATATGAATATATGGAATTTGACACAATATAGATTATATGGAAAACTTCAAAAGACATTTAGTATTAATTGCAGTCCTAGGCTTGTAGAGTTATTGTCAGTTGTACAACACAGCATGAAGGTGAATTTTTTATTTTTTTTGTCTTCAAGTTATTTATAAAGGGAGTGGTGAATCAGGAGAATCAGCAGGAAGTCCCGTATCCAGGACCCCTTCACTGCATCTTCTGTGGAGCCAAAGGGTTGTTCATGGACAGCCTGATAAAAAACACGTCAGCACTCATTGTGGTAAGAACCAAACTTTCAGATACTGATCGCATCCAAAAAATGTTTCTGGTAATTTTTTTTTTTTAATGAAATGTCAGTTTAACATCTGTGGGTGAAATGAAGACCAAGTATTTAGAAATCGTTTGTGTCAGGACGTTTCTTTCCATAGTTGTCATACATTTTGAATATGTAAAAGAGTGCAACTGTTCTTAGTTTGATTATTAATCATCAGGTTGTAAAAACAGAAAAGCAAATGCCTCTTAAAGGGACAGAGTATTTAGAAGACTGAGTCATTGGGAATAATCCTTAACAAATTAACAAATGACAAGTTTTACGTTTTTGTTTATGTTGCACTGCTAATATTAAGCAATAATAAGATATCGAAGAATTATATTTTTAGCTTTTTTTTTTTAAATACTACACAATTGCTTAACTTCAGTGTTACATCATCAGCTAAAAACAAGACGCATTAAGGTGCCGTGTGACTGGGAATTTCTCGTCTATTAACAGCTTGGTTAAAAAGTAAAACTGCAACGTTGCAGAAATTTACTTTTTTACAGCTTTCTTTTTCATTATGAGCTGCGAGGCTTGAAGAAAAAAGGCTTGGAATTTACCCTCAGAAAAATTCCTTTCTAGTTAGTTTTGCAGGTTTTGCAAGGTTTGAAATGAACAGAAATAAACCAGCATACCAGCAATATGTACAGAAAAGAAAAGCATTTAATCTAAAATGTAGTTTCAACCTTCTTCCAAACTCTTTCGTTCTTTGGCGTGTTTTAGCGCTCAAACAATTAATCAGATAATTAGTGATTAAACGATTTATTGAAATCGTTCTCTGGTATAAAGCCATTTGCCATTAGCCGAACAAGCAACCCACTCAAAGCAGAAATCATGTCATCCATCCATTTTCCATCATGCCTATCCCTACTGGGGTTGCGAGGGGTGCTGGTGCCTCTCCAGCTGCCAATGGGTAAGAGGCGGGGTACACTAGCAGAACAAACAACCATTCAGTGCACAAGTGCATGGTATATACTGCAATTCAGGAAGTTTAATGGTAGTAGCTTTATACACTATAAAATAAACTGCAGCGTCTCTATGTGGTAATCAAACTGCTGCAGAGTTAGCCGCTAAAACGTCATAGTCTTACAGTGTTTATTGAACCAAAAAGCTTATATTCAACAATAGCTGCGTTTACATGGACATAAGTCAGAATAAACAAAAAAATATATGTGAATCAGTGTGTATATAAACGCCCGTCAGGATCAAGTTATGTTGAATAAGGCAAGCTGATCTGGGTGAGTGTGTAGACCCTACGCCAATGTGACACACAGAATGTTCAAACTGGCACGTTTACAGGCCACATTTTTAGTAGGACTGGTCTTTATGTTCCCATAACTTTATGCCTATATAAACAGTAAAATCCAATTAGTTTTGAGTTCAAACACGTTTCAATTAGATTTTGGGCATGTAAACATTTATAGCATGAGAAAAAAGTCCTGCCTTTTAAGCTCAGACATGAGAAAAATGCCTCCTATAGATTCTTCTTCAGCCATCACTTGTTGATTGACATGAAATTATCTTTGTGGCAACAAGCAAAAACACATCTCTTTACATCTGAACTCTAGAATTCATTTTCAAAAGAAATTAAGTTAATTTATAATTGTGGCTTTAGAGGTCTGTGGGTCTACCTCATCTCATCTTTAAGTCACTAGGATTTGCTGTCAGATGACCGACTCTAATGTAATATTTTCTCTGACCAAATAGGTGGGCTCAATCGGGTCACTGCTCATATCAGGTTTAGATGAGCCGGTGGTGCAAGCCTACTCCCTGATTGCAGACCTGGTGGCCAGGTATGAAGGCACGCAGACCAGACACGCTGAGATGGGGGATAGAGGCCTGGGTGAGTCCCTGGATTCACGAAGAGCCTTCAAAGCATTGGTGGAGAAATGGGAGGATAGGCATATCCTGGATCTTCTTGTACTACCAGGAGCAGTGAAGGAAATCCTTCTGGATTTGGTGAAAGAATCAGGCCTTGGATCAAGTGCAAACTTGGCACTGGTGCATGAGAATATAGGTGTAAAATTACAGGGGGACTCTAGAGATGAATGGGGGAAATCCAGTGGGCATAATCAAACGTACCTCCATCCTTTCAGCAGCACTGATTGGTTGACTGAAGGAAAGCTGGTAAACGATGACTCTGTGGCCAAGAACTCCTCTGTCCAAGACATTTTTTCTCCTGTAGGCGACAGAGGAAAAGCAGAGGGGTCTGAGGAAAAACTCTTACACTCTCCCCAGGAAGTGGGAGAAGAGGAACAACTTGAGAAACAAGCAACGGGTGTCAACATGGACAAACAACAAGGGGACAGCGAAGAGCCGGAGAGGCAGTTGTCGATGGGAAACAAGGAGTTCTGGCTTCTTTTAAAATTCTTCACAGCCATGGGGTACACGGAGGACGTTGTGAAACGTGTCCTTAAAAAAACAGGACCTAAAGAGGCTTTGCAGATTCTAGACTTGGTTCAACAGGAGCAGGATCTCAGTGACCGAGAGCAGAACATTTGTAGTGGTTCAGGCACAAAAAAACAAGATGGTGTCGCTTTGGGAGAAGAACAACCCTGTGAGACAGAGCACAAAGAGGAGGAGGATGTGGAACCAGGAGGGAGTAAAATAAAATATAGCAATGGTGAAGTAAGAGGAGTTCTGGTAAGAGAGGAAGAGGAGGTTACAAGAAACACTCCAAAACGCTCTCAGGGAGAGGCCAGTGTAGAGGAAAATGAGACAGAACAAACGGAAGACTTTGTGCTGGGGGTGATGAAGAAAGCGGCTGCTACCTGTGGGTACACTGAGGAGAATGTGACCAAAGTCTACAGCATGTTGGCTGAGGGGTCCACTCACCAGCTGCTTCTGGAGCTGCAGAAAAAAGGGAGTGGTGAGATGGAAGGCTACAAGGAAAAAACAGCTGAAATTCATGATGCGTTGATGGAGAGAGAAGGACCAAATTTTGGACCAGCGGTAACTGAAGCAAAGGGGGGATTTGACCTATTCAGCCATAAAGAGAAAATAAATTCTGATGAAGGACAAACTAAAGTCCCAACACATTCTGCACTGTTAGCAGAAGCAGACCTGTGTACCTGGGGTGATAAACCACAACAGCTGCCTACCAATCAATACACCTCACAGTCCAATTATCAACAGCCTTTAAACAAATTAAGACCTCACCAAGACGTCCTGCAGGAAGTCAAAGGGCCCCCCATGCCTACGTATTCCTCATCCCTAGATCCTCCACTCAACTCTCCTTTTTATCATAACAAGCAACAAGGCCAAAACAACTACCGGCTCAATCCAGCTACGTCCAAACAAAAGCACCAACCTCACATCAATGCAACCAACTCAAAACGCCACTCTGCAAACTCAACAAAACAAGAGCAGCAAGCTCAGCCCAACATCTTTTTGGGGAACGATCCACCATCCACCAGAGCAAGAGATAGACGGCCGTTCATGCCCTCCCCTTCGGTGGTGGTGACGGGAGAGCAGCGCTTCCTGGAGGGTCTTCAGACCCCCTTTCTGCTAAAACTTACAGACAAGCCTGGAGACCCGAACCTGAGGGCAATTATTATCGACGGGAGCAACGTAGCAATGAGGTGAGAAGTCTTAAAAGCAGCTTTTTTTGTTTGTTTTTTAGAGGCACACTTAAAAAAAGTCACACATTGAAAAATGTTCTAAAAATGAGTTAAAAACTTCTTAGAATAAGTCTCTTTATCCTTAATTTGAGTAGGAAAATAAGATGATCTGCTAATGGAATGAGCATTTATACCTTTAAAATCAGATAATTGGATAATATACACTTCAAATAAGAAACTGTAGTTTTTATGTCTTATTCAAAATGTTAATTGCCTTGTTCCATCTGCAAAGTGTCTCAATTCAAGAAAAAATGCACCTATTATAAGAAAAATTGAATTTTTTTGCAGTGTACAGTGGCTTGCATTCAGTAGATGGAAGAAATTAAAATTCTGTTTTTGTTTTCTTTGCAATGTGAGGATGTTTTGCTTTAAATGACAATGCTAATCTGACCCTTAATGCAAGTGTTTGTTTATATATATTTTTCTGTCTTTAATGGATCGGTATGTAAACTTCCCAGGACAACTGTGTTGGTTGTTATATGAATTCAGATGTAGGCAGACACAATGAAAACCCGCTTAAATTATCAATAATTTTTAGGGAAACAGTTTTCAATATATCCGATAGTGAACACAAAGCCAGATTTCACCTGTACGGTAGATTAGTCTGCATGTTCTTTGCACGCTGCTGTTTCACACTTTCTAAATACTTTTAATTTCCAAAGACTTTCTCACAGCTGTTTATATTTCTATCCATCCATTAATTTTCTATACCTACTTATCCTTGCAAAGGAAGTGTAAATCCTGGACATGTTTTTGACCCATTAATGGGCCACAAAGAGACGTACAACCACGCAAACAAACAGTTAAACCTAAAAGTGTCAGAACCTTGGACCCAATATTCAAAGCACACAGATCTGGAAAATTTCAAACAAGCTTTTATTTAGACTATAAAGGTGGTGGAAATAAACCAGATCCTCTGTAATGATAGAAACTCAGGTTAGTGACTTAGAATAAACGGCTGAACATGACTATGAGCAAAAGTCACTAACCGGTTTCTTAGTTCAGTCCGATCCCAGAGGAACGAGATGAATCTGAACGGGAGATTTGTCCACCACTTGGCGCAGGTGCCTTCCCCAAAGTTCAGAGTGATGAGCACTAGCTGCCGCTGAGGAGCAACAATGTCCGTGAGGGAATATCCAGAGCCAAAATCAAAGTAGAGCCAGGTTTACAGACCAGAAGATCAGAGAACCTAGGAGGTACCGGAGGAGAATCCAAGCCGAGGTCACAAGCACATTCCAACTTTGGTTAATTGGCAGAATCCAGGAATCAGTCCAGAATAATTTGGACTAAAGGCTGATTTGTAATCAGGAAACAGGTCCTCTGCTTGTGTTAACGCAGATATGCCCCTGCACCTTCCGCAGACACTCCGGTGCACCTCTCCGAAACTGTAGATGACCCTCAGACAGTGCCACAGACAGGAGGCCTCTGATTGGTCAAATCTACCTCCACTCTACACTATGCGTATTTCCTGTTTGGTACCTTACCGGCTTGTTTGTATAACCGCCATTGCGGAAAACGACTTGTGAAGATGGACCAGGTAGAAGAGTGAGGTGCGCGAGAACCCTGGGACCCTTTTTCCACTTCGTTGTCGCACAAACTTGCCCCTTGTGTTTTTCCACTTCCTCTGCCATATCTAGACCCACAGTTAGTTCGTGATTGTCCCTCTTGCGTCGTGGCGTGGAATAGTATAGCTCAGCCCACACTTAAAAATTGGGCATAAATCAAAAATATCTGCGTGATACCTGCGACAAGCTCACTGCGACACACTGCTGCGGGAGGATAACCAGCCCTTAACGGAGCAGACAAGGGCAAAGCAAAACTCGGGAATAACAAAATGCAGAAACAGGTCAGAATGAATAACTCAGAGCAATATTAAGAACGCTATAGTTGCCGCTATAGTTGCTCTCACCAAACAGCTCGAATAACCTGGAGCGATGGTAGGCAAACAGTTAGCAGGATCCAGGTGGACAAATGAACTTAATGAGCCGCCGGGCCAATTAGACAGGTGACAACAGTAAATGATAATGCCAACTATCAGAGCCAAGACCATGACAAAAGGGGTCTGGAGAGAAAATTAACCAAACACTCAACCTTTTATCTCTAGGAGGACGTCTCAAAATCTACAGAGAACCCATTGACTTACTGGGAGAACATATAAATTAAAAGCAAGAAACGTCTTGCTGCAATAAAACAGCGCAACCAGTCCTTTGATATTTTCAAATAGACCAATTTTCTTTTTTTTAGTGGAAAGGAAATTGTTGACTTCATTCTAAAGCAATACAGTCAAAGAAACATAGACGTTAGGTCAAAGGAATGTTTGTAGGTATCTAAAGCATTGGTCTATCCTAATAGCTTTACCTGGTAAATGCATTAACAGCTACAAGTTTATGACTAACAACCATGTTCTCATACATATATGTTTCAGCATAAGGAATTAAATACATTTCTGGCTAATGGAGTGTTAGCTTAGTGGGAAAAAAACAAATCCCAGCTTAAAAAAGGCAACTATTGGACCTTTTTTGTTTTGTGAGGCCTATGTAAATGCAATCTACAGAAATTCATTTTTATTCTAAACCTCAGATGTGTGGCAGCAGGTAATCTAAAAAGATAAAGGTAAATGATGACGACTGAAATGTAATGTTGGTATTTAATCATTCCTTTTTTGTTTTATTAACTGTGTCTCTCTGTCTCTCTCTCTGGGTATTCCTCAGTCACGGCTTGGGTCATTTCTTCTCCTGCAGAGGAATAGCTCTTGCTGTTCAGCACTTTTGGGACAGAGGTCATCGTCACATTAGTACTCTGGTGCCTCAGTGGAGACAGAAGAGTGACCCCAGGATCAAAGGTTACCATTGACATTTGTATTTAAAATATAATAGATTTGCCTTCATTTTTTAGTAACCAACTTCTTAGTGAGTATTTTTACAACTAAAAAAGATAAATATTAATCAAAAAGATGCTATTGATATTAAGACTTCAATAAGCTACATAATGCTTTAATATTATTATTATTATTATTTTAGTGGACTTCTTGTCTGTTCAAATGTCATAGTTATTTATTTCAAATCATTAGAACCCTGTTGCTTCTACAGAGACATAAATGAGCAAGTGAGATTACGTTAATCATATAACAGAAGGAGCATGAATTCACACAAAAGTTTTTTATAGAGGGAAAAAAATCTAAGCTAAAATGACCTTATTGTGAACCTAAGAGTTTGCTCCGCTGGTTGAAGGCAAACTAATGAACGTAACATTAAGAGCTTAATCTCCTGCAAACACATGAATGATGCAAACTCCAGAACACAAAGGAACAAAAAACTAGTTCCAAACAATAACCCTACGATAAAATCAGGCTGCAGTCCCGAAACATAGAATGCTCCTCAGGTACCGAAGTTCAAGAGGGACGAGAGCTTTTCTATCACTGCTCGTCATTTATGGAGTAACCTCCCGCTGCACATCAGAGAGACTCCTTCACTGTCAAATTTTAAAATACGGCTTAAGACTCACTTTTAGTTGTTGGCCTTTAACACTGGCATGACTTAGTTGTAAGTATATATACATATATGCTATATTTTATTATTTTATTGTGCGTTTTTCATTGTTTTAACCGTGTTAAGCACTTTTATTTTCAACTATAGCTGTATTAAAGTAACCTGAAAACAGCCAGATGCATGTCTCGCTCCGCCTAGCTCCACTCACATACATCTGGGACACCGCTCATTGAAAGTGATTTCCCCAACCGAATTTATGGTCTGGCCAATCAGGACGCAGGGCGGGTGTTTCCTGGATGTGACGTAGCGGAGAAGCGAGTTCTGTAAGTCGTTCGTCTATACTTTTTTGGTTGGCTTCTTTTTTTAAAATAAGTCTGCTGTGCACAATGTTGCCTTTTACCCGCACATTTTCATGGCACAAACGACATTGATCATTTACCGACATTGCGCTGATTCCACTGTTGCTATATCCAAGATGTCGGCTGTTCTGTTTTGTTTTTTTCCCGCGTAGCTCTCACAGCGTCACGGGTTAGCTTCGGTGTGAGTGGTTGAAATAGCACGTCGATAAAGATGACAGACAAGTGGCTTATCCAATCATATGCAGGGAGTTTTGATAAGGCCCAGCCTTCAGTAAAGGCAATTCCTATGGCGGTGTCCCAGATGTATGTGAGTGGAGCTAGGCGGAGCGAGACATGCATCTGGCTGTTGTCAGGTTAGTATTAAAGCACTCTACAAAAGATCATGATGGTGCAAACTCCAAAACACACTAAAAAAACAAACAAATGCAATAAATACTGCAAAAGAAAAATTACAAAATCGGAGCTTAAAGAAAATTTTGCAAGTGCCAAAAAAAAGCAAATAAACACTTCTAGGCCATTATTTAGTCTTTCTCCCAGAGTGTTGGGACCAGACTCTCACTAAAGACCAACATGCTAATGTTTCCTACATAATTATGATGATGTTCTATATTTAATGAAAGTCTACAGCCAATATTTACGTACATTACGTACATCCTTCTAGTAGTCTTACCAAAAACATCTTTGCATCATGTTGATGTCTTAATTGTGAGGCCGGGATCACCAGACTTGGTGATTGCCTCCCCCTATTGGTCCACCCCACTGCTGTTTTTCTGTTGGTGGAGCCAGTTTTTAGTTTCAATGTTTTGCACCTTCTGTTGGTTTTGGTACTTGCAGCATCATGTCATTTTACTTGCATTGTTTATGTTTCTGCAAGGCGTTTGGTTGTTTGCTGCACATTGTTGTGAACATTCTGTGGTTTGCTTGTGTTTTTTTCAGAGCAACACTATATGACAGACCTGCAGAACCTGGGCCTGCTCTCCTACACCCCCTCCAGGGAGGTCCAAGGCAAGAGGATCAGCTCATATGATGACAGGTAGAAAAAAAAAAACATAAAGTTATCTGCTTTTCTGCATTTTGTCAAACTACAATCACAAACTATGATCTCTGTTGCGGTTGGATGTGATTGGCCAACACAAAGTAAGGCAAAAATGTTCATAAGTCATCTGAATAGTAAGTAGAGTCGATTTGTGTATAACAAAAGTCATTAATCAGAGAGAATACCCACAGCCACTATGGAGGAGCAATAGGGATCAAATCTGTTGACATAAAGTTTTTAGCCACTCATCTGTTTACCAAGGAGGGGCTTAAAGAAATTCCTTGTTAGAATGGCAGCAATTAGATGGCTCATTTTAGATTAGCCACTAATGTTAAACTAAAACAGATGTTTAATGTTGCGGTTGCCAGTTAACTAATATTGTACGTCCCAGCGAACGCCACACCCTAAAGATGAAAAGATTTTTTTTTTTTTTTTTAAGATTTAAAAAAGGGTTGAAGTAAAAATGTTCTAAAAAATACAAACAGGGCTAATTTGCTGCTAATTTGTTTAGTTTTCCCCCTAAGCAAATGTATTGATAGAATGGCCTAGTCACAGTTTAGAACAGTTCAGAATAGGTTCCTAAGACATAAAAATTGATGTTCAGCATCAAAGGCTATCCAAAAACAAAAAAACAAGCTTAAAGAAGCTCCGTCATGTACTATCCCTAAACTAAAAACACAGAAACTCCTGAGTTAATGTTAAAATTAAGCATTGTGCGCCAAATATTAGTCAGTTTTGGACCTAAAAAAGAATTTTCCACTGAACCCAATCAGCAGACATAAACATCTGCTGGTAGTTTTTTAATCAGCAAGCTGTTCACCTGCCAGCATCCGAGGCTTAGGCACTATCTTCCTTCCTAACACATTCATGCTTGTTTTTTATATTATGAGTTGTAAAGGAAAGCTCTGTGTTTACACTTTGAAGGTTTCTCTCTCCAGTTCTTTTCCTGAAAAGAGATCACTCAGGACAAACCCTTTAAATAACACTTCATAATGTATTAAATAAGCAGGAGATATGGCAACAGATTTTAGTAGAAATAATGATCTTACTCCGTTCAGAGAAGATGCTTAGGGTTACAGAAGGCAGCTGCTTACCAACTGGGCTCACATCTCGTTAAGTGGCCACGATTCACAGTTAGAGGAACATTTTATACAACTCCAGTCTGTCACATCACTTCATTATTACGTCCTACACGTCTGTAAACGAGGAGACATCCATGACTACAGCCTTATCAAAATATTACACTTTGTTCTTAGCTGAAGGACGTCGCTCTCATTCCATTCCCAAACCTTTGCCACGTGCAGAATGAAGATGATAACTGTATAGCCGGACAGAGGAACTGTCCTAATTAGCTGACACTCAACAGGCAGATATTATTAAATATTAAAAGATAAATAATAATTATCCTAACAGAGTGCTACTGGTGTCCAATCCCTCTTGTTATCACATGGCTTCAGACTTTTCTCTCCCTTTTCATGCTGCCACTGGGAGGAGTTTGGCTCTATTACCTTGTGGTCTTGTTAAGGTAAATATACAAAACGCCAACGTTTTCTAATAAGCAAAAACACCTAAATTAAATAGAATGAACCAACAGGAAGCCGTCGTTCAATCTGAAAGCCTTTGTATGCAGTCGGATTGAGAAATGTGTAAACGATGGCAGCCCACTGCTCCTCAATTGGATTGGTTACATGCAGAGGTAAATGTGAGATCAATGAAGTTCAATTACTATTATTTATTAATGTTTATATTACTGCTCCCCTTTAAAATATTCAGCAAAGAACGATTGTGCAAGAAATGTTGGCCTGTATGAGTGTAAAGCTCAGAGAGGTATACCAAAGAAGTCCTGCAGCTGGCTCTACTAAATGTTGACTCAGACTTTTATCGTTAAAGAAGGAATTCAAATTTCCTTTTTTTTTCTTTATGATTATTCTCCGCTTTGTGTTTATCTGTTGTATGAAATCTGTGCGAAAACACTGGAGCGTCTAGGTACGTTGGCAACATGTGGGAAAGATTTAAGGGGTGTGAATACTTCCATGAAGCTTTACTATTCTGATTGTTAGGTCTGTTCCATGAAGGAATCTTTTGGTCTTTTAATGTTAGATGGTTTAAAACCAGATTTTTCTTTACCTTTTTTCCCACAGATTAATCCTGCAGCTAGCACAAAGAAACGACGGAGTGATAGTAACCAATGACAACCTGAGAGACCTCTGCGATGAGACGACTGTATGGAGAGACATCATCAAAAAGAGGTAAAATGTTGCCTCAGGGATGCAGTGGAGGCCTTTCTCTGTTTAGATTTGGAGTTTTACCTTTAAGAACTGTGAAAGAATCCCTAATCTAATGTTGGTTAATTGCTAAAAGATAAAATATCTGGAGCAGCAGCAGTGGTGTTTCTAGATGAAAATTATCAGGGGGGCCCGGGTGGGGCCAGTGTCATTTTTTTTTTTTTTTGTTTAATAGGGCAAATAAATAAAAACAACAAATGTGGCAAAGTAAATAATAAGTGAGCCACAAAGCCAAGGTTTCACACTGATGTAGCAGAAAAAAACTGTTATCCTACCTTAATGGCTGGAGCTTAAAGATGACTGTAATGTCAATGTTAGTTTTATTCATTTACTTACACAGCAAAAAAATTTAAATCTTAATGGTTTATCTTTTCTTCAAATAAGTACATTTTTTCTTGAATTGAGGAGGTAATTGAGACACTTTGCCAATGGAAAAAGACATTTACAATCAAATAAGAAAAAAACAATTGTCTTGTTTTATTTCAAGTGGGTACTATCTAATTTTCTTATTTTAAGGGTAAAAAAACGAATTCCATTGGAAAATCATCTCAATTACCCACTCAAATCAAGGGTAAATAATTCTACATCTTTTTTGCAGTGTACATTGTAAAAACTACTCTAAAAAAAAAAATACGATTTTCTTAGAGGCACACTATGCAACATTTTTCAGTTAATTAATGTGTTCCATAACGTTTTGGATGATTAAATGAGTCATTTCAGGTTGAACAAAGGTATTCTCGGCCACCCTGGTGGTCTGTGGGGGAAATACCGCACTTGCAATTGCAGGAGCACCGACCCGCACCCACAGGCTCAGAAGTCTCGCGAGAGTCAGTCTTGCTTTACGGCGAGAACTGCTACACCCCCCAGTTAAAAGCATGCTCGTTGCTAGCACAGTGGCGATCTTTGTGCAGTTATGCTACGTTCACATCGGACGCAGCAAAAGCAGCAAAATCATTTTTGCTGCTTGTACCAGTTCTGACGCGCGGCTGAAGCAGCTTTGCTGCTCTGGCTGCACGGTGCAAAAATGTGTCTGACGCGCGTTGGGCGGAGCTTCACTATCCTTTCTCTGCCTTGCAGCTATATTTGCTGTGATCAGTTGGAATAAAGTAGTTTTAATATGTGTTTAAGTGAGAAAATACACCTGAAAACGTAATCAGTGCAGTCAGTTCATTCAGATTATAATCCTGCCTTCAATATTTTTTCTGTCGGAGCCGCTCAGACCCCCACATACCAGCGGTGCGCCGACAGTAGGAATCCCTTCATCAGCAGCCTCTGGCTGGGTCGCCTCCTCGCGGTTCACCGCGGCAGCTGGTAGGTGTTTTTCATCTAAATAATCCAAACTGCAGGCAGCAGGATAATAAAAGCCAACATATTCTGCCGGCTGATTTCTGCATTATAAGTTAATTTAGGCGTCAATAAACTGTTTAAGAGGAGTGATCATAGCCTCTGATCATCAGCGCTGTGTCTCTCTCCCTGCGTCAGATGCTTAAACGCGCCCAACGCGCTGCTTCAGCTGCTCAGACGTGCTGCGCCTGCTGCTCAAAACGCACCGCGGGACCTTTTGCTGCGCCTTGACGCGCGTCAACCATTGACTTTGCTTGTAAACTCGCTGCTTCTGTCGCGCCAGCTGTGTCCGGTGTGAACGTAGCATTAGTCATTCGTTGCGTTCGCCTGTCAGCTAAGCTCAAAACAACCGCGCCTGGCTTGACGGAGAAACCTGTAATGCGTTCAAAAACCTTGGACCCAATATTCAAAAACAGACAGATCTGGATAGTTCAAAACTAGACTTTATTAAACTCTCAGTATGGCTGCTCGTCAGCTGGGGCGGATAAACCAGATCCTGTTTCTGAGTGGAGCTGAAGCCAGCCGAGGCCGAGGGGCAACAGAGTCCTGAAGGGAATGTCCAAAGCCTTAGTCGAACCAGAAGCAAGTTCACAGACCAGAGGATCAGAAAGCCGATGAGGTACAGAAGGGGAATCCAAGCCAATATCAGAAAAACAGTCCAAGTTTGGTGAGCCAGGTGAATCCAGGAATCAGTCCAGAACAGAGCAGATTAAAGAGCAGACTAGGGCAAAACAAAACTCAGGATCCACAGGACAGAAACAGGTCGCAGTTTAGATTATCAAAAAAAAAAAAACAAACAGAAGGCTAGAGTTACTCACACAAAACAGCTGGAATATTCTGGCACTGGTAGCTGGAAAACACACCGCATATATAGGAGCTGAAAACAGGTGGATCAGATAAGCAGTAATGAGAAAAACAGACAGAGTTAAACAGGTGAGTGGAATGAGCAATTAGGCCAGCCACCAGTGCCAGGATCATGACAAAACCAGGAGAACAGCTGTGCATATTTACGACAGTGCACTTTTACTTTCGCCCTCTGGGGGGAGCCTCGCTGGAAAATCAACACCGGTTGCATAGTGTACCTTTAAAATAACTGTATTAGCCCATAGTTTGAGCAAGCAAATAAGATGACCTACCAAAGGATTCTGCCCTTATTATAAGACAGTTAGAAATCATCCTCTTGGTATAAGATTTTTTTTTTTACTTTTTCTAAACATAAATAATATTATTCTATTGGAAGATCGTCTTACTTACCTGATCAAAAAAAGGGGGAAAATACACTGAATTTTATGAAAAATAAAATATGCATTTTGTCTCCAGTACAGGAGCTATAACAGGGACCAGGAGCTGTTCTAAAGGGGCACTGGCCCCTGTTGGCCCCTGTCTAGAACCGCCCATGAGCTGCAGCTGTTCTCTAATTGATCTCTTGTTGCTCTTTTAGGCTTCTCCAGTACACATTTGTCGGGGATCTCTTCATGGTCCCGGACGACCCCCTGGGCAGAGGAGGACCTCACCTCGATGATTTTTTACGTCTAGGACACAGGTAACAGAGATCTTAGTGAGAGAGTGTATTTTATTATTAAAAAAAAACCTTATGTCTTCTTTTTTGTCTTTGATGTGGGTTTTATTTACATTCTAGACCAAGTATTGCCTCATTTTTAAGTGGAAGGAAAGATTTTTTTTATGTCCGGACAACATGGTATTATCACCCAAACAGATGTTGGATGATAAAAAGATTATTTACACCTTTTTTATGCTCAACATAAGCCTGCTTCCAGATACCATCATTTTTTCACAGGTGAACTAAGCTGTGTTTCTCTGTAGCTCCTCCATTGGCGCTCTTGGCTGGTTCTCTGCCAGATCCGATTAGATGGATCTTTGTTTATTTACAGATCTGCTAAAAATCTCTGAATTTATTTTTGTTTTAAAATCCAAACCTGCTTTAAACTGCTCAATATTTACACCTGACTCATCTGTTCAACAATAAAAAGGAAATTTCATAATCAGATGTTCATTTAACACCCTTTTAAAAAAAAGATCCTGTTTTTATCTTCCACTTCCTATTTTTGCCCTATTTTAGCTTTGCCGGCAACATAAAATACATTTATAAAAACCTTTCGAGGTTATCTGTACCTTTGCAAGGCGCTGGATATGCTAACCTCTTGTGTTGCATAGTAAATATATTACCGTAATGACCCGAATATAGGGCGACCCTGATTATAAGACGACACTCTCTTTCCACGACCAAACAAACCAAAAAGAGAAAAAAAACAATTTTAAGAAACTATTTTATATTTAAGCGCCAACAGTTTCATTGAAATTATATTGCATTGAAAGATTTGTGCAATTAAACAATAAAAAGTAAGAAAAACACAGTAATGACACCAATGGTGCAACGACACAACAATAAGCAACATTTTCTAGGTGGGCCCCAGATGAAGTACAACACCCCATCCCCATGGGAAGTTTTTTCCGTTCTTCCAGCAGCTCTTCTTTGCTTTTTCTTTCCTGGAATCCGCTTACGTACCTCTTTTTGGTATCCGTCCTCGCGAACACATTGTACGTAACGTTTATGAATTTAATCTACGCTCTGGGTTACCCATAATTCCAAGTCGTATTGTAAAAAAAAAAATACTCAAATACATCATTCTTTTAAGATCCTTATGCCGTTTTAAACATATTATGAGTGTATTTTTTTAACAACCGTCTAATGAACTATACACAGTTATTAACATAGTAATTAAAAGTACCACTGTCTGCTTTGCTATTGGTGTCGTGTTTAAACGGCTCACCATCATGTTGAAATCTGCCATATGTTGGGGTATAAATAAGGTCCAGTCAGTCAATGTAGCATCAGGTGGGTTTAAGAGGAATTTTTCGCACCATTACATCTGCAAAGAGACGTCCTAGTCCACACTTGCGTAGGGGGCCTACCAGGTGTCAGTGATGGGGGCCCTAGGAGGTCGGAGGCCCCTAAGCTACTGTATACTCTGCTTACGGATAGTTACACCATTAAATGACAGATTTAATTGAAATCTTGCAACACTTAAACTTGAATCCATCTGAGCTTTGCTCACGGTAATTCTCAAAAACCTGCATGACTGTCAGACGTCCTCGGCCTCGCTGCGCTCGCTGTCACTGTTACTCTCACCCTGCAGCTCGACTATTGTTTTTATAAGATTTTCTTTTGCTGATCGCATTTTTGCTGGTCTTTTTTTGAACGTGCATCTTCTGACATTGCACTCTGTAACTCTGTATTTCTTTGCTGCCTGACAGCTTTTTGATGCCTCCGCTGCATTGACCACTATTAGCTTATAACTGGCGTCATAACTCCGCCTAAAAACTCTGCAAACTTGTCTGACTTTAGATCCTCTCCGTTCTGGGCAGCCGATCTCCATCTGTAGGATCTTTGTCACTTCTCTTCTGTTATGATTTAAAAAATTACCCCAGCCACAGTGAGGTCACTGGCTTTACATAAAACTGGCGCCCTCTGCTGTTGTGTTCCTGTATCGAACCCAGACACCTGTCAGCCTCTATCGACCTGTTAGTTAAAACCCATCAGAACAAAAAGGGCGGGAACTCCGTCGGCACCGTGGTGGCCTCCATGGATTCAGCAGGCTCCTCTGACAGCACCATCACGGCGGGCGGAACCACCCTCATCCTCACCAACATCCAGCAGGGCTCGAACAACGCATTATAAGACAACCCCACATTTTCACATTGTTTTAATTGAAAAAAACTGTAATGCCACACAGACACTAGGTGCTAACTGTGAATTATTTTCTTTTAATGAAGTATTATCCTATTATCACACTGGAAAACAAACTAGAAATAAGTAAAAATGTCTTAAATAAGTGTATTTACCCTTAATTTGAGTAGGTAAATGAGATAGTTTGCCAATGGCATAAGTATTTTCACTCTTAAAATAAGATACTTAGTTAATATGTACTTGAAATAAGACAATGCAATTGTGTTCTTTTTCTTATTTTAAGTGTAAAGCGGCAAAATGTCTCTTTTATCTCCTTAATCCAAGAACAAATGCACTTATTTTAAGAAACTGGACATACTGGACATACTGGTCAGCCTATATGGTTATTTATGTTTTGTTGTTTCCCTTCAGGACACCTGATCCGGGAAATCACTCTTTCGCCGGTGTGGCCAGCACCTTTCCTTCCTCTAAACAACCACGTTCCCAAACTGAACCCTTAAACTTTCGCGACCGGAAACCAGGAAGCGCCCTGGATGCGCCGAGCGTCGGCGGCCGGGGCAGAGGGAAAAGATGGGAGGCGGATCCCCAACACAGGCAGCCTTGGGCGGTCGTTCACAGACAGCCGGTCAATCCGGACAGGAACCCGGCAGAGACAGCTCAGCTGAGGGAGCAGCTGTTGTGCGTCTTCCCGGGACATGACAACATGGTGACATTGGTGCTGCAGTGCCATGCAGCAGAGAGAGACATCAACGTGCTCTCTGACCTCATCTTAGAGGAGCAGAAGAACTAGTCTCCATTTGGGAGTTTTTATCAAATGTTTTTACGCTGAATTCCTTCAATTTTCCCAAATCAATCACAACGACACATTATTACAGATTATTCATACTTAATCTGAGGGCTCCCTCAAAGCCTTAACATTGAGAGCATCCCATCTCTGTGGTCTTATTTTTGCTGGGAACATTACGTTTGTTTCTTACTATTTATTTGAACTTCTGCTTTTAATCTTAAACATTTGCTTTGCACCTTAAAATGGAAAAATATCCTCTTAGAAATAACCCTACAACTATTAGCCCCTAAAGACTGCAACTACTGTGATTTCTGCAATGATTTGTCTACAGTCTAGTAATTAGATGTGACTATGGACCTCATTTAATGTCAAAGATAAATCATCCATGAAGCAGAGTAGTTATAAAAAACTGACTATATTGCATTTATATAAGGGTTACTATTGCTAATCCCAGCAAGTGGCGGAGAATTGCCAATCTAGATTTTTTGTTTTCCCCGCTGGATTGGATCTGAACAGTAACTTAAAGAAAGAGTAAAATGTTTTTAACGGATCAGACAAGAGATTTTTCTATGATTAGTTATTTAACCAGACGATGACTCTTTTCTGAGTCTCTTAAATCAGTAGCTTTGTGAAATTGTTCAGGCTAACTTTCATTAAATAGCTAAATAGCTTAACCACACACACTGAGCCATATTAGCAGCTTATCTTTTGTTTCGTTTGAAGATGTTGAATTATTTTTTTTTTTTCGTTTCCAGAGTGTCATTACTAAGCAAAGAGATCAAACGTTTGCCTTTATGTTTCCAACACTTTGGTTTTATAAACCGCTTTTGTTCAGAGGAGTGAAACTGCTAACTGTTAGCATGCTACTGTAGAACCCAGAGTTAGCATGCTAATGCAGGAAACATCTAATATTCAGTGGACCTTTGATAAAATAATTTGTGACATGGTGCGGTTTATTTGTTTGGCTTACTCAGATTTAAACAATTGGTGGGTTTTTGAATATTAAGATTCTATTTTTTATGAAAAACAGTTATTAACTTTCTATCTATGTTTCTATGAAAACAATTAGTTCTGGATGTAGGTGTTAATTGATGTTTTGTGAAACACTGATCCAAACCAATATGCATTCTGTACATTTGGTTCTATATTTTTAAATATTTGGAGGGTTTTCCAATCTTGATAAGTTTTTCTATATAATGAAACTATGACCAAACCATAAAATCAAGAACTTTATTTTAATATGTTAGGGTCTCACTATTTTCTTCACAGATATCAGGATAATTTTACTTGCACTGTTTATATCTATACATTTTAAAGTTTAATAAAGTTATTAAATGTGTGTTTCTTTTTTCCTTTTGACTTCCTGTTTGTGGTGAAAACACTGTAAATATTGCTGCGGTTTTGACGTAAAGTTTTGTTCTTGAGTTTGTAGCATCAGATAGAAATAAGGTTTGTTTCTGTATTTAAATTAAATGAAGCTTAAGCGTAAATTCAATCTGAAAGACTCTTATCATCTTCATCTGAACCACCTGCAAATGTCCCTCATTCAGCTCCTGCCAATCAACTCAGGGGCTGCACCTTCTCCAAAGCCAATCATCCTGCAAGATTCCTTTCTTTTCGCTCCTGGTCGAGCTTCTCTCTCCCGCACACAAGCAAACTCTCACCCACCTCCATCCCATCGCCTCCCTCATTCTCAGACTAAAGTACCCTGTGGCTTATTCCACCACCAGTGTGTGGGCCCCCGTGGAAGACTACTCCTTTTCTAGGCCACTCATCCGAGCGCATGTTGATCGACAGCATTGAGGTCTTCTGCCGGGACCAAAGCGCCAGTGAACTTATTTTGTTTAAGTTTACATCTGCTTCCGTCTCCTTGAACCCCAGTCGGACTCGGCAGATGGCCGCTTGAAATGAGCCTGGTTCTGCTGGAGGTTTCTTCCTGTTAAAAGGGAGTTTTCCTCTCCACTGTCGCTACATGCATGCTCAGTGCAAGGGATTACAGAGAATCAACCCTCGCAATCAGCTGGTTTTCCTTCGAAATTTTTCTCAGAGTATGATTGTGTTACCTGTATTAATAAATTGAATACTTTTCTTATCACAACTTTCTGTTTGTGAGTCTCTCCAGGCTGAATTGATTTAAGCAAGTTGTAAATCTGTTAGCAGAATAAAAAAATAAAAAAAAGAATACCTGGTTTTTGCTCTGCCTTAGCTTGTATTGCCTTGAAAATATACTTAGTTGGGTTACTTCTATATTTACAGTGGGGTTCATAGAAAAACGCTTTTTTCTTCAATGAACCAAGGGTTGATTTTAAGTCACGTGTTGGTCTAGTGGTTAGAGTGGAGGACATTTATATCCTGCAGAGGCATCTAGATCTCTAAGCAAGATATTTAATCCCAGAATGCTACCAGCTGTGCTACATGATGCTCCCTAAACACAGAGGACTAATTTCACCGCTGTACGACTGTATAGGGATCTTTACTTTTATTTTTATTTTTGTCGTGGGAACTTACGCCACCACTATCAGGCCATCACGTGCTTTACAATGTTCTAATGCAATAACATGAAGTAAATTAATCAGATATATCCATGCTTTCTAGGTAATGCACATAATGCGGTTATACCAAAAACTAAATGTCTTCACTGCTCTCACCTCTTTAAAACGTATTATAATCTACCATATTTTTTTCATTTTATTTGTACTTCAGTGGTTGTTTACAGTTTAATTGTTTTTACCAATAATCATGTGAATCACTTATTGCAGTATTGTTTAAGGAATTTGCCCGGCTAGGTTTCTGCTTCAATAGTTAAAAATAAATAATTATAGCAGTCAAGTCACTGCTAATGTTAAATTTATCTTTTGCAGCATAGTCTGTCATAATGATTTAGGACATTAAAACTTTTAGTAGATGTTTTTTAAGGTTACTATAGAGACCGTACCCATATAATCCTTTTCAAGCAAAGTTAGGATTTGATGTTTAAATAGGACAACATTAATTTTCCCTAAAAGCGCACTTTGAAAGGAACTAGATCCAATGAGTTCTCTCATTGAGATATAGAGTCATCTACTTTATTATATTGACTACCTACAATGACTGAACAGTTAAATTTTCAGGTTTATTTTTAGTCACAGACACAGACATGTTTTGTCCTAATTTTGCTTCAAAAAGCAGCTTTTATTGAAAAGTGAGATTGTCAGAGGAATTCCCTGATATTAAACAAATATATATATTTTTTTCAGAGAAAGTAAGAAACATATATGAACCAGAGGAGTTGGGGAAAACTAGAAATTTGGAATTAACGTCTACATCAATGCATATAACATAATTGCATTTTTTGCTTTAAATCCAATTAAACCTTACTATAAAGGTGACAATAATTTACATAACTCATAAAAACATTGCAAAGAATACGGAGCCCAGTTTGGGAAATTTCAAAAATTGCAACACTGGTTTCAGTTTGGAATTTGTTAATAACTGTTTATTGATGCTTTGTTGTTTATTTCCACATTCATTAACAATTTTCTAAATATGTTGATGGAGTTTTCTAAACTCTATAAGGTATTGGGTTCTAACAAGATGGAGTTTCTTTTTTTTTCCACAGTTGCATTTAAATATCCTCCTACTGATTTGTTTTGCCTGTCATCTGGTATTCTAGTTTAACACAAAGATAAATTTAGTTTGTTGATCAATAAAATCATAGATGTTGTTTACAGATAAAATGGAACATAAATTAAAATAACTAAGAAACACAAAAAGGTTTATGTTACATGTTCTCAGGTGGGTTATACTTCAGCAGAATCTGATAGGGTGATTGGCTTTGAACCTGCAGTTCTTTGCTCCTTCCACCAGGGGTCAGACACCACCTTCATGATCAGAACTAATAGAGCTGAATACCTCATCCTAATATAATGCTACACAAATATGTCTAATATTTTTCCTCCATCAGAATTTGTTATTATTATTATTATTTTTTTTTTTTTTGTGACTTCACAGAAGAATACAGAGCGGCGTCTTTCCGAGAATAGATTCACATTGAACCGGTTTGGTGAGGCCTGCAACAATGGAGTGAAAAGACAGCACATCTATTTTTGGGAACATCCTGAGCGAGACAGAGGCTTCGGCAAACTCGTTTGGTGCTCTAGACAGAAGATGAAAGGCTGCTGCTTATTGTGCTTTGTAACATGAGCAACACTGTCTGCAGTCATTGATAAAAATGGTTTAACATCTGACAATATATGCTGCCTTTAATGCATTAGAAAAAAAAGCTTGCAACGATGAGACTCCAGCCTTTGATTTGAGTGAATTTGTACAAGGAGCATGTGTACCACAATTATTGGACACCCCCCTAGCCCCCTAGTCTTCTATTGGAAGCATTTTTACTTGGTTGGAAAACATGGTAGAAGTTTTTTGTTTGCTCTCTGCACAATCTGTTCACTCAGTTCTGCAACCTCCCTTGAGTTCAGCTCCTCCTTCAGTTAATACAATAATTTTCATACTTTGCATTTTCAAATCTATATTTGGCACTTTTTTCAAATGTGTCTCATACTAGAATGTAACTGAAGCTGAGACAAGTTGAAAACTTGCTTGCTCATACTTATACAAGTAGAAGGAAGCTTTCCTGGATATCAGATTGTGTTTGAGATTCTTTCTGTTCTGCCTGTGGGAGCAGTAACAGATTTACCATCTAAATATTTAACTTTTCTAACCTTGAAATGGTCAGATATGGTTCATACTCTGTGAGTAAGTAACCAACTTTAGGACAATCAACCCTTTTTTATGGAGCAGAATATTTTCTCGCATTGCGTGTGGCAGGTGTTGGTGTATTTTTTATTTTCACATTAAAATAAGTGCAAAACTCTCTTTTATGATGGATTTTTTTTCCCCCAACTATATTTATTGAGCATTTTTTAAAACAATAACATACAGAGTACAAAGTATAAAGATGACACATATAGTGGCACATCCGATGTAAACACCCCAAAACAACGCCCAGCAACCCCCACCCTCACCTTTACAAGCCTTCTTGACTAGACAAACAGAACACACATGCATTCACACACATACATACACTCACTCTTTAGGGTAAAATTAAAAAAAAAAAATAGAATCAAAAATCAGAAGAAGGATAAAAAATCATATATATATACACAATATATACACATACACATCTGAACGCCATAAACACATAAACAAACACACAGATAAATAAATAAATAAAACACCCTCTCTCTTACTCAAACACCAGTTCTTGAGATTTATATTTAAGAGATTCTGTGTGTCGTAGAAAAGGGTCCCAGGTGGAATTGAAGGACCTTTAAGTGAAAATCTGAGTTTCTCAAGCTTCAGATTGCAGAGTACCTCCCGGATCCAGCAGATATGTGAAGAAGGATGGGCAAGTTTCCACATAAGCAAAATAATTTACGGACCAGCAGGGCTGTGAATGAAACAACACCTTTTAGCACCTTGGGCAAGTGAGTAGTGGAAAGGACACCAAAAATAGCAGGCAGTTGATTAGGAGCAGTGGTGCAGCCATAGGCAAAGCATAACCTGGTAAGCATATCAGACCAAAATGACGTCAGTTTAGGACACGACCAGAACATGTGCACATGGTTGGCCGGGGATGACACCTGCCACAAGCCTCACTGACAGAAGGGTAGATTCTGGATAATCTAGCATTTGTATAATGGATCCCATAAAGAACCTTACACTGAATGAGTCTATGACGAGCACATATGGAAGATAAATGAACCAGAGATAATGCAAAATCCCATTGCCCATCACTCAGAGCGACACCAAGACTGCTCTCCCAAGCAGCCTTAACGGCAGTAAGAGGTGATGAGGTTATTGACCACATACAACAAAGAACCAAAATACATTTCTTCGCAAAGGCATCCACAGTCAAAAGAGCATCAACCAGGGTTTCAGGAGGGCGGTTCGGAAAATGGGGAAATTGTTTTTTCACATAATCTCTAATCTGAAAAAAGCGAAAAAGGTGGTGGTTGAGTAGGTTCATAAGTGCAAGTTGTGCAAAAGGTGAGAAAACATTGTCCGTATACACATCGCCAACAGACTTGAGCCCATTGTTGTGCCACAACCAAAATGCTGGGTCCGTTCTAGAGGGTTCAAAAGTACAATTCCTATAGATCGATGTCAAAACCGAAGGAGCTGAAAGACCAAATTGCTTTTTAATCTGATTCTAAATCCTCTGTGATATACAAACTATGGGGCAGCCAGACAAACACGAAAGCTGAAGTGGAAGTTAAGGAACATAGTGCCGAACACAGGGAAAATGGAGCAGAGTCCTGTTCTAGGTGTACCCAGGCAGGTAGGGAATCATGCCTAACTAACCAGAAAAAAAGATCTGTATGTTTGCTGCCCAATAGTAGAACCTAAACACAGGGAGGGCGAACCCACCCCCCTTTCCTTAGGCCCTTGAAGGATTGACAGGCGGATCCTCGCAGGCGTACCATCCCACAAGAAGTCTGAAACCAGCTTGTCTAATCTGTCAAAAAATGATTTGGCTAATAAAATCAGAACATGTTGAATTAAATAAAAAAAATTGGGAAGAACTACCATGTTGACCAGATTGATACGACCAACAAGAGAAAGAGGCAGCGTAGACCAGCGGAAAAAATCCCTCTCTGTCTTCTCGACCAAGGACAAGAGCAGACTGCAGCGTGTCATCCGGTCTGCAGAGAAGGTGATTGGCTGCAACCTCCCATCTCTCCAGGAGCTGCACGCCTCCAGGACTCTGAGGCTTGCAGGGAAGATTGTGGCTGATCCCTCGCACCCCAGTCACAAAATATTTCAGTCACTACCCTCTGGCAGGAGGCTGCGGTCCATCAGGACCAGAACCTCCCGTCACAAAAACAGTTTTTTCCCATCTGCTATCGGCCTTATCAACAAGGCCAAGACCCGCCCGTGACACTGGACAATGTTTCTCTCCCCCATTCAGGATTTCTGCGTTACATTAACGCACAGTCTACTGTTTGTATATAGCCTCTGTGTATATATATATATATATATATATATATATATATATATATATATATATATATATATATATATATATATATTTATTTATATATATTCTATCTTATTTTGTTATTTTGTTTTGTTTTGTTTTTTCTCTGCACCAACAACACCAAGTCAAATTCCTTGTAAGTGCAAACCTACTTGGCAATAAACTTGATTCTGATTCTGATTCTGATTCAATGGAGCAAAGTTAACTAAATACAAATCAGACAAAGATGTGATAACATAGACACCCAAATATCGGAAGCCAGAACTTGACCATTTAAATGGAACTATCTTATGGGGAAGAGCATTGATAGGCAAGAGCTCACTCTTCTGAAAATTAAGTTTGTAACCAGATATAGCACTGTAAGGGTTTAAAATGTCAGTAATCACAGGGAATGAGTTCGCCGGGTCAGAGACATACAAGAGGAGGTCTTCTGCATACAGTGAAACCTTATGAACCCTATTAAGAGGTGTTATGCCCTTGAAACCAACCTCCGAACATAGCAAAAGAGCAAGTGGCTCTACTACCAGAGTGAAGAGTAGGGAGGACAGCGGGCATCCTTGCCTGATACCACGACATATAAGAAAAAGAGTAGACAAAGTATTGTTAGTTTGAACAGACGCTTTTGGCGATGAGTATAAGAGTTTAATCCAATGAAGAAAGGCCTCCCTAAGTCCAAACCTAGCCACCACTTCATACAATGAAACACCATTCAACCCTGTCAAAGGCTTTCTCCGCATCAAGGGAGACCAAAACCAATGGCACTTTAGCATCAGATGAATGGATTATATCAAAAAGACGCCTTGTATTATGTGACGACAGCCGCCCTGGCATAAAGCCAGTGTCGTCAGACGCAATGATAGAAGACAGAGCATGTTGTAAACGCGAGGCAAGAACTTTAGAAAGCACTTTAAAGTCAACATTCAAGAGCGATATCGGCCTGTAGCTGCTACAGAACAATGGGTCTTTATCCTTTTTTAGGAGACTACAGGCGAAAGCTTCATTATACATGTCTCGCAGAAGAGGGGCAAGCAAGCTAGAAAAAGTCTTATAGTATTCGACTGTAAAGCCATCAGGCCCAGGCGACTTACCATTCTGGAGTGAATCCATGGTCTCCTGAGCTTCTGCTATTGTAATGAGCTCACCTAACGTCTCAGCCATGCTCGCCTTTATTTGGGGAAAGACAATATTGTCAAGCACATCACCCGGGGGAAAAGGATGGTCAGAGGAGTATAAAGCCGAGTAGATCTCCATAAAGGTCTTATTTATCTCTTGGGGGTCGGTAAGTATATCACCAGTGAAAGATTTAATAGTAGGAATTAGCCTTGAAGACGTCTCTGCCCTGGCCTGATAAGAGAGGAGCTTCCAAGCCTTATCACCGGATTTATAACAGCGCTGTCTGGACCAAAGAAGAAGCGTTCTGACTTTGGTAATGGAAATAAGCTCAAACTCTGTCTGCAGCCTAAGGTGTTCCCTGAAAAGATTAGGTTCAGGATTGGATGCGTAACGTCCATCAATATCTTTTTTGTACCTAAGGAGTTCAGTGATAAGCAAATTATCCACCTTCTTCCTGTGTGAAATAAAACAGATAAGTTAGTCCCTAATATAAGCTTTAGTTGACTCCCAAATAATACCCCTATTTGTGCCAGGCAAGTCATTCAGCTCAAGAAACAGTGAGATCTGAGATTGTAAGAACTGTCTATAGTCTTCCTCAGCCAGGTGAGCTGAATTAAATCTCCACATTTTGCAAGGGTTACTTCGAGGAAGCAACACTACATCAAGGGATGTAGGGGCATGGTCTGACATTGCGATGCTGTGACATTCTGTAGCAAGAATTTTGGATAGCAGTCTAGTATCCAAGAGAAAGAAGTCTATATAGGTATAAGTGTGGTGGACACTTCAGAAAAAGGAAAAAGCCTGAGCCTCAGGAAATTTATACCTCCAAGGTATAAATTTCCTGAGTTTCAGTCAAGCCAAACTGCTGTGCAAGAGTTTGCATTATAAAGGATATTTTTAAGGTTTTTTCCTGGTGTTGTCTCCCCTGTTATGTTTCCTGGTCAGAGAGCAAAATGATTCATATCTAAAAATCCACCTCTGCTTAAACAACAGTTGACTGATTCGTTTCTATCTTTATTTGATCATGCATTTTGGAGTTATCAATTATTATTTCTTGCTAAATGTTTATGTTATTCCTTAGACTTAGACAAATTTTATTTTCATTTTGTACACACAGGATGTATACAAAATGAAATTTAGCTCAGTAGTGCTCTCAAGAATACATTTATATCCGAAGATGCTTCTACTTCATTAACCCTGAGTGAATGTAGCCTTGGCCAGGAGGAATGAATGTCATCAGGTGGCATCCACCGTTCACTGGCTGCTTCGACCCTGAACCACAACAGCCTCCCGGTGGTTGGTAGGCAGTGTTGGCCAAATCACTGCCCATCTCCTCCTCCTGGCTTCCAGCTAACCTCCTCCTTCCTACTCCATAACCAGCATGAGGCTTTTTCCGCTGCCTCCCCCATCCTGCGAGCTGCAACCTTTCTTTCCTTCCCTCCCAGTCCAATGGCTGTGAACATTCTCCATACCGACTGGGCAGGGAACACTCGACAACCAACCTCGACTGGGAACAACCATGACTGCCATCCCTTCTCTCTGCACTCATGCAGAAGGTCTTGATACTTTCCACTTTTCCTTTCAAAGGCCTGTTCACACCCCTCTTCCCATGGGACAGTCAGTTCAAAAAGGATGATCTTCTTCGCTTTTTCCAACCACAGTACCACATCTGGCCTCAGGGATGTCTGGACAAACTGTGGGAACATCAACCTTCTGCCCAGGTCAACCTTCATTTCCCAGGATTCAGCCTTTTGCAGTAGACTAGGTTTTGCTGTAACTGTGGTTGGTGGCTTTCTTTTCCCCTTCCCTAACAAACTGAATTGATGTTGCCTTCGGATGTTTCTGCCTTTTCTTCTTCCTCTCCTGCTCTAGGGTGTTCGCAAGTGTCATGGAGCCACCTGTATCTTCCTTGGGCAAGTGCAATTTTACACCCAGACAAGATATGCGCCATGGTCCCTTTCTCACCGCAGAGCTTGCACAGTGGGCTCTCTGATAGTCCCCACCTGTGCAAATTTGCTGGGGTCGGGAGTGTGTCATACACTGATCGCAGTAAGAAGGAGATACGAAACGGCTCCAGCCTCCAAAGGAGGGCTCATTGATAATGTTACGGGCTCGGGACACGGAGCGCTGGGATGAAATGTATTTAATGGAGGGAAGAGGAGCCCCGCTGATCTTGTCTCCTCACTTTCTTCCAGTCTGAGGCGCTGCAGCCTCCTCACCACACAGTGAGACAGCTGGTCAGATCGCTCTCTATGGTGCTTCTTTAGAAGGTGGTGAGGATGGGTTGGAGCAGCTGGGCTCTCCTCATCCTCCGTAGGAAGTGCGTTTGCTTTTCCGCCCTTTTCAGTGAGGTGGTGTTTACAGTCCAGGTGAGGGTGTCTGTGATGTGCACCCATAGGAATTTGGTGCTGTCAACAAAACAGAATGACTCAGATAACTGAAAAACTGATAATTTAAAACTCAAAGTCCAAAAAACGGGGAGAGCCATAAGAAGTTCCCATTGGCTTTTGAAAGAGAAACAGGCCCACAGCACCACAGATCCTGCACCATACTTAACAGTAGGCAAAAGCTGTTTTCCCAATCATCATCCATTGTGTCACAAGTCTGCCTGGAGGGTTTGTGGCTGAAAAATCTCTTAAAACTACAACTCATTAAGTCATAAATACATAATTGATCCTGAAGGGTTGTTGATGTTAATAGCTGTTTTATTGTAGCTCTGGAGAAGCCTTTGACTGAAGAAAGTCCTCAGAAGAGAAGGCTTAGGGTTATCTGTGAAGCTCTTTATTTTAGGAAGAGTTTTTATCCTCCAGAGGTTCTAGATTTTCGTGGAGAACCAGCCGTATTCTTCTACTTGTTGATCCACCTGCAGAAGATGGCGGAATAGATCACGTTCTCCACAATAGATTGAAAAAAGATATGCAGCACTTTGTCCCTTTTTGTAGACAGTTTTAAAGCTGTTTTCCAAGTGAACGCAAAGGTATTTATACTCCACTACTTCTCCCATGTCCATAATTGACTTGTTTCTCTTTCTTCTTAAATCTATAGCCATCTCTGGTGCTTTATCCACATTCAGAATCAAAAGATTATTTCCACACCATTCCATAGAGCAGTTAACCAGTTCCCTGTACTCAGCTGTTTGTTCGTTTCTGATTAACCCAATGACTGCACAGTCATCAGAGTATTTCTATATATGACAGGACTCTGTCTTGTATTGGAAGTCAGTGGTGTACAGAGTTAAAAGGAATGGTGATGTAAGTGTTCATCATGGTGCTCCTGAATATCTGGTTAGATTGAACATTGACACTTTAGCCTTAGAAGCTGTACGCTGGGGAAGATTTTCAGTCATCCAGGTCATAGTCATTCCAAAAAAGGCAAAAATAAAACCACTGGACATTTTTTTCCAAGTTGGAAAACGTTTCGCTTCCCATCCAGAAAGCTTTCTCTGTTTCTTCTCCCAAATCCTGCTCTGCATCCTTGGTGATAAGAATTGGTTTTTGTAAGTAGTTTAAGAATTATTTCAGCTTTTGGGACGTAAATAAACTGCAAACCGTCTGTTTAAAAAAGGATATAATGCTATGGTTGCATCATATCCTATGAATCATAACCTGTCCCAAAATAATAATAATAAAAAAATAGCAGCAAAAATTATTTTTGTTGCACAGCTTCCAACATAAGAAGAGGAAAACATGATGAAGAAATATAACATAATATATATTAATATGTCTGAGGTGGCAGAGTAAATGTATCTCTTCCTCTAGTCTCGTTGAACATCATTTTCATTCTTTTGTAGGCATATGAGTGAGTAGTAAGATCTAATTTTCTTGTGTATCTTCCATATTTTGAAATTACCAAATTATCAAGAAAATTTCCTTAAGTTCCTTGATAATTTCAGAGAAAACTGGCAAATATAAATATAACGTATATAACTGCTCTTGGAAGCTTAGATTGTGTCAGTCATTCTTGATAAGTGCCTTTTCTGCCTCTCATCTTTTTTATTAAGTATTTTTTCATATAAGTTGTACAGCAAAAATATAGAAAACAAAATATTTGATTACCTTAATGTCACATCAAAAACAGATCTCAGCACCATACATACCCTACCATGCAATAAACCGAGCACCTGCGCAATCTTTAACAAAGTATGAGCATATCTGTTTGCTGATGTCATAAAAATACATTGACTGTCAATATGGGGGAATATTCCCTCGCCAATAAAGCTATTCATCTGGAAAAAATAGACAAGATGAGAAACAGAGGAAAAAAAGCAAACTCAGACAGACCTTTGAACTGAAGACTAATTGAGTCAGCTCATTTTCCGATTTAAAATAGCAGTGTTCTTGTTTCATAAATAACTATGTATAAATGCTTTAATTAAAACCGAGCTTTAGCTGCTGTTGCAGATGTTATCTTTAGCAAATGTGCAGATGCTTAAGTATAAAGTAGACTGCTTAGATTAAATATTTCTGAATAAGACTGTGTCCAAAATGTTGATCAGTTTGCACAAACAAAATATCATGTACTGACAAAACAGTTATGACAGTTTGAAGAGGGTATAGATCTGCCCTGCTTTCACTCTGGTTAGTAACACATTTAAATATCCTCAAAGCGTCTCTCAGATGTCATTATACTTTTAAAACCTATTTCTATCTGTTAAGTGTTCTCGTTCACTGAATCTTTCCAATTTCTCAGCCTTAGCACTGCAAAAACTGGACTCTGCATCACATTATTTTGCACTACAAACGTGGCTGAAACTTATACAATCCTTTTAAAAGGATTATACAGCATTTTGCACCATATTTATTTTACACTGCACTGAACCTTTCCATACTAATGTCCTTTTGCACCAATTTCTTATTTAAACTGGTTTTCCTTTGCTCCTACATTGTTTACATGATAACCACTGCTGGACTTTATAATGGAAATGTTCATTTCACTGTTGGAAGCTGTAAGCAGTGTAATTTCATTTTGTATACATTCTGTGTATACAAAAGGACAATAAAGTTTGTCTAAGTTTATCATACATATTTAGCTTCCTTTGTTATCTCGGCTTTTTTTAATTAAATATTCCACTGTAAGGTCTTGTTTGCATTCCTTACTGTTAGACACATAATCTAAGGTTGAAAAACATAGAAATCTGAAGAGTGTGGAGTGCATTTGTATTTAGCTCTTTTCCATGCTTTAATATATAACAGCTTTTTCCATGATTACTGCTGCAACTATTTTGTGGTAACTTTTTTTTTTTATCCTTGTTTTTTTCTGCAAAATTGGAAATCTGAACAACTGTTGCACAGGTGGTATTTTCAGTGGTTTTCCTTTCTGTCTGTCTGTCTGTCTGTCTGTCTGTCTGTCTGTCTGTCTGTCTGTCTGTCTGTCTGTCTGTCTATCTATCTATCTATCTATCTATCTATCTATCTATCTATCTATCTATCTATCTATCTATCTATCTATCTCCATGAAATGCTATGTGAACGAAAATAAAGTAAATGGGAAAAGCACCTATTTTCACTATTTATTCATTCATTTAACACAAAGCTAACGTTTAATAAAAATGTAGTTGCTTGCTTCTAGGTTATTTTGTACAAAATTGTTCTTTATTGCAGCAAGTTGATTTATTGTCCTTATAAAAGCATCCGTTCCTGATGAGTGGAAATGAGCAAATCCTAATTAAAATTATACATTTATATGTTCAAAGTGGGAGAAAAAAATCCCTGAACACATCTTGACCTCTAATTGATTTTATTGCGAAAATAATTGCGTTACAATAAAAAAAATGTGAAAACAAATATCCTCCGGCAGTTAACCGAGCCAGCATCCCTGCCTCATGAAAAGTTTGATCTTTATCCTGTCCTCCCTCTCCATCTCTCTCCCTCTGCCTCTCTGTTTACCTTCCCTGTTTGCTTTGCTGCGGCTGGATCAGAGCGCGCCCGCTCGCGCGCATGCGCACACCCAGTCCGCGCACACCTCCCTCCTCGCGCCCGAGAACTTCACAGAGAGAGCGGCTCGAGCGCTTCAACGAGAACCTGACTTTCTACTGGCTGTTTTTAGCAACGAAAAGACGGTTTTAGACTGTTTTTTGTGTGTATTTATGATTTTTTTCGGTCGGTTGTTTATTGTTAACGTCACTTTAGCCTTTTAGTGTTGTTTGATATACACAGGAAGATGAGTGAGGACGAGGAGAGACTCAGGGAAATCCAACCTGATCCTGTCTGTCAGCTGGACTGAAAGTGTCAGGAGATCGAAGATAACATCCAAGCAATGAGGTAGGATTGTCATCTCTCTTCATCACTTATTAATTTTACTTTTAGTGAATTAATTCCCTGTTTTCTTTTCAGTTTGGAAAGCTAATTTTCTGATTTACTAATATATTGGAGTCAAACTCCTCCATCTGGAGGGTTTTTTGGTGTATTAATAATTTTTATCAAAAGTTCAACATGTTGACTTTTTTTTTTAGGCTGTCTTTGTTTAACCCTAAAAAGCTCTTAAATCCCCATAACTGGACCCTCCAAGGCTATATTTTCATTAAATTCATCTGTGATCATTTATCATTTCCATTACATATATGCTAACAAGTTGGTAGCTTTTATTTATTTACCTTTTTTACCATCCAATATATGTCACTTTATGTATTTTAATTCTTTATTGGCAGGACAAAGGTCTGGGAAACCTTACTGGATCATTTAAATAGTATTTATTTATCTAATTACACACAAGAAGCCTAATCATGTAGAACTTTATTTGTTTGTTCTTAATATTTAAACTCAAGTGTTTTATGTTGGATATATTTTTTAAATAGTGGACATATAAAGCCTAAAGTACAATAAATTATACATGTTTTGCTTCATTTTACAGGCTTTTTGTTCTTTAAATGTGTTTACCTTTTGTGTGGTTTTCTTTGACCCCATTGAGTATATTTTGAATAAAAAACTCATGCTTTTGTTTTATTGAAGATCTTTTTGTGTTTCTCATCACTCATAGAGGAGATTTTGTCCCAATCTAGAAGTTTTACATGTTTTTGTTTAAATGGGGTGATTTATTTCTACATCTGAATTGAATGTTTCAATCATCTGTTCCCAATGTTTAGTTTGTTTTGTCCCTATCTAACCAACAAGTAGAGCAAAGGAGACAGATAGAGCAACAGAAATACCCTATTCTTAGATAAAGTTTGATTTTTAGCTTTGGTGATTTCCCTTTTTTTTTTTAGGACTTTGCTTCTTTGACCAACAGATTAGAGTAGTGAAAGTACCAGAAAGGAGGAAAGGATACTAACAGAACAGCAGCTCATTAAAGATTTATATTCATTTAGTATTGCATGTGCAGCATTTGTCTGCTCCAAACTGTGCTTACTAACACCAAGAGATCTTCATTTAATGTAAAAGTGTGCAGCATCAAGAAGATGAGCTACACCAGGCAGGTGAGCCGAGGTGAAATTGATTATGAATTACAGCTTAATCCCTGTTCACTGCAAAAACGATCTAGAAATAAGTAAAAAATTTCTTAAATTGAGTGTATTCACCCTTAATTTGAGCAGGTAAATGAGACAGTTTGCCAATGGAATGAGTAATTTTACTCTTAAAATAAGATAATTAGATAAAATGCACTTGAAATAAGACAGTGCAATTGTGTTTTCTTATTTTAAGTGTAAGTTGTCTTGTTCCATTGGCAAAATGTCTCTTTTACCTCCTCAATCCAAGAACAAATGTACTTATTTTAAGAAAAAATGACTTATCTAGATTCAGATTTTTTGCAGTGTTGGAACGGCGATATATCAGAAATGGCGTCGCTACAGGATAGACAGATTATGATCTACTCTAATCCTAGCATTAATGTGACACGGTAGGCGACAGGTTGCATGGAGGGGACGTTGTCACGATATGGTGCTGCCAGTGTTTAGGCACAGAGGGTGGGGTTTTTAATGTTTTGGTCAAAGTCAGGTAAAGAGGAAGAGGAGCCAAAAGAGGGAAGCTTTAGAAAGAGAGCTGGTCTGAAGCTTTGACTGTAGGTGACAATGAGAAAAAATGTTTTTAATGCAAACTGGGTGAGTCACTGACATTTCATTGTTGTACACACCTGAACAGCGGTACAGTATGTGTGCGGTGTGGAGCAGGCATGTGTCACAGGGGAAGAGCACACAGGTAGACTAACTAGTTTTGCATAATGGGGAAATGTCTCATAGTGGTGTGTTATGAAAATGGCCCTAAAACCAAAGCAAGCTACAGTCTGTGTGGGCTGTTGTTTTGCTTCTCCTCTAAAATTATTTTTATTGTGATTATAACTCGGTTTTCTGTTTTATTTATACTAATTTTGCTCTTTCTCTTTTGGGCAGAAAGATTCTTCTTCCTCATAGCATGGCAGAGAACTCATCCAAGGAGATTATGCTTGAGTTAAAGATTCCTTATCGATCTCTGGGACCTTAACAGATCATTGTGTGCGCAGAGATAACGGTTGAATAATTAAGTAATTCAATCTCTTAGTACACAAGGGTTGGACTCTTACTGAAACAACTTTTAACACAGACTGTCAGAATAAAGACAGACTCACAATGCCAGACGAGTCCAGAGCTTTGCAGGATGACTCTGGGCAGGCGGCCTTGGTGCCGAACATTGTTGTGATTTCCAGTGAGGGCAACGGCAAAGTGAACACCTTGGAGCTTGAGGATATCAGCCACAAAAGAGACGGTCACAAACCAAAAAGCGTCACCTCAGACCTTACTGACGGGAGCCAGTCAGGAGTTGCCGCTTCCCAGGTTGCTGTGGAAGTGGGTGAGGTGAAAACCGCACATGTTCCTGAACCTCTCAGGGCAGTTTCTTTTACAAGGGGAGGGGAAGTGAAGTCACAGGGCACTGATCAGGAGCCTCCGGTCAGCTCATCCAGCCATAAGCTACAGACTGACATGAACCCTCCACTGCAAGCGAACAGCTCCTCCGACTCGGACTACGGCAGCGCCAAGTCCAGCCCCGGTTACGCCTGCAGCAGCTTTAGCACGGATCTCTACGATGGAGAGCTACTGGAGCTCGATAAAAGGACGTTAGAGAAGACGAGCTCCATATCTCCCATCAATCTGTCTGAGACCAGTTTGGATTCGGACAAAGCAAACAAAAGTAACCTGGATCTTAACGGGGACGACTCCATGTGGGACAGGACTTGTACACCCAAAGATGAGAACTCCATGAATGGAAGTTCACCTGGTTTGTCTGACGCTCCAACCGAAGTCAGCCGAACCAGAGACAGTATGGTCATCATGTCGGAGCAGGACGACGAGGATGATGACGGACAAAGCATCCAGTCCAGACGGAGTGTGAAGGAAGGGGTGTGTTGCTGCTACCAGGCCACCAACAGGGCTTTCATGCGCTGCGTGGAGGAGACTCCTGCTATGCTGCCTGGGCTGGTGCTGTCTATGATCTTCTGCGTCGTCATTATTGTTGTCATTCCTGCTACAGAAAGGGTGAGATACAGCATGAGTGCTCTTCTGCTTGGTTTTGGGGAATGTCGATCCAATGGGTAGATGTTTCCTTTAGTCCAGGGGTCTCAGACTAAACCCTAGGCCTAGCTCTTTAGCAGAGTTTGACCAGTGCTTAAAGTTGCAAGATACCGGCCTCTCTAGGATTTGAGTTTGATGCCCCTGTTGTAAGAAGGCTTATTAATCAATGAATAAGTTGATTTCAAACTTTATAATGGCTGCTCTTCTCCGCAGAAATAGCCTCTAATATATTTCTTAATTGGTTTATGCAAATTAACCTTCACAAATTAGCTGGTTCACCCAGGAATAAAATGTTTAAAATGAAAGAGAAGCTAAAATAACATACTGAACACAAATTAGTTTACACTAAGTGGGAAATTTCTCTGTATTAAATTATAATTTGATAAATGATGTATTGCTTGCAGCCAGGTCTCTGTGAGCAGCCCCTCTTAACGCTTTTAGAAACTGTATTATAATATATCCAGGTTTAAAAGTTTACTCCTGTTATTCCATTTCAGAATGCCTTGCAAACGCACGTATACCCTTTAAAACCCTAAATATTTTCCTTCATCATAATTGCAAAACTCATAAGATTTTATATAACAGATCAAAGACTATGGCTATTAGCAAAGTTATTAATCACCAACCAAATACATATGTCTCTGTTCATTCGGATGCTACTAAAATAAAAGTAATTCCAGCATGAGTGATAAACCGTTCACTGCGTAAAATAAACACAAAAGACAACAGGTTAAAATTACAATTGTAGCTTTATCAGCTAATAATCACACAATGTTATTATTTCTAATACCTCTGCAGGCACTAAACACAACTGAAAATAAGCACAAATAAACAATGCAAAAGGGGAAGAGCGGTTTAAGAGTCAGTTTGAGTTTTGAGGCGTAATGCATTTGAAAGTATCCTTAAAAATAGTAGCAGATAAATCTGAATAAAAGCACATAATGGTAAAATGGAATAAAAGTTTTGAAAATGTGGAAAAAAATCTGAGATTATGGACATTTTCAATACTTTATATTATTGCTACAGTTGCAAGACTTTTGTGGAATATGTCTTTCAGCTCTGCTTTTCTAGAAGCTGGATCTCCTAAAAAGCTATAGCTCAGTCAGATGTGATACGAGAAACCAGACAGCAGAGAACTTTAGGCCTTTCTGGGATTTATTAAAGGCTTGAACATGATTTTTACATCCGATCCAAAAGATTATTGGACAGTATGAGGGAGGGGTGCACCGATTTATCACCCGGCCAATCGATCGTCTTCGATTTTCTTAATGTCGGGAGATCTGTGATTGGTTGATGTGACACCAGTCTTTTCTACCAAACTGATCTACGTCTCTAAAGGTCTAAAATCCACCCACTGTCAATGCCTTAAACTTTAATTAATATTCAGGAGCAGTTATGTTAGAAGTTTTAATTTTATCACAGGCAATGATAACTATTTTTCAGTAAAATAAGATTGAAATACCTTGTTTCTTGTGATCTTATAAAAACTGAGTTGTTATAAAAATATAAATTGGAATCAGCATGTCAGGCTTTTGAAATATCGTGAATCGGTGATCAGCCAGAAACCAGTAATCAGTGCACCCCTAGTATGGGGTCGTATCTGTTACATCTCACTGAAATGCATGAAGCTGGTCTGATTGCAGATGATTCTCTGCGTAGCTCCAACTGACTCCTAGTCTAGTCTGGTCGTACCTATGCAGGAATTTGATGGGAACATCATGAGTCAGACAAGAAGAGAGATACTGTGGCTAAATAAAACACACCGGATTTGGGGTAAAAGGTAGAAAAAGTTAAGGTGAAGCAGGCAGGTTTATAGGTTCATCTGGAAACAGACCGTGCAGCTTTAGCAAGTGGAGCAGATATGGATACAGGCAACCAAGAGAAAAGAAAGCAGAGGAGGAGAAACTGTGTCCTTCTATCTTCTCACATTTTAACGTTCACAAACCTGCTTGCATTTATGCTGGGAAAAGTTCTGGGACATACGGAATTCTGACTTTTTTCTCACAATTCTGACTTTAATTTCAGAATTCTGACATTTTTCCCTTATTAAACTGAAATAAATTTTAAAACCAGTACACTTTTTTTTTTTTCCAGTGTCCCTCATCCTCTTCCGTAGGGACAGACCCTCCCTCTGCCTAATAATAAATCCCATCAGAGCTTTTAGAGTCAGACTTAAGCAACTTTGGTGGGAAACCCAGTTTAAGCGTATTATCTCCACCTAAAGGGCTGGAGTGAGAATGTGTTTGTTTTGTTAAATATAATGCAACCAAAATGAAGTGCGAGTTAAGAAATTGTGCTTTGCAAAAAAAATGTATTCTATTTCCGATGCAATTAAAAGCTCAGCCCAGGACATATCTTTAGGGTCATAATCCTGCTGAGAAAAGCACCTCTGCCCCAAACTAAAATATTTTGTAGCCTTTTAAATGTGCCTTTAAAAGATGGGCCTATATTTAGCTCTGGGAAGCTTAGCTGTAGAGAAGGATCCCTGCAACATGATGCTGCCACTGCCATGCTTTTTAAAGGTAATCTGAAAGGCTAAATTAGTTAAATATGTCTCATCTGATCAAAGCACCATATTCTACATGTTTTCCCCACATGGCTCGCTAGAATCTACAAATATAACACTGTGGTTCCCTTTTTACAATGCCCAGATTTATGTAGAGTTTAGCTAGTTGTTCATTCGACAGACTCTCCCACTTGAGCTGCAGATCTCTGGAGCTCCTCCATTGCTGTCCTGTCAGCTCAGGTTGACCTCCATCTTTCTAGTTTGTCAGTAGTGCATTTGTCCATCTCTTTGCAGATGACAGTTCAAAGCTTGAAATATAGTCTTCATGATGCTGTTTGCTCTCTAACCAACCTCTAAGGCCTGTACTCCTGCAATAATGCAGGGGCTTGTTGCACTGAGTTGATGAAGGAATAGCAGATTAAATTGCGGTAACAAGGCAAACAGATATTACAGTTTAATTGTGAAAATAACTCTCCTCACAATCATTTTATTCTCATCGAATCCTGTAAAAATGAAAACAGTTGATTGTCTCGACCACAGGACTGTTTATATTACCCAGATCCTGTCCTTCAGAATAATTCATGAATCTTTTCTACAAGAAACGGTCAACGTTTGCGCTGAAACTCCCTCCGTTTGAAGAAACTTTTACTCTACTGGCGGCACCAAAATCAACAAAACATGATTTTTGAACACCTGAAAAAGCATAAACAAAATCAGCTGATGTCGTTTGCCATCTTGCCAGTTAAAACTGTTGTAATGGGAGACGGAAGCCTTATTGTGGCTGCAAATCTGGAGACACCACATAAGTCCGGCTGACGAAGAGCACATCGTTCAAACCCTGATTAAGTTAAGTCTCTCTAGAAACCTGCGGCCATATTTAGAAAAAAATTCCTTAGAAAACATCACTGGTGACTTAGATCACTACCAGGAAATAAAACCAGCAGAAATCCCTTTAAAAGCTCTGAAACCAGAACATGTGAAAAACCCTTTTGTCTTTTAAAAACTCAACGTTTGATTTTCTTAAAGAATTAAATTCCAGATTGTATTATGCAAAGACTGACTTAAAGATAGATTATCCAACGATCCCTTTACTTAACTGATTACTGATGGGATTGTTTGTTTCTTGCATATTTGTTTAGAAATGGAGAAGCAAAGACGGTCTGTCCAGTCAAAAAACGGAGAGCACCATTGGAGGGAAAATGAACCAGCTAAAACAGGAATTAACTTAGTATTTAATTAGGCTTCAAACCTGTTTATCCAGATCACTTTTACATTCCTGTGTTTCAGGTTGCTCTGTGTTTAACTCCAGTAAAGCAGAATGTTCGCCCAGAGCGTGCAAACAACTTCACTTCCGTTTGAAACAAACATTTTTTTTTGATCGAGTTTGTGTTTTATGTTACGACGAGATTTAAATGTAAATCCTGTCAAGTGAACATAGTTTGATTGAGGAAAAAACTAATTTGGCATTAAAATTGGATTTTCTGCAAAGATGTAGACAAGTCTGTTTTATTAGTCTTTAGAGAAGCAATCCAGGGAACTTCTTTATCCATATGTCAACGTCAGAGCGGATCGGTGTGTACTACGTCAGGACTTCCCCATTTAGTTATCTGCACCTCCCCAACACGTCACACCTACGCAGACCTCTGCAGAAGTAATTATCATGTTAGGTTTTCTATATTTAAACCGCACCCTGTTATGATAACGTGTGGGGAGGTAGGAGGGAAGGTGAATCTGACTGTATGGCCATTAGTAACTATACCTAAAACAAAAAAAGGCCATGGAGTATAGAAGCAATTATGAAGCGCAAGGTAATAAGGATATATAAGAAAGAAAAATGATTCAAGTAATAACAGTTTGACTTTATGTTCCATTAAAAGTATTAAAGCATAGTTTTGAAAACATTATACCAGCAGTTTAATACTGTCAGATTTTTCATGATTCTGTAAAGAAAAAAAAATGCTTTTAATTCCAACCATTTTTTGGAATACAATAAAAAACACAGCCAAATATGAAACTAGGTCAGAGCAAAGGGAAGCCTGAATTAGTGTGAGGGACCGAGCCGGTTAAGCATGAGGACACAGGACAGTTTTATTTCCCAACACAATGAACACAGGGCCCTTAACATAAAACATCTTTAAACAAAATGACCTACCAAACACCAACAACACCGTCTGATCAGACCAAACTGATACACTTGGACAGGGGAACATCTCTTGACTCATTTAACTAACAAAAAAAAACCTTTGAGTAGTAACTTAAATGACTAAAAACTAAATATACAGTTAACCAACTAAAAAAATGATAAACCAAAGATCTAAATGGTCCTCCCCCATGTTGGAGCTCTGAATGGTATGACCCAATCAGCACAGCTGGGATTGGAGCCCCTTAATGAGTTCTTCATCTGTTCCAAACGTCCCCACCATAGCACAGGAACACACAGCTACGGTTAATGGGTGTTTAACACAATAAAATATTCAGAAGTTAATTTAATGTGCTCCATTTAATTAGAACTCAAGTATTTTAATACAGACAGATAAATAAAATACACAAAACCATCTTTCTTGTAAAGTGAGTGTGCAAAATAAAGAAAAATAAAAAGTGTTGGTGCGCAGGTTTGCTGACTGTGTGGCCAAAACATTTACCTGTGATGGATTTGTAGAGGAAATGTATTTTAGCTTTTAATTTACAACCTTACAAAGATCTCAAAGCCGTACTTTACTTTACCAGAGGGAAGGTGCTGCACAATAAAGGCCAATTTATGCTTCTGACGTATAGCCTCTGTAACCATTAAATCTGTCTCTGTGCGTGACCACGCCTCCGTCCAGAGGTTCTGCAACTATCGTCGCACACCAAAAGATAATCCTGACTACACGTCGGAAGGTCGCAAACCCGCGCAGACCTCAAGCAGAAGTGCGCAGACAAAAAGCAGTTGTGATTGGTCCTTGGTATGCCTTTCCAGCTGTCTGTGTGGTTGTGCTTCTGGAATCGGTCCCGGGGCGCGCCATTTTTAAAAACCGAGGAACAACTACAATGGACAACCTACACGTTCTGCCTTTTTCTTTTTGCCAACTCCATTAACAGAACCTGTTCCTCTTTGATTTCTAGAGACTCTAGATTCATCTCCGTGACTGTTATATCTTGCAGATGCGCCATTGTTGTTTTGAAAGATAAACACTCCCACCGGCACCGCTGAAGTTCTCGTGACCATCCACCGAAGTTCTCACGAGTTCTCGAATAGGCTCCCCTTGCGCTTTGGTGGGAAACTGCTGTGCGTCCCTACAAATTCCAGAGCGACGTTGCAGAAGCATACCAGCAAACCTGGTTCACGACCAGACCCAAGCGACAATTGATGTGTGCGGTTGCAGAAGTATAATCTGCCCTTAAGGATGATTTCGGTTTGATCAGGGTTCATAATCTGTCAGAAATAACACAGTTATATTATCTTTCATAGAGGATTTACACTTAATACTTTTTATTAAGCAAAATATTGTTTCTATGGAGGATTTTTCCAGCCACATTTTCTTTGTAAGAGCAGGATTTCCTTTTCTTACACTCAAAACGTGTAACGCTCACATTAAACACTTCTTATAAACTCTTCTAAGTTCCAATCAGCTCATAGATCTAATCCCTCTTGGACAGAAATTTCTCCTCTCGTTTACTTCCTTCTCCTGCGCAAACCAGCCTCTGCTCGAGGTAGAGATATGCTTTGTAGTCAATAGAACAACAGCCTTAGAAAGGGTGTACTTGTTTTCTTCTACTGAGTTTGCTTGTTACTGCTTCCTTATAATGAAATCCCTTTTCAATTTTTTTCTTCTAACCTAATTTTGTGCAATAATCTTCGATATGCCAGATCAAATATATGAACTCATAGAAAAAACAGATTTATGAACCATTTTAGCCTCAAAAAAATAGGCTAGTGTTGAAGTCAGACCAACTTCAGGCCTGAGGTGAACACAAAATCCCTCTTCATAGTATGCTAATCCTGCAGAGGCTAATTCTGCCTCCAACAGAAAATTTAGTTGAATTTTCATTGTTGATGTTGGAATCACGTTTTTATTTATTTTCTAATTGTTTGTGTTTTCAGCTTTATTATGTCCGAATTTATATTGCAAAGCAATTTTACTATCAGCAGAGATGGCAAAAGTACTCACTTTCCGTACTTGAGTAAAAGTACAGATACTTGTGTTAAAAAATACTCTGGTAAAAGTGGAAGTACTGATTAAACTTCTTTACTCAAGTAAAAGTAACAAAGTACAGGCTTGTAAATTTACTTAAAGTATAAAAGTAAAAGTAGAAACCACTTTTTTTCATGCCGTTGCCTACATTTTAAATGGATGTCTGCCAATAGGACTAGATCTCCGTTCTGTTCATTTTCAATCATCTCGTCGTCCATACTACTATGCTAACGCCACCGCCACCAAGCTGCAATGATTTGCCGCGAATGAATACCGCCGAATCTGTCGATTCATCTTGTAGTGGTGCGTCAAATGCAACGTAGATTCCCACCAAATTAGATTGAATTTGGTATTGATGACGTGAAAAATAATAACGGTAACTCCATTGAAATGATTAAAGTAACGAGCCAATTTTTAAAATGTAAGGAGTAGAAAGTACAGATATTTGTGTAAAAATGTAAGGAGTAGAAGTAAAAAGTCGCCATAAAAATAAGTAGTAAAGTAAAGTAAAAATATCAGAAAAATCTACTTGAGTACAGTAACGAAGTATTTGTACTTCATTACTTCCCATCTCTGACTATCAGGAAGCAGTAAACGGCAAACTCACTAGAAGAAAACAAGCACACCCTTCCTGATGCTGTATTTCTATTGGCTGGAACGGTTGCTAGGCGACAATCTGACTCCAGTCTGAGAGGTGCGCCATTTCTCAATTCACGTACGTACGAGTACGTACTCGCATTCTCGTCAAGTCCGTTCTTGGCGAGAACGCAGGAAGATCGGACTTGACGAGAACGCGAGCACGCAAGCACGTATGTGTATTGGAACAGAAGCGTACTCGTGACGTCATCACATGCAACGTTCTTTAGCATTTCTTTAACAGTCAAAACTATTTATTCCCTACACAAAACATTTTGAAAACAATATTTTTAATTTCTAAAGCTTAAAAAACATTTAAAAAAATTACCAAACCGCAAAAAACCGCCATCAGAACGAGCGGTAGTTCACACATAACTAGACCGAGAGAAGTGCACTACAGACGGGGTAACATTATCCCTGGCTGCGGTTACCCTCGGAGGTCTGCTGGTCACTCTGGTCCGCTCAACGTCAGACTTTTTTTTTAAATTTCGCACTAACTCTGTAAACAGGCCACACAGGAAGGCTTAAATGTATAATGTTATCGCCTCAAATGATTTCAAAACGTACTTTTGAAGAACAACAGCAGCAGAAAAGAAAATGTTTAACTTACCACTGTGAGCTCTGTCTCGAATCAAGCTGCGGCCGCGGGGCATTCTGGGGAAGCTGTCAGTATGAAGAATGCACAAGTCTGCTCTGATGCATGCTCGATAAAGAGGGCGGGGCGAGAACAACATCCGGGTTTGGTGCGTTCTCGATCTGGCGTTCTCGAGAATTGGAACGGTACTCGGGCTGAGGCTGATGACGTGTCACGAGTACACGAGCACACGAGAACGCTCAAGAACGCATATTGAGAAACGGCCAGAGTGAAAAAAATCAGTTACGAGGGGTTTAGGAGTAAATCTCTGACACTGCAACATGCTTATGGCCTTTGAGATTATGTCTCTTATACGATAGGAAAGAAGGAGAAGATGAAGAGAAAAAGAGAGCAGAGAAAGTGTGGACTGCTGGAAGAACTGCGGTGAACTGGTGACAGAAAAGTGAAATGGTGCTCAAAGATGACCCTGCACATTTAGAGGATGTTTGGCTCAACCTGCTGCTGTGAAGCAGGATTCTCCAACATGAACAGAATCAAAAATAAATATCGACCAAGGCTTAAAGGAATACTACACCCAAAACATGATTAGCCTTCATTTTCTACTCACCCCCATGCTGAACAACACTCTGGAGTTCCTTTTTGATATCTCAAATGCATCTGGAGATCTGGGAGGCTTCTTGCTGTCTGCTGACATTCAAATAATGGAGGTCTATGGTGCCAGAGGCAGAAAGGTCCATAAAAGTCCACAAAAAACGTGTCAATATTCCTCCATACTGCTCGTCCAATGTATTCCAAGTGTCCTGAGTGGGAAGCTTCCATAATTTACTCGAAACGAAGTCATTTAGAATGTTTTTAGAGCATAAACAGTAGTGTATAGGATTTCCTAAAAGCGCGCGCCTGCGAGTTCACGAGCCTACGGAAACCGCGGCAGACCAAACCAGATGAAAGTGCGCATTCAGCTGGGCAAAGAACGCATGCTCTTCCTCAACACTGAAGTCCTCAGACATTTTTCTTTCGTTGTTTCTTTGCACAGGTAAACAGCACATTTCTTCTTCTGCGCTTGCATTATCAAGAGCAGACGCTGAATGCGCACTTTCATCTGGTTTGGTCTGCCGCGGTTTCCGTAGGCTCGTGAACTCGCAGGGGCGCGCTTTTAGGAAATATATATTAATAAATATATATCAAATATATATTTATGTTCCTTTATTGTTCTTTTTGTTTTCTAATGTGATGCACTGAGCAGACAAAACCATTAGTCTAAAGGAGAAGAAATGAGGCACAGTGGGCAGAAGATCCCATGAAACCCTTCAGCTGAAGTGACCAACTACCAAACCTATTAGTTCCAGTGGCTCATAATATTATTATTATTATTATTGCTCTGGGAAAAATAAACCAGAAAGTCAGTCGCAATAAAAATAATGGAAACACTGATGATAGTGATAAACACCATGTAAGTGCAGCTTTTCAGAGAAATATTGTGGTCTGTTATGTTTGTGATGCTTTCTAGAAGTATGAACTCAGGGAGAAGGTATGTGGGATGTTCTATTTATGAAGAATCCCTTTCTTTGCAGCGATTGGAGAAATGAGAAGTGGATTTATGTCTTTGTTTTGCAGATTTATGCAACTTCACCATGACTGCTAAGCAAACAGAGGGTTGGGTCAAGCAAAATATTTAACTAACTTAGAGAAATGCGGCAGGAAGGCTTAGTAGAGCAAACAGATTTGTTTATGTGGATGAGATAAAACGGGAAGAAACGTCAAATCATCGGCATGAAATGGGATTAGGCAGCAGGAGAAGCCCGGCTAGTTTTCTCACTGAAACCATCTGCAGTGATCAAGTTGACCGGGTTTAAGAGAGGAGGCCTGGTATAAAGTCAAGGAGAGGCTGGAGGTGTTGCTGATGAAGCTCTGATCTGATAGGCGTGAGGTTTTTCAGACCGGGACCCCAAACTTAGAGATAAACAGGAGCAAGGATGCTGATTCGGGGGGTTTAATCTCCTATTTGAAAATATGTCTCAGAATAAGTCATAAATGCTCTCTCAGGAAGCGCCATTGCCTATACGTGTCGTTAATAGTACTTTACATCCTGCAGGTTTCTCTAGGTAACTACACTGAGCACGTCGGCGCCCTGGCGGTGGTGTGTGTGGTTCTCTGCCTGAGCTGCATCTTGCTTGTGTGCCTGCCCTGGTTGGCCACTGTGAGGCGCTGTGGAGGAGCGCTGGCGCTCTTTGTCTGGGGGATGCTCTACGTCACCGCCATAGTCTTCATCTTCACTGGGGGGCCTGTGACGGCGTGGGAACAGGTGAGAGGTTGACTGAAACAGGTGGAAGTAATTCCTCCCGGACGGTTCAGGTTTTAACGTTTCCTGTCTTCCTGTGTGGTCAGGTGGCGTTTTTCATCTTCCTCTCTCTGAGCGTTTACACCGTGCTGCCCCTGTCTTTGGCCTGGGCCCTCATAGTTGGCATAGGAACCAGCCTTTCTCACATTATCATCATCAGCGTGTACGTCCCCATCACGAGTCCAAACACCCCACAACTGGCCGAGCAGGTAAAGCCTCACTGTTTTAACCTACAAAAAAAGATGGTTTTAAATTAAAGGTGCATTATGTGTGAACGACAGTAGATATTTGCAACAGTATCAGCCCATCTGAAAGGTGGTACATGACGTAAATGTTGGCCCAGGCTGCACAAAAGCATTTTGTTATTAGTGACCATCCTGGTGTACTTCCTGTGGAAAACATGTAAATCATTACAGCTGTAACTGTTCTACCGCTACGTCCAAAACCCTCTCCTGTGCGCAGTCAGGTAGTTATTTAAATGCCGCTCATTGTGTTTTTTTTTTTAATATAGGCAAATTCATAGGCTGTTCAGACTGTATTGGGAAAAGGGTGTGCAATCCGTTCTCAGCGCAAACTAACGAGGGCCTGAACGGCCTGATCTCTGTTTCAGCTGGTGGCCAACGCTGTGCTGTTGGTGTGCGCCAACTGCATCGGGGTCTTTCACCTGTGGATGACCGAGAATGACCTCAGGGCATCCAATAAGAAGAGAGAAGAGTTCAGCGCCGTGCGCTCCCAGAAGGATGTGATAAAATACCAGCAGGTTAAAAACAAAACACTGCCTTTATGCTCATGCTGCAGTAATTATACAGTATCCTTGTTGCTCTGAATGCTTTTATTTAGCAGGAACAAAGTCCTTCATAGTAGCATCTTGTTTTACCGGCTCTGAGTTTAAAATCGTTATGCGTAAATAGTCTCATTAAAGGGCTCTTTACATGGACAGCCACAGCCTGGTACCTGTGTGCTTTCCTTTGCTATTAGGCCAATAGATTAATCATTCACTCGTCTGAGGCTCAGCAGCAATAGAAAAGGCAAACCCAAATGGCCAACATTCATTGGAGGCAAACAAAGAGACCAAACGCCAACCTACTGGGCAAACACATGGAGCCGTCCGCAGGCTCTGAGCGCATCAGCGTCGTTTCAGAACGACGCCAAAGTCTCACACTTTGACCGTGTTTCCTCCATCACAGGAGGGGCTGCTTCTGTCCGTGTTGCCACGCTACATCGCCGTGGAGCTGAAGAACGAGGTCATAAAGAAGCTGTCCAAGCCAAAGGACAACGGGGAGAACGAAGGCGGCAACAAACACAACTTTCACAGTCTTTACGTGCGGCAGCACAAGGACGTCAGGTGAGAACGGAGCAGAGACGGGTGGAGGGTCTTTGAAATCCCTCTCCTGTTTGGCTGCAGTCTTACCTCAGGGTTTAAGCACTGGAGCCTTTTCCCATCATCAGATTACAACCACAAACCTCTGTGTTTTTACTGGCATTCAGTGCGGTGGAGCAACAGAAAGTAACGCAGCACTATAAAAGGAAGAGAATAAACTAAAAATTAAAGCCTGTTCTCAACAGAATCCATTAACGGCTATAATATATGTAAACTGTAGGTATAGAATAAAATGGAAAAAGAAGGCTTTAAAGTGAGCAGAGCCGCCCAAAATGTTTTCCTTAAGAGCCTTTCAGGGAGATAAAGGAACCTGGGTGGCTTTATGATACAATTTACAAAGAAATGAGCCATGACTCAGCACTTTAGTCACAGTAATACAGGGAGGAAACTCACACTTTGTTTAATCAGTTCGTCACTCATCGGGCGTATCTAAAATAAAAAGGGACAGCACAGCTACTCCCAGACACATTTCTTTCTTCTGTTACCCTTATTGAACAGCTGGGTACTTTTTCATGTTTTTACTGAAGGAAGAGGAAAAAATGATGAAGATTCTCAGTCATCCAGATCATAGTCATTCTAAAACAATCCACTGGACTCGGTTTTCCAAGTTTGAAGACGTTTCGCTCCCCATCCAGGAAGTTTTTTCAATCATCTGACCTTTTTATTTTGAAAAAGCTTCCTGGATGGAAAGCGAAATGTCTTCAAACTTGTAAACCATGTCCAGTGGACTGTTTGTTTTTATTTATTTTTTAATCAGAGGAAAAAAAGTGTTAAGTTAAAAAGGCTACTCAAGTACTGAGTAACTGATCTACTTACTACCCTTGATCATAACAACTGATTTAATGTTTGACAAAATGATGCCTAAGTGAACAAAACATGAAGTGAAATGCAGATTCTGATGCCTTTAAGATAATATAAATTATTATTAAAAGACTACGCTAGAAAAAAAACACATAACAAACAGTAATTACACAATCATACCTTTAGGTGGAATGAAAACGCTTCAAAACAGATTTTTTGAGTTATAAAATATACCAAATCAATAATTACAGATTGGAATTTAATTCAGTAATATTTCATTAATCCCAAAGGGAGATTAAATGTTGCAGTAACTCACAGGATTTTTTAATATTTGAACATTTTAAAGGTTTAAGATTAGGTTAAATTACCATATACTGTTTATAGTATGTTCACTCAACGTTCAAATGATACGGCAGACCAAAACAGGCTTGTTTTCATCAAGGAGTTACTCACAGTGGTTGGAGCACTTCAGTAAGAGAAGTTATAACTTAAGCAAAAGTAAAAGCAAAGCCTGAAATCAATTCATCATCAGTGTGATTAACTGTTTGTCTAGAAGCTTTTTGGAAAGACATTTTAAAGTTTGACATTTGTTCTATGTAGCTTGTTTTATCCATGTTGGTAGTAACAGCACTACAAAAAATGTTAATCTAAAGAAGTCATTTTATCTTAAAATAAGTGCATTTTTCTTGAATTTTCTCAAATTTAGGAGATAAGTGAGATAGTTTGGCAATGGAAAAGGCTATTTACATTTAAAATAATTATAATTAATTACATTTAAAAGAAAAGAAAATTCAGCTATTTCAAGTGCATATTATCTAATAAACTCCAAATCTAAACTAATTCCAATGGGAAATCACCCTATTTACTAACTCAAATTAAGCCTAAATACACTTAATTTAAGAAATTTGTACTTATTTCTAGGTCATTTTTTTAGCATGTTTATCAGACTGGAAAAATTATCTAGAAATAAGTAAAAGTTTTCTTAAATTAAGTGTATTTACCCTAAATCTGGGTAGGTAAATTAGATAATTTGCCAATGGAATAAGTATTTTTACACTTAAAATAAGATAATTAGACAAAAAGCACTTGAAATGAGAGAATGCAATTGCATTTTCTTATTCTAAATGTAAATTGTCTTGTTCCACTGGCAAAATGCCTCTTTTACCTCCTCAATCCAAGAACAAATGCACTTATTTTCAGATAGAAATGACTTGTCTAGGTTTCCATTTTTTCCAGTGTATCTGGCTGTTTATTAAATTCAAAAGTTTTCCCTGTCTGCTTGTTTAGCATCCTGTATGCAGACATTGTGGGTTTCACAAAGCTGGCCAGCACCTGCACTCCCGAGGAGCTGGTGGCGGTCCTCAACAAGCTGTTTGGCAAATTTGATGACATCGCAAAGGTAAAACTGCAGGTTACATTGAATATGAACCATGATGTGTTTTTATGAAAGTCAAACTCGTTGCTGAATCCTGTTTCTCTTGGATTATAGAAGAACGGGTGTCTTCGTATCAAGATCCTGGGGGACTGCTACTATTGTGTCTCCGGCCTTCCCGACCCCATTCCCAGCCATGCCATTAACTGTGTTCAGATGGGCCTGGACATGTGCACGGCCATCAGGTCCGTATCCTTTTAACAATAATGTTTTTATCCAAGGATTTCAGAGGAGCTTTAAAATCTACAATAAACCCACCATCATTTTAATACAAACTTCACGTTTCACCTGAACGTTTTTAAACCCACCCAGGCTTTTTCCCCACAGTAGCAGCTCAGCATCACACTGCTGCAATGTTTTCACCATGCAAACATGTTTTGCATAATGCACTCTCTGTTCTATACAGTAAAATGCAAATATTTATGGCCAAGAGCTGGAAGCCTCATTGATTCTTTGGAAATTCAAATATGACGCTTATGCAGATTTAATGTGGCTTTATTTGGCTTTTACTTTTTATTTTTCCAGGTGTTGAAATTAGCTTAAAGCTGTTAAGATCTGCAGAGTTACTATAATTTCTGTTTAAATACAATGAAATTCGATTCATATTCGACGCCTGATGTTAGCATAGGAGGGCGGCGCCAGAGCAGAGAGCTTCAGGAAAAGCGCTTATCAAGCAAATAGGCAGAAATGAATTGTATTAAACTATAAATCAAACCTAAAAGGCTGCATTTGTACCTTCTTTCATGTTTCAGTGAACTGCGACGGGCCACGGAGGTGGACATCAACATGAGGGTCGGCGTTCACACCGGCAACGTGCTCTCTGGTGTGATCGGCTCCCAGAAGTGGCAGTACGACGTGTGGTCAAACGACGTTACCTTAGCCAATCAGATGGAGTCTGGAGGACTTCCTGGGTAAGCACTCGAATCAGAGAGGGAATTAAAGTTGTTGTTTTTTTCCTTTGAATCTAATCAATAAACATTTTAACTTCTGCGTGAAGGCGAGTCCACATAACCAAGGAAACCCTGCAGCACCTGAACGTAGCGTACGAGGTGGAGGAAGGGGACGGGGAAAGTCGGAACCCTCATCTTAGCGGAAGACAGACCTACCTGGTTATCGACCCCAACAAGCCAAACCGAACTACCCGGAGGTCCAACACGGTAGGTATCAGCCTGTTTGTAGGGAAACGTTTCTTTAAAATGTGTTTAGAAAGGTTCTGCCTTTCAGTTTCATTGTCTTGTATTGATTTGGTGCCGCTCTGCTGTGTAATACCAGAATAGCAGCCTCTCTGCTGGCGAGAACAAGCAGCGGGCGTCCGTCCGGATGTCTCAGTACCTGCAGTCATGGAAGAACATCCACCCGTTCGCTGACCTGAGCAACCCTGAGAAGAAGAAGCCCTTCAGGCCTCTGAAAGGCGTCATAAAGCGTCCACGGCTCACATCCACCGTAAGTGAGAGGAAGCGCCACTGCCCCTGCTGTGCTGTAAAGGCCACGCCGGGCAGTGTCACGGCAGCGTGATCACGCTCTATTGTATGATGAAGGGAGGTGATGACGGGGCTCACAACTCTAACAGAGTTTGTTTGTGTTTGATTCAGGCAGGGCACCCGTTCCCCGGCGGCCCCAACCGGTGAGCAGCAGGAATCTGTTACACAACCATTTACTCTAATTATACATCCATTCAAAGAGCTACATAAAAGCAGCAATACCCTTTGATCTGAGCGATTGCCGTCAGTAACACTCCCTCATTTCTTTCAGCCTGTCTATCGATAGCAGCATAAAGGGATCTCTGGACACTGTGGACTTAGCCGGGTAAGGTTCACCTCCAATTTACAGTCAGCATGTCTGAATTTTAAAGTTTGCTTGTTCTGATCCTCTATATTGCTTTTTTTTTTGTTCAGGAGGAAAGCAAAGAAGCTGAACTGGTTGACTCTGTTGTTTAATGACCTCAGCTTAGAGAATCAGGTACAGTATTTCTATTTATTTTTTTAACCACACAGGAAAATATTCGTATTCCTTCAATTGTTTTGTGTTTTAAGACTGATTTTCATGAGTTTTCCTTTGATATCTGATATCTGATAAATTTGTAAGAGTAAAAAAAAAACAAAAACAAAAAAAAAAACATGAATGCACTCAGTCCTGTTTCCTTGGATACCAGTAAATAAAATCTGAGCAGGGGTCTGAAAGCTTTGCAGTTCAAAGATGGACAAAAATAAGATGTGTCTACAGCCACAATAAAGTTTTTTATTAATATTTAAAGCCTCATAGGAAATGATCTTAAGATTTTCAATTTTCAGCACTGAAAACATCATCACCTAGAAATCTGACTCTTTTTTTCTTTATGTTGAAAAGTTTGTTTTGCTGTTTGGCTATGGTTAAAACCTGCCAGAAAATCCGTGGTGTGTGAATGGCTTGTTTTTTTTTTGTGTTGTTTTTTCTGGGTGGGTTCTTTGTTTAAACCAGAAAAGCCCACAAGAGTGTGCCTCCATACAAAGCATTATCCTGGTCCTCTTCTATTTAGGTCATTTGTTGAAGGATGCTAACATTAGCCCGCCTTTACTTTCAATACTTCTGTTTCTATTCCACCAGAAGCAATCAGGGACTCACCTGCAGACAGTCGGTTATTTTTGCTGCTTGTGTGGCTATTGTGTTGGAGTTTAAGAAGCGACGCTAAGCAAACTGCTTCCCTTGCTAACAATACATCCACATGAACATCTAATCATACAAGTCGAATTCGAGAGGACAAGGCTCAGGATGAGCTATGTTTATTTATTCTTTTCTCCAAAAATGATTAAACACAAATTCATAGACAATTTCAGAAGGACTGTAAGAGTTCAATAGCAGATCATGACTCCACTTTAAAGAAAATTATTTTGTAAAATGAGACAAGCTAATTTAGCCACCACAAATATGAAAGATAAAGAACAATACTTAACCTATCTTAAAATAAAGCACACAGTTAAAGCATTAAATGACTTTGTACCAACCATGCAGGGCCCTTTGTAGATATTTTATTTTGATATTACATTAAAACACAACAGAACTCTTTCTTATTGCCTTCATAAATATCATTGTTTCTTCTCCAGTTTGGTTAGAGCCACATTGAAGGGAACAAAGAGCCACTGGTGGCTCTGGAGCTGCAGGTTGCAGACCCCTGATTAGGTGCAACTAGTTGGCAAAAAGCAAAGGAAAGCCATGAGAAGTCTATATCACAGTCAAAATTATACTGTAGTTTGGGACAAGGCAAATACAGATGAGAACACAACTTTATTTTTTAGCTTACATGTGGAGGTTTATGACCCCTTAGCACGCAATCCATAATGTGGAAGATTAGGAGGCCATGTTTGGTAGCTAATCATAGCGATGGAAACAATGTAGCTAAAGCTAACCTTGAGGAAAGCCTGTTAGAAGCTGAAAAATACTTCAAACTTTTGTTGTTTTTTTATCCAATCTGACTGAGTTTGTAAAAAATCTCTCTCTCCACATGTTAAAAGCTGCTGAAGTCGTCTCTGCAGAAAACAGGCTTTTTATATGATTATTGAATCAGATAGGGTGATTACATTTGAAAAAACAAACAAAAAAACTGTATCCTTCCACTTCATAATTATTGGAAACTATTTGTTGCCTAAACTCCCAATAAAACCAGCTTAAATTTCTTTGGGACAAAATATGGAAAAAGTTGGAGTTCTAGTAACCTGGTGCATTGACCACTGTATGACGTTTGCATCTTTTCCTCACGGGCTCACTCTGCATTCACTGTTTTCCAGTTCCGCCTATCGAAGGTGACGAATCTGCACTATTCAGTGAGCTGCCTCACTGTGATCTTTGTGGCTCTCTTCACCGTCCAGATGCTTGTCTCCGAAAAGTAAGCACATCTTTACTCCTCTTAGTAATAACAACCAATCGTCTCTTTTTGAGGTTTGTCTGCAGCCCGGCTGACTGGAACATCTGAAGAAGAGCTTGAAATGTTAATTAAGAGAAACGGTTGAACCAAACTTTTTCTTTTCAATGGTTACAGGAACTTTCCAATGGCCGTCTCCTACGGGGTGACTTTCCCAGTGATGGTGGCACTTCTGGTGATCTCTTTCAGTGCATACATGAAGGTAAACAAACCGTCTGATGAGATTAACTATGCACTCATTTGTTCAGTTGTCTTAATGAAACTTATTGAGGTTTTAGGATGTGTAGATTTTGAATTTAAAACATTTGCAAAATGCTAAAAACTTTCTGCTCAACCGTCAAACACATGCAATAAAGAAGTATATTTTATAGATCTCCCTTAAAGAGACATGATTTCCATTTTTCGATCTACTTGGAAGAAGTGGAACAAATTCAGAGCAACTCTACAATTTCTCCCCTCTCCCCCCTCAGAGTTTGCACTCCAAATTGCCGTTAAACGTGCAGTGGGTCTTGAAGCTGTCACGTAACAACACCGCCAGGGCGGCGCTACGGCTCCTACTAGTTAGTCTCTGTGTTCTCATCACTTTGCTCATGGCAGTCCTCAACTTTGTGAGTATCGGTTGTTTTTTTTTTGACCCAGACAGGTTCTCTATAAGTTTGGATGGATGGATGGATGGATGGATGGATGGATGGATGGATGGATGGATATAGAGATATATGGATGAATGGATGGATATATAGATATATATAGATGGATGAATGGATTTATGGATGGATGGTTGTTTTACTCCTTTATTGCTGCATAAATAATGTTCATATTCTGGTCTCCCATTATTCATGTTAAACTGTGTTTGTTTTCCCTCCAGTATTTCGTCCCAGGACGTGAATGCACATCGGCCACTAATGAAACTGAATTACAGGGATTGAGGCTGTATGCTTTCCCGGTGAGGAACTCTAGAGAAACAGTTCATCAGATTGCAGAAATGATTTGGAAATTTGCTGACTTTGCTTTGTTCAGCGTTAGCATTCATTTCAGGTGGTGTTATTAGCTCTTTATTAAACATTATTTACATCAAATTAAACATAACATGAAAAAAATACTTGATTAGCTATAAAAAAGTTTGAAGGAATCCTAAAATTGAACAGGTTTATGTGTCTAAAGTGAAAACTATTAGAGGTTTTGATCAAAACTTGAACATTAAGGCAAAGTCATTTACACTGATTTTTCATCACCCCAGTATTACCTGTACTGCTGCCTGCTGGCCATGCTGGGAGTGGTGGCGTTTGTCAGGATCTGCTTCTCCGTTAAGGGACTCCTGCTCACCCTGGCTGTGGTGGTCTACCTCGCCCTCTTCCTCCACGTCTACGCCTACAGGTCCTACTGCCTCGTGGATCTGCTCTATAATGACACCAAGTGAGTAAGCTTTGCATTAAAGCCATGCTGTTCACACTGCTTCTGGAAAGGCTTCTTTAGCAATACTCTAATAAACACAAACATATGAGGAGATAAAGTGTAGTCAGCAGCAAAGGCTCTGGATCAGTGTTTTCAATCCTCCTGCATAATGTCGACTGAAGAAGGTTCTAATGTAATAAAGTTTTTTAAGAATTAGAGACCTTCCTGTGTACAGGACGGCCATTTTTTGATTAACAGGTGAGGGTTAGCGAGAAGTGGTACATTTTGTGCTTCTTTTCAAACTTCTGTTGATCTTTTTTTTTTTTTTTTGGAGCTTAGAAATTTTAGCATGCAAATGGTATTTTAGATGAGAGTTCAGTTTTTTTTTCTGTTTTCATGAACACGTCTGAGTTCTGCTGGTTTACAGTCTGTGGTAAAACAGAAGGACTGGTTATAAAGGATGCATGTTATACGGGGTTTAAACTCAACCCTGGACCAGATCAACAGCAGGGACACACCCTGGCTCTGCTTCTACACCAGACCTTGGAACTAGAGTTTAAACTATTAATCAGATTAATTGTGATTAATTGATTATTGAAATAATCGTCAATTAATTTAGTAATCGTTAACTGGAGTATAGAGACTGTAAAACATGAATTTAGCTGACAGAGTGCCCACTTAGAGCAGTAATTATAAAAAGACTGTCATAAAGAAAAAATAAATAAATATTTTGCATTTAAGATTTAAAAAAAAAACTTTTTTCATCTGTCAATATGCTCTATCTAGACTATAAGTGGAAAAGATTTAGTTTCACCTGGTTTGAATTCTGTAAAAGAATCTTCTCTAAGGAACTTTTTTCCTAACTGATTATTAATCAAAAAATAATCAACAGATTAATCGATTAGCAAAACAATCAATAGTTGCAGCCCTACTGGAGCGCTTTGAACCTGTTGCTGGAGCAGATAACTCCATGATAAAGCCGACCCAGGACCCTAAAACGGACCCTGAAGCTGTAACTCACCCCGGTTTAGCGCTATGGGTGCAGTACGACATTTAAAAAGAGGAGAAAAAAACAAAGAGCTCGTATCCAAAGACATTTTTGAAGTGTCTTATTGCGATGCGACATAAAGAAATTCAGGATCACAGTTGTATCAAACACTAAAGTAGCAGCAGAAACCCCAGGAGTCGGACCTTTTCCTCTCAATCATGAGATACTGTAGGCGAACGCTGCCCCCCTGAAACAACCTATTTCCACCTCATGACATTGGGTCTAAAAATCTCTGAGAAAACAAACCCAGCTAAACTAAGCTGTGAATGTTTTTGCTTCGATCAGCTGAAGCGACCAGCAGTGTGAAAACATCCTAAATGAACCATTATCAATTAAAACACATGAACCTCGAATCCAGAAAAACAAGAACCTGCATTTTTTTTTAATTTTATTAAGATTAATTGTACTGAAGCTTTACAGCCCTGTCGACTCCATCCTGAGATTAGAGGGTTTATACGAGCCCCTAAAGATAAGAATTAGTCTGTCAGTCGGACCTGAGAGGGACTCTGTCCACTCATGGGAAGGTGTTGGATTTCTATGCTTTTGTCAGTGACTTGGAGCCCAGATTGGGAATCCTTTTCTGCGGTTTCAGATCACCATCATTTATTTAGCCCCTTTCTATAGAAAGAATCCCTCCTGGACGACACAGACCCAGTTTAGACTGAGTAAATATGATGGTAGAGTGGGTTAACCTTTATGTTATCTGTATTTCTTTGTGTTCAGGCCCGGGGTGCTGAAGGACCCTCAGATCTTGTCTGGCATATGGCTGGCCATCTTCTACATCGTGTGCCTCCTACTTGCTAGACGGGTTTGTTTATAAACTAAACTTGGTTTTGTTTTTTGGTTTTTATCACATACAGATCTGTTGCTGAAATGTTTGTTTTTGATTCTCCGTCAGGATGAGCTGACGTGCCGCGTCGACTTCCTGCTGGAGCACTGTTTCCAGACAGAGCGGGAGGAGATGGAGACCATGGAGAACGTCAACAGGCTCCTCCTTCAGAACGTCATGCCGCTTCACGTCGCCTCCTTCTTCATGGGCAAAGCTGTCCGCAATCAGGTAAGTTTCATGTCACTTAAACCCTCTGAAATGTTTCATGTCACTTTGGGGAAACGTTTGTGTGTTTTTCTGTGAAAACATCTATAAATCACCACATTTATCAGTGAGAATCTACTGTACTTAGATCAATTTAACCTGTTAAACATGTTATAAAGGCATAATATGGGACAAGTGCGCCCTCTGCTGGTAGGTGGGGGTAAAACATCTGCGTTGACCTCCTCTCTATATTTCAGGACCTGTACAGCGAGTCATATGACTGCGTGTGCGTGATGTTCGCATCCATGCCGCAGTTCAAAGAGTTCTACAACGAGAGCAGCTCCAATGGAGACGGCCTGGAGTGTCTGCGCTTCCTCAACGAAATCATCGTGGACTTTGACGACGTACGGCTGTGCAGACAGACTGAGAGGATGATAGATAACTACTTCTCCTTCTCTTTAAAGGCCATTTTCTTGTCTGTGTTTCAATGCAGCTTCTCTCAAAGCCCAAATTCTCCTCGGTTGAGAAGATCAAGACGATTGGCAGCACTTACATGGCAGCCGCGGGACTAAGGCACTGCCCTGTTGGAGAAGAGCATAAGGTTTGTACGTCCAAAGTTAGCATAAGATGTTTTCTAAACACTGCCTGCAGAGGGAAGCAGCAATCCTGTTAGTTTTTCTTGAAGAAATTTTTAAAAAGTAAAAGAAAAGTCTTTTTTTTAATCTGCCTGACTGAACAAGCATGTTCTCTCCCTACAGAAAGTCGACATGACCTACTCTAATGTCCGCACCATGGTGGAGTTTTCAATGGCAATGATGAGCAAACTGGATAAAATCAACCAGCACTCTTTCAACAACTTTAAACTCCGTATTGGTGAGCTGATTTCCTATCTGTGCCGTCAAGATAGTGGATACTTCACTGGAAACTCACATAATGCTACTCGGATCTGTGTTTCCTGAAAGGTTTCTTTAATACAAAAATGATAGATTTTTTTGCCTTTTTTTTAGACATATAAGAAAATATCCATGCTGTAAATGACAATATGGGGGAATGTAAATAAATAAAAAGCAAACTGTAGTTGCTCTTTATAAAGTGGCTGATTAGAAAAAGTCTAAACGGATGAAAGACATTATATATATGGCTAACATCTCCTAAATTAGGCCTATTCCTTCACATTTTCTCATGTCAAAACAAAATACCTGAAGGCATTTTAGTGGGGATATATATGTGATGCTCACATTATAGTGGAAAAGCTGAAGAAAAATGGTATTATCTAAATGCATTAAGTATAAAATATAAAGTTATCCAGATTTAGATTTTTAGATGGAAATGGTAATTATCTGTGGATACTATATGTTTACTCTCTGGGTTTTTGAGTTAAATGTTCCTACTTCTAATCATTTTACTCCAGCTACACTGTTCGTAACCCTTTAAAGCAGGCATCCCCAAAGTCGGTCCTCGAGGGCCACTGTCCTGCAGGTTTTAGAGGTTCTCTGCTAGCACAGCTGATTCTGTTGCTTGCAGTTCAGCAAAAGCCTGTTAATAAACTATTAATGTAAATCAGATGTGTTGAAGCAGGGAAACCTCTAAAACCTGCAGGGAAGCGGCCCTCGAAGAACGACTTTGGGAATGCCTACTTTAAAGGCAAAACAGCAACATTATATTTTCTCAAAAAGTCAAAGAATAATTTAAAACATCAGATTTCAATACTAATATTGGTTGAGTAACGTTTTAAGCAGCAAAATGAACTGCATTATTTGATGAAAATGCAGATCAACCCTCAGAGATATAACCTGAACGTTACAGAGGAAGTAAAACTGATGCCTCAGATTAGTCCAGTTAGCTGAAATCTCACTGCACAAAATGGATGGATGGACCTCCAGATGATAAATTGGGTACAAGAGGGGAGCATAGAGTTCAATCTGTTCACTAATCCTCCAGGAAGCGCCTGCATTTAGCTCTAGGAACCTGGACTTGCTTCATCACACTGATCATAATGTTCCAGGCTGCAGCTTCTACAGATCCTTTCACTTGTGTCAGTGAACCCATCCTCATCAGTGAAACCGTCCAACCTGCCAGTCCTGTTGTTCTCTCTGGGAAATACCAGTGGAGCTCCACTGAGCAGTGTTTATAACCCTGCTCTGTTTAAGATGTCACTCTGCTTTAATACCTGATTGAGAGGATTACAGTTCAGCAGGAGCCAAAGAGTGAGATCAGGGGAAAAGGGACTCCTCCTCACACTAAGCAGATGCTATTGATGGGTGACCAGCTCTCCTGCTGGGAGAGGCAGCCATGGCAGGTACCACCCTAATGGAGCTGCAGGACTCTGAGGGGTCCAGATTTCGCCTCATGCTGCATTCAGCCTCACTGATCCTGGTTACGAAACAGATTAATGTAAAGCAGTAGAAATAAAAATGTCCTTTGGTCTCCACTCCATCCAGGGGGAGTGTTGGCTTACTGGTTAGTGCAGGGCGCTTGTGCTCTAAGAAGGTTGCAAGATCCCAGCTTAATCCCCACAGCCTGCAATCTGGGTCCCTGAGAAAGACCCTTAACCCCACACTGCTCTCTGGACGCCACACAATAGCCGCCCACTGCTCCCCAAGGGGATGGGTTAAATGCAGAGAGTGAATTTCTTCGTTGTGAGATCAATTTCTATCCTTTTCTATTTCTATCTGTAAAAGCATTTCTGGTTTAGTTTTGCAGGGTCCTCTCTCTCCAACTAATATAAAATACTCTAATTGAAAAGAGTTGTTTCCATTGTTTTTATCATCTTTAAACTAAAACCTAAACAGATCCTGAATCGATGCAACCCTGAATTTTTACATGTGGTTTTAACTCTAATCTGTTCACCTGAAATGATTGGTCATTAATTAGCAACTCTGTGGGTTTTAGATCTATGTGCTCATCATCTGTATCTGCATCTATGACCCGTTTTATTGAAGCAGTCATGTATGTTAACCCTAACCCATTAAGAAACTCTCCTGCATCCCGGAAACAGCAGCTGGCTGTGAATCTGTGGGGTTCATTACTTAAAGGTGCTTCTTTAGAGCAAAGCTTACCTGCACATATGTGTAGATCCAAGTAAAGCAGAAGAATGTTCATCTGTTTCTGGAGAGGCTTGTTTCCATTAAAGACTCTGTTTCCTTACCTGAATTCACGGTTTTTCACATTTAGAAGATGAAAGGATCAACTTAAATGACTTAGACAGATTTTTTTAACAAAAAGAAACAGCTCTCTAGAAAAAAATCACTTTTTTTTAAAGTGCAGCCTTGAAAACAGTAAAAAAAAAAGTCATATAAACATATGACTGTATATTTACAGTTCTAACATTTCAGTTCTTTTTTAAATACTCCAGACTTCTAAATAGTTCAATTAATAATTAGTGTTTCTAATTGCTATAAAGTCTCACCCTGAAATCCCACATACTCCGTCAACGCTCCGCTCCGCTCTGCCACGCTGCGCTCCAGACCGCCTGCACAAAGCAAAGCCTACAGCCGCCGCTGTGGTCCCGTCCGCTCCGCTCTGAGTTCCTTGGAGATCGTAGAGAGCATGCGCGAGATGAACCAGGGTTTCCGCGGATCATTAAAAATAATTACAATTTATAATTCTTTTTTTAAATCAAGGCCTTAATTGGCACTAAAATTAATTAAATATGTTTATCGTGGCATTTATGATTCTTTAATAAAAATGTTTATAAAAACAATTTCGTCAGATATATTATATCGCTATTAATTTGCGTGGAACTGATCATAAAGCCGTATGTTCGGAAAGGAAGCTCCAGACGGAGAAAAAGCTAGAGGATATATATATATACGTATATATGTGTGTGTGTGTGTGTTTACATACATACAGGAGTCATGGAACTGTGCTTACAGCTCCTTCATATTTCATGTACACTAATAACTTGTGTACATGGTTCTTGTTGATGGCATTAAAATAATTTCTAATAGCATTAAAATAGCATTAAATTAGAGTCACTCATCATTCCTGTATGAACCCTGTGAGCGCTTAATTTAATATGACATATTAAAAAAATCCCACCATCATCCAGCATATGTTCAGTTTCTGCCCAAATATAGGCCTATATATATTTTTGTAGATTTTTGTAACGGGGATAAGGATAATTCAAAACTGATGTTTTTGAATGAACTTGTTCTCTACTCCCAAACTCAGCATCTCTTTTCATTCCTGTAATAAGAAGTTTCTTTTGAATGGATTTGATTAAAGTTTAAGTCCCTCGGTATAAAATAAATATTTTGATGGAGATGAGAAATCTACTTCCTCGTTGGTGAATAACCAATAGTTTGGATCCAATCATTTAAATAAACGGTGTTAGTTTTCTTTTTAATATATAAGAATTGTGCTATAATTTCTAGTCACCGATCTGTTGCTGCTATATTTTAATTTGACGAACCGGAATTTGTCGATGTTCTTTTTCCTGTTTGGTGCGATTGCAATTGCGGATCTTGACCTGGCCGGACCGGAGCGGAGCAAAAAATAGCTCGGCTCCGTAATTTGTCGGTGACGGACGGAGAAGACGTACGTGGACGGAGATGTGCGGAGGAGTAGCGGTGGATGTGGAACAGCTCTCATTGATTTCCATGAAAGACAAGCGCTCCGCACGACGTACGTCAGCGGGGCGGAGCGCTGACGGAGTATGTGGAATCTGGGGGTCAGGAGTATCCATCAGTTTCATCCAATACTTAATTTCCCTTAAGATCTGTAGAAAAAACGAATTACTGCAAGTTTTTCTTTATCTTCAACCAAACTTTTCTAAAACATGTTCAATAGAATAAAATAAACTGAATGCATCACAAATATTGTAAATTTTTATTGCTGCTGTGAGCGTTATTAATATTGTTTTGTTTTGTTTTTTTTTATATATTTTGTTTTTTAACACTGAAATGTTTTTTTGTTTTTTTTTAGAATAAATAAATATAATACTTTGCATGTTTGCTGCACTGTCAGGCGTTGCATTTATGTTAAGGATTTAGCCATTTTAAATCAAATCAGCACAGATGCAAAGACAGGTGTGATTTAAAGGCAGTTTTAACCATGCAGTCCTTCTTCTCTGCAGGAGTAAATCACGGCCCAGTGATCGCAGGAGTTATTGGAGCCCATAAACCCCAGTATGACATCTGGGGGAACTCTGTTAATGTTGCCAGTAGGATGGAAAGCACAGGGGAGCTGGACAAGATACAGGTCAGAAAAACACCAAACACACGCTGGGGTTTAAACAAAGCAGGTTAAAACTGCAGATTTCACTCGTAGGAACAAGATGCTAAACCATATTTCCTTTTATTTAGTAATTATTTCTTTTGTGGAATAAAAACATGGAATAAAAACAGTTAAAAACTCGACATTTTGTTTTATTCAACCCCCTCTTTGAACTCAGGTGACAGAGGAGACGTCCCAAATCATCCAGAGCGTGGGGTACGATGTCACCCTGCGAGGAAAAGTCAACGTGAAGGGGAAAGGAGAGCTCACCACCTACTACGTCAACACCGATCATTCGACCCCTCAGTTCTAGCCAGAACCTGGACCCATTTAAAACAAGAGCTGCACACCGATGGCTGGTGATTCACACTGCAGCCAGTCATTCTGGTTTTCACAATGACAGAAACACAACCAGAAGGAGACGCTCACACCAGACGCTGATTCAGCGATTAAAAGGATTGCAGAGACTATTTTTGTTTTTTTTAAGTAGCTGCCTTTTGTCTTCTGGATGAGACGATAAATACAATCCAACCTAAAAATAAATAAATAAATAAACCAGCTGGCATCTGAAAGGAGAAAGCTTTCTACTGATGGACCTCTGAACACTGTGGATCATTGCTTACACTTTAAAAGCCTTTAAAGGAAGAAAATCACTGATTAGAGACATAATGACCAAATTAAATTCTAAGAATTATTATCGAAATGTTCCCATCTCACAAAAAAATTAAAGATGTTTAACATGTATTAAAGATTAAAAGTTATTTTTTTAATTTAATGTCTTGATTAGGGGGGGTTACTTTATGGCTTAAATGCATTGAAATGCACTGGATTGCTATAGAAATTGGGCAAAAACATGTTTCATTCCAAAAATGTTTATTTAACCTGTCAAAGTAGGAAAAGTACACACATTCCTGATTACATGCATGGAGATGGAAAAATGTGAAACGGCAACAAACAACTTTAGTCCTTGTTTTGTTATTTTTGTGTTTTGCACCCTAAATTGAGGCGACCTATAAATATGACTGTCAAATGGAACATGGAAGGAAATGAAATTGAATTGTTTACATTTTTAATTGTGGGTTTAGATGGGGAGTGGAGTGGAAAAGTTTGACACCTCTTTGGTAAAGCCTCGCCACTGCACACCTTATACAGCCTGCAGGGATCCCAGAGCATGATGTCATTCTTTCAAATATGAATTCAAACTGACATGACTATAGAGGGGAAAAAACTGATGCCATGAAAACTTTTCTGAAGGACGTGACATTTGCACTTTCTGATCTTGTTTGAAGGATGAATTGTACGGGGAATGCCGAGAACTGTGAATGAAAGAAGAGCTGTGTGGAAATATATTTTTTCTATTCTCTTTATATGAACTAATAATAATAAAAATACATCCTTTAATTAGCCTGCGTTGTTTTGTGTGTGTGTGTGTGTGTGTGTGTGTGTGTGTGTGTGTGTGTGTGTGTGTTTCCGAAATTGCATGGAGCGTCAACAATTGCTGTGGAATTTCCCCCCCGCCGTCGGCAACGCCCTCCAGCGCACTGATTGGTCAGACTCCTTCCTGTGTTTCGCTCCCTCGCTCCCTATTGGCTGTTCAGCCGTCAATCACTCCGCTTCCTTATTCGCCTCGCGGTTTGTTATTGAGCGGAGCTCCTTTTAAATGTGAGGGGAAATGTTGACGGTCGGAGTTGAAAAAGTTGGTAAGTTTTCCTCCGTTAGTTTTTCCAAGTTGTTTTATGAAGTGAAGAACTAGCGACGGAGGAGGCATTTAGTTGAAAGTGGGAACAGATAAAGTTTTAATGCGAGCTTCACCGCGGCTACCTGTCGCCGTCACTCCTCCAGGTGAATGGTTAAACCGCAGCACTCCTGCCGCTTCCTCCTCGTAATGAGAACTATTTTCTTTACCGTCCGTAGAGAACGAAGGCTTAATTCTCGCCGTGGAGCCGCTGCCGCTGATACAGACACCTTCCAGATGTCAGGAGTTCACGAGCAGAGCAGGAAGCGGCGTCCCTTCAAGGCGTTCCTGATCACCACCGACCTTCAGGTCCAGGATGATCTGGAGGGTCTGATTGTGCTGAAGAGGGGCTTCATCTGCTCCGAACAGGACCAGGGCAGGATCAGGAGGGACGCCCTCTGGGTGAAGGTACCAGCATGGCAGCTTCTCACACTTTCTGCACAACCAGGACTCTTTACAGAGGCGTAGCCAGAACATTTTTATAAGGTTGGCCAGGCAATAACCATTTAAAGACAAACTACACTTTCCTACAGCCTTTGCTAACAAATAGAAGCATATATTTAAAGATCTGTGCTTTCTAGATAAAAGGTATAGCAGATCAAATTCTTTCAGGTTTGAGCTCTGGAGCAAACATCTCTTCCTTTGTCATTACTTACCTATTTGTATCAACAATTATTCTTCGTGAAATTGATATTTACAAGTACATATATATACACAAAATGATTATTAGGTTTTGATTGAAAGAGTTATTGATCTATCATTTCACTGAAGAATCCTAGATGACTTTCAGAGACACATCATTTTCTCTTTACCCCATATAACCCAAAATCTAGTTCTGATAAGAGCATTAATTATCATCTGTAATGTTAGTATAGATAATTAACCACATTGTTTTTGTTGTCAAGTAATTGTTAATATATAAAAAATTAAAATGTTTTGAATATTCCACTTGAGATATTACTGCTGCCACTGTCTGTATTAGAGGGAAAAAATGGCAGGGGTGGCCATGGCGACCCCTGCCCCCTCATCTAGCTCCTCCCCTGCTCTTCTCAGCTTTAGAAGGAGCCTAAATTAATCATTTTTTATCATGACCATTTCAGAGAGTTCCTTAGAAAAAGATAAACACATCATTCATTGATAGAAAGCAGGCTTTAATGCATCAGTTTTTTTTTCAGGATTATGTCATGTGTTTTGTGGGGGTTTTTATAATCAACAACATACATGTAGCTACAGAGACATACATACATGTGTGTATATATATAAGTATGTCTGAGTCACATATCTCTCTCTCTCTCTCTCTCTATATATATATATATATATATATATATATATATATACACACACACACACACATTTATCCAGAGGTGTCAAGTAAAGAAGTACAAATACTTTGTTACTAGGGGTGTAAATCGCACCCATCATGGCAATTCGATTCAGTATTGATTTCCTGACCCAACGATTCAATTATTTTTAATACTCAAGAATACACCACGATACGATGCGATTAATTGGTTCATTTTTTTATTTTTTATTTTTTTATTTACTTTTTTACCTTACAGGCTAGACAATGTTTCAAATTCAAAATAAATCAATGAAAGCTGTAATATTGTTATGCTTTTTTTTTTTTAGAAACAACAGCAAATAACAGAAGTAGAAAAGTTGCATCAAAAAATACTGCAAAAATACTGCACAAAATGAGTGCAATGCAATACCTCGGCTCCAGACGTCCCCACCCCCTCCACAGACGCTCCGCTGCTCCTCTCCCAAATTGTAGCTGACGGCAAACAGTGCCGCAGACAGGAGGCCGGCTTGTTTTATTTTTATGACCGAAATTGCGGAAAACAACTTGTGAAGTTTGACCTGCTAGAAGAGCAAGGTGCACGAGAACGCTGGGACCCTTTTTCGATCTGGATCTCTGCTCATTTTGGCCCTCATGTCCCTCCGTCGTCGGACTAAACTCGCCCCACTTCCTCTCCGCCTCGGCCGTATCTAGACCCACAGCGTGTAGCACAGAACACGCTTCAATACTGAGCATAAATAAAAAATGTCTGTGTCAAGCTCACTGCAACACACTGCTGTAAGAGTATAACCAGGAAGCGAGGTAGGAGGGCAAAATAGGTTTAGCGCCACCGCAGCACGGGAGGGAGAATTACCTCCAGGAGCAAATGGATAAAAGTAGACCGGAGGAAAAAAAAAAATGTGAATCGTCTATGCCATGCTACAATGTAGGATTCAGAAAAAGATGATGAAATGTCTGAAAGGTCGGACACAGGCGAGAGCGTATCGGGAGATGGAGACCAACAAGATCTTCCTCATCCTTGGCCCTATCTCAAAGAATGTTTCGAAATGGTTGTAAAATTGAGCTTTCAAATCATATAGTGGCATCTGGCTGTTTTTTTTTTTTGTTTTTAAAGGTCCCTTTATACTTTTACACTTTAAGTAGTTTTTGGAGCAGATGCTTTTTCACTTTTACTTGAGTAAAGAGGTCAAGTTGATACTTCAACTTTTACTGGAGTGTTTTTAAACTGCAGTATCTATATTTCTACTTAGATAACAAATGTGTGTACTTCTGACACCACTGCATTTATCCAAGGGGGGTACAGAGTTTGCTATAATACACAAGGTAGAGGGGTAACTTATCAAGGCAATAACAGGTGGTTACTGTGTACATTTTTGTTAATACACTTTGAGTGTGGGCCAAGATCCAGACAAGTTGGAATCTGGTAGATTATCTAGGATTATGGCAGCCTGGTCCATAGCAACCAATTCCTAAAAACTCTTTGTTCCAGTTCTGTACATCAAAACAATTATAGTTCCTTTCCTATCAGTTCAACAATATTATACATTTGGCTACAAAAGCCGCTTGAGATATGGTCCATGTTGTTTGATTTAGAGTCTTGAGTCTTTATTCCAAGTAGACAATCCAGGGGACAACGTGTTATTTCCACATCTAGCATATGAGACAATGTGTCAGTTATATTCCTTCAGAATGTCTCTCTGAGCAGCTTCTTTCCCCCTTGCCAAAGACTCCCACAGCATGATGCTGCCACCGCCATGTTTCAATCTGAGAATGTTGATGTCAGTGTTGTTTATGAAGCCCTTTAAAAACAGCCTGCAGCTGCACCAAAGTGCTTTTCATAAAACCATTGATAAATTCAGTGCTTTTAGATGTAACACAAAAATAAGAAAAACAGGAATACATGGAATATAAATGAGCTTTCAAGAGTGATTTAAAATGGTGCAAGCTTCTATTGAGGGGTTAGCTGTTCCACATATCTAGTGCAGTCTGCTCTGCATTTAAATTTGCTGTAGGAGTAGTTTTATCGTTTGATCCTGGTGCTCTGTAGAAGATCTTGTGGGTTAGCAGAGGCTAAGCCTTTTCAAACTTTTAAAAAACAAATCAAATAATTGTAAAAACAATACAGGCAGCCAATTCACAGTGGCCAGCGGTGGGGTATGTGTTCAAACCAGTGTTTTGGATCATGTGGGGACACTGTAGAAAAGCTTCTATATAATGAGTTGCAGTAATCTAAGAGTGGTAATGAAAGCATGGATCATTTTCTCAAAGTCTTCAATGTTAAAGCTAGATTTCACCTTTTCTAGAGTCTTGATTTGCCAACAGAACTTGCATGTTTATCTACCTTTAAATTGCTTTAACAAATCAGAGCGACATTTCAAACAGTTGGCTGGTTAAAAAAAGAGGCTGAAGAACCAAGAAAATTCATTAGGTTTGTCAATAAGTTTCTTTTATTCAAACATTAGAACTTGGATTTTATTTTGATGCAAGTAAAAATCATTTTTGGTTCATCCATGATGTCATTTAAACAGTTTGTTAAAGATGGCAGGGAATAATCCTAATTTAACTTCTTCAAACGGTTGCAGAATGCAAGTACCTCAGATTAAATTACGGCTCAACCCTTGTCTTTAAAACGGGTATCAATAAAACCCGTTATAAGGTCAAATTAAGAGGATAAAATTTTTGATTCCTCAAACACAGCTGCAAAAACATGGGTTTGGGTTTTTTTTGCCATGATCCTCTCCCATATTACATGTTGTAATATAACCTGGTCTTATTGTCATTCTACAACAATAATCCCTTTAAAAATAATATATAAATAACCTATGAATAAGAAAAGTCATCATTGTTAGACTCTTCAGAAATATAAAGTTTTGAGCTGGGATAAATTGAAAGCTATTAGTCTAATTTATATAATTAAAAGGGTTGTGCTCCCACTATAACTTCATCATAACTAGAGGGGAGGGTAAGCTGCTTTCTCTCCTATAGAAAAACCAGAAGGTCTTTTCATTCAGAGGGTCCCAACACCCCCTCAAGTAATGAGAGTTTTCCGTCATTCTTATCATTCAAAAAGTGGCTGCTGGAGACCCTTATAAACATATGCTGTCAAGAGAAATGTAAATATTGGTTGGATGTGCTTTCCCTGTATTTTTATTGTACATATAGATTGTTATGGAATGCTATTTATTTATTTTTTTTACTCTTTAGGCTTGATTTGACAACTGCCAAAGGTTTCGACCAAGGAGAATTAGATTAATTAATCTAACTCAGGCATGTTTACAGCATAAAATGTTGATTAATGTGCATTGTCAAATAAAAAACCAAGGGGCGTTAATTTATTTGTATGGCGTCTGCAAAGAGGTAAAAGGAAACGCTGAATGTTATAGAAATGGGTCCGAGAGGCAACAGGAGCAAAATGAAGAAAGGATGCATCATGCTATGTTTCCACCTCCTCATGTTAACAGGCTGTTCTGTCTTGAAGGTGTTGGATAACGGCCTCATGGTAAAGATAGAAAAGAAGTATCTGCTAGAAGTGGCACTTGACCTCGTTGGATTGGTGGAGCCCGTCCAGGACCCCGAAGTTCGGATAAGCCTTTTAAGTAATGCATGAACTACGTCTGATTTCTTTTTCTTTAGTGAATTCGATTGTTGATTTCCCACCTGAAATGTTGTCTCTCCTTGTGCTGGTGGTCATCCAGGTCATAGTCATTCTAAAAAAAAAAAAATCAATCTCCTGGAATTTTTTTTTCTTTAAGGAACCTTTGGCTAGTCGATTGTTAATCCTTTAATAGAAAAAATTATTGTCAGATTAATCGATTTTCAATATAATCATTAGTTGCAGCCCTAAAATAAATCACATGCATGTGTTAGAAAGATGTAATAAAGTAACAAACAATCCACTCGGCTTTGTTTCTAAGTTTGAAGACGATTCACTTCTCATGCAGGAAGCTTTTTCAATTCAAAATGTCAGGAAAAGCCTTGACTTCCAGGTTTTATACAGTAGCCCATCAAAAACTTGTTTTTGTTTTGAAAACCTGAAAATTGAAACAGAAGAAAGGGTCCACCCCTTTGGAATGGGGGTCGTTTTGCTTCCTTTTTTAGACGGGTATGGGGCATTGCAGGCTAACAAAAGAAGCCAAATGAACCCCATTCCAAAGGGGTGGAACCTTTCTTCTGTTTCAATTTGCAGGTTTTCAAAACAAAAACAAGGTTTTGTTTGGCTACTGTATAAAGCCTCAAACTCAACACTATTCCTGCCATTTTGAAATGAAAAAGCTTCCTGGATGAGGAGCGAAACGTCTTCAAACTTAGAAACAAAGTCCAGCGGATCGTTTTTTACTTTTTTTTGGAGAGTCTCTCTCATGGTGATGACTGTCTGCATCTGTTGGACTTTTTCCAGACAATCCAAGCAACCTGCGACAGTTGGCCTCCCTCCCCATCAACGCCCCGTTGTGGGTCCAGATCGGCCCGCAGAATGAGCTGGCCGAAGCAGAACTCAAATACATTGGACCGCTCAGCGGAGGAAGCAACGCGTTATATTTTGGAGTGGAGCTAAAGGTGAATCCTTTTATGTTCAGTTGATATTTTTCTGCCTGGTGTGTCTCTACCAGATCTGTACTACAAGAAACTGGAAGGTTACGCTCATTATTATTTTCTAAAGCCGGGCTTACATTGTACAATCTTTTTTTTTTTTTTTTGGTCCTATTCTCCAGTCCTGTGAGAATTTTTCGATCGGGCCGACTTTCAGCCTGTGTGTGCGTCGTGTAATATTAGGGATGGAACGGTTTATGAAAACCGTCCGAACCGTTCAGTTCGACTGTCTCGGTTCGATTCATGTGTGTTGCGTTCGGTTCATGCGCTGCTCCTTTTTCTCATAGGCCAAGTGATTACACTCCAGAGCAGAAGGTGGCGGTACTGCGACCAAAGCCGACCACCAGTGGTAAACAGAAAGAAGAAGAAGCAAAGTAGTGTAGCCGGGTGTAGCAGAAAAAAATCAGTTGTTGTGGAGAATTGTGTGGGTATGGCGAGTGGAAAAGAACTAGGGGTGTGGGAAATAATCGTTTTGGTGATATATCGTGATATTCGGGTGCCCAATATAATATCGATCTTTCACTACTTAATATCGATTTAAAAAAAAAAAATGGTTACATAAAACATTGATGGGAAAATGGGCTACCTCTGCACCACCACTCTGGCAGAAAGCGCTGTGGAGCCCTTTAACTGTGCGTGCAGCACCAAATCTGTAGTTGAGGCAGTCACAGTGGAAGAAAACCCCAAACAACATGGATAATAATACCTAATCAATATTTTCTGATGAAAATATACAGCACTTGCTGTTTTATCTCATCATTTGATTTTGATAGCTGGGGAAAATATGGCAATATATAGTGATACTGCAATATCATGATAATATCGTATCGTGACCCAAGTATCGCGACATGTATCGAATCGCAACGCTCATGCCAATACTCACCTCTAGAAAGAACAGGAGTTGGAAGACGCGCCAGCAGCACTTTATAGGTCTGCTGTATGGGCCCACTTTGCATTTAGAGTGACCTACGATGACGGCGGAAAGAAAGTTGCGGATAAAAACGGTGTGCAAGCATTGTGCAACATGTTTTGTTTATGCTAACAGCAACATGACCAACATGTCAGGCTAACAATCAATATATACCGAACCGAAAACCGTGACCACGAAACCGTGAACCGAACCGAACTGTGGATTTTGTGAACCGTTCCACCCCTATGTAATATACAGCGGCTAGCGAGGAGCTATCAGCAACTCACACCAGCCTCCAGATCAGGAATCGTAAGTTCGGGAGAAAATCAAACATGTTTGAAATTCAGTCGGCCGTCGTAAGGTTGCATCAGTGCATCAGGGCGCACAGTGTGAGAACATACATTGTGCGCTGTGGACTTTTAAACCCTGCGGTTTTAGCTGTAGCTGTGTGCAATGATTGAAAATATCGCACAGCATGTGCCCGGCTTTAGTAGCCTATCCCATAGCATCCCTCTGCCACCACTATGCTTCATCATAGCTGTTTGTTACCATGAGTATTTTGATGAATTCTCTTTGGTCCAAAGTCAGGACTCTCACTAGACCTCTCCAAATTATTACTTTAAAAAAAATTTTTGTGTTTATGTTAAATTACTTTAGCGGCTTATGTTAAGCCAATTTCCCCCCTCAGGGCTCAGCAGCAGGCAGAGGAACCTGTAACGGTTCTTACAAGGGTCACCGCTACTTCTCCTGCCCGGACGCCTGCGGCCTGTTCGTCCCCGTGAGCCACGTGCGGCTACGCAGCTGGTCCAGCAAGAACAACGGCGACGTGCAGGAGAAGACCAGGGAGCACCCCCGCCGCAGCAACCACGCCGTCAACGGCCACCGCAGCAACAATGAGCGCTCGGCTCACCACCAGCTGCGTCGGCTAAGCTTCCACCACAATCATCCCAAGAACCAGACGCAGGCCGTGCTCTCGCGGACGACGGAGTCGGCTCCTGTCGCCGTTAACAACAATCTGCGTGGCTCGACATCGCCTCCGCCGTTTCACCTCGGTCAGAGGGTGTCCGTCAGCCTGGAGGGTATAGCCCACGCGGGGGAGGTGCGGTTCTGCGGCACGCTGCCGGGCCGAGTCCAATCTGCGATGTACGTTGGGATCCTTCTGGTCAGTATGAGCCAAAATGGACGGATCATGCTCTAAATGTGCAATGCTGCTCTGTGATGCGTTTGTTTTTGGCTTCAGGACGCTCCCGTCGGTAACTGGGACGGCTTTTATAAGGAACAGAGGCTCTGCCACATTCCCTCTCCTCTCTATGGGCTCCTGCTTCCAGTAAACGTAGTCTCTACAGGTGCATCACCAGTTTTTCTCTCCAACACCATGTAAATAATTGCTGTGATTTACCTTTTTAATCCTCTCTCCTCAGAACAAACCTCCCAGCACCCACATCCTCTCTCCCAGGTTCCCAAATCCATCCTAAAGCCAACGCTGTCTCCAATCTCTAAACAAAGCACCTCCACGCCTTCTGCTCCTGTTCCTAAGATACCCCTCTTACCACCTAACAGACAAGGACTCAAAGCCCCTCCCCTTCCTCCTCCAAAACCCTCAGTCAGACACCCCCTCACAGCGCCAGTGCCTCCTCCAAAACCTCAGAACCTGGCCCCAGCCGCCACACCGCAGCTGGAGCACACGAACGGCGTCCACGGCCCCGCCTCGCCTTTGAGGTCTGCAGACGACTATGACGACGAAGAAGAGGAGGACGACGACGATGAAGCAGAGGGGTATGGAGAGACAGGGGAACATATGGAGCTGGAGGTGGGGTCAATGGTGGAGGTCAACAACCCGCCGCTTTTTGGGGTTATCCGATGGATTGGTCACATTAGCGGCGTCCAGGAGCTGGTGGCAGGGATCGAGCTGGTGAGGATTCCTTTAACCTTCGCTTCAACTGTTTTAAAGTTATTGAAACAGGAAACTCACAGATATGATCCAAAAACAATTAAAGCTAACATGGAAGCTAGAAGATTCTGTCAGAGTAGAAGGAAAAGGGATTAATTGTTTAGCATCTTCTGTCTTTATTGGTTTACTGACGTATAAACGATGCTCTCCATCAGTCAGGATCCAGGAGAGCAGCTGAACGAGGAGTTTTACAGGATGGAGCTCCACTAGCAGCCTTTCATTCAGAGAGTCATCCATCAGGGTTTTACAGCTCTGTCGATTCCCTCTGTAGCATAACAGGCTCCTCACATGTGTTGACGTCCAGAGAGGGAAGTTATTCCCTGTATTCCTTCCTCTTTCTGTTTTTTCCTCTAAAAGAAAATGCTGAATATTAGATTAGATAGGAGAAATTTTCTGATCCAGGATTTTGTCAAAAGTTGCAGAAGTCCTACGAGTCTTTAGAGCTAAAATCAGTTTGTTTACATGTCGCTAAATGTTTATTTAGGCCTTTTTTATCCTGATCAGTAGATTCTTTGTTCCTAATTGTTCATCTTTTTATACAACTTTAAAGTTCCTCTACAGTAAATACTAATTAGTTTGACTAATTACCTATTTCCAGTTAATATCTCATTGTTTTTTCTCATAACCTAGGGATGATGTGCTTTTAGTTTTAGTTAAACCAATTCGAATTATGTAATTCCATTAGTTTTTATACGATTAATGATGATTCAATGGGAAACAGAAATAAAACACAAGAGATTTATAGTTAGAAGAGAAATAAACTGATAATTTTATTTCCATTATGCTGACCTGATTCACTAAAAGGAGGCTTTAGCAGTACATCAAACATCATTTATTACAACAATTACATGTAACCAGCTTTGTTTACAACCCTTCATGTGATTTAGATTAAATGACATCATATAATGTGGAGTAATAAAACAGAGAAAATAATTTCTTACTCAAAAGTCTCAACTGACGTTTTGTTGAGTAACCTTTGAGTAATCTCAGTCCAGAGCGCAGACCTACAGTAGATGCTGTGTTTTACCCTCCTTCATATGAAGCTTCCAGAACTGGATGAAATCTCCTAAAATCTGGTGGAAAAATGTGTAACAATTCTTTGAAAACTGAAATAAAACATCACTCAACAATTCTAGTAGAAAAAAGGTGTAAAAAGACACAAGACCAACAGTGAAGCATGGCAGTGGCAGCATCATTCTTCGGTTTCGTTTTGTTTTTGGAGCTGGTAGATCTTTTTGTCGGGATGCGGGATGTTGACAGACTTTTATCAAAGTAGGATTTCCGTTTTTTTCCCATGTTTCTGTGCGTTAGGAGCAGGAGCTGTCTGCTGGAACAGACGGAAGTTACCTTGGAGAACGCCACTTCCGTTGCCCCAACAACAAGGGGCTGTTCATCAAGCTTCGCAACTGCAGACGGGACTCCAGGTTCCCCGTCCCCGAGAAGCCCGTTAATCAGGTGGAGCGATGCAACTCCATAGGTAGGAACGCTTCTTAAAAGCCGGACGGCGTGTCGTTACACCGAAGCTGCAGGTCTAAGCGTGACCTTTGACCCTCTGTGTGCGTCTCTCAGCGTTTGCAGACTGGGGCAGCGAGCGGGTGGACGAGCACACTCCGCCGGTGGACGGCGACGAGGCCAGGCGGATCTACGAGGGCTCGAAGAGAGGCATCCAGGGTCACCTCAACTCCTGCTACCTGGACGCCACGTTGTTCAGGTGAAATTCCGGATCTGCCACAGTTGAGGCTGGTTTATACTCAGAAAACAGGTTGTCTGCGTGTGTCGCAGTGAAAGCAGATATGCCCCCGCCCCTTTCACAGACACTCTGCTGCACAGCTCCAAAATTGTAGGTGAAAGTAGACGGTGCCGCAGACAGGAAGCCTCTGATTGGTTAAATCTACATCCGCTCTACTCATGCGTATTTTCCTGTTTGGTACCTTACCGGCTTCTTTTGTTTGTATGACCGCCATTGTGGAAAACGACTCGTAAAGTTGGACCAGCTAGAAGAGCGAGGTGCTCGAGAAAGCAGGGAGTGTTTTTCCACCTGGATCCCCGCTCTTTTTGGCCCTCATGTCCCTGCGTTGTCGCACAAACTTGCCCAAACTTCCTCACCGCTTCGGCCGTATCTACACCCATAGCTAGTTCCTGATTTTCCCTCTTGTGTTGTGGCATAGACTAACATAGCGCAGAACACTCTTCAAAATTGAGCATAAATCAAAAATGTCTGCGTCAAGCTCACTGCGACACACTGCTGTGGGAGAATAACCAGCCCTTAAGGCCTCCCTGCATGGCTTGTGTGTGCTAACCATTTGCCCCACCAAAGCACGCCCGAGAAACACAGTTTTCTCAAACCTTGATGGAGGTAGAGGGAGTCATTAATTTATCTAAATAGGAGGCAATAGCCATTAGCATGACTAGCTTTCAGCCTTCCTGTTATCTGCTGAAAGTCTTGCTCTCTACCTGCTTCCTCTAACTCCTGCTGTCATTTTTAAAGGGAATAACATAGAGCAGACCAAGATTCAAAATTAGGCATGAATCAAAATATCTGCTTCAAGCTCACTGGGACACACTGCTGCGGGAGGATAACCAGCCCTCGAATTATCTCAGCGTGCAAAGGAATCAGTCAGGAGACAAAAACAGGACTCATTCGTCCTTAAATAAAGTGCACAGTTAAAGATGTAGGATGCTTACAGACTCGATAACGAGTTCAACACTTAGTCGTTTATTCTCCTTTTCTTTGCAGTTTGTTTTCCTGCTGCAGCTCAGCAGACTGGGTTTTATTTTGGCCGTCTGACGCCGAAACGGACCAGAGCTCCAAACAGGCTCAGGATCTGCTCCGCTGCGAGATCGTCAACCCGCTGCGAAGGTGTGTGAGCGCCCATACCAGGTTTTACCTTTGACCCAACCACATTTCACTGCTATTAATTCATGCTGGAGACAAGGCAGTATCAGCATAGGTCATTCTATCTGCTGCTTTGTTTAGTTTTTCCCTTTGGTCACCAACGGGGAGTGACTCAGCATGTTTGTGAAATCTTCCTCCTCTGAGCGAATCTAAAGTGTGCTGCTCTGTTTCTAAAGGAACGGTTACGTCTGTGCCAGTAAGACCATGGCATTGAGGCGCCTGCTGGAAGCCGCCAGCAGTGACGCCAGCTTCACCAACCAGGAGAAAGGTCTGCTGGGAGCATATCAGCCTCTCTCATTTCCTGTTTTTTTTGCATGTTTTTTTGTTTTTATTCTTGGTTATAAAACTAAGGAATGTTGTCTTTCAGATCCAGAGGAGTTCCTGAACAAGCTTTTCCAGCTCCTGAGAGTGGAGCCGCTCCTAAAGATTAGGTAACCTTCTCTTTGTCTGCAGACACCGAATATTACAGAGTCTAAATGTGGTCCGAGCTGCAGCCAGATGTATGTAGTTTGTATGCAAACAAAGGCTTTAACAGGGTACGCTGGTGCAGTCACCGTCGTTCCCACAGTAATGGAAACCTGTCGGCTGCTCTTTGGTTTAGTCTTTGTTGCATAATTGCAAATATTCACACAATTGTTAAGTAAGTGAAGAAAATCATGTTTACATTGTCTAGATCACCTCAGGGAGGTGATCTGAAGTATTTTTCCACGTGTGTGGGCAAAGAAAGTGACTCCCGTCTTCCTTCCTTCCTCCCTTTCAGATCAATGTCTCAGCAGGCACAGGAGTGCCACCTCTACCAGCTGTTTCCACCGACGCTCCCCTCCTCCCCCGCCTCCTCCCCTGTCCCTATCATCTCTCCTGCGTCCATGCGGGTCGCCAGCGTCCAGGCCCTGCTGGAGTCCTCCTTCCTGCACGCCGGCCTCAAGTTTGTGGAGGTTAGGCTAATTTTTTACTTCATGTACTAGCATGCTGCCAAGTAGCAGTGGATCATTTTCTATCAGCAGGAGTTAACATAAGATTTAGAGGTGAGGCTTTCTAACTTATTTTTCCCTGTTTTGATTTGTAGCGATTAGCACTATTAGCTCCACCCGGTCGGATCTTTAAGCCGGGCTTACACTGTACAATTTTTTTTGCCCTTTTCAGGGTGACTTTTCAGACGTGCGAGAAGTTTCCGATCGGACCGTAGTAGCCACGTTTGCTCAGCCATGTCTTTGTCCAAATACGTCGTCACCTTTTCTTTTTAGGGCATTCAGCACAAGATTGCACAAATTGCTAAGGCAGTGCGTTTCACTCTAGTGAGCTTCATATTCCTCTTCTACTCGTTTGGCTTCCAGATAGACAAGTCTGAGTAGCTCCATTTCATTGTGGAGTACGACGTGGTTTTTAGACATACAATGTGAGCAGGTAGATCGCATCAGAGCGCCGTGCTCACTGTGAACTTGCACTGTTTGACGAAACCGCAGGGTTTCATCCTACAGTGTGAGCTGTAGCTGCGCGCAATGATTGAAAAAATCACACAGTGTATGCCCGGCTTTAGCTTAATGATAAGATTGTGAGCAGGGTTCATACTAGGGCTGCAACTAACGATTATTTTAAAAATCGATGAATCGGCCGATTATTTTTTCGATTAATCGATGAATCGGACAAAAAATATTTTTTATATTAACCTCTTTATTCCAAAATAAACATTTTAGACAGAACAAACAAGCACACAAGTACAGGTTGCTCATTAACTGTACTGGTGCAATATGAAAAATAAATGTTTGTGTTAAAACTACGCAAACTTACATGAGAAATGTAGCTGTACATCCACAAAATATAGGCTACTTTGTTTCATAAAGCGCAAAAAAAGACATTTTTGTTTTTAAAGCCCCTAAGGGGTTCAAACAATAGGTCCCCCCATTTCAACAAATGAGTTTTTTTTAGACTAGAAGAGTTCTGCCTTTTAAGACAGGAAAGTATAGCAGTTAAAGTTGCTACTTGAGAAAATACTGAACCATAGAGATAAAAATAGCCCTGTGATTCAAATTATAAATTGTATTTGGAATAAAAATGAGAGAACTAGGGGTGTTAAAAAACACATCCTTCAAAGACAGATATTTACATGGGAATGTGGCATATAATTAATTGACATATTACTGATCTTGCTGGATTTTATTCTTCTTTACTTCCATAAATTGCAGGATCTTCTTTACTTTATCTTTGCCAGAAGATTTAAACTTTAAAAGCCTTGCCCTCATAATTTGCAAGTTAATTTATTTATAAAGGCTATTTTAATTATTGTGATCCATTTGCGCCGTCAATCCCGACGCATACGCGCTTCATTTGCAGTCTGGACGCTGAGGGGAAACATCCTGCGGCTCTGACTGCAGCACTGAGAGGGACTCCTGCGGGAGAACGGGGTTGGGATGGGGGAGGCGCCTCACGGCAGCAGCTGCTGCTGCAGGACAAGAGTAGGAACGATACGTGCTTTCACGTAAGAGTCTCCAAAAGCCGCCAGTGACACCGTAAAAAGTCGCCAGATTTTTCGCTAGTCTCTTTTTTTTAAAAATAGTCGCTGGAGGGGTTTGAAAAGTCGATAAATATAGCGACAAAGTCGCTGAGTTGCCAACACTCGTACCTGCAGCGCCGTAATTTTTTTTTCTTCCCCCGTTTCAGTCAAGAAGCAGCGATGACGGCGGAGGCGGATGACGCATTAATCGCTCGACACAACTAATCGATGATGAAATTCGTTGCCAACGCTTTTAAAAGTCGATTTTTATCGATTTTATCGATTCGTTGTTGCAGCCCTAGTTCCTACATTTCCTCATCTATAATGTTCCAGAGCAGACTAATAAAGCAGCCCAACGCTGCTTTACTTGCTTTATACTTCTGGATTATCGACTGATGATGATTCTGTCACGGTTATCTTCGGTTTGATCCGACCGCTTGGCAGGTATCTGTTGGGAAATGATTCAAAATAAAGCAACTGAAGCTGCAGAGGGCCAGGAAAAGGAAAAACTGACCAATGGGAATCACAGTGGACTGCTGGGTTTGCTGATTATAATAAATAATATCTGTCAGGATTACAAACAGTTCATAAAAACTTGGATCACCTTCTTCTGAAAACACTTTCAACTTTGCCAGTGCTTCCCTACAGGGGTGTAACTTTGTGAGGAAAGTTGGTGGGGACACTCTAAGGGTGGGGGCTGATGGACCTACATTTGCTGAACCCGAACCCTTTCAATAGGTTTTTGTATTTTCCAAAAATGAGCTCATATATTTATTGAATGCCTTCCTATTGTTGAGAACACAAGACATAATAGACTGATATTTATATTAAACGATGTTAGACAGATGCCTTTTAGAGCATTTACATATGGGGGCCCAAATTAAAAAATAACAAATAACAGCCAATTCTGATGCCAAAATCGATAATTCATGCACCCCTAGAATTTAAAATTTCAATTCCATCCATCCAGAAAAATATTGATATGCTTCATTTTATATATTGCATCACATATATCTGTACAATAAGAAAACAAGTTCATTTTAACCTGTAACTGGGAGTTAAAAAGAACAAACTACTTTCTCAAGCTTCTTGCATTATACTAATAACTTGTATAAACGTACAATCTGTTGCCATTTTTGGCTGAAAAAGCTCCGTATGTCTAACAAACAGGTTTTTTTGGTGGTATGATCTCAATTTTTTTTAACCCGTCTCCTAAGTTTTACTTATACATAAAAGTAGCTGCTAATTAATATTCACTGAGTGCTGCTGTGTGTCTCTCATCCAACCATGTAGCTACTTTGTATGCAGTGAAATGCGACCACAAAGCAGATGTCTCAAAGCGACAGATCTGATGATGTAACACAGAGAGGTGGGACACAGGAACAGCGCGAGAGAGGGAAAAAAAACACTGACTAAAAACTCTCTGAGCACAGGTAGCTGCATCCAACCTCTGTTACCTTTGGCCAAAGTAACTGAGTGGAAAGGGGGGAAAAAAGCAGAGCCTTTTGATGGGGACATGTCCACACCAGTCCTTCAGAAAGTTATGCTTGTGCTTCTCCAGTTAAACTGCTTCCTAACACTTTGTGGGTACCGCCCCCTACTGATGTATCAATGTTACTTCAAAGTCCGCTGAGTGAACAGAAGCAGTAGGGATAGATCAGGGGGTCTGCAACCTTTACAATTAATAGAACCATTTTTATATTCAGTAGTTAATGTCGAGTGGCGGTCTAGTGGTAAGGGCATAGAGCTTGGAATCCTGAGGTTCTGAGTTTGATCCCCCACTCCCACAGATTGCAACTCTGGGTCTCTGAGCAAGACCCTTAACCCCACGCTGCTCCCCAGGCGCCTCATGATGGCAGCCCACTGCTCCCCAAGGGGATGGGTTAAGTGCAGGGGTAAATTTCTGCAATGTGAGATCAATAAAGTTCAATTATTATTATTATTTATTATAATAAAGTGTTTATGCCGTTAACATGACAAGATATTTTTTAGAGATCATGTATGTTTTTTAAAAAGCTCTCCTAAAGATTTTTAAAATACTCACCGTGTCATTTTAAATGTTACGCTTTAAAATGAAGGAAAATACTTGCAAAAAGAGAATAAATGCATTTACAATGTGCTTATGATCTATTTTTCCAAAGCTGGTTATTCATTGCTTTTTAGCTAAAGAGATGAAGAGTCATTGTTGAGTGTCTAAAGAGCCACAGGCTGCAGACCCCTGAGTTAGAGAAAGACGCTCAATGTCTGCTTAGACTCTAGAAGCCGCTCCACCTCTATAAGGAGAGTCCAGCGTCCTTAGGAAGCTCATTTAGCAGCTTGTTCCTAACATCTCAATAAACTTTCTAAAGAAGGGGCAGTAGTTGTCTGCTGCAGCCTGTAGAGCCTTTATCCTGCGTGATGTAGATGTTTCACTGGTTTGCTGATTATGTATTTAGGTCATTCAGCTGTTCTGGAAACGTTTCCTTCAAACTGAGTCCAGAATCAGGAGATTAGCCTTTTAGTTGGGCTCCTTCATGATCACAGCCTGGGGAGTTTCCCTCAATCCTAACTTACGATCTGAACACACTGATTATATACGACTTTTTAATTTCCGATTTTAATTTTTCCCATGTCACACTGACTGCGTAAAAAGAGAGGCTACGACCAGGCAAGGTTTTTTTTTTACTTCTGTCTCTTTGCCACACAAATTTAAACTATTTCTCACATTATACTTGGACAGATTATGATAAGTCATTGAAAATAATGTTTTAAAAACACAAAAAACACTATAACCTTATCTGACATGATTTTCTGTGTGATTGTACGTAAAATCAAATTCGGTTTGTTCTGGCCTTCACACTCAAGGTGTGAAATGGGGAGAAGCGTCTTAGTGTGGTGTTAAAAAATGATGGCAGAGTGGAAGCAGGAGATGGATAAGGAATATATTAGAGATTGAGGCCCCGTCCACACGAAGTCAAAACAAATACGAAACGCTAATATTTTCCAGAACGTTTGTCATAAAGACGGAGACGTAAAATAAATGTGATCGACCACACAAATGCATGAAAACGCTGCAAAATGTATGCCAGGCCTATAAGTGGCGCTGTGGTGCCAAAGCAAAAATAGGTGAAAACAGGCAACGAAATGTTGGGCATGCGCACTAATATTTATACATGGTTGCCCTGCGGGTCCATTTTCGTGGTTCAGTCAAATTTAGGTGCTGAACTATGTCGTCGATATTGCTCTGTTCTTCCTGGAGATATTCCAGAAGAAGAAGATTCTGTTGTAAGCCCGACAGCAGGGTGAGTAGCATGAGCAGCAACCATTCAACACAGTACGGCGCCATTGTTGTTGTAATACTGTGTCGCGGATGCGTGTTTAGAGGCGACGCTATGACGCATGCGTGTAAGAAAAAAAAATGCGGTTAGAGCTTAAAGATGGAACCGCGAAAACGGCGTTTCAAAATCTTCCCACTCTGAAGGCTTAATAAAAAAAAGATCGTTTACAGACCCCCGAAACGCCGGCTTCGTATGGATGAGAGGCTGGTTTGGTGAAAAATTTGTGCATTTAGGCCAGAGTTTGACTTTGTGTGGACGGGGCCTTAGTTTCTACCAGGGCCAGGACTTTAATGCAATAAAAAAAATCATATTAATTGCATTTTTTTTAATTTAGTTATTGAAATCCCAGGTAGGAACCTCTGTTCTCCCTGTTTCTTGTAGGCTCATAAATCAGACACACAAGCAGCATCACAGCAGTTGATCCACTAGGGTTATTAAAGCTTAAACACATGTCGATCCAAATACTTCAAATCGGTGTAAATCTCTAAGCTACGGCGGAACAGCCTCCACAGTCGCCATATTAAGTGCTATCTGAATAGTGCTGACAGTTAGGAAGGAACCAGGGGCAGGAAGATGGACGATGTGTGTTAGTAACTGGCTTCAACAGAAACGGTAGCATCAGATGTAAATGTTTATGTTTATAAATGTTATGTAGTTCTGTCAGTGCAAGATATGAAACTGTATCTTATGTTTATTGCAAATATAGAACTTTTGCCAGCATTTTTGTATATCTAGTTGCTACATATATATATATATATATATATATATATATATATATATATATATATATATACACACATCATGTTTAGTCGAAGGAATTGTGCTGTTATTAAGGTTCATGGACCATCTATCCATCTTCTAAAAGTCTCCATCTGTCAATGGACGAGAGGCGGGGTACATCCTGGACAGGTCGCCAGTCTGTCGCAGAGCAACAGAGAGACACACAAAGACACACAACCATTCACGCCCACACTCACATCTAAGGAGAGTTTAGAGAAGCCAATTAACCTAACAGTCATGTTTTTGGACTGTGGGAGGAAGCGGAATACCGAGTAACGGGGAGAACATGCAAACTCCATGCAGAAAAACCCTAGAAATCGAACCCAGGACCTTCTTGCTACAAGCCAACATTTCTACCCACTTCCCCTCCATGTGACCCTGCATAAAATATCAGGGGTTTCTGGATAAAGCTAAATGATCTGATCTGATGATTGAATAACCTAATTAATTGATTACATACAAGAAACGTATGCATTGCGTTTTTCATCCTTCAATTATTGGGGATGAAAGTTTTTATTGAAAAGTTGGTTCATTTTTATTATAATTTGATTAATTAATTACGAACCCTGCAATCAACAATAATTATTTTAGATTTCGAGAGGACTTCACCATTGAAAGTCGATTCAAAAATGTGATAACTTCCCACCACTAGTTTTCACCAGAGACCCGGCCTAATCTATCATTCCTCTGGCTTCTCTCAGTGAATCAGCTTTCATGATGAACATCAGGGTTCAGTTCATTGGTTAGAAAAAAAAAGTCTCTTTATTTTCCCACCAGGCTCCCTCCTGTCTGCTCCTGCTGATGCCTCGCTTTGGGAAGGACTTTAAAATGTTTGACGCCATCTTGCCCACCCTCAGCCTGGACATCACTGACTTGCTGGATGACAGTAAGATCCTCCACATCCTTTTACTGTGTTTCTATAGTACCTTTTATCAGGGTCTGTTTGCTCTGATCACAGTTCTTTATTATTGTTATTTCTGTCTGAAGTTGAATATGTTTCCTGCTGTGTGTAGCTCTGAGACAGTGCAGTATCTGCCAGGCTGTAGCTGAGTGGGAATGTTTGCAGTGCTACGGAGACCTGGAGATTACTCCTGGACGTCTAAAGCAATACTGCCAGACCTGTAAAACACAGGTATCCCTTTGTTTCCCGGAAAGTTTGTTAAAATCCTGACAATAAGAAGGGATGTTGAGTTGTTTTTTTGTTTTGTTTTTAACATTGCCTTACCAGGTTCACAGTCACAGGAATCGAGCTTCCCACAAGCCGGAGAAGATCAACATTCCTCAGGGGTCGTGGTCGGGCCCTCTGCATTACGCTCGCCAGCGAATGTCTCTGTTTGCAGTGACGTGCATCGAAACCAGCCACTATGTGAGCTTCGTTAAGCACGGACCCCAGGCCTCCGACTGGCTGTTCTTCGACAGCATGGCAGACCGAGACGGTACGATGTTGCTCTTTTAGAAAAAGTTTGGTTTTTCTTACAAGTCAAACAAAAGCCTCACGTTTGTTTGTTCGCTCCTCACCCCAGGTGGCGAGAACGGCTTCAACATCCCCCGAGTGAAAGCGTGTCCTGAGGTGGGCCGCTACCTGGGTCTGTCGGAGGAGGAGCTAAGCAGGGTGGACGTCTCCTCTGTGAAGGAGTCGGTGCGCCGACTGCTCTGCGACTCCTACATGTGCCTGTACCACAGCCCAGAGCTCAGCCTCTACAAGTGATGTGAAGAAAAACAAAACGTGAAGAATAGAAATAACTGAAACTGTATATTAACTGTATTTTTTTTTAACTACTGCACTCAAAAGGTATCATGTAGCAGATAAACAGGCCTTAATCTTCCATTAACAGCATTGACATATCTCATATTATGGGAACAGAATGTTTTTTTTTTTTTTTTGCCTAATGAACAAATATGCAGAGGCTGAGCCTAAACCACTCTGGCCTTAAATCTGTGTTTAAATTGGGCCTTAAAATGTGCACATGCTGTACAGAACCACTGTGCCTCTCATACGTGACTTTTGTATACTTAACGATACAGTTTGCACTGCTTTATTTGCTTTTCACCAAGTCTGTATATATTGTCTTTAAATGAATTCTTAGATGCACATACATGTCTAACCTTAATTTGTTATGTAATGTTTAAATATTGCTGCCACATAAACTATGGGACTTAAAATAATAAAAGCTTTAGATCTGGTCTGTTTTGACTGTATCGCTCACAAAGCATTGTTTGTTGTGTCAGCTAATACATGGAACAGTATGACTAAAAAGTTGACTTGCAAATAATGGGACTTTTGCATTAAAATGTAAAGCTAGGAAAAGAGCATACAGGTGCTGGTCATAAAATTAGAATATCATGAAAAAGTAGATTGATTTCATTAATTCCATTTAAAAAGTGAAACTTGTATATTATATTCATACATTACATACAAACTCATATATTTCAGATGTTTATTTTGTTTAATTTTGATGATTACAAATGACAACAAATGAAAATCTCAAATTCATCATATCAGAAAATTAGAATATTGTGAAAAGGTTCAAAATTGATGGCCCCTGGTGCCACACTCTAATCAGCTAATTAACTCAAACCACCTGCAAAAGCCTTTAAATGGTCTTTCAGTCTAGTTCTATAGGCTACACAATCATGGGGAAGACTGCTGACTTGACAGTTGTCCAAAAGACGACCATCGACACCTTGCACAAGGAGGGCAAGACACAAAAGGTCATCGCTAAAGAGGCTGGCTGTTCACAGAGCTCAGTGTCCAAGCACATTAATAGAGAGGCGAAGGGAAGGAAAAGATGTGGTCGAAAAAAGTGTACAAGCAAGAGAGATAACCGCACCCTGGAGAGGATTGTGAAACAAAACCCATTCAAAAATGTGGGGGAGATTCACAAAGAGTGGACTGCAGCTGGAGTGAGTGCTTCAAGAACCACCACACACAGACGTATGAAAGACATGGGTTTCTGCTGTCGCATTCCTTGTGTCAAGCCACTCTTGAACCACAGACAGCGTCAGAAGCGTCTTGCCTGGGCTAAAGAGAAACAGGACTGGACTGCTGGTGAGTGGTCCAAAGTCATGTTCTCTGATGAAAGTAAATTTTGCATTTCCTTTGGAAATCAAGGTCCCAGAGTCTGGAGGAAAAGAAGAGAGGCACTTCATCCACGTTGCTTGAAGTCCAGTGTAAAGTTTCCACAGTCAGTGATGGTTTGGGGTGCCATGTCATCTGCTGGTGTTGGTCCATTGTGTTTTCTGAGGTCCAGGGTCAACGCAGCCACATACCAGGAAGTTTTAGAGCACTTCATGCTTCCTGCAGCTGACCAACTTTTTGGAGATGCAGATTTCATTTTCCAACAGGACTTGGCACCTGCACACAGTGCCAAAGCTACCAGTACCTGGTTGAAGGACCATGGTATCCCTGTTCTTAATTGGCCAGCAAACTCTCCTGACCTTAACCCCATAGAAAATCTATGGGGTATTGTGAAGAAGAAGATGCGATACACCAGACCCAACAATTCAGAAGAGCTAAAAGCCACTATTAGAGCAACCTGGGCTATCATAACACCTGAGCAGTGCCACAGACTGATCGACTCCATGCCACGCCGCATTGCTGCAGTAATACAGGCCAAAGGAGGCCCAACTAAATACTGAGTGCTGTACATGCTCATACTTTTCATGTTCATACTTTTCAGTTGGCCAACATTTCTATAAATCCTTTGTTTTTATTGGTCTTCAGTAATATTCTAATTTTCTGATATGATGAATTTGAGATTTTCATTTGTCATTTGTAATCATCAAAATTAAACAAAATAAACATCTGAAATATATGAGTTTGTATGTAATGTATGAATATAATATACAAGTTTCACTTTTTAAATGGAATTACTGAAATCAATCTACTTTTTCATGATATTCTAATTTTATGACCAGCACCTGTAAATCCGTGAAGAGATACGTGGAAACCTTGCTGGAATCCACAAATTAGACCTTTGAAGAAGATTGGTGAGGAGACAATCATTATTTGAAAGAAATAAAAGTACTATGCATGTTTGAAACGTCATGTGAAGCACAAAACAAACACTGCACATCAGCCTGAACACATCATTCCAACACTAAAACACGTTGTTGGCATCACCATGCTGTGGGAATTCAAACTTCACAAGTAAACATAAAGCTACTAAATTTTTGAATAGATGAAACCATCTCGATATAAGGCATTTGTTGAAAAATTTTTGATAAAGTGAAAACAATAGATTAAAAGACTATTTAATGACATCAAATAGTATATTTAAATATACTTGAATTCAAATATGATTAAAAAAAAAAGGAAAGTGCAGGACTTAAAAGATCTAAATGTTTAAGAAAGATAAGAAATTGGATTTCTGTTACCCAACCTATATGAATAAAGTGATATATATTACAATAATATTGTAGTAACCTGTTTTTAAGTCTCAAATGAAAGGTTTTAAAACAAAAAAGTGCTATTTCTGTCTTTAAAAGTGGCGCAAGTGACCTTTCCAATATGGCGGTATCTTTGACGTACTGACTACTGGCTGTGCGACGTCAACGTCCACCCACGTTTCTAAGCGTAACTGCGCCATCATTGCGGGCCTGGGTTGAAGTCAGCGAGTGTTGGTCGGTAGAACAAGCTGTTCTCGGCTCTCTAAACGGGCCAATTTCTTTCTAAAATACCAACTTTAATCGACAGCAGCGCTGGTTTAGATGTCTTTGTAAGGTAAGCTAACTTTTACTATTGCGTGTAGCTTTTACTGTTCGACGTTAGCCGGTAGCTACACCCCTGTCAGTGCTGCGTCGCACTGCTCCTGCCGAGCTGCCGCTGTGTTCGTTAGAAAAACTTAAAACAACAAATTTCTATAATACCTCTTCTAAATATTACTGATTGTAATTTGAAAAGCTACTGTTTATGTAGTATTTTGTCCTGTCATCGGTGTATCTTATAGCAGAAAGCTCTTGAAAAGCTGCTGTTTCACTAAATCCGCCATGTTTTTTTTCTTCTTTACCAAATCGTAAAGTTTCAAAGCAGATTTTGGATTTCCCTTTGATAAAAAAAAATAATGTTTGTAAGTTCTGGTTATTATTTATCTAATTGTAAAGTAAAATCGGTAATTTCCCCTGCCGTTTATACCTTGATATTTCTTCAGGTGCAATTTTGACCAGACATATATTTAATAATTGTTTTCATTGTGCTTTAATGGAATGTTAAATTCCTGCAGTTTCTAAAAGCATTAATACCTCATGGACCCTTTTCATAATCAGCCACAGTCTTCACTGTTTCACAACAGTAGTTCATAACAGTGCATAATAGTGTTGCAGGAAAAGTAGATTATTTTAAGCATTTATATTTAATCCTATTGACTCAATATCCTGAAGTGCAAACCTTTGCTTTTCAGTTTTAACTCTATGGTGAAGATCTGAAGCAGCTTTTCACATGCAGTGATGTTCTTTTCATAACTCAATAATGGTTTGATCAGTGCTCTGAAATGTTCCTTTATCACTAGGATGCTGCTTGTTCAATAACAAACCAGTGTGTACACTGATATTCACACACAGGTGGATTTTATTCCTGAATTTGATAAATTCTCATGTCATTCGGTTGCACTACTGCGTTGTGTTGAGGGGCTTATTAAAATCCACTCAAAATCTCTTTATTTTACTTGTGTAAAAATGTGTCTTCCCACTTGTGCAATACTGTGTGTTTGTTCATCTCGTGCTATAGAAGCTAAATCTACTCCAGTTCATGGTGAGCTGCCAAAATGGAAGTGATTTAAAGAAGCAGTAACTCCTCATCTGCTAATATTTTATGAGATGCTACTTTTTAAAGATCAGATCTTTGAAAACTGTCACAATAACTAAATGTTATCTATATTTTCAGGTTTTGTGCAGGTGCACACTCTCTTTCCCTATCTCTGAGGACCAGTGGTGAAGTTTGTTGCCATGGCGTCACCAGGGGGACAAGGAGGAGCTCTGTCCACTAGGGGAGGCAGCGGAGCCCGGAGAATGAAGTGGGCCCTGGAGCTCAGTGTTGGAAACACCAGGTAGACTCGCCAATCTGCAGCAGAGCTGAGCTTCCAGCTTTTGGTTGATTCAATAACAATAATACCTGCAGCCTGGACTTTTTGGTTCATGTTCTATTAATAATACACTTTGTTTGTTGCCTGTATTCAAAAAGACTCCTAAGACTTTAAGTATCTCTTTTAATAACATAAATTTAGGAAATATCTCTTAACTTTACCTCAGTGACATGGCATATTGAAATATTTTGTTTCCTAACGTGACAAAATGGTAGGAATGTTGACTTTTAGTGAGACTGAAGCAGTCTGAACACAGAGGGGACGATCTGCCACCTATGTAGAAAATAGATAAGCATAAACTTGTTAATATATAGATGCATCACAATCTGTCATCTCCATCAAAAGAACATGAATAGCTTTAGGGTCTGGATGGTGTTAAGATGAACCCCTAGCAATGTAAGGATAAATAAATATTAGGAAAAATATAGTAAGTAGTACTATAAAGACTATTATGATACAGATTAATTTCATTATTATTTACGCACTGTAAGATGCTCTCAGTCAATATTTCAAAAGAATTGGAAAAAGCTGCAAAAAAAATGCAATGCTATCATATTACTCTTTTAAAGCGTACAAAGTAGGAAGGTGTAAAAGAGGTCAGGTTTGCTATATTGTACATGATGATGTCAGCATCCATGACCTAAAAAGGGCTTCTGGAAATCTGTCTCTGCTGTGCTGCCATCTCTCTGGACAGCTCTTCTTATGGTGTCTTCACACTAAACGCGTTTTGGGCATGAAAATGGCGTCCAGGCGATCTGGATGCTCCGACTGCTGAGCTGCTCTGTCCTTTCATCGTCATCTAGAGAACAGCTTGGATTTTTTGCTTTGATAAGTTGAATAAAAGCAGTTTTAAAGAGAGAAAGTACAACTCAAAATGTCATCGGTGTAGTCAATTCATCAGGATTATGATCCTTTCTCGTCTTAGGCTGCCAGCTTAGGCTACCAGAGTCTAAAATAGAATATTTTTTGCTGAAAGGTTTGACATTTTTAGTTAGGCATATAGTGGAGGATGTTATTATTCTGGGTGGATCATCATAATAAGTGATCTTCCTAATTGTGAATCATTCTGATGATAGGTTTACGTAAGACTGTCCTACATGCTTACTGGAGGTGAGTCTGACATAGTGGAAAAATTGCAAATCTTCTTTTGGAAAGTAAGCTTGTATGAGTGATGCAAATAGCCTCTTTTAAACAGAGCGTGCACGAGGAGAAATTGGCTCCTGCATGCACTTGCACACGTTTAATAGGCGTTCCCTCTCAGGAGCGGTTACATGTGCATTTGAGAAAATCCTCCACTATACCTTTAATTTCGCTATTTATAAACTGTTTTGCCATAGTTCAGAAAGAAGATATTTTAGTAGAGAAATAATGGTCAGAGATGACTCTTTTCTTTGTTGGGAAAAAAAAACGTCCTCCTTTTCGGGTAAAACCAGTTGATTTTTAGCACCTTTTACATATAGATACATTTTCTTAGCTGAAAGCTCTGCAGAAGCAGAAAGAAGCGGACGACCCTAGATGATGCTCAAAATGTGTTTGTTACTCTGCAGGCTGGTGGATAACGGCAAGAAAAGGGTGAAAAAAAATCTGCATTGATCAGCTTTCATTCAATGCTTCAAGGTCTGCCTCTTCGCACCATCATCTTAATGCATTTCCCTTTCATTACTCCGCTGTTCTCGCCCCAGAGCTGAGGAGAAAGAGCTGCTGCTCCTCTCTTCACTGCCTTTTTTCTTTTCCATCTCTTTTTCTCCAGTTTGGGTTGATCATTTTTGCTAAATACCTTAAACAATCAGGCAACGTGCCGAGAGGTGAGAGTCCACATTAAAACCACATAATAGAGGTATGAAAATGAGCAGCATGGCGAGTAAATGTTACAGTACGCACATGGTAATAAAGATTAGTTTGTTAATAAGGTGTTTAAACATAACACTAAACACAGTAAACTCCAGATTTTAATTCAATCTGGCCTGCAGGAGCTCATAGTTTTTTTTTTGTGCTTTTTTTTATGGAGTTGCAGTAGGTAAAGCTGTCCATCTTTATTACATGGTTTCCGCCGGTTATTAAAAGTCATTAAATTATTATTTTTTAAATTACGGCCTTAATTGGCATTAAAATTCATTAAATGTGATTATCGTGGCATTTACAATACCTTTTTTAAGTTTTTTTATACGTCATATACACTATATTGCCAAAAGTATTTGCTCACCCATCCAAATTATTGGAATCAGGTGTTCCAATCACTTCCATGGCCACAGGTGTATAAATTCAAGCACCTAGGCATGCAGACTGTTTTTACAAACATTTGTGAAAGAATGGGTCGCTCTCAGGAGCTCAGTGAATTCCAGCGTGGAACTGTGATAGGATGCCACCTGTGCAACAAATCCAGTCGTGAAATTTCCTCGCTCCTAAATATTCCACAGTCAACTGTCAGCTGTATTATAAGAAAATGGAAGTGTTTGGGAACGACAGCAACTCAGCCACGAAGTGGTAGGCCACGTAAACTGACGGAGCGGGGTCAGCGGATGCTGAAGCGCATAGTGCGAAGAGGTCGCCAACTTTCTGCAGAGTCAATCACTACAGACCTCCAAACTTCATGTGGCCTTCAGATTAGCTCAAGAACAGTGCGCAGAGAGCTTCATGGAATGGGTTTCCATGGTCGAGCAGCTGCATCCAAGCCATACATAACCAAGTGCAATGCAAAGCGTCGGATGCGGTGGTGTAAAGCACGCCGCCACTGGACTCTAGAGCAGTGGAGACGCGTTCTCTGGAGTGACGAATCGCGCTTCTCCATCTGGCAATCTGATGGACGGGTCTGGGTTTGGCGGTTGCCAGGAGAACGGTACTTGTCTGACTGCATTGTGCCAAGTGTAAAGTTTGGTGGAGGGGGGATTATGGTGTGGGGTTGTTTTTCAGGAGCTGGGCTTGGCCCCTTAGTTCCAGTGAAAGGAACTCTGAATGCTTCAGCATACCAAGACATTTTGGACAATTCCATGCTCCCAACTTTGTGGGAACAGTTTGGAGCTGGCCCCTTCCTCTTCCAACATGACTGTGCACCAGTGCACAAAGCAAGGTCCATAAAGACATGGATGACAGAGTCTGGTGTGGATGAACTTGACTGGCCTGCACAGAGTCCTGACCTCAACCCGATAGAACACCTTTGGGATGAATTAGAGCGGAGACTGAGAGCCAGGCCTTCTCGTCCAACATCAGTGTGCGACCTCACAAATGCGCTTCTGGAAGAATGGTCAAAAATTCCCATAAACACACTCCTAAACCTTGTGGACAGCCTTCCCAGAAGAGTTGAAGCTGTTCTAGCTGCAAAGGGTGGACCGACGTCATATTGAACCCTATGGATTAGGAACGGGATGTCACTTAAGCTCATATGTGAGTCAAGGCAGGTGAGCAAATACTTTTGGCAATATAGTGTATATTATATCACAATATATTTGCGCAGAACTGCTTTTGGTTGATCGTAAAACCGTATGTTCAGAATAGAAGCTCGAGGCGGAAAAAAAGCTAGAGAATGGGGGGAAATGCAAATTTCAACAAAAAGTGGCTGGAAAGAGATGGACGGTACAAGACTGCGGCCTGTCAACCGTAAAGATGACAAAGCATTTTGCTGTGTTATTTATATACATTAGAGTCATGGGTATTTGTCGATAGCATTAAAATTATTTCTAAGAGAATTAAAAAGCATTAAATTAGGGTTACTCATTCCTGTATAAACACTTTATTAGCTTTTTAAGCCGTTGGCTCTAACACTGTTACCGCAGCAGGGGATGGAAGAAGAGATCAAACTCTCCACAGCAGATTTATAGCAGATATGTAGCATCTTGCTGCAGTCCCTGAAGGACTTAAGCTTCCTCAGGAAGTAAAATCTGCTCTGTCCCTTCTTGTAGACGGCTTCACAGTTGCATCTCTAGTCTAGTCTGTTTTCCAGATGAACACCAAGGTATTTATGCTCCTCAGCTACCTCCACTTCTTCTCCCATGATGTTAATAGGTTTCAACGTGTTCCGGTTTCTTCTCAAATCTACAATCCTCTCCCTTGTTTTGTTGACATTCAGCATCAGATTGTTTTTTCCACACCATACCACAAAGCTTTTTGATGAATCCAATGATTGCAGAGTCATCTGAGTATTTCTGCAGATGACAGGACTCTGGTACTGGAAGTTAGCGGCTTACAGAAAACCTTCCTAAAATCATAAATATTTATAAATAGAATATTTGATTATCCATATCATAAAAATCTTCCCCCACCCTAATTCCTTTCCGTTGATAACTTTAAGCACATTTGTGTAGTTTTTTTATTTTAATTTTTTGTTTTGTGAATCAACCAATTACATCTCTCAGAAGACAGTGTTGCCCATAGCAACGGGGTAAACCACACCTCCTCCCTAAGACGGGAATACCTGTCAGAGAGCGGCTCCACACCTCTTTAGCTAAAACTATTCGGCATGATACTCCGGTCCTCTTGGTGGCAGCAATGTGCCGATTTTCTAATAGTTATTTCAAAGATAACAACATATTATCTTCATAGTTTTTAACATATTTCTTTCAGTCTTCTATGCAACCCTGAAAAATGCTGTTAAAAACATTTACATATAGATATTGAACACATTTAAACATATTTGTGATGTTAATTTATAACTGGCTGGAAAAGACATGGAAAGGGGCCCCAGAACAACTGTGTTGTGTGTAATCTGTTGGTTGCATTAAATAATTTTATATTTCTTCATTTCTCATGTTTTTTATGTTTGTTAAGGTGCTTTCAACCGATTATATGATCTGCAGCGTTTTGATCATCTTTGTGAATAACTGACAGCGAGGTATTGGACTGACTCTACGTATGGATAGCAGAGCATGGCAGCATAAAGCCAGTATGTGCTGCATGACCAGCCACCTCCTAAGATCATCTAATATAGATAGATGCTGAGATCCATTTAATGCAGAGGCTGTCAGTAGATCAGCCTGGTCCTCGGGTTTTAATCTAATGGTAGCTGAAGTGTCCAATGTTGTGAAGCAGTTTATTAAACCTGATTGTTGCTTTGGGAGGTCCTATAGCAGCATTTACCAATCCTGCAGTAGTGGTTTGGACCTTTAAAGAATCTAGCTGTATATCTGTGGCTAAGGTGATTTTCAGTGTCTGAACTGGTGCCGAATATATATCGGTAGAAGCCTACAACTTCCTTCCATCTTTCTTCCAAAGAATTGCTTTCTGTTCAATGATGCTAATCTGAATGTTCCAGAAATGGTTTGATCAGAAGCTAAACTGCTGCCGCTGTCTGCAGGAGTCGCGGTGACCGACAAGGCGGTCAGGGAGATGTCGTTTACCCCATCGGCTACTCAGAGAAACCCGTTCCTGACACCAGCATCCAGGAGACTGACAAGAACCTGGTGGAGAAGGTGAGGGAAGATTTTAAGTTTTTTTTTTTTGTTTTTGATTAAAGTTTAGCTGCTTTGGATAAAAGACATTGTGGGTGAGGATGGAATTCAAACCTTTCAAGCAGTTTGTGCAAATTAATCTTCCCAAAAAGGTTGAATTGACAAAACTTAAAAGTAAAAAAAACGTGAGCAGGTAACTGTATTCTGAAGATAAAATGCTTTGATATGCACTTAAAATAAGATATTTATTTCTTATTTTAAGCATAAATCATCTTATTCCATTGGAATTGGTCTCACTAGCTTGTTCAAACGAAGAGGGTCTTTTCTTTTAGAACTAGGTGTTTATTAAGTTTGACAACTATGACAAATTGTACAACTTGGAAGAAAAAAAACAGCCTTAGAAATACACTTTTTTTTTTTAATTTTTGCGGCATTAGTGGCTGTTTTTTGGACAGTAGGCTGACAGGAAAGGGGGTAAGAGGGAGGGGGAGAGACATGCGGCAAAGGATCACAGGTTGGATTCGAACCCGGGTCTAACTCCTGCTGTCATTTTAAATGTCTCACCCTTGAAGCTGATCCAGGATCAGATTGTGTCCAGCGAGCAGCTAACCTCTCAGTGCTTCTCTGACTGATATGTTGATGTAAGCAGCCGGTCTTTATGCTCTTTCTTCTTCTTGTGTCACAGCGCTGCTGGGATGTGGCCCTCGGGCCCCTAAAGCAGATCCCCATGAACCTGTTCATCATGTACATGTCTGGAAACACCATCTCCATCTTCCCCATCATGATGGTCTGCATGATGGCCTGGAGGCCCATTCAGGCTCTCATGTCCATGTCTGCCAGTAAGTATTAATGCTCTTCCTGTTTCACTCTGACCCGCTGACATCATCAGACGCTTTGCGGCATCAAACCTCGTCTCGTTCTCGTCTCCCAGCCTTCAAGCTGTTGGAGAGCTCCAGTCAGCAGTGGCTACAGGGGCTGGTCTACCTGATTGGGAACCTCCTGGGAGCAGCGTTGGCCATATATAAGTGCCAGTCCATGGGGCTGCTTCCAACACACTCGTCTGATTGGCTGGCTTTCATAGAGCCGCCGCAGGTAATGTCATAAACACACAGCAGCAACGGCTCACACTCAAATATCTTAATAAGGAAATCATCTAACAGTGAAAATAGTAATTTTGTTATTTAGATGTTGCATGGAAGGCATCCTGATAGAACCGTACAATGGTCATTTATCAATAAATTTCTTTATTGTCAACCACAATTTCAGTATTAGTACAAACCGTTCATCACATACATGATGATTTACTGAGGCCATGCGTCCCGCACCACCGTGGGGGACGCATGGCCTGCCTTTAACTCTATGGAAAGATAGGAGCCATATTGGGGAGGGAGAGGGGAAAAAACATATTTCACATTTTATCCTTGACAGGATACAGTTTGAGATATCAAACAAAAAATCCTCAGCACAAGAAAAGCATATTTAACACGAGACAAACATTTCAGCAGAGGGAAAACATCTAGAGACAAACCACATAAACTTGCCACATTTTTAATCAATGCATCTTTGATCAGCAGGTCAGATGATCTCATGGGTTCTTTCTCTTCAAATTATTAAATAGTTCATCCATACAGAAAGTACAGGTGCTGGTCATAAAATTAGAATATCATGAAAAAGTAGATTGATTTCAGTAATTCCATTTAAAAAGTGAAACTTGTATATTATATTCATACATTACATACAAACTCATATATTTCAGATGTTTATTTTGTTTAATTTTGATGATTACAAATGACAACAAATGAAAATCTCAAATTCATCATATCAGAAAATTAGAATATTGTGAAAAGGTTCAAAATTGATGGCCCCTGGTGCCACACTCTAATCAGCTAATTAACTCAAACCACCTGCAAAAGCCTTTAAATGGTCTTTCAGTCTAGTTCTATAGGCTACACAATCATGGGGAAGACTGCTGACTTGACAGTTGTCCAAAAGACGACCATCGACACCTTGCACAAGGAGGGCAAGACACAAAAGGTCATCGCTAAAGAGGCTGGCTGTTCACAGAGCTCAGTGTCCAAGCACATTAATAGAGAGGCGAAGGGAAGGAAAAGATGTGGTCGAAAAAAGTGTACAAGCAAGAGAGATAACCGCACCCTGGAGAGGATTGTGAAACAAAACCCATTCAAAAATGTGGGGGAGATTCACAAAGAGTGGACTGCAGCTGGAGTGAGTGCTTCAAGAACCACCACACACAGACGTATGAAAGACATGGGTTTCTGCTGTCGCATTCCTTGTGTCAAGCCACTCTTGAACCACAGACAGCGTCAGAAGCGTCTTGCCTGGGCTAAAGAGAAACAGGACTGGACTGCTGGTGAGTGGTCCAAAGTCATGTTCTCTGATGAAAGTAAATTTTGCATTTCCTTTGGAAATCAAGGTCCCAGAGTCTGGAGGAAAAGAAGAGAGGCACTTCATCCACGTTGCTTGAAGTCCAGTGTAAAGTTTCCACAGTCAGTGATGGTTTGGGGTGCCATGTCATCTGCTGGTGTTGGTCCATTGTGTTTTCTGAGGTCCAGGGTCAACGCAGCCACATACCAGGAAGTTTTAGAGCACTTCATGCTTCCTGCAGCTGACCAACTTTTTGGAGATGCAGATTTCATTTTCCAACAGGACGTGGCACCTGCACACAGTGCCAAAGCTACCAGTACCTGGTTGAAGGACCATGGTATCCCTGTTCTTAATTGGCCAGCAAACTCTCCTGACCTTAACCCCATAGAAAATCTATGGGGTATTGTGAAGAAGAAGATGCAATACACCAGACCCAACAATTCAGAAGAGCTAAAAGCCACTATTAGAGCAACCTGGGCTATCATAACACCTGAGCAGTGCCACAGACTGATCGACTCCATGCCACGCCGCATTGCTGCAGTAATACAGGCCAAAGGAGGCCCAACTAAATACTGAGTGCTGTACATGCTCATACTTTTCATGTTCATACTTTTCAGTTGGCCAACATTTCTATAAATCCTTTGTTTTTATTGGTCTTCAGTAATATTCTAATTTTCTGATATGATGAATTTGAGATTTTCATTTGTTGTCATTTGTAATCATCAAAATTAAACAAAATAAACATCTGAAATATATGAGTTTGTATGTAATGTATGAATATAATAATATAATATAAATATATATAATATATATAATATATATAATATAAAATACAAGTTTCACTTTTTAAATGGAATTACTGAAATCAATCTACTTTTTCATGATATTCTAATTTTATGACCAGCACCTGTATTCACACCACTTAAGAGACTTTAAAACATGCCGTTAGCTAACAAAGAAACCAAACGACTCCCATTTCTAAGGGGTGGACCCATTCATCAGGATCAGTTTGCATGTTTTCTAAGGCCCCGTCCACACGAAGTCAAAACGAACACGAAACGCTAATATTTTCCAGAACGTTTGTCGTAACGACAGAGACGTAAAATAAATGTGATCGTCCACACGAATGCATGAAAACGCTGCAAAATGTATGCCAGGCCTGTAAGTGGCGCTGTGGTGCCAAAGCAAAAATAGGCAACGAAATGTTGGGCATGCGCACTAATATTTATACATGGTTGCCCTGCGGGTCCATTTTTGTGGTTCAGTCAAATTCAGGTGATGAACTATGTCGTCGATATTGCTCTGTTCTTCCTGGAGATATTCCAGAAGAAGAAGATTCTGTTGTAAGCCCGACAGCAGGGTGAGTAGCATGAGCAGCAACCATTCAACACAGTACGGCGCCATTGTTGTTGAGATACTGTGTCGCGCATGCATGTTTAGAGGCGTCGCTATGACGCATGCATGTAAGAAAAAAATGCGGTTAGAGCTTAAAGATGGAAACGCAAAATCGGCGTTTCAAAATCTTCCCACTCTGAAGGCTTAATAAAAAAAAGATCATTTACAGACCCCCGAAACGCCGGCTTCGTATGGATGAGAGGCTGGTTTGGTGAAAAATTTGTGCGTTTAGGCCAGGGTTCGGCTTCGTGCCTAAGTCCACGATATAAAGCCTCAAACTCAACGCTATTTGACATTTTGAATTGAAAAAGCAAAACATTTTCAAACTGGGAAATAAAGCACAGTGGATTGTTTTTTAACTTTTATGGAATGCCTTTAGCTGGTAGAGCAGAGGTCGCGGATAGTTTGTTTTGTTAGCGGGTGAAAGCCGTCTGTTTGGACCATCGGTCTCATTTTAAACTAAATTATCTTAAATTCTACCCGTGTGTGTGTGCAAGATTTTAAAAAGATTTAAATGCCATCCATTCAAATTTTTATTTCCCCATATAGCATTGAGCACCTAACCAGCATAAGTAAACGGACAGCGGTGATGATGATGATGATGCGTATGGCTTCTATCAGGGGCAGATTCAGTGTTTGGAAAGAACATTTTGTCGTGTCGATGACCCTGCATTCCTAGTCTGAAAATGAAGCTGCATCTTCTTCCTATTTGGCACCGAGTCAACAAGAGCAATGAGGGTCAAAGATGAAAGTGGATGTTCTGCATTCATTCTGTCAGCAGATGCCTGTGAAAACATCTGGTTTTACTAGTTTGGTTGAAACTGCAGATGACTGAAAGATGTCGTAGCTCTGCTGTCACTGTACTTTCTCTCAATCATCAGCAGCTTTTAATTCTTTGTTTCCGGGTTTCAACTTGTTTGCTTCACAGAACAGAACAGGTTTGTCCTATTCTGGTATGCTGGTCAAATCTCAGTCCTGTTTGTTTCAAACGTACGTTTCCTGGTTATTTCCTCTCCAGTTATGAGGCATCAGGACCTGTTTTAACCGTGCCAGCCTCACGTGAGCAGCACACTCATAGCCGCCGTACTTTGTAGGGTTAGGGACTGAGTAAATGAATGTTAATTTGTTATGAAATGAACAGTGTTGGACTAGTTACTTAAAAAGTAACTAGTAATGTTAGTAGTTCTCCAAGACAGTAACTGAGTTAGTAGCTTGGTTACTGCTCAGGGAAGGTAACTCACTACCAGCCACAGTAACTGCAGTTACTTTTTATGATCTAAAGTGTCAAAGGATTCAGAAACTTTCCTTTTATTGGGATTTTAAATAAAAATAGAGCAGGGACCACAAACGTAGGACCCACGGGCACCAAGGGGCCCTCCAGGACCGCTTAGGGGGCCTTCAGCATCTTCTGAAAACAGATCAACTCACCAGTGGAAATTTTAGTTTAATCCATTTCTGTTCTTTTTTTAATAATTTTCAGAACACCATATTGATCACGTAGAGCGTTTATAGAGATTTTAAAATGACAACATCCAAAAGAAAATTGGAAAGATGTAATAGAAATCAGTTTATTCTGCGTCAAGCTTAGATGAACTTTTCCAGCTCATATTACAGTATTGGCAGCCCTTCCAATGACTCAGCGGCCATGAAGCAGCTCTCAGCCTTAAAACAGTTGGTTTCCCCTGAACTAGAGGATCATTTATGGATTATTGATTGATTGACTTTATTGATCTCACAGTGGAGAAATGTACTCATTACATCAGCTCAAATAGTCAAAGAAGAAGAATGCGCCAAAGGAAGGATATATACAGTATATACAGTGCGTCTCATTATACTAGGTTATTGCACAGCGTGTTTACATGGTTATATATAAGATGTTTGTTATTAATTAAAAGGTCCTCACATCTGAAAACAATGAAAAACTAATCTGCATAATTTTTGTGGTGGTTTGACAACTATGTTGCATTATAATTCTGTAGATGTGATCATGTTTCTTTATTATAATAAAAGTAAACTAAGATGTTTTGGTTTTTATTATTTGGAAAAAGGTGTGAAATAACGCAATGCAAATGAATTTATTTGAATAATGACTCAATTTATATTGTTGAATTATTTTATGTCTGAATTAAATGATTTAATTTAGCATGTCATAATTAAATAACACATCTAACAGTTTAATTGTCTATTAAATAAATAAATACCACATATTATTTGTTTTTAATATTTTATTCTGTCTCCTTTACCCTTCACACCCTACCGGCCCATGGTTTGCTTTGCCCCTGTTCTTAGACTGATTATTTGGGTCATTTTCACCTCCTAACGTGTGTGTTTCTTTTAAACAGAGGATGGAGATCATGGGTGGAGGGATGGTGCTGTGAGGGGAGAGGTCACATGCTCCACATGCTCCATCCTTCTTATCGCCACGCCACCGGGCATCCCTTCACAGCCGAACACAAAAAACCGGACTTTCAGCCATTTCCAGATCCAGACTGGACCGTCTCAGTCCAAGCAACAGCAGCGAGGTGCAGGAGGATCTCAGTCCAACATCAGGGATGCATCCCGGCTCTTTCTGGCTTTGTTGCTGAAGCATTTCTTTGGTCTTCCTCTGGTGATTAGCATCTTTTGTTTTTATTTCTCATGATAGTCTGAAGATGAGGCTGCCCAGTTTCTGTCCAGGTAGTCTCCTCCTCAGTAGGTTGTTAGTGGGGGTGTTTTATAGCTCCCAGCTCATTAACCATTGGTCACACCTTTAATCCAATAGTTTAGTCCGTTTGATTCCTGACCATGTAGGGAAGAGTCTCCTAATTGCTTAGCTTTTATCGTCATTCAGTTCAATCACATTTTGTTGTATCTTCAGCCTGAGATGGTTTTTGTTTCCACTTCCTGCCCTGCATCATTAACTCAGTTTTAATTTATAGCTCTGTGTAATTTATGCTGATTTGCTATGAAAATGTTCTATAAATAAATCCTTATTGCTTGAATTCAAATGTTTCCAACGATGTCAATAAAGATACCTTTTTATTAGGTTAGTTAGCATTGATGGTTTTTATTTCATTATGTTTTTATTTCACTGGAGCATAACTACAATAAATAAATAGGTTTATACAGGGTTTACCTGTTTCTCACTAAATTATGCCACTGAAATTTTCATTTCTTTACGAAATGTATAACGGTTACTTTATTTTACTCCAATATGACAAATTCAATTCAGCAAATTGAAAATAAGAATCTAACCTAAACATGAAGTCTACGGTAGGTCGGTGTCTGTCTTATGCTTTTTTGATTAAAAACATGCTTGTTTTTTACTGAGTCAAGTTACTCATGATGGGTACAGTAGCCAAAAACATGTTACTCAAGTGCTTCTTTTTATAAAACAAAAAGTAGAATGCAATAAAACTACTCCCAAAAACACATTTCTTAAGTTAAAAAGTAACTAACTAGTTCCTACCACCTCCATGATAGAGACTTGGAACTAAAGGTTTTTACTGTCTGTTGCCTGATGATTCTTACTATTTTCCTTTAATGTTTACATGCTGATGGAAAAATAGGGTTTGGTTCCTCTTAGCTTCTGGTTTTTACTGGCACTGATGACGTCTCGGATGAGGAAAACCAGAGCCATGGAGATGGGATCGAAATGAAAACTAACCAATGTATAAAAGCTAATTTAGAAGGATATAAGCTGTAAACTTGCTTCTGTGTTTGTTTAGGATAGAAATAGACTGGAAAAATGTTACGATCACTGAAGTGCGAGTAGTATCTATCTAGTATATATAGATATATATATGCTAGAGCTGCTATTAACGATTATTTTACTAATCGATTAATCTGTCGATAATTTTTTCGATTAATCGATTTATTTTCGTATAGCAAAAGATTGCTTAAAGAAGTTTTTTTTACAAAATACACCAGGTGGAACTAAAACTTTTCCACTTGAGTTTTGGGTAGAGCATATTGACGGACAAAGACCTTTTTTTTTTTTTCTGAAATGCAAAATTTTTATATATTTTAAAAATAAAATGATACAATTACTGCTCTAAGTGGGTCGCTCAGTCAGCTAAAGGCATGTTTTAGAGTCTCTATGCTCCAGTTTACGATTAATCGATTACTGACTACTAGTTGATTAATTCAATAATCGATTAAGACGATCAGTTGTCAGCTGTAATATATATATATGTGTGGACTGACAGAGTATTATATATATGTACATTCATATATTTCCCTGTCAGTCCACACACACATATATATAGACTTAAGTGCAGCCCTGAAAAATAGTAAAATATATATAAACAGTAATATTAACCTATGACTGTAAATTTACAGTTCTAACATTTTCTTTTATATATATATATATATATATATATATATATATATATATATATAATAAAATACTATATATATATATGACACATAATCACTATTGCTCTGATGAAAAGCCTCGCAGACACACAGGCTGCTGTAGCTCCTCCAGGTGGATGGCAGGTAATATAACACGTCATCAACAATTAGTGACTAAAACTGAAACAGATCCAGTCATTCATTCAATCAGTCTTTAAATAGTTTTTAACCGTCCAATCCTATGTGGATGGAGGTGGAGACATGATCCAGCGGCCCCAGGACACCCTGCTCAGGCCCCCAGGGGCATAATCAATGATATTCATCAGTATATCCCAGTGTTTCCACCAACAAACCCCACTGTGGAATCTGGAGGTCCCAGTTCAGTTTCGGGGACCCGTCCGACTGGCCTGAACCCACCCTGCGTGGGTGTGTACCGTGGAAGGGGCGGGGCAGGGAGAGGTGAGGTGGGGTTAGCAGAAAATAAAAAGGACTGACAGGTTAATAATGACAGGTGTGACTGTGGCGTGGGGGCTCCGTCCGTGGTTCTTGTTTTAGTTTTTAAAGTCTCGCGCTCAGACTAAAGTTTCCCTCCACGCGCGTCTCTTCCTGTTTTATCTCCTTCTTTTAACAGGAGTTCAGGAGCCCCTGGTTCACCGGGGCTTGGATAGAAGCCCCCCCTCCCCTCCTGGAGCAACTTTTAGAGGAGTTTTATTAAAACCTGTAGTCATGGAGACAGCAGGCAGTCAGAGGGGGGCACAGGAATATCCTCATCCTTTCATCCATGAGGTGAAGCTGAGCAGAGCTAAGACAATCAGGGTAAGATGGCTTCTTTTATTATCACCTAAAAGTTTAATTACCTGGAAAATGTCAAATTAAATCTCCTCTAATTAATTATTTTTAGCTATAATTCATATAAATGTGTAGGAATTGCCATTGTTTTCTCTCTCTGTTGTGTTTTTCTGATGTCACCACTTTTAAAAATTGACTTCCTCCCCAGCATCTGGCATAAAACCATTTTTATTGGCTTTAACAATATTGATTTAAACCTAAGCAAAAGAGCAGAGTCATAAATGTGTTGATCATAGACAGGTGTGACTGATAACAGCATGCCATATGCTTGCATAAGGAGCATGGAGAGGGCAGGGCAGCCTGATGATGAATGCTCTCTACAGGATTTTCCACATTTTTTTCTGCTGTTTTTAGGTGGGGTGATTTGTTTTGAAAGTCACACCATAGAAAAAATGCCTGGTTTCAGAACAAAAGGTCTTATTTTTGTTAGCTAGTTTGTGACCAGATCAGGTCTAATATTCTTGTTTCCTTCCATCTTTAGGGGGTTATCCTAGGCAGCGTCCTCGTCCCTCTTCGCATCACGCTGGCAGCCTTATTCTTCCTCATCATGTGGCCCATAGCCCGGCTAAGACTGGCCGGCCTGTCCAAAGAAGAGCGAGCCCGGCCCGTCACAGGCTGGCGCCGCTGGCTCTTCCACCCCATCATCTGGCTCCTGAGCAGAGCCGTGTTCTTCTCCATGGGCTTCCTGTGGGTCAGAGTCAAAGGTCGCAGGGCCGACCTGAAGGAGGCCCCAGTCCTGGTGGTGGCCCCCCATAGCAGCTTTCTAGACATGCTGGTTCTGTGCCCGACCCAGCTGGCCACTGTTGTGTCTCGGTCAGAGAACACCAGTCTGCCCGTCATAGGAGGTAATTCCTGAAGCTTTTATAGTCCCCACACTTTCATTATATACAGTCCAGTTATTCATTTCATTTTTCCTTAATTTGAGCAGGTAGGACAATCAGACAATGGAAAACAGCGATTTACATTTTAAAATAAGTTTAAAAAAACAACTTAATTCAATTCAGTTTATTTCTATAGCGCCAAACCACAACATGTCTTCTCAAGGCACTTTACAGTTCAACCAGGTCATATAGTCAAATCAATTCAACGTTTTCTATCTAAGGTAAACCAGCTGATTGCATCGACTCATTGACTCAAATGCAATCCCTCAAACTAAGCATGCTTGTAGCGACAGTGGAGAAGAAAAACTCCCTTTTAACAGGAAGAAACTTCCAGCAGAACCAGGCTCAGTGTGAGCGGCCATCTGCCTAGGCCGACTGGGGTTCAAGGATAATCATCCTATCTCAGCTACATAATATCTAATCATCTTATTTAAAGGGCAAATATTAATTTAATTGGCAGATCATCTTATTTACCAGCTCAAATTAAGGACAAACACTTATTTTAAACCTTTAATTTTTCACAACAATTGTTGCAGCGTGGAGAACTGGTTAACCATAGTGAGTAAATAAATAAAACAAGCACTGCTTTCACTAACTTTAATATTCTAACCATTATTTCTGATGTTTGGATCTTAACCAGCATCATGGCTAATGGAGGCACTGAGGCTATTAAAGCAGGATTTTTAACTCCAGGTGTCAATGTTAAGAGCCTTGTTTATAAATGAGGCTGAAAATGTGGATCGGAAGAAGTAGCATAAAATCAACTGTAGGTTTTGGGTTTTTTAACACGTAATTGCAGCATTTTGGTTGGTTGATGGCTTCTGTGTCGCCGTCCTCTTGGTAAAATGGGGTCTTCGATCTGCTGGAGCTTAACAGCTGAAATCCTACAAAAGCCCTTTCTAACAGCAGAAGCTGTTGCTGGAAACGGATAATTTAAAGTTTTTATCTAAAAGTGAAACTAAACATTTCTGTAGATGCAGAATCTGTTGGTCTTTATTTATATTTACAACTCTGACTCCATGATGCAGCGTCTGCACACTTTAGCCCTGCTAGGAATCCAGGTGGAGAGGAAGCTAAGCTGTGTTTATGAGCAATCGGTTCTCCATATCTTCTGCAAGTTGATTTGTCCCTTCTTTGTTTCACACTTTGGATTTGTGTCTTTCATTATCAACTTTTTTCGTCATCACTAAAACGCATCATATGAAAATATTTTAGATATTAAAGTATCTTTTTGCTTCGGTTTGCACCAGCCAGAAAGGTGATGGTGTTGTTTTTTTTAAAACGACCTGCTTTGACAACCGAAAAAGGAAACTAATCCACTACATTGATGTGATCCTGCAAGCAGGAGGTCATATGGTTATTTTAGTTTAATCAGAGGCCACAATTTGTCACAATTTGTAACGGCTCGACAGGGACAAAAGAATAAAAAAAGGTTTTATAATAATTAAATTCAGTTGAATTTAAATTAATATTGATGGATTTTCATTATCTCTCATGCACAAAAAGCTTAAAGAAAATTTATATAAACAGAAACTCAATTTTAGTAAATCAGCATAATGTGTTTAAAAAAGGCCAAACCCAAAAATGTGATTCACACTGGAAGAGCAGTTTCAACGCCTCAGTGTTTAAAATAAAAGGAACTGACAGCTACCAAAGGTTTATAACTTCCTGTAACTTAAGCAGGTTTGGCTTCTTTTAAATATTTCAACTAAAACCTTTAAATCCAACGTTTTAGTAACCTTTGTGGGAAACGCATCGGCAAAACTCTGGTGGATGTTATTCAGCTTGATGGCTTTCAGAGGAGAAAAATGATCTTATATATGAAGAGGCGTTCAGGATCTGGGTTTGATATCATTTAAAAGCTGCGGTAGTAAATTCTGCAATGAGTTGGAGATTATAATTCAATGATGAACCTGAGAAATTAGCAAAGAATGCAGATTATTTGTTGCTGAGAATCGGGATGTTTTTGCTGAGTCAGCAGGTCAGACCTGCAGGATAAAAATTACTAAAGTCTTTACACCAAACCATTGCTAAATAGTGAAGTATTAGAGTAGCAGAGAGTGAGGAAGGAGGAGGAATGCCTGGATGTTCAACAATAAAAAAGTGGCTACTTTTGTTAGCATCTTCCTGCCTGACTGTAACATTTCTTAATGATCATTTTTTAAATCTTCTGATTGAATGCAGTGTAATCTTTATTTTTCTGTGTTCCAGCTCTGCTGGAGTTCAACCAGTCTGTGCTGGTGAGCAGGAAAGATCCAGAGTCCAGGAAGAAGGCCGTCACTGAGCTCATCGAGAGGCTGACCTCTAAAGGCTACTGGCCCCAGGTATGATGTTTAATTCTGTCAACAGTGATTTTAAAATAGATAAACTGGAGCAAAACCGTACTGAAATGTAAATCAGGATCCAATTTGTTGATTTAAAAACAAAAAACTTTTATATTTAAACCTATACAGAAATATTTTATTCTTTTAATTTAATTTTGATTTGTAAACAAAAAAAACTTGCTAAAATTATAAAAAAAACCTTGCATTTAAATGTGCTCCTGGTAGATTATCCACTTTTTGTCATTGTGACCTCATTGCCTCTAACAATTGCACTCTGTTTATATAAACCATTCATAGTCCATACATGTATGTAGTCTCTGTGCACATTAATATTTATATCCTATATAGCACTTTAGGATAGATGCAATCTACATTTCAATAACATGACCATAAAGTTTAATTCTATTCCATAAAGTAAAATAACTGCTGTCCAGTAGGTTAAAGGTATTGTGGAGGATTTTTTTAAAAGACCCGCCCTCCCCACTTAAAAAAACAAAAGCAAAACAAACATTTGCATGCAACAGCGTGCACAAGCCCATTCCCCTCGTGCACGCCCTGTTTAAAACGTGCTGTTCTAATATAGAGTTATACAAGCTTACTGTGCCCACATACAGCTGGAAATATATAGTGGACTTTATAGCAAACTCAGTTAACTGACAGTTCAGACAGATGATCACTGCTTTTTGGTCTGTTGGTGACAAAACTCCTCCCCCACCGCGTGGTGCCTGCGCCATCTTTGTTATTAGTTGCCAGCTGTAACAGAAAATGAGAGGAGAGCTCTGCGCGCAAAGAATTTTGGGATATATCTGCCTCTTCGAAGGCCTTTCTTTTCTTCGCATACATTTCGTAGACACTTTTTCCTCTTACGTCCCTCTGCCACAAGAACTGTGGTGAGAAAGATGAGCTTCAATGACTGTCTGAAACCGTAGCTCACCACACATATAGGCCTGAAAGTGCGCCTGTGCTTAAAAAGATGGCTAACGGGGCGACCACGTAGGACGGCCTTATGTAAACATATCACCAGAATGATTGACAGTTAGGAGGACCACTTATTGAGATGATCCACCCTGAAAATAAAAGATTACTCTCCTTGTTTTATTAGGCATGAAAGCAGGGGGATCTGTCTGTGCACACTAATCTTTTCACTGATGGAAACATGTCCAACTTTATGTTCCATTTCCCAAAAAATAAATAAATAGAAACACACAAAGTTTAAGCCATAGGAACCTTATGATGCATAATTAGAAATATTTTTTTAAATAACTTTTCATTAGTACACTAAATGGCTTCCTTTATAGTAGGTTATACGGAATTAAATGGTAGCTTATTGGGACTGATTGCTTTGGGGTTTTTTATGATATGCCAATGTTAGAATTTACAACTAAAGCATCTTTTTATTTTTTCAGATGCTCATGTTCCCAGAGGGAACCACCACTAATGGCCGAGCTCTCATCAAGTTCAAGCCTGGTAGGTTTCTGCAGTGATGTTTCAGAGCGCACCGTCCTGTCTGCCTCACCTTATCCAGGCAGTCCTGTTTGTGTAAATCATACAGGAACGGTTGGAGTTTCTTGTTTTTCTGCCTGATGACTTAGTACTTTTCCACTGTCTTTTCTTTCTCTTCTTACACCATCTTTGTCTCTGGATATCAGGTGCCTTTCTTGCTGGAGTCCCTGTCCAACCAGTGCTGCTACGTTATCCAAACAAACTGGTGAGAAGGTTTAGTGCTTCAGGTCACAAACTAACACTGTTTTTAAAACTGTAAACAAATGATTATCTGTAAGTCTCCAGTTTTTAGGTTTACCTTCAATAATTAACTTTTCTGATCTTTTAACCTTGATTTTTGGATGATCGCTTTAGAAGCGTCTTTTCCAACTGTAGGTGATGTTATAGTAAGACAGGCAAAAGATCAATGAAGCAGAAGTAGTTTGAACTCTTCAGTGAAGCATTTAGATCAACCATTGGAGTAGAAGAAGCTGCAGTCTTTTTTACATTAATCCTGTTTTCGACAAACTGCATCATATTTTACTTTCCTACACTCATTCAGCAAAAAATTATTATAATTTTTTTAACAGATGTAGTTTTCTTTTGCATGTTCCCTGTTACTTTCTCTGTTTGCAGGCGCTGTCTAGGGAAGTGTTTGCATAGTGCAAATATATCACTGTTTGTAGGGCATAAAAAAATCTTTGAGTGGAAGATAAAACCATTTTTTTCCCCATTTTCCACTGTTTGGTCTTTGATTTTATGACTCTTCCTCAGGATACAGTTCGATGGACGTACAAAGGAGCATCATGGTGAGTTCTTTACACGTTTGCTTTTATATTTCAAGGGTTTTTATTATTTTTTTTTCCAGTTAATTTCAAAAACTCTAAATCCTAAAGGGGAATTAAAAGTTGCAGCAACTAACGGGTACCTTCATTTAATTAGTTGATATAGAGCTTTTTTTTTTTTTTTTTTTTTTTAACATTCTCAGAATTTGCGACACTAAATTAAATCCACATCCTTACCCTTATGTAGAAAGCACTATTTAATTTAAACACTTTAAAGACATAAAAAAGATAATAATTTTAGCTTTAAATGTTTTATATTGCTTATAAATGGCTCTAAACCTGTATGGATTTGGCTTAGTAGAAAAATTGCATGTGTGTCCAAACGTCTGCTCTAACCCCTCAAACGCTACATGGAGCGAGAACTATATAGTGAACTCTGTTAACTGACTATTTGGACAGATGATCGCTGCTTTTCGCTCTCTGTTGGTCACGTAACTCCGCCTCCTCACACGGTGCCATCTTTGTTCCTTCTCATCCCCAAAAGCAATCCCATGATGCTTTGCGAGGGGAGCTCTTGCAAAGCATTGTGGGATGTATGTGCTAGTGTAGCGGCCATGGATCTGTCCCGGAAGCATGATCCGTCCTGGGCATGAGCGAACAGATATACATCCGGGTGTCCATAAATAATGTAATTATGGTTCTAAAATTAACCCATTAAAGAACACAAATACACATCTTTAAAAATGTTTTTTTTTTTTTTACTTTTTTGTGACAATTTTGATTTTTTTTTTTAGCATTTTCTCTGCGTTAATCTGCTTCTCTGATATATTCATCCTTAGAGCAGCCTGGCTAAATATGATTAAACCATGTTTATCTGCATTTTAGTTGTTTCTTTCTTTAGATTACGCACTATATACCATAATGTTAACACAAAAGAAAAACATAAAACTCAAAAAGACTGGATTTATGTTTAAATCAAAAGCTGAAAAAGTTAGCCACTGGAAGTAGCGTAGGACACCACTCCGGTGCAGGTCCGACACATTATAGTTTAGTACAATTACTATTTTTGGAGAGGGAAAAAAATAATTTAGGCATTTTTAGTCAAATAAAATTGAGGGCGACCCAGATGTATATCTGGATGCACATGCAGAAATGAGCTGATGGTGAATGCGCAGAACGGATCGTGCTTCCGGGTTGGATCGGGTAGTGACAATGGTTGCACACTTTTTAAGGTGCATTGTGGGGAAATTTTTAGTCCACTACTTTTTCATCCACTAGACGCTTGGACACTCTTTTAAAATGGTCTAACCCTTATAGTGCTCTATGCAAGGATTAGGGTAATTAATTTGAACACAGCCAGTATGTTGATATAAAATTGGGTTGGATTTGACGACTTCTTTGTCCAATCAGCCACAAAATAAATTTTGTCCGATCATTTAATGAGGCTAAACTGGAGGATGATAAAGTAAATTAATAATGGATGAATAAGACTATAGTTGTTTAAACGCTGCTTTGATATATTTCTTAATTGAAAGATTTTAATTTAAAGATTTGTCCAGACTTTTTAAGGATGGGTTAATCTACTGACTATCAGAGTCGGACAAGTGTGAAAACGGTGCATATGTTTCAAATGTTAAACATCTTCCAGAACGATGCAACTAAGGCTAAAGCTTATTTTGATGGTTGAATTGCATCACATTTCATTCCAATTCCATCTATCATTGGCTGTCAAAAACAGAAAAAACAAGCAGATTTAATTCAGACTCCAATCACGTAGTGTTTGCGTAATGCTAACGCTACAATCTTTGGTATTTAGACTCGTTCAATATCAATCAGCACAGACTGGAAACGGCGTAAGGCCATTTTAAAACTGAGTCATGGCAGAGGTTAATAAATTTAAAAGGTCAACAGCTCTAAAAATCCCTATTAAATCGATTTCAATTCAGTTTATTTATAAGGCGCCAATTCACAACACATGTCATCTCAAGGCACTTTAAAATTCAACCAGATCATCCAGTCAAATTGATTCAAAGTTTTCTAAGGAAAACCTGTTTATTGCATCGACTCCATGCAACTTCCAGCACAACCAGGCTCAGTGTGAGTGGCCATCTGCTGAGGCCGACTGGAGTTCAAGGAGACAGAAGCAGAGAAACAAAAGGCAGCTGTAAACCAGCTCTACATATGGACACGACCCGCTCCTAGAAAGGGTATATCAGTTTTTGTAAATGCTTTTTGTTTTGATAAACCTTTAAACACAGATGGCTTTCACATGTGGAATTTGGTTTTGTTTTTGTTATTTTTTTGGGTGGTGTGCCACCATTAATGTTCCTATCTGAACCACATCATGATGAGTAAAACTGTGATCTAAAGCAGCCAACATTAGAGCGGTTTAGTTTAATTTTCTGAACTGACTGACAGGAAACACTTGAAATGTGACTGTCCTCCGTGTTTCTCACAGATCACTGGATGCACACAGCCTCCATCCTCTATTAGGATCCATTATGAGCTGCTATCCAGTGCAAAAGTAAACAATGTTTAGAGAGATTAATGAAATATTTGCATACATTTTTAGATCACTCTTAGGACTGGGTTTTTTCTGGGACACTAGTGCTCTGCTCTCTAACTAGCTATTAGCTTTAGCCACTCGGACTAAATAATGTTGACAATGAAAAACAAAAAATATGAAAAACTGTTAATCTGTACAGAATATTAATCTGCCAAGAATTGAAACTAATCAGCCTGAGTGGCAGTTTAATTAAATACATATAAATATATAGGTTTCTCTTGCTTTTTGCACAAATATCTGAAACTTTTAAGAATATAAAGCTTATGGCCTTACTTTCAAAATATGAATGCTAACTTCCATTGATTTGTAATGTTTAGCAAATGCATGAATTTATTTTTAGTATTTTTATTTTGTAGTTCTTCTTTAGCTGGGATTAAAAATATCACGTTTTCATTTTTAAAAACAAATAATCTTTTTAATACCGCTTCGCTTGACGTTTGATTAATATCGGATAAATCTGTGTTCTTGGAATGCGTCCACCGTTCAGTCTGACTAGTAACTGTTGGTTGTGACGCTGTCAGAATAATGTGCATTTTTGCATGACTAATATTTTCTGTTTAATCCATCAGGACCGAGGCCGTGTGGCACACTGCTTCACAGTTTTACACAAACATGACTGTTGAGGTAAGATTAGCTTTTATTTCCCCTACCCCTGCCACCAAGTCGTAAAATAAAAACCTGTGTTTACTTAGGGTATGTTCACTACTGGCACTAAAAGTTGCAGCAGATATGAAGCAGTTTTTACTCGTATTGGAAACATCTTAAGAAAACAAGTCGGCCTTAAAAAGATAAACAATAGATAAGTGAAAAACTTTTCTTGTCTTCCTGCTTTTTTAGTTCTTGCCTGTTTATAAACCGTCTGAGGAGGAGAAGCAGGATCCCAACCTGTACGCTGACAACGTTCAGAGACTGATGGCCAAGTAAGGAGACAAAATACAGGTTTTTAATTTTGGAATAGATTAGCTCAACTTTAGGGACATTAGAAACTCAAAAATAACACAGCAGGGATGATTTAACAAGAAAAACTCTCCTGATTGGTGGAGCTCCTTTTTCTCATAGTTCTGAAGTTTGTGGATGTAGTTGCAGATGGCTGCCACTAGGTGTAGCAGCTGAGCCAGGTTTTATCTTAAGGATTTTTTTTCTGCTCCAACTGAATGATTCTCCTTCATTAGAACAGCTGAAATGCTTCTTTTTAGCTTATAACATTTCTTCACTGATCAACAGGGCTTTAGGAATCCCAGCCACAGACTATGTGATGGAGGGAAAATTTCCAGTGAGCAAACTGGGTGGTTTGTCTCTGCCGCTTGTGTCTCCTGGCAGAGAAACGTTGTCTCTCCTGCAGAAAGCTGGGTAACTATTCTTCTCCTGATTAAATGTTTGACATAAAGCTGTTATCCGTTATTTAAATTCACCATAATCCTTCCTCTCACTACTTTCTGTCTGTCAGGCTGCAAAAACATGAGATCGAGGTGGCTCTAGCCAGAATGATTGACAGGTGTCAGTCAGGAGTTCAGAGGTCAAAGGTCAGCGCAGATGAACTCAGCTCTATTCTCTCTCTGAAGGACAGACAAATGGCTGTCTGCATCTGTGGCTTATACTCAAAGGTAACTTTACTGTTGGTCTGAATGGAGGACAAATATTTTCATTTAGTTTCACAGACATTCTTCCCAGTGTTTCTCATGTTTTATTTAAAGTTGTAACTGTAAGGCGTTCATTTCGATGAAATGGAAACATTTTAACACGTAAAAAAATAAACTATTAATTACGTTTTCAGTAACGCTTTTTTTAACAGTACATCAATAACCAGGTAATAACATGGTAATAACATATCAAGTTGCACTATAGTACTTGGTAACAAAACTTTTTGGGTAATTACCCCAAGATTAAGATATATATGATTTCAAAATAATAAACTACACGTAAATATTACAAACGTATGTGACTATGTAACATTGTAATTACCATTAGGTTACCACATAACATTTTTATTATTGGCCACCACCTACAAATATAAAACTGAACTCAAGATGTACTGAGAAATAAGAATTCAGTTAAGAAGATTGGGTTGCTGTGTTCTAGGTTTGGTTTTCTGTTATATAGTAATAAACTGAATTTTAACAGATAACACATTCATTTATTGCTGTGAAATGAATTTGAGTTACCTGGTGGTAGCAGTTTGAAATCTAAGAACTCTGACTTTACCTTTTCCACCAGAAATTTGAAGCACAGCACTTAGTAAAACTCTAGTAATATAGTGTAACTTGCTTTGTTATTACCATGTTATTACATGGTTATTGATTTACTGTAAAAGAGAGTTACCGCGTTTTCTAATATAACCGCTTCTAAAATCTCAAGTAGGAACCTTTGCACTTGAGGTTGTTGGGAACAGTGATGGTTATAGAGTCTTCCAGCTGCTGGGAGGAAGGATCCGTGATAATGCTGCCTGGTGCATTTAGGGTGCAGCAGTCTGTCACTCAGAAGTGTTCACATTCCTACGGAAGTAGTTTTTTGTTGAAGATGTTGCATAAATGGTTTCTAAAAGAAAAAAGAGCATTGATTAAAACTTTCAACCAATGGTTGAATAACGTAAATAATGGATTACATATAATAAACATTTGTTTTGCTGTTGTCCTATGGTTATTCTTTCAATAATTAGTTGGGTTTTTTTTATTGAAAAAATATTTGTCAATATGGTTTTCGATAAAATGGGATTAATTGTATACAGACGCTTTAATAACTGTAGAATTTTAATCATGTCCTTATTTTAATGTTATCCTGTTGGCTCCATTTTTAAATTTTTTTTGTGATAATTTTGAACCTATTTTTTTTTTAACCCAAACCTGTGTCATTAGCATTGATCGTTTTTAGCTTTTTATCCAAATAACCAAAAAACAAACCTTAATAAAACAGTAAAGTGTCTTTGCTGCAGTTTTTTCCCCTTGTGTGATTTCATGTAACCTTTCTCATTGGTAGGATGAAACGGTGGACCTCAGACAGCTTTACTTCAGTGTTTCACTGCTTACCAACTCCCACAACTTCACAGAGCTGATCCACGCTGCTTTCACGGTATGCTCCATCGATCTTCATCTCTTACCAGAACTGTTTTTTTGTTTTTTTTTTTTTTGTTTTTTTTAACTCTGTTTGCTCCATCAACCTCCCAGATATTCAGAGGTGTCAAGTAAGGAAGTACAAATACTTTGTTACTGTACTTAAGTACAGTTTTTAGGTATCTATACTTTACTCCATTACTTATTTTTCTTCCTACTTCTGACTTCTACTCATTACATTTTCACACAAGTATCTGTACTTTCTATTCCTTACATTTTTAAAACAAACGTTACTCATTACCCTTGGCTTCGGTTTGTGCGCCATCCAATGCAGATCATTGGCTCCATCCACATCTAGTGAAAACTAGTGTAATTGGATGAGTCGTGTAACGCCAACACTCATTGGTTAGCTAAAGGAAATCATCAGAAGCAAGCAGGGGGGTTTTCAAACTGCAAAGGCACACTACTCTGCATTATTTGGATGTTTCCCAGCTTTCACACACCTGCTATCAGTTGATAGCAGATTATGAGGCTTTGCTGAACTGCAATCATCTGAATCGGGTGTGCTGAAGCTCAGAAACATCCAAAACATGCAGAGCCTTGAGGACCAGGGTTGATAAACACTGATCTATGCCATGCTACAGTGTCGGATTCAGAAGATGTTGAAATGTCTGAAAGATCGGACACAGGTGAGAGAGTATCGGGAGATGGAGACCAACAAGACCTCCCTCATCCTTGGCCCTATCTCAAAAATTTTTTTTTGAATAGTCGAAAAATTGAGCTTTCAATTCATATAGTGGTATCTTGCTGTTTTTGTTAAAGGTTACTTTATACTTTTATACTTTAAGTAGTTTTTGGAGCACATACTTTTTCACTTTTACTTGAGTAAAGAGGTCAAGTTGATTCTTTAACTTTAACCAGAGTGTTTTTAAACTGCAGTATCTATACTTCTACTTAAGTAACAGATGTGTGTACTTCTGACACCCCTGCAGATATTCGACCAGGAGGGAAAAGGCAGCCTGAATGCAGAGGAGCTGTCGGACCTCATGGGGGCGCTGCTCTGTATTCCTCAGCATAGCACCTGTGCTCTTTACGCCGAGGCGTCCAGTCTAGGCCTGCTTACTGAAGGTGAACCTTTGTTATCATTTCTGGGTCTATCAGGACATTTTTATACCAGACTAAAACCCAAACGTCTCCCTGTTTGCTTCCAGAAAACCTGCTGCGAGTGCTGACCACCCATCCCACCTATGGGAGACTGCTGAGCGACCTCCTGCAGCCCGAGGAGGCGGGCTCTCCGCACGCTCCAGCAGCCAATGGGAAGGCTGTGAACAACAACCGATTCACCCACATCATCAACGGGTCTCTGCACCACGGGAAGAAGTTTGAATGAGTGTTTAGATGACAAATGATCCTACCAAGCGGATCCACAGATTTATATTTTTATACGTTTTATAACGGACATTCAGGTATTTTTGGATGTAATTTTATGTCTAGCGTAACTTGCACAAATGTGAAAACGCCTAAAGAGAATCCAAGATTTCCCCTCAGTGACTCTGAAGGTCTCAATGTTTACTGCTGTGTTTTTATCTTTTAATATTTGTTTTTGTGTTGTTTTTTTCCACTGAAAGTTGAAAATAATTTATAACCATGTAAGACACAAAGGTGTTTGTCAGAATAACTTATCATTGTAAAGTGTTTGTGATGTAACTGATTCTTAGTGTTTATTTGGAGAATAAACGGAGCTGTTTTAAGCGTGCAGTCAGTTTATTTGTTCACTATGAGGACTGATTACTCGTAAAGTCTCTCCTTCTTGCTTTATTCTGAGGAGGATGCCTCTCTGCTCCTGCTGTGTTTCCACCATCTCGTTTATGTTCCTTTTCCTCTTTTTAGGGTTTTTGCCTCTCTGCTTTTGGCTTTCTGTGTTCTGATGGCTGAGCTGCTCCGGTTCAGTCGCCATCCCCAACGCGTTCCTTCTGTTTGCTAAAAGCTTTCCTGTTGGCAGACTGGTGTTGGCCCCCACAGTCCCTCTGCAACTCAACTCTGGGGTAAGGAGGCATTGATCAGGACATCTCCCCTCAGCTGTTTTCAAAGACCGGAGCTTCTTCCAGTTGGAGGGTCTCTTTGGTGCCTTTTCAGGGGCCTTTTCTTTATCAGCTGTTGGGTCTTTTTTGGACTTGGCAGGTGGAGGTTGATTCCTAGAAACCTTTGGCTTTTTGAACACGTCAACAGGCTGGTTGGGTTCATCTTTCTTCTGTTTGGTCTTTCTTCTGTTCCTCGGACTTGAAAGGATTGAATGTTGGCCCTTATCTTCATACATGTTTATCCTCTCCTCTCTTTTTGTTGATTGTTTTATTTCCCTCTGAGCAGGCGGTGCTCTCTCCTTCCTGGTTTTGGTTTTCCCTCTTGTAGCCTTTGAATCTTCCCCTGTCTGCTCCTGCTTTCGTTCCTCTCTTGTGCAAGAAAGCCATTCCACCTTCTCCATTCTTTTACTGAAATCCAGAGGTTTTCCTTTTGGCTTTCTAGATTCCTGCCGCTTCTGTTGGAGCCATTTGTCTTTCTGACCCTCCGTCTTCTCGCACCGTTTTGTTCTGACTGCACTCTTCTCTTTATAATCTACATGCTCGGTTTTAATCGCCTGGTTTCTTTGCTCTCTGGTCCTTTGGCTTTTCTCTCTCTGGGTGCGTCTGATGGGAGCTAAAGTCGTTTCTACAGAACGATTCTCTGGGATTCTTTTGCGGCGTCTCGGCCGCGCGTCACCAGACACTTTCTTCTCGTTCTTAAAGGTCATATCCTCTTTCAAACAGTCGACCAGAGTAAAGGACTGACACTGATCAGATGGTTGTTCTATGAGTGGAGAGGAACTAAAAACATTCCTCTGTTGCAGTTTTGGCTCATAGTCTTTTCTCAGAGTGTCCAACGATGGGCAGGGATTTATTCCTTCAACGTCAGCAGGCATTTGAGCGGAAACTGCATCTATAGTCTTCTGTATCAGGACCTGAATGTCAAACAGAAATATAAGAAAACAGGCAATTGGAGCAAAAACAGATCCTGACTTCTTATTTTTAATATAATTTCATGAAATACTCAAACTAATCAAACATCGGGTCCTATCGATCTTCTATATGGAAGGACCTATTTGTTCTCATTGGGGTAGAGATTGTAAAGCTTCAGGGTGATAAATTACTGTTACTGTGATTTCACCACTTAAATAAAACTATTTTTTTTATTTAAGTGGTGATAGTTTAATAAAACTGTCAACAGTTTAGAAACCACTGACCTTTTCTTTGCATTTGAAGCCCACATTTATCAGAACTTGATCAATTTTATTTTTTTTCCTAACCGTGGGACATCAGCTCCTCTGTGTAATTCTGATCCACTCTTCCAACCAAGGCTGTTATAACTGATTCAGGTTTTTTATGTTTTATTAATATTTTCATAAAATGTCTTTTCTTATAACTCCATTTAATTTGTTTAGTTTAATATCCAACTGCTGTGAGACCCTCTCCTGCTAAAATGATGCTACCACTCCTCTACTTTATGGCGAAGCAATTTTAAAATCTTTTTCTTCTTATGTTTTTGTATCATAAGTTAGAGCTGCAGTGAATCTGCCAGCAGCGTTCTCACCTCCAGGTCCTCCACAGTGAACTGATCGAAGGTGTAGAGCTCCAAAGGAAGGAAGCAGTTCAGGTCGTCCGCCTTCGGGAGTGACCCCACCTGACAGGAAGGGATGGACAACGGAGTTAGAGGTTTAATAAAAGAGGAAAAAATAAACTAAAACACAATATTATGGACTTTTGTTATATGCATTCACTGTCTTTATGTGTTACCTTCATTTTGGCAATTTGGTGTCTCCCTCACAAAATTCTTTTGACTTTGATTTTCACTTAAATGTAAATGTTTTATATCACATTCTAATATTAATCATAAACTAATACAAAATCAAGGCTTGGTTCTGATTATTTCATGTATTAAATTCCAAAAAAAAAACAAAAAAAAAACAAAGAACACTAGCCTTGAAGGAATAAACTGATGATTATTTAAGGTGGGAATAAATCACTAAACTAGAACGTGCGTGGGAACATCATCTTGGAGAATTCAAAAAGCAACTCAAAATGAACCAAAGATGGTCAGGGACACAAACAGGATGGAAACAAACTCCAATGTTGTAGAAATGCTCACAAGGCAGCTTTTAAAGGCTTTAGAGCTCCAGATTTCTGAGGTGAAGGAGAGAAGATGGAGCCGTGGTGAACATGAGGTCTTCAGCCACTCAGCCAGGTGGTCCAAAACAAACCAGTGCAGCTTGACTAAGTTAAGTTAAATTCATATTATTTAGCCATCAGAATGTGTAGAAATGTCCCCCATGCCTCAGTTCTAAGGAGAACGCCTCCTCTGACCATGATGATCTGAAATACCTCTGTGAGAATAATTATCAAAGGAGGAGAATGACTTGATTTTTTAGTATGTGGTGTTAAAAATAACACAGTTTTTGACTTTAGAGAAAGAACAAACATGTTCAGCCATGGAAGAGCTGCTCAGGTGTGCAGCTGCTTTACTGGTTCAACACCTGGACAGCCTGCTGTAACTGATGGAACCATAAAATCTGCAGCTGTCAGCTTATTCTACTAAAGGATAATAATTCAATATAAATACCATTTTAATACCTGTGCAATACCCTGTATAATAATCATGTTAAATTAGAGATTTCAGCTGTTATATATATATATATATATATATATATATATATATATATATATGTGTGTGTGTGTATCTCATGCTTCATGCTCCTTTTCCTCCTTTTGGCACATTCTTATTTGACTATTGAGTTGATGTAATTAGAAAATTTCTCCACTGTGAGATCAATCAATCAATCAATCAATCAATCAATCAAATGACCCAAGAACATAAAATCAAGTTAATGGGTCAAAGCAGAGAGAGAAGCTTTTGGATTGTGGTATAATCAAAGTAAGGCTTAGATGGCAGCTTGTGTCATGGAGTTTAATGCTCCCAAATCTGTGATCTATTTTGTGCCCTCTTCAAACTAAATAAAAACCTATTGTATCGTCACACACATGACATCTGAATATTTTCTAATTCAGACCTACCTCTATCCTTTGCGACACAGAGAAATATAAGACAGAAAATTAATAACAAATGTAATGGTTGCAATGATAACCTACAGAAAGGTCCAAGTCCAGCTCACTGTTCGGTTCCCTCCAGTCGTCCCTAGAGCCCTAACAAATAAACAAAGGTTATCACAGCCTGTGCTTTTACTCTATAAATATAAACAGATTGTACAAGATTATTTGTGTTTTCCATCCATCCATCCATCCATCCATCCATCCATCCATCCATCCATCCATCCATCCATCCATCCATCCATCTTCCTCCGCTTATCCGGGGTCGGGTCGTGGGGGCAGCAGCTTAAGAAGGGAGGCCCAGACTTCCCTCTCCCTAGCCACGTCTTCTGGCCGCTCAGGAGGAACCCCAAGGCGTTCCCAGGCCAGCCGAGAAACATAGTCTCTTCAGCGTGTCCTGGGTCTTCCTCGGGGCCATCTCCCGATGGGACGTGCCCGGAACACCTCACCAGGGAGGCGTCCAGGAGGCATCCTAACCAGATGCCTGAGCCACCTCAACTGGCTCCTCTCAACGTGGAGGAGCAGTGGCTCTACTAAGAGTCCCTCCCGGATGACCGAGCTTCTCACCCTATCTCTAAGGGAGAGCCCAGCCACCCTACGGAGGAAACCCATTTCGGCCGCTTGTATCCGCGATCTCGTTCTTTCGGTCACGACCCAGAGTTTATGACCATAGATGAGGGTAGGAACGTCGATCGACCGGTAAATCAAGAGCTTCGCTTTTTGACTCAGCTCTCTCTTCACCACGACGGACCGGTACAGCGCCGGCTTCACTGCAGACGCTGCGCCAATCCGCCTGTCGATCTCCCGCTCCCTTCTTCCTTCATTCGTGAACAAGATCCCGAGATACTTAAACTCCTCCACAATTTGTGTTTTCACTAATAAAAAGCAGGAACCTTGGTAGGGTCGGAGCTGAAGACGTCCTCTAAGGTCCGCTGTGCTTCGATGGGGTTCCTTTGTCCGCTGGTCCTGTGAGCTGTAAGAACCTGGTGTTCCTCTGTGAGAGAGAAAGAACAGCAGGAACCAGAGGTGGTTCTGGTATGAATGGTATCTGGAGGGAAAGCGTAGCTTACCCAGCGCTAATCTTTTCGGTTGTTGTTTCCAAAAATGGAGAAAGAAAATTTATTAAATATCAAAATGTTTTAAACATCTGTGCACATAATCCAGAAACGCTCCAGATAAGAACAATAGAAATAATCATTTAATTTTTATTTGCTCTCACACTTCTTACTGATTTTCCCCTAAAACATGCCACCCTGGGCAGAAGCCATAACACCATATCAGAAAGTTCCTCCTAAGAAACGTTGACCATTTAATTTCCCTTCAATTGTTTGTGTTCTTCTACTGATAGCATTTTAATAAGACGTACAGCTAGTACAAATATTCAGCTATTAGGCCATAACTGCAACATATATGAGTCTATTGTAAGTCTCAATATGGGCGGGTCTATACAGGGGCCAACAGGGGCCTGCGACTCTGTAGAACTGGTCCTGGCCCCTGTACTAAGAACATACACAGCATAAAATTCAGATATAATCCAAATTTTCTTTTTTATATATAGTTTCCCTTGAATTGAGCAGGAAAATTGGTCCATTTGCCAAAGGTTTGTTGCACTGTTGCCGTGCAGAATGAGGGTTCATGGTTCAATCCCCAGTCCAGGATCTTTCTGCATGGAGATTGCATGTTCTCCCTGTGCATGTGTGGGTTCTCTCCAGGTACTCCAGCTTCCCCCCACAGTCCAAATATAAGACTTTTAGGTTAATTGGCTTCTCTAAATCGTCCTTAAGTGTCAGTGTGTGCGTGCCTGGTTGTGTGTCTCTGTGTTGACCTCTGACGGACTGGCGTCCTGTCTAGGATGTACCCCTGCCAGGTAGAGTCCTGCAACGGGTCACGGGTCACCCGCTAAAATGCTCTTTTGCGGGTGAAAAATACATAAATAAAAATAAATGGGTTGGGGGTCGGGTGGATATTTTTTTAGTGCGGGCGGGTAGTTGGTGATTTTTTTTTTATGCGTGTGTGTTGTTATGGACATCAGAATGTTATATTAATCAGGCACTGGGGTCACCCTCGTTGTAGCTTAAAGCCCTGCCGGCAGTGTGGGCTTCCCTCCAAAAAGGCCACAGTCAGTGCATACACGTCTGCTGCAGTGTTAATGGCGCTGTTCTGCAGCGCAGCGTACTATAGCCTATTACTTGATGCTTTAACGGGTCGGGTTGCGGGTTAAATATCAATGGGTCGGGTCGGGTTCGGATTTGAATTGAAGTTATCCGCGGGTGACGGGTCGGGTTCGGTAGTCATCCTTAACAGGTTCGCGCGGGTGCGGGTTGGTAAAACTCGACCCGTGCAGGACTCTAATGCCAGGTACTGGCCCCACCACGCCCCTGATGGTAGACGATGTATAGATGGAAATAATCCTTACTGAAGATGTTTCATTGACAGCTCTGAGTGCCTCTGGCAGTACAGTTACAGTTACACTGTCACTATAATTGCCATAGTCAGATCCCAGCATCATGACGATCTCTAACGCCACTAGTTTGTCTGCTCTGGGCTGCCATAGCACAAAAATGTCTGCCTCCACAAATGAGGACCTCCTATGTGATCCGAAAAAGAAATTTCTGAGGCAAAGGAAAACAGCCTGAGATTTTCATTCCATAGATAATAATAAATAACATACTTAAGTATAATATTATATTAAATGTCTGTCAGTAAATCCCTGTAATTATTACACACTGTAGCTTTAAAATAAGAAAATTATATTATCTTAATTGAAGTGTATCATATCTTATCCTTCCTCTGCCTGATTATCTTATTTACCTTCTTTAAATAATGATTTAATGGCAAATATACTTATTTCATTCTGTTTTTTAGATTCATTTTTGCAGTAAATCAGTTTCTCTCTTGGTCCAATTTAATATTCACCTAAAAAATTCCCCTTGATAATTAATTAGAAACAAGTCAGCTTTAAGCTCCAGCCATATTATCATGGATCACGATTTTCATCTGTTAGATCAGGGCTCTGTAACCTTGGCGATGCGGCTCACCTAAAATGCTAAACAATTTGCTCTTGCTGTATTTTATATATTTATAGTGTGTTTGTTACTCATATTTCTTTGACAATATTAAAAACAATGCTCCTTCTGGTAAATTTCATAATAACTGCCGCTGACTCCTGCCTTTTCACCAGAATTTATATGACAGACCAACATTAACACTTATATATAGTGATTAGAAATAGGAACCATTTCTAAATGAACTTTTAAATCTAAACAGCACGTAGCAAACATACAAATAAGAGCAGGTTTATAGAGGTCTTTGTGGTCTTTCACAGAAAGATTTAAAATCGACTGAGCTGCTCTATTTAGACTCTAAATTAACCTAAAAGATCTAAATTAACAGGAATGCAGAAACATTTGTACGTAACTGCTTCTCTTGAGTGTTTTAAGTATAGTGGGACCTTTTCGTTGTAGTTTTTGTGTGCATTTTTTTTTTCTTGAATTGTAAATATTTGTTTATGTGTTTTGATCGATAGCTGATTGAAACTGAGACGTAACTAAAGTGCAGACGATCTTGTCCAGGATGCTCTTGTAACAGATTATTAATCTCTATGAGATTATTAATGGTTAAATGAAGATTTATTGAAGATAGGATGGAGAGTTATTTAGAGGGATTTCCACTGTAAATCAGCTCATCTATAGCATGGCAGTGGAGGTCTGAGGATTTGGGCTTGTAGTTTGCAGACCTAAGAAGTATGCTGTGATGGAGATGATGAAATAAACCATCATCATCAGCAGGAAAATGATAGAGATGAATGCGGCTGAGAACATGGAGAACAGCTATTTGCTTTCAGTGTTAAAAATAATGGAGGTATTGGTGATTTTTCAGCATCGTAAAGTTGTCCAGAAGATGTATTGCTAATGTGTTGGTGAAATGTTGTTTAGTTTGATAAGAGTCACTCTTTTCTTATACCTCAGTAATGAGAGTGTGTGTTTAGCTCTTTAACCAGGTCTCTACACCTGGGTGTAAACTCTGATCACTGACCTTCTGGCTCTCTGGGCGTCTGATCCTCTGATGCCTGCGGCCCATTCAGCAGCAGGTTGTCTCTTGTCCTACAAAGCCCAGATTTAGCATTTAGACACATAAGAATACTAAGAATTCAACCATTGAAACTGTATTCCTTACTGAGTCAGTCTGCAGGTCTGATAGAACGTCCCCATCGGAGGACAAATGCACCAGCTGGGACAATATTCAATTGTGGAGGGTAATCGGTAAGGAGTTAAATATGCTCCATGCCAGAGCTGTGGGATCGGGACCAGCATGCAGGGGCCCGAACTCAACCAAAACTGAGGTGTGGGCTGCGGGAAATTTATCATGGGTAAGTCTCCAGGAACTCTGCAAGCAAAATGGGTTGGAGGGATATTATCTAAGAGCCCATTATAAGAAGGTGCGGCAATTTGGAAGGGCAGTGGAAAGGAATAAATGGCAGGAAGAGGAGAATTCTGGATGGCTGCGTTCCACATCGGGTCCTGGAGGGGCGTCATCGGGTTGGGGAAGGAGTTACGTGTCCCTGTTGTGTTGATTTGAAGGCAACTAACTGTCCTTGTTAGTGTCCCTGCGCCTGAAGATGCTCTCCTGTGTTGAACCCCATAGGAACCAACCAGCTGCTCTTCAACGACCCAATGGCTCATCTGAGCAGCAGGTTCCAACGCTGGGTGGAGATCTTCCATCTGCTGGAGATGAGGCCTGTCTGTTGAATCCAGGGTGAACGGAGAGGAGGCCTCAGCTTCAGGCTGGGAACACGGACCTCCGTCATCCATGATGAGTGGAGGCACCGGCTCCATTGCTAAGCCCTTTTTGAAAACAGGTGGAAAAAAGTTTAAATTCCAGCATCCATCCATCCATTTTCTGTCATGCTTATCCCAAGTGGGGTCACAAGGGGTGCTAGTGCCAATCTCCAGCTGTCTAGTGGCGAGACAGGGGACCAGTCCATCGCAGGGCAACACAGAGACACACAGGACAACAAAAACCTTCACGCACACACTCACACCTAAGGACAATTTAGAGAAGCCAATTAACCTAACAATGTTTTTGGACTGTGGGAGGAAGCAGGGGTACCCCGAGAGAACTCACACATGTACAGGGAGACATGCAAACTCGATGCAGAAAGACCCTTAGGCTGGGAATCAAACCTGGAACCTTTTTGCTGCAAGGCAGCAGTGCTACCCACTGAGCAGCAATTCCAACAACTGAATAGAAATTCAAACTAACTTTGTTTCTAAGCATCATACAATATTACAGCTTCTTCTGTGTTGCAGGGGTTGTACTCTTATCTGACAACATACACCGACATTTAAGAGAAGAAAACAAAATAGGCAACAGCTTTCATCCATCGCACCCATGCACATATAAAAAAGTATTCAGACCCAGATATAAATGTTGTGTTACAAGCATGTTCTATATTTTTAGAAGGTGTTGGCAGAAGGAAACCTTTATAACATATATTATCTGACTTTTAAACACAGTACTTAAAGCTTTCTTCCAAACACAAACAAAATATGGAGTTTCTCCACAAATGAGAATAAGTAAAATCCTCAATTCCTTGCAGAGAAATACCTACGTGTTTCTTAAAACTTGTACATAGACAGCTAAGCAGATATTGTAAACCATTTTTGATTAATCCGTTTCCTCTGGCTTACCTTTTGCGCTTGGGAATAAAACCTCTTTAGACGACTCTGGATTCAACACTGTACCCCTTGGTCCTGCAGTCAAAAGTAAACAATTTTAGTTTGTTTTGACTCTTAGACTTTAAGCATTCCATCAACAGCTTCTGTAAAATTCAAGCTGAAAAACATTTTTGTTTATTTTTTTTATTTATTACTACCCCCCCCCCCCCCACCCCCCCCCACCCTTTTTTCCATTTCCACTACATTGTTGTTTATTTTCATGACTAAGAAAGGCATTTAGTCTGCTGTATTTAATTATAAATTTTTAAGTTATTTTACGGAAAATATACTTTTCTAAAAATAGTATTGTTATAAATCACACTATGAAAAAGAATAGTAAAGTATCTTGAAGCACGTTTAAGTTAGATCATTTTAAATTGAAGGAGATTTGCCCATTTTACAGCTGTACACCATTTCCCAGGATGCTTTGCGGCCAACCCGGAAATCCGCCCTCTCATGCAGGTTTGAATACGCACGTGGGATTCAGAACTAAAAGAAGCGATTTTACTGAAAGAAATTGGATTTTTCATACATTTAAAGTCTACTGGGCTTTATCTGAAGCAACAAAGCCTAAAAAACAAAAAACAAATTCTCGTCAAAATGTTTCTGCAATATTATGAAAATGAGAACGGAGACAGAGTCTACACTCTGAAGGTAAGCCTAGCTTCGTGTTTACAGGCTAACTCATTAGCATGTTGCTCTCGTTCACTACTTATTCCGCTTTAAACTGTTAGATGATACATTTTAAGATTATCTATTTCAAGGCACGTAAAAGGGATTAGTTTGAATAATAATTTGGACCAACAGAACACCTGGAGATGCTAGGTGCTATCGTGTATCAGACATGCAGCTCGCTTATCTTATTGTTAATTTGTTCTTGTTTTTTGTTTTATACTCTTTACTTTGCACGCAAACACGAAAACAACTCAATTTAGATCTGGAAAAACTAGTTCAGGTAAAAATCCGAACCACGATTTGTTGTCGTGCGTTTTTTCTTTTTTTCTTTTGTTTACTATTATAAGTTTTATATAATTTTATTGGATGTTTGCATTAAAAGATCAACTATAAGTAAGACAAAAATGTAAAAGTCTTGACAACATTTTAGCATCACTAAATACATCGTTTTATAATTTAATTACATATTAGATTATATGATTTCTGATATTTCAGTTTAAACCATAGTCCACGAATACAGCTTTTCTTACTGACTGGATTCATGTAGTTTTATGTGCGTTTATTTTATTTTTTTAAGCAAATATATTAAAAATGTTGGAATTAGTTTTATAAGCGTGGTATAATACTCCCCATAAGTCTGTATGATATTGTTATTAAAATTTAATTTCGACAGAAAACTATATGTATCGTGATAAAAGTTTCCGCTATGTTGTTCTGCCCTCCATGCAACAGATGAATAGCTAAAATGCAACAGATGCATCTATTAAAAGCAGCCCAAACTATTTCCCATTGCATTCAGTCTGGACTTTGACTAGGCCATTCTCAAACTCATATCTTTTTGATCAAATTTTTTTCTCCAGCTCTTTTTTTTTTTTTTTTTTCCCCAGTAGTGAGGATTGTTGCAGCTTGGATCAGTTATTGTAGTCCTGAAAATCATTCTGTAGTGTAATGCTGTTTTACCACCTTTCCTACTTATCGATACTTATCGTATCGATGCATCGATCAAAACGGCCCGTGATCTGAAGCATCCGCAAGATAATCGATTCAGATATATATATATATTTTTTTCCCCCTCTGGTCTATTTTTATCCATTTGCTCCTGTACATAATTCTTACTCCTGCTCTGCAGTGGCGCTAAAGTTATTTTGCCCTCCTACCTCGCTTCCTTTAGCCACCGCCCTCTTTCCGCTTGCACACACACTCACGTAAACACAGAGGCATTATTTTTCATTGAACGAGGTTTTCATAGGCATTGCTACTTCTGTTATTTGCTGTTGTTTCTTAAATAAAATGCATAACGATATTACAGCTTTCATTGATTTATTTAAAATTTTAATCACTGTCTAGCCCGTAAGGTAAAGAAAATTAACAAATTTATCGAATTGAATCGTATCGTGGTGTATTCTCAAGTATCAAAAATAATCGAATCGTTGGGTCAGGAAGTTGATACTGAATCGAATTGCCATGATGGGTGTGATTTACACTCCTAGTGTTACGCATGAAAAGCTTAGAGTTGAAATTCATATCATTTTGCATTTCTCTCATTTATGGCAAACATGTTCCTTTATGCTTCTCTCAGATTCTGGTTTGCGCATGCAATAGTTGTCATGGCAACAGATTGTCCAGCCTTGCTCTCTGTTGTTTTATCATGTTAACTCCATATACACTGGGTTCTTACAAGAGATGGGAAAACTTCAAAAAGCATAGACACATTTTTCTTGCTTAATTTGCATTTATTGACAAATAATTTTGTGACAAAGAAAAATTACTTGACAATTGATCAAAGACTCCTTATCCCTTTGAGTTAACTCTTAAGTAAACAAATTAAAGTTTTAGTATCCGTGTCTTGAGTCATACTTATGCTAAGTTTAATATTTGGATTTTTAACAAATTAATTTGTTTTCAAGGTCTTATCCATTGCTTCCTTAATGATGTTTTTCCACAGACGTCCTTTAATGTCCCGTGTTTTTTTCTCTCATTTTCCACCAACAGAAGGTGACACCCGATGGGCAGCCCACCAGCTCGGCCCACCCGGCTCGCTTCTCTCCCGACGACAAGTTCTCCCGGCACCGTGTGCAGCTGAAGAAACGTTTTGGCATCCTGCTCACGCAGCAGCCACGGCCCGTCCTGTGAAGGAGCCTCTACAGAGGATTAGATGATGGATCTGAGAGGAAAACAACAGAAAGACTGTCTGAGATGGATCAGCTGTAACATGGATTTTTGGAATGGAATGTTTTGCTTTTACGTATAATTATGTTGGTTTATGTTCTGAATAAAATGTGCAAATTATTTCCTCTTGGTTGTCTTTGTGTTTGCTGCCCCAACTAGAGATGGAAGATTTCATTATTCTGCTGAATCATACATTTAACAATGAAATGTTAGTACCTCAAAAATTGAAGATTTCTTCAGAAATAAAATACACCCCAGATATAACATCATTTTATAGTAACTCAGAAAATCTGAGTTTCCTATTCAGCTGTCATTGATTAGCTTCAATCATATTTAGTAAACTTTTTTTTGAGCAACAGACTAAAATAAATCCAAATAAAAATCAGAAGTTTATTAAAATTTGCCAGTAAGAGTCTCTTTTGTTCCATTTAAATTTTTAACTGCAAGATGCTGTGAACAATGCTGTCATTAAGTTTCTGCACATCTCAAGTTTACAAAGAATTTTTTTAAGCAAAAAAACGGAACCAATGCAGAGTGATCCAAAGAACTAGTTCTGGTATGATCCATCTTGCTTGTGCTGGTAGAAGTCTGGCAGCTAGTAGAATTTTATTATTTGAAAAAATGGAAATTGAATAAGGATGTCAAAATTAGACTAAGACTCAAATTTGTTTATCCTTTGGGGAAATTCTGGTTCCAGTAGCTTATATATATATATATGTAGAGAGAGAGTACAAAGAGTTAAAGTATGAGGCCATTAAAGATAAAAATACAACAGACAGTAAAAAGAGTATATATAGTATTGAAAATAAGTGATGTCCTGGATTCTTTAGATATACAAGTATCTGCACAGTAGAGAGCTAAGGGAAGAATACACACTAGTTTACTTAGGTTATTGCACTTCCATTGCAGAGATATACTGAATTTATAAAATAAGTAAACATTACTTAATATTTACAAAATAATGGATGACTGGAAGAAAGAGTGATTTATGGTATTTCATTACTGTTAATTGGTCTTGCAGTCATTTGTTAGACAGTCAATAGGTCCAGAGTTCACGTTTTAAAAGTCACCTTTTCATTATTAAAATGTTAAAAGCATAGCAATAGTTTTGGTACTAAATCTCTCTGAATGTTCTGTAAACACATTACAGGAGTAAATGAAATATTTTTATATGGAAAACTATTTTCTTTAAAGCGGTCTAACAAATTTTACAGGATTAGGGCCAATGAAGAACTAAAAAAGTTAACTGATTTTTCAATTTTAGTTCAGTATGAGAAAAATGTAAGAATTCTGACTTCAATCTCAGAATTCTGACTTCAATCTCAGAATTCTAACTTTAATCTCAGAATTCTCACTTTTTTCTCAGAATTCTGACTTTAATCTCAGAATTCTCACTTTTTTTTCAGAATTCTCACTTTTTTTCTTAGAATTCTGCAATAGCTTGGTGCTAACATGTATCTCAGCTGTCAGAATTCTAAGAAAAAAGTCTGAATTCTAAGAAAAAAATGTCTAAATTCTGAGATTAAAGTCAGAATTCTTAGATAAAAGTTAGAATTCTAAGAAAAAAGTCAAAATTCTGAGATTAAAGTCAAAATTCTGACTTTTTTCCCCATATTAAAGTGAAATTATATGTATAAGAAGCACTATAGCACAAAAACAAACTTGTAGAATCTAAATGACTGCATTACCCTTACTTCTTTGCGGTGGGGTCTTAACGACGCATGCGCAAGGTAGATGGAACGACGGCAAGGAAGTTGGGACCTAGGTGCCGCAGTCGCGTGCTGTTTTTTTTTTGGTGTGTCGTTAGGAATAAATGTGCGGAGAAACCCCCGGCAGAGATGCTGCTTACGGATAAAGATGGAAACGGCCACGTCTTGTAATGGAAACCAGAGGCTGGTATGTGTTCACAGTGGCGGGGGCGAACGGGGACTAATTTGAGCGGGGAAATTGTCGCTGTTGGAGAGTTATGAGGAGGTCCGGAGAGTTGACAGGTTATCTGCGGCGGGGCTATGCTAGTCTCACCGACTGAACCCTCCAGCCGTTACCGCTGCTACCCTCAGCCGAAACACCTGCTTATTGAAGTAATGAAACAAAAATTCATGATAAAATACATTTACACAGCGGCTCTGCTTGAAATTAAAAGCGGTACTCCATAATTAATTAAATTGTTTTAGGGATTTTTTGTGTGTTTCGGCTTTATTGCGGTAAAACTCGCCGCTCGAATCACAGCTTCTCCTGTGGAGCGAATGTGACCGCAGATATCCGGTCCGGACCCGCTGCTTATGGCTGCTTTATAACCGGTTCTGCTGAAAGGAGACCGGTTCAAGCCAGAATTGTTATAGCTAGCTTAATTGGCTTAGAATGGGAGATGTGTGGCGCGAGCATCACCATAGGAACCAATTTAACAGCATTAATCTATATATACCTATATATTTGTTAGTTTTAGGAGGTTTAGTGTATTATACCTGCACCTGCGTTGCTTAATATAGACCCAATCGACTTTACCGTAATAAGCCTAACAGCTGGAGGACACGTGAAATGCACAATTTGGCTGAAATGCAGAGTTAAAGGGAATATGTCCGGATTCAGATGCTTTTTTCACGGTTTTCTGCATCAGAGGCCTAAAGGGATTTGACAGCCAGCTGGGGAACAATACAGCACCCATTTATTAGAAGTCTTGAGAGTTTGACTGCAGCAGAGATAGGGCCTAAAGAAGCACACCTAGTAGTGCAGGAAAATTTTTTATGTTTAAGTTTTTATGTATGAAAATGTGGTATTAATGATAGGTTAAAAAACGAGAACAAAATGTCTTGAATCATCCTGCTCAGCTGTCAGTACATATTAGACCCCAGGCTTCTTGTTGTTGGGAGGCTTTGGTTCAGAAGGAAGTGTAGTCAGTCAGAAATGAGGGAGCTGATGGTTTATTGTCCTCCACCCTCCCAGCTCTGTACTAGGTAGGAAGGGCAGTCTGAAAGCCACATTCATCCTGATGTTTCACCCCTTAGAGATTAGTGGTGAAGTTCTAATCTGTCGATTTGTGATGAAATCCACTGTAAATCCATTATAACATAATAATTATAATCCTTCTTTAGAAATTAGCAGGCCTCTTTCTCTACAGAAACAAGAACCTTACTTTAATTTAGAAAATTTCCAAAAATGCTAATAAAAAAAAAGAAATGGAGTAATTTTGTTTAGCCTTCCCAGCGTTTTCTACTAGTAGCTTTATGTTCACACCATTCCCTAGTCTGAAGACCATCCCTAAGGCGTGGATAATTTGACGTGTCTCTACCCAGGATAAGTGGGCAATAAAATAAGCAAACATCTAAAGTATGTAAAGCCAAACCGAGCAGCAGTCATTAAAACCCAGCTCTCTGTTACAGCAGTTTGAATCAGGCCACCATAGCAGAATGACTGTTAGATGGACCAGCAGATTTTTGGTCGAGATTAGCCTGTTTTTGTTCTTGTGTCGGTTGATACGTGCACAAGTTCGCAGAATCATTAGTGCAGAGACCTGCAACCTTTAAAATTCGAAGAGCATTTTGCCCCAAATCCTGCATAATCAAAGTAATTTAGAGCCATAAATGTTGCATGATTAATGATACTGCCACCTGTGGCCAAAACACAGAACTGCAGCCCTCTCTGCTCATGTTCGTTCTTATTGTTTTTTTTTTTTTTTTCCACCTTACATGGAGTTGTTAGTAGTTTTTGATTTGGGCTTGATGCCGGTCACTTCTGAATGTCCAGATAACCCATACTGAATATGCATGTCACTACCCAATCCATACAGGTAGCTCATTGCGCATGTGCAGCCAGATATACATCCGGGTCGCCCTCGATTTTACTTCGTAAAATAGACCTATATTAAGTTTTTCCCTCCTTTAAAAATAGTAAGCACACTAAACTATAATGTTTTAAATGTTAATAATGTATTTCCTGAAATAATAAATGCATTAAAATCCTTTCTTTTTTATCACCCAATTTCTACCACAAATGGAATCCTATGCTACTTCTGGGAGCTAACTTTTTCGGCATTGGTTTTAAAAATACATCTAGTCTATTTAAGCTTTCTTTTTTCATTTCTTATTAAACCTATGGTACATCGTGTTTACCAGATCAGACCCATTAAACATGGATGCGCTCGATGTCACATCCACCAAACAGCGCAGGAACTTCTGACCCGAAGTAAATTCAGGAAAACAGGCTTAAGATGGAACAGTGCTGAGCCACTGAGGTGTAACACAGCTCATCAGACGATGTTTTAGTCAGAAATGGTCTAATAGAAAGGATATTGTTTTGTAAAAATGTACATAATATCTCCTTTATCAGAAAATAACCTATTATTTTTGTTAAATATCTGCGGTAGAAAAAACTGTTGCCTTTTCAAACCATCAGATTAAATGTATTTTTTGGTTTTAATACAAAGATAAACATGAAATGTCTCTGTGATTTTCTTCAATAGGATGTTAATTGATGTGTAAAAAAAAATAACAGCAAAAAATATAAATCTAAATAATTCATTTTTTTTCTTAAAATAGGTGCCATGTTCTTGAATTGAAGTAGAAACACTTATTCCATTGGCAAATCCTCTCAATTACCTACTCAAAATAAAGGTCAATTAAGTTAATTAAAAACATTTAGACTTAATTCTACGTCCTTTTTGCAGTGTAGGCTACTGACAAAAATATATACTGTCGTTCTGGTAGTTTAATTTCCTTCTGTTGTGAAAATTAATTTCTAACCCACTAAAGCTTCTAAGACTTGTATTTGTTTTTAAACTGTGTTCAAAACCATTAGTTGGCTTATTGATCATTTTTAGTCAGTATTAAGAGCCATATTAGAGGGTCAGAGAGCCACAGGTTGCATACCTCTGCTTTAAGGTCAGGTGAAGAGCATAAATATATGCTCCCTCTATTTGCAATCCTTTGTTAGTGTTGTTTAAACTGACATTTGTCTGATATTTGTTGTCAATGTGTCATTTTTTAAAATGTAAATATAGGAAAAGAAACCAACATGTCTAGCTTGTAAAGTCTTGTTTTTTTTTTATGTAAAGCTCCTATAGGAGAAAGGCAACAATCACTAAATCATGGGACTCTATTTACATTTGATCCCCTTTTTTCCTTGTATTTTATTTTTTTTTAGCTCAAACTCATCCAGAAATGAACCCAACCTCTCTGACTCTCAAATCTACCTTTGTTTTCCCCCGGTGAGGTGATTTTTCTGCCTGAACGTCTTGTCCTCCACACCCTTCCTTCTTTAAGAATTGAAGGACCTGGAAAAGTTGTTTTTCTTCAATAGAAAACCTGCCTTGCCTCTGGATGCAGAGTGAAAGCTGGCGCTCTCCAGTACAACCGGTTAGAACCGCTCTCCTTTTAATTATTAAATTATCATCCAAGTCTAAAGAAAGAGAGACGGGAGACAGAAAAACAAACACCTCAGCTGTGTGCTCTGCTCTGTTTAGCTCTTCCTCCTGGGTTCTCATGTACATTAATACATGGCTTTGCCCCCGTGGGACATCGGGGACATCGGTGCGACTCATTCTGGAGGTTTCTTTCTACCTCAGTCACTGGATGTGGTCAGAGGATGATCCCCTCTATTAGAAGCCATCCACCAGACGCTGTGGTTTAGTTTTTATTGGCTGGAGGTTGTTGTTGGTGTTTTATCACATGGGATGGCATGTGCACGTACCGTGAGCAATAAATGTGACATTTCTCCGGTTCTGCTGGAAGCTGCTGGTTATGGTTAAACAGAGGAGTTGTTGTTGAAATCTTATAAAAAAAACACATAACACAGCTTGCTGGTCATGATAGAATTAGAGAAACGGGTGAATGCAGTTAGCTGGACAGCTCTTCAGCTGCTCATTTTTTCACATATAGTGAAAATAACACTCTTTTTTTTTCCTTCTCTCTGTTTTCTCTCCTTTTCCCTACATCCCTCATGTTCTATCCCTTTGATTAAAATATTTTAAAGGTGTTTTAATGGGGCATGGTTTATGTGTGACAACTTTGTTTACTTCATTGGCAGGCAAACATCCCAGCAACTCTTCAGCAATACCTCCTACAGACGTCCTCATGTTGTCATTAAAAGATTAGACCAGCATCTCTCTGGAAATGATCCCATTTTGTCCAGATTTAGAGTCTAATTTGGTTCAGAGGAAGGAGAAACTAAAAACCAAACTAAAAACAAGCAGTTTGCCTCGATGGAGTATTTAGTTACCAAAGGGAGAAACCATAGAGGTAGCTGTTACCTCTGCATCAGCTGGGAGATAGCCTAGCTGAGGCCAGCACAGTGCTGCCCCTTCCCTCTCCCTGCATCCCGCATCCACCCTCCCTCCCTCCTTTTCCTCCTTTCTTTCACACAAACCTCTGTAAGCTAGCTGCCATGTCGTCTGTCCGCTTCACGGTGACGCCCACCAAGGCCGAGGACCTCCCCGGGCTGTCCGACACATCGCCCGACATCAGCTCCCGCCCGTCTGCCCACGTCCGATTCGGCTCCAGGGAGAGCATCAATCGGAGCGACGCGGTGAGCGAGGCGTCGGCAGGAGTGACCACCACTGTGTCAGGAGCGGGAGGGAACGACACGTCGGATCAGTGCAGCGTGGACCAAGGTGAGACGCAACCGACTCCTCACAGGCATCATCTCTGATGTTTGGTTTTCAGAACACGCTGGTTTGATTTAAAACTTTTATATGAGTTAGAAGCTCTGCTTTAAGGAAAGACTAGGTAAGGAGACCTGGAGGCTTGTTGGTATTTTATAACAAGTTTAAATCATCTCTAAATCAGAACTCACCCATGATCCTTATTTTTTAATGCTGTTGTCTAATTATATCACCTTTTAGCATCAGGGGAAACACCTGACAGTAAGTTGGTGATTGCTGCAGCAGTGATGAGCTGATCCTTCTCTACTGATGTTTTCCCCTGAAATCTGCTTGAAAACTTTTTACGCAGCTTTTTATCTTATAACCTAAAATATCAGAGTTTTTTTCTGTATTATTAGACCAACAAAAGTATTTAATAACTCTAAATGGGAAGGTAAATGTTGCTGTTTTTCTTTACAAATAACAAATCTTAAATGTGTGGAGGGCATTTGTACTTTACCCAAGGCTGCAGCTGTTGATTAATTTAGTAGTAAATTAATTTAACTGTTAATTCTCTGTTAATCTAAAACAGAACATCTTTTATTAAATTAACATTCCTGTTATTCACATTTTAAATGAAGTTCCTTAGGCAAAAACAAATAAAAAATATACAATATACATACATATACATTTAAATATATAGAGAAAATGAAGATTTTTTTCATCTCAAATGGAAATTGTTTGTATTTTTTGTTAAAATGTGTCTTAATTGTTGCTGTAATAGGTGATTTTTCAGCCAGTCTGTTTACTATTTTAACAGATACTATTACCAAATTAGTTAACAATTATTTTAATAATCAAATGATTCGATTACTCCTTTCAGCCTATTACAGCTCAGTTGCCTGCCTTTAATGTAATCAATTTATATGATTTCATCAAATTAAACCCAACTCTTCTGTGAATGTATAACATTTTAAAATCAATATTGATACCCAAGAAAATATCTGCTTCTTGATACTAAAAGCATAAAAGTTGACCTGTTTTAATCTCAACATGTAAAATGTTTCCTAAACAGAATCTAAGCTGCTAGTTAAATCAGATTTTTAAAAAGCAAACAATATCATGGAGGGCGCACAACAAGACAGACAGGTCAAGGAGGAAGTGGAGAACAAGTTGGGCTGAAAAAATGATAAAATTCAGGCTTTCATTATGACAAAGGGTTGTCCCTGCAGCAGGACCGGAGAGTTGCTGGTTACAATAGATTATAGATTAGAGCATGAGTTCACCTTTAAGCTGAAAAACCAACCCTAAAGATGCAACTAGAACTGCAACCAGGTAGTTTTAGATCATAACCTTTGGCCTAGTCAAAGTACAGAGCAATATCCAATTCAGACTGGAAAAGAAAACCTAAAATAGCTTTCTGCAGCTGCTGTCATTATTTTTAGATGGAGGATTTAAAGTCGTTGGGAAATCACATTTAAATGTCAAATCATTCTGGCTTAAACATATATATAAATGTACTCTTTATCAGACCATATTGTCCCAAAACTTGGAAAATTTTTGTTTAAAAAAATAATAATCTTAAAATCTGCGTTTTTTTTTTTTCCATTAATTTATGCAGGCCAGTTAGTTATACATCAGCCTGTACAACTATATTCGGCCAATCATATATCAGCGGACATCTGTCAATCTTATTTTTTTGGTCATAGCATCTTGATTCATATGTCGCTTCATGGAGGCTTCAGCTTTTAGTCTGTAAAATACTACACTACATTTAATGCAAACTGACTGCATTAAAAGAGCGCTTTACATGCTTGAAGCTGTAAGGAAATCATGCTTAAATGTCAAATCATTCTGGCTTAAACATGTATATAAATATACGCTCTATTTATTTTTTCGTTATTTTATGCAGGCCAGTTAGTTACACATCAGCTTGTACACCTAAATTTGGCCAATCATATATCAACGGTCATCTGTCAATCACATTTTTTCGGTCATAGCATCTTGATTCATATGTCGCAGCTAATATACGCTACAGTTGAAATAAGAATAATTTCCTTTCCCATTGAGTTCCGTCCCAGTGTTCACGGGGATGGACGTCTGTGTCTTCAGCAGGCGTGGAGCTAACAGAACTGGCATGTCATGTCCCTACTAAAACAGATGGGAAGCAAAAAGAACAGAAACACATCAAAGATGCTCTCCAAAACTGTGGATATCCAAACTGGGCTTTTATCAAATCAGCAAGGAAATCCAAAAGACTCGCAACAGAAGACAGCGATGGAAAAATTAAGCGCAAAAACATCACAATCCCTTATGTTGCTGGAGTGTCTGAAAAGCTCAAGAGGATTTTCTCCAAACACAAGATCCCAGTACATTTCAAGCCAAACCAAACCCTTAAACAGAGGCTAGTGCATCCTAAAGATAAAACCCCCAGACCGAATATGAGCGGAGTGGTATATGCTGTTCAGTGCAGCGAGGAATGCTCTGATCTTTATATTGGAGAAACCAAACAACCGCTCCACAGACGCATGGCCCAACACAGAAGAGCGGCCGCCTCTGGACAAGACTCCGCAGTACACCTACACCTTGTGGACAAAGGACATTCTTTTGAGGACCAGAATGTCCATATTCTGGATAAAGAAAATAGGTGGTTTGAGAGGGGCGTGAAGGAAGCCATCTATGTTAAGAGAGAAAAACCAACTTTAAACAGAGGTGGTGGACTCAGATTCCAGCTTCCAAAAACATACAATTCAATCATAGACATGATCCCTTCCAGATATCACCAAACCCCCCACCCCATCACAGAGGAACGAGGGACCTACCCGCTCCAGCCGGTGAACAATACCTCCTTAACGACCGACCCTTAACAATCATAGACAGGTTTCAGGTATTACAGGAGACAATCCCCCCCTTAATGGCAAGCCCCCCTTTAACGACCGACCCCTAGAATCATAGACAGGTTCAGATATTACAGGCTAACGATGGAACTAAACGACCCATTCATCGGTTACCATTTGCATGTTTCCAGGCAATACAAGGCCTTGTCCATATAAGACTCAAACTCACTGCGGATCCAGACATTTGAATTGAGAAAGCTTCCTGGAGAGGTGGCGAAACGTCTTCAAATCTTGAAAACCAAGTCCAGAGGATATTTTTTTGAATTTTTACGGAATGACTATGACCTGGATGACTGAAAACCTTCATCAGCAACAGAACTGGCAGCGTTGCGAGGCAAGGGCTCAAACATGTACGGCTGTAAGCCTTCTACACCAAACCAAGGTTCTGCTGCCCTGGTGTCCTCTTCCACTACATCTTCGTCCCTGCTTTCCTCCTCTAAATAAAAAAAGTATGATGGAGGAGACTCATCCACGACCTCCGACACAAAACTCTCCTCCTCTTGCATGTTTCTGCTGTCCATAGCCTTCCTTCACAGTGTCGTTTCTAAGTCACCAATTTAGTGCTACTTGGTCCCAATGGAATTTCCCATTGGGAATCTGCTTCCGACAAACCAATCAAACTTGCTTGTGAACCTTCCGCTACAACAATCCCGCCCCCTTGATAAACAACCAATCACATTCACTCTATTCACTCGTATAAAGTCGGACATCACTCGGGAGAATTTGGAAATGCAACGGATGAAACACTCAACGCTATTGACATTTGTATTAACTTCCTGGATGGGAAGCAAAACATCGTCAAACTTGAAACAAATTCCACTGGATTGTTTTTTAACTTTCTTAGAATGACTATGACCTGGATGACTGAGAATCTTCACCAGCAGATTGAAACAATGAGGCCTTATGGTTGCACTGCGTTTAATTCATTTAGACCAGAGAAAACAATGCCTAGCACCAGTTCATCCCTTATTTTAAATATTTTATTATCTGAAGCTGTTATGACCTGGAGCTTAGCATCCCAACAGAGTATTAATATCTGGAGTTGGAAGGTGATTAATGTGGAAAAGTCTATGGGGGCGGGATTACTAGTGCTACACGGTGTAGGTTATATTTTCACATCTGCTCAAATATTAGTAATTTTCCTGCATGGTTTTAAGTGAAATGTTGCTTTTAGCGTCATTTAGGTTTCCATCTGTTCATCATCAGACAGAAACTGTTCTTCTTTACTCAGCAGCATTGGCAGCTGTTTAGCTTCGTGTTTTCACCGGGAAAGCCTTTAGTATTGATGCTGTGGGGCTACTGGCTTTAGTAGGGTAGCTATTTTTCACAGATCCTGCAGAGCTGCTTGTTTCATGAAGCTGTGGAGAAACTCTTTTTCCTCCTTGCTAATTTGAGTCAACAGTTGGCAAGCTGAGGACAAAACGCTGCTATTTTAAAAGCAAACAGGAATAGCCACGCTGGTTCACTGGCTCAGGAGGATGTTACCGTATTAGCACACTGATCCAGTTAAGCATCTACGCTGTTAGGGGGATGCCCTGCGCCGTTTAATAAGCTTCCATAAATAGACATCGAGACGGTTAATCTGACTCGGGGCTCCTTCTCTACAGCCCGTTCATGTTTCTGTCTCTTTTATCAAAGATAAAAATGCTGAGAAAGCAATGCAGCTGAGTCAGAGTTTTTACAGAAGACGTCACGGTGTACGGTTCAGCCGTTATTTCCTCGATGATTCATTTTGTTTGACAGCATCTCTGTTAGCCACTGATGCTGATATGTGTTTAGAGACGACTACGTCTGGTTTAAGATGAATGCTGCTTCAATGGATGCTGATGAATAAACCACCTCTGCATGTTCAGGTGCTCCCCTCTGTTTTGGAGCTCTGACAGAGATGAACAGCTGGGTCGCCTCTACGGTTCAGACACTTCAGCAGCTGTGGCTCTGGAAGGGAAACGGGTTTACCTTTTATTAATAGACAAATGCTTTATTTTTTAGACTTTAGCCTGCAGTTTCAAAGTGTGCACTGGTAGTATCTCTGGAAGAGCGCGGCTAAAAATGATTTGACTTCAGGTTCTTGTGTTTGACAAAGTCAGCAAATAAAACGCAGAGAAAAAATGTGCAGCAGTTATAACAATGTTCGTCTTACTTTGTGGAATTTTACCCAGTTTCCATGTGTGAGCACTTTATGTCAAACGAAACTCCCTTTTTTTTGGGAACTTCTCTTTTCAGATCCTTCAACTTGTCTTTGTTTTATGGTGCCCCCCCCCCCCCCCCCAGACATTACAATATATGATTTTTTTTTTTTTTAACAATTTCTATGTATGATACAGCTGCAAATAAGTATTTCATGCATTGGAGTAAATCAATATTATAATTTGGTAAAGTAGCCTTTGTTTGCAATTACAGAGGTCAAATGTTTCCTGTAGTTTATTCCACCAGGTTTGCACACACTGCAGGAGGGATTCTGGCCCACTCCTCCACATAGATCTTCTCTAGATCAGTCAGGTTTCTGGTCGGTTGCTGAGAAACGCAGAGGTTGAGCTCCCTCCAAAGATTCTCTATTGGGTTTAGGCCTGCAGACTAGTTAGGCCACACCAGAACCTCAATATGCTTCTTCCAAAGCCACTCCTTGGTTATCCTGGCTGAGTGTTTCGGGTCATTGTCGTGTTGGAAGACCCAGCCTCAACCCATCTTGTGTGCTCTAACTGAGGGAAGGAGGTTGTTCCCCAAAATCTAGCAAAAACATTTCCCTGATCATCCTCTCCTTAATACAGTGCAGGCGCCCTGTCCCATGTGCAGATGCTACCACCCCCATGCTTCACAGTAGGGATGGTGTTCTTGGGATGGTACTCATCATTCTTCTTAGTGGATTTATGACCAAAAAGTTCTATTTTGGTCTCATCTGACCACATTACTTTCTCCCATGGATCCAGATTGTCATTGGCTAACTAAAGACGGGCTGTGACATGTGCTGGTTTATGCAGAGGGAACCTTTCTTGCCATGCATGATTTCAAACCATGAAGTCTTGGTGCATGGGCCTTCAATGTTTTCCAGTCTATTGACCCCCAAACTGATGGCGAGATGGAGCTGGGACCCCCTAATTATATATATGGTATGAAACTATGTGATATAAATCTGGTCCTATAGTCACTCTATTACAGATGGAGTCATGTAAAGAAAGTAATTTCTCCCTGGGATTATTAAAGTATTTCTGATCCTGATTCCTGGTTGATGGGACAGGTGTTGTGAATGAAACGGTGCCCAGCTTGAAAGAGCTCCTGTGTGTTGTTGAATGTGTGCAATAATAATTGAAAGACATCTTCTTCCTCCATTTATCTGTTTACTACAGTGTGTAAAATTAATGTTAATGTGAATTTATAGACATTTAAATTAGTGGAAAACAGCGCAGGGATGAATATGAAAAAAAAATTCTAAGAAACCAAAACTTTCGCGACCACCATGCAGTACCTCCTGTTCAAGACCTCTGTCTTAGTGTATTACCAACAGTAACCATGGAAACGGTGGTCCCAGCTCTCTTCAGGTAATTGATCAGCTCCTCTTGCGTATTTCTGGGCTGATTTCTCACCTTTCTTAGGATCATTGAGACCCCATAAGGTGACATTTTGCATGGAGCCCCAGTCTGAGGGAGACTGACAGTCATGTTTAGCTTCTTCCATTTTCTAATGATTGGTCCAACAACTTTTTTCACCAAGCTGCTTGGTAATTTCCTCATAGCCCTTTCCAGCATTGTGAAGGTGTACAATTTTGTCTTTAGTGTCTTTGGACAGCTCTTTGGTCTTGGCCATGTTAGTAGTTGGATTCTGGGGTGGACAGGTGTCTTTATGCAGCTAACGACCTCAAGCAGGTGCATCTGATTTAGGAGAATAAATGGAGTGGAGGTGGACATTTTGAAAGCATGCAGCATACTAACAGGTCTTTAAGGGTCAGAATTCTAGCTGATAGACAGGTGTTCAAATATTTATCTGCATCTGTATCATACAAATAAATAGTAAAAAAATCATACATTGTGATTACTGGACATTTTTTTAGATTATGACTCTCCCAGTGGGCATGCACCTACCCCTCCATGATTTCTAAGTGGGAATAGCAGGGTGTTCAAACACTTATTTTCCTCACTGTATATCATTAATAAATTACGAAGGATTAAAGTTGGTTATATTTATCAGAGAGGTGGAGGCACAGAGGTGTCAGAAGGAGAAGTAGTTTCTCGAAGTCATGTCTCTGCCAGGCTGTGACAGACTGTATGGTGAAGCTTGAACCATAAAACCATCCTGTATCAGAATGATAGGAATGCTGAATATTTTGACATCAGTCAAACTGATCCTCAGTATGAGCTTTGGATTGTTTTGCCTCTTCTTTCTCGACTCGCTTGGCAAAAATGACAGCATTAGAGCAAATGTTACACAAGACTCTCAACTAATCCAAATGAGTAACTTTTTTTTAATCAAATCAAACACAACATTACCAATGGATGGCGAATGGAATTGTAAATTAACAAGAATTCGATACACATCACATTTTATAAAAGTAAGAAAATTACATTGATAAATATTTGTTACATTTAAAACCAATTTTGCCATTTAAAAAAAAAAAACTATATACATAGTCTGTTGAAATATCTAGATATTTGAAAGATTCCTGTTGTTTTGCGACTGAATTCACTAACGAATCGGCAAAGTTACGGCCAATGGCAATAGAAGAAAAAGACGCTAATATCATCCAGCAGATATATCGATCCATCTCTGATCAGAACTGCTTTAAATCTTCTTAGCTTTCAGCCTCTGTCCGAGGAAGGAATTAATTAGGATTAGAAATTATGGCAGTCCTGTTTTGATCATGCTAGCGGTGCTTAATGTTATGAAACCATTTATGTTTAGAAAAATAATTCACAGCCTGTTTTACAGTCCACTCCCTTTCATCTGGTATCAGCTCCCTGTCTTCCCTCTTATTAGCAATGAATCAGTTAAATCTTGATTATTAAAGTTAAAGTTAGTTACTTGTCATCGAATTACAGATTCTATAAATTGACCGTTACTGGATTTTAACCTAAATTGTACAATATCCTTTTACATTTTTCATTTAAGATGAAAAACCTTGATAGGTTGGAACTACTGTATGCTCCTTAATAAATCTAGGTTTAGCTTCACCTTTTTTAAATTTAATGAAAAATCTCCTATAAAGTACTTTTTGCTGTCTGATGAAATTTTGCAAAATAATAATGTCCTGAATCCCTACCTTCAATAAAAATTTTTTAATATTAAGGTTCTGAAAGATAAATCATTGTAATTTGGTCAAAGTTTTTGAAAATTGATCTTTGCGTTTGAAACAGAAACCTTACTTTTGTAGGAAGAAATCTGCCGCCATGATACATCATTGGACTACATCTAATTTCTCTCTTTTTTTTCTTTTTTTTTGCCGATGCAGCAAAAATTGCTTTTGCTGCTTTTAGCTGCAGGAAGTCCTGCTCCCTCTAAACTCAGTGAACCCTGCTGTTTTCTGGCTTCACAGTTGCAGCTACTGCTGGTGGCTAAATATCTGCCCTTGTTCAATGTTCAGCTTTAGGATTAATCCATCAATTTTTCAAATGAAACTAAAGTGATTAACTGATTATTAGGAATTATTTTCAATTAATAAACTAGGGTTTATAGACCCTTAAACATGCCATTTGCTGAAGAAGAAAAAAACAAAACAGAGGAGCAGTAGCAGCTAAAGCTGTATTCCCCCCAGAACTCAATTTAGTTGCATAAGTTCAGCTTCATTTTGTCCAAATTCTATAAAAACAAACAAAAATATCTCCTATTAAGTACCTTTGCTTTACGATTATTAGAAAATAAAACAGTTTTATCGACTAGCACACTAATGGTTACGATTGGTCCTCAAAACCAGCATTGTGAGAAGGGGACCTTTAGTAGTCGTGATTTCTAGCAGTTTAATTAATGAGTCAATAGATTGATAGGCTTATTGATGACTAAATAAGATTAAAGCCAAAAGAAGGATCACTTATTTACTTTATTGTTTTAAGAAAAAAACAAAAACAAAAATATATCTTATTACAAAGGTGATCCATGCCATTAAAAGGGCTTGAAAAAGCAAAAAAGATGAAACAGGGGCCAGAAACAACAAATGTTTTTAAATTATTGAGAAGCTCATTGACTGTTTATGAGCAGATCTGAAGTTCAGCATCAGAGTCTGGAAACATAGTTTCTCTACTATTGATGTGCAAAGTTGTTTAGATGTTAGATGTAGCAGACAGACTGTCTTTATGAGTCTTCTAGAGATATTTCAGCTCTAACCGGCTTTCTCCAGTTCCCCTTGGTGGTTTTAATGGGACTACACCAGGAAAGGTGCAGTTCTGTGAGCCTGACTAAAGCCTGAGAGCTACAGACATGTCTGAGAATCTGGGCTGTCATGTTCAGCAGGTTCACCTACCAACACACTCCAGCAGCGTATCTGCTTGTTTTTTTTCTCTCTGTCTTGCAGTGAGATGTCACACACTGATTGTTCTTGTTTTTCACCAAACGCTGCAGCGTTCTTGTTGTATTTTAAAGAAAAGCATTCGTCAAAATGTCCTTCCTACCGCATTTCCTCTCACTAATGTGACCCAAGGCGACTGCTGGCGTTAGCATGAGGGAACACAGACAGGGAAGTGATGCTGCTGAGTCAAGTGCTGCTGTTGGAGCTGGAAGTGGCTCGGTGACGGGGGAAGCCTGAATTAGAACGACAGCAATGATGATGATGATGATGATGATGAAGTGTACTTCGTTGGGTCATATTAAAGTTTCAGTACTGTCTGTGTCCTTATCTCTCTGTTCTGTTGCTCAGGTGATGGGAATTCAAAAAACTCCAGTGTTTACATCAACAACAGCCATGGGATGGACGATGACGACTTCTACGACAGGAACTTGGCCTTATTTGAGGTTCGAAAGCAACCAGTCACTCCATCTGAAATGTATTTAGCGTTTTAAATGTTTTTGTTTCATGGCAGCGATTGCTGATGCTAACAAGAATAGAAATGCTGGCCGTTTCTCAATTCACAAGAACGCGAGTATGGACTAATGTCCACTCCAAGTATGCTCTTGAGAAGAACACAGGAAAGTGTGGACTCTGGGAGAACAGGAGCTCGCCGCATAAATATGGGTCAACCGGAACAGAAGCGTACTCGTGACTTCACCACACGCTCAGCTCGTCTGGAGCTGCATTTCACCTCCTGTTATTATTAGTCTTTAGATAATAATAAATTCTGACTTTTTTCATTTAGTGAGGAACTAATTAACACAGTCAGATATCGCCATGACTTAAATCGCCATCAGAGCCAGTGGTACTTTTAAACACGGCTATGCCGAGAGAGGGCTGCTGCAGAAGGGCTGCGGTTAGCCCTAGCTGTCGTTAGCCTCGGAGCTCCGCTCTCAACTTCGGATTTTATTTTTTAAATGACGCATTAAATCGGTAGATGGGACATAGAGTGACGCTTAAAGGTATAATATTCTCGCCTCAAATGATCTTAAAACGTACTTTTATTGAACAACAGCATCAGAAAAGAAGAACTTTTAACTAGTAATTGGAAGCTGCTGCTGCTGCAGCAGTGCATGCTGGGACAGCTGTCAATCTCAAGAACAGACTCTGATGCATGAAAGCTCTGATGCATGCTGGGTAAATAGGGAGGGGTGAGAACAACATCCGGGGACTTTGTCTGTTCTCGGCCTTCTTTTTATTGTGAATTGGAACAGTACTAGGGCTGAGGCTGAGGACGTTTTACGAGTACGTGAGGAAGCACAAGTACACATATTGAGAAACGGCCGCTGTTTTATTTACCAAACCTCAGCTGAACGCTGGTGTGTTTTTAGCTTATATAGATTAGTTTTTTTCTCCTGTTTTCCTCCTGCTGATTCTTTATAACTTGCTTATTCTCAGTTCCTGCTCTCTTTTCTTTTCAGTCTCCTGTTTTTATCTTGCGATCCTCTTTGTTATCCTCTCAGTGCTTTCATCTCACTCTTCTCACGCTCTTACATCTCCCGTTGCTTGATAACCAACAGGAAGAGATGGACACTCGACCCAAGGTGTCTTCTCTCCTCAACCGCCTGGCTAACTACACCAACCTGACGCAGGGGGCGAAGGAGCACGAGGAGGCCGAGAGCATCGGCGAGAAGAAGAAACCCAGCAAGGTGCTAAACTATGCCTTTTATTATTACACATCGTTTTTAAATGTAACAGAGTTTACTATGTTATAAAAAAACAAAAGAATTGAGAATAAGATGTCAAGATGAAACACTAAGGTTTCAAATGTACTTTGAGATTACATATAGTGTGAACCAATCGTCCTGATGATGATCTATTTTAAAATGAGCTCATTGTCCGTTCCCGTCTGCATGGGTCACTGAGTTTTGTCTAGACGAATCATATCAGCAACTCAAAGTGCATCAAGATGTGAACTCAGAGTGCACGGAGGTTTCTGACGATACGCCACGTGCAGCAGAGATAAGACAATCTGTTTTGGCCATTTGTAGGATTTCCAGCTCAGATTGAAGCCTGGCTGGCACTATTTCCCATCAGATAGCGGGGGGGTTTAACCAAAGCATCTTTATCTTCCCTTCTGGTTTTTGTCCTGTTTTCAGTACAAGCATCACCAGACGTCTGCTGTATTAACAGATTAGGTTGTATCTGGAGCAAATTAAAACTGAATAAAAAGCTTAAGTTGTTCGTTTTATAAGTGAAAAATACATGATTTGATGTTTAACACAAGCATATGATAATAAATCTGCTTTAATTTAGAGGATTTTAGCTTTTAAAGCCATACTGCGGACTTTGTGACCTAAAGAGTTGATGCATTTGAGTTATTTTAAATGATTCCTTAGGCCAATAGTCAACAATTGACACTATCAATGCACCCCTCTTAAAATACAGACTGTGTGAGTTGGGAGAAGACGCGCCATCATTGGCCAGGTCATGTGACCTGGAAGCAGATGTGTCTTTATTGCCGCAGGCTCTTATATAGTCGTGGAGCTAAGGCTTTTGCTCTACTATTTTTCTGCCTGCTCTACTACTGGTCATAGCTGAGGCAAGGAAAATCTTTAAACCTTCTGATGAGGCTTAAAAGAGGAAACATGAAAGGGATCGTGAGCAAGGAAAAACAAGAGTTGGCCATGGAAAGGAGTTTGTTCGTTGACGAAGGCTGTTTGAAGAAGCCAGATGTAACACCGATTCTTTTTTTTCTCAACTTCATTATTAGACTGGTTAACACTTTGCTCCTACTGTACAGTCATATAGTTTTATTATTACTTTTGATGCTTAGTAGAAGCAAAATACGGGAAGAGAAAGCTAGAAGGCTACAAACAACAGCTAACCGAGACATCCCGTCCAATCCGGTGGCTCTTCAGTGGAGCTCCGCCGCTGGTCCTCTGCGTCACTTGGCGAGATCCAGCCTGCCACAGCATTGCTTTCCAGAGAGCAGCAGCATTTCTCATACCCTCTGAGATCAACTTAGACGCCTAGTGCCATCCCTGATTAAAAGACACAGGAAACTGGATGGCTATCTGTTAGTTGACCTTAGTGACAGTGCTGTGGCGGTAGTGACTATTAGGGGTGCCAGACATGAAAGTTACAGGTCTAGTGCCCCTAGTGGCCAAAAGTTACACGGTGTGCCTTTGAAAGCCTTTTTAAATCCCCTTTTAAATCATGACGAAAGCTAAAGTGGAGGATGTTCTTTTTCTGGGTGGATCATCAAAATAAGTGGTCCTCCTAATTGTCAATCATTGTGGTGATATGTTTACGTAAGGCCGTCCTATGTACTCGTCCACATTTTCACTTACCTTGAAGAAATGGCTGCTTGAGGAGAATTACCTCCCCTCTTGCACACAGATGAGAAAACGGATTGAAATATGAACGAAAAGGGATCTTTTAAACATATTCTCAATGTTTTCATATTTCTTACGCATGGATGCCCTGAAGTTTAAAGTTTTGGTGGACAGATGAATTTGAACGAACACGACTTTACTTGTATGGAGCCGATGTGCTAGAGTCAGTGTTCGATGAATATAATCTCTGCTCAGTGGATGGCCTTTCCCACTTTTGCTATCAGCACCATTCTATAAATAATCCAGACAATTAAAAGAAAATCCCAAAAAAATATCTAAAATAAAAAGATGTCTGTAGCTGCTTTTTAAAGATTAGACTTAGGAGAACAATGTCTCTTTATTTTTATTTCGGAACCCTATCAGTGGATTTTAGCTTAAACGTCTGAAAGGCTCAGACTTTGATATGTGACTTTAACAACCAAGTAATTTACAGTAAGAGAGAGCTAGAGGTTGCAGGGCCATGTAAAGTCAAAGTCCAGATTTCTGAATGAAATCAAAGCTACAGAGACATTAAAACTGAATAAAGGCAGGTTTGGACCAGCTTACAGTGGATCAGCTGTTTTTAATATTACAAATAAAAAATGTCTTACAAAAATCTAGACAAACTCGCTCCACAAAACGGAACTTCTCCAGGCCACCAGAGGGAGTTGAACAAGGAACTAAACATAGCGGACCTGAGCCTCCAGGAAGTCAAGCTTTGATGCAGGATTATAGTATGAGGAATATATTAGGGGAGTGTTGGCCTGGTGGTTAGAGCAGTGCGCTTGTGCTCTGAGAAGGTTACAAGTACCCTGTTTGATTCCCACAGCCTGAGCAAGACCCTTTAACCCAAACTGCTCCCCGTGCGTCGCACAATAGCAGCCCAATGCTACACAGGGGAATGAGTTCAATCCAGTGTGAGATCAATAAAGTTCAATTACTGTTATAATAAAAAAGATATATGTATATATATGTCAAGAAATCTGAAAGAAACGTCACTTGTTCCTGCTGTCAAACAGTCTGTTTGTTTCTGTTCCAGTCGCCACAGATGGGGACGTTCATGGGCGTTTACCTGCCTTGCCTTCAAAACATCTTCGGAGTTATCCTGTTCCTGAGGCTGACATGGGTGGTGGGGACGGCTGGCGTGCTGCAGGCGCTCTGCATCGTCTTCATATGCTGCTGCTGTGTAAGCGTCAGCATGCATCCACAAACACACGGAGTACTAAACCTTCTGTGATAACACTGTATGTGGGGTTGTTTCTGCTTTCCAGACGCTGCTGACTGCAATATCAATGAGCGCCATCGCCACTAATGGAGTTGTGCCAGGTATGTCTTTACCATCAGATCCCCTTTTCTCACCACACACATCAGTGTGATCTCTGTGGATGCAGATCATTCCATTTTTTATGTCTGATCTTAACGTTTAAGCAATGCTGATAAAGTTCCTCTTTTGTTCTGTGTGCCACCCTGTTCGACCCTCCCTCTCTCATATTTATCTTCCACTGACCTTATTTTTCACCTAAGTGTGTGTAGATTGTATCTAACCTATTTGATGCAATGCGAGCATAACGGGATGTCCATGTTTGTAGGAAAAATGAAACTAAATCAGGTGTAGCATAGAAAACACGTCTTTGTTTCTAACAGCTTCTTCCATCCAGTGTCAGATGGTGTTGAGCGACGTTTCAGTCTGGTTTGTTCTGGGTGATAGAGAGGAGGAGAAATGTGTTTGGCTTCTCAAATGCTGCCTGGCTCTAACAATCCTGCAGACAGACTCTGAAGGGGTTTGAAGGCTTGTTTTATTTAGACTGTGGCATTTCTATCACCACCCCCCTCCCAGATCCGTTCTTTAAGGTTTTCAATTGATTTCTCTGCACAAACGGATAAATATAATCCCGGTAACTGGACAAGAGCAGGAGTACTTTCACTGCTTTATTTATACAACACAGAATTCATCACTAAAAGATAATACTCAAACTTTGTCTCATATATTAATCCAGATTTATACATTAAATGTTGGCAGAGAGTTCAGAATATATTTAGCTTATTTTAATGGATAGAATAATCTCAGAACTGATTTCTTAGGTTTTCAGCCTCATCCTGACCTGTTTTCCTACCTCCACTAGGTTTTTTTCCTTTTAAAGCAGACATTAAAACTCTCCCTCTCTGGTTAGACAGTTGTTAAAGGATGGTTTACTAATTTGTCAAAAAATAACCCAGTCTCCTTTGACATCATTTAGATTCTCATGCTAGAGAATTGATTTATTTTAAACCAAAAGAGTAGCTGTTAAACATACTGCCCCCCAAAAAAAGATTATGGTTATAACATCTCCATTAAAATAAATCTACTTGTTGAGAAAATCTGAATCAGAACACCTTTACTTGTTATTTTAATGAATACAACATAATTTGTTCCCGAAAAATCCCCCCAAGAAAGACAATATAGCAACATGTAGGGGGGACAGACGCCTGGTTTAATTATACTTTTAATAAACTATGCTAACACAATACCTTGTGTCGCAAACAGCTAAGCTAGTCTGTCTTATAAACCAGCTGATATGCATCAGCAGACGGGGAGTGGCTGTCAGTCCTTTTATCACACAGCCGGGGGAATTGTCTGTCTTCCATTCAAAGGACTCCAGGAATGATGACAGAAAACCTCATCAGCTACTGGCCATGCAGATTCCCCTGCTAGCTACTGTCAGCTGTTTCTTCTAACCCTCAAAACTTTTATTCCAGCCTGTTTTACTAGAATACGTCTCAAGATGAATCCCTATCTATTGTTTTGGTTCCCAGGAGCTTTTGTTTAGGATGGTTTTCTAGGGTTTGTTGCTGGGGAAGCAGTTACCACTCCTTCTCTGACTTGTTATGTAAACACAGCTAACAAATATATCCTCCTACACAGCCAGTTAAGCAAGGTAAAGGAAAACATTTTCCCATGATCTGGGAATAGAGTTACTAAATACATTTATGGTATTTAGCAACCTGGTTCAATGTTCCAGATTCCTGTAGTAATGCAGGTTTTAATTAGTTGAGCTTCATTAGAGAAGTTTGTGGAAACCAGGAATTTGTCATTGGTGACATATAATCATAATAAGACATTTTAAATGTGTAAAAAAAAAATACTGATAATATTTTTGTAGATACAACAGGAACTGTGCCGTGGGCTGTTTTTAATTTTTTTTTATCAGCACCATGTAGGTCTGAATTGAAGGTAAAAGTCTTAAAGGTCTGTGATTTGTTAGATATGCAGAGATGTTAGCTGCCCTTTTCCCGACCTTAGACCTGCACAAGTCCTAGATAGAGGGAAGTTCACCCTGATATCATCTTTCCAAATCTAACATGGGTGGTAATTTAGACCCACCTGATTGTGGGGATGAGCCAAACCTCTCAGAGATGGGTAAACATTGGACAGTCTGAATAAAACTAAAGAATTACTAAAAGCTCTTATGGAAGGTTGTCCTTCTTGAGTTGAAGTTCTGGTTCTTTTGAATATTGTCCATGTGTGGGGAACATCCCATGTCCTGAGATAGTGCTGGTCCTAGAAACAGGAAGTGATCCACCACCGTTGAGGATGATGAGAGAAGGAACTTTGTGTCTATGTAGTCCCAATCCATGCATCATACCAGCAATAATTGTGTTTGTGTCATTTACAAACTTTAAGAGTTTAACAGATGGGTCTGCTGATGTGCAGCCGTTGTGTTGACAGAAATAAGAGGAGTGGGGGCCATTCCAAAATACTGCTGTGTCTTTATATGAGGAGCTGTTTTTTATCTTCTCCTAGGCCATTTAATATATGGCCTGTTTATTTAGGGTCTCATCCCTGCTGTAAACCAATTTCTTCATTGGACGTAGCTTCCTTGGATCAGAACAATGGTTTTTGTTCGCAGTATGTGCAGAAAGTCTTTTAATAGCTCATTCAAATCTGTGGATGAAGTTTCATACACGCTCTAAAGTTTGCTACTATATGGCTGTAAAGAAAAGCTGCAGGACAAATTAATGCTCTCAGATACTCTTTTTATTGAAGAGGAATGAGAACTTCTAATTATGAAAGATTTGACAGACGCCTGAGGCCCGTCCCACACAGTGAGCTCAACCTAGCAGTTTTACTCCCAGCCTATCCAGTTTAACTAATCCACAACAACGGCAATCAGGATCGGCGTTACCACAAAGCTGGTTATCAACTCACTAACTCAATCCAGCTCTGACTGATCATGAATCTGTGAACGCGTACATATAAAGGGGCGGGTTCAGGCTAGCATACCAATCACTATCATGAGCTACAAAGGCAGAACGCCGTGTTTCCCCTATAAGGAAGAACACTCACCTTACAGATGCACGAAGAGGAAAAAACAGTCTTAATGAAAAATCTAACATAGTGGTGGCATGTTGAGCAAATTACACTTCAGTGTCATTTAACACGTCCTGCATCCCAGCCTGTACTGCATATTCATCACGTGTCCCTCTGGAGTAAAGAGACCTTGGGAGCGGATTAAAAATAAAAAACAAAAACATAATTTTCTCTCAGTTGAACTTTTTAATTTAGTGACGAATGGGCTACAATAAAGCTTGAAGCTGATGCCACGATTGCATCATATTAATATAAGAACTGATCAGTCTGAGTGAAATCAGCCTAATATTTAATTATAATGTATCTGAACTGAACTTTTTCTTTGTCCAAATGTTAAATGAGACAAAAACGTCTGACTTCATTTGCATATACTGAGTTTTTCCTGATAATGTGACCTGTCTGCTAACTCCATTCAGCTCTGTTTAAACCATCTGTAAGCATAGAGAGAATTAACTCATCAGCTGTCCTCTTCTCTCTCCTTTCACCCTCCCCAACTCTCCATTCCTTTTCTCTCCACCATTCCTCTGACTCCTCTCGTCTTTCTTCTCTTCTTACTTCCTGGTTTTCTCCCATCATTTTTTCCTCCCCCACCGCTGTACCCCCTCCCTTCCATCCAGCTGGAGGTTCCTACTTCATGATCAGCCGCTCTCTGGGTCCAGAGTTCGGTGGAGCCGTGGGGATCTGTTTTTACCTGGGCACCACCTTCGCTGGAGCCATGTACATCCTGGGAGCCATCGAGATCTTCTTGGTAGGATTCGGCCTTTGGTCATTACATCCCCTAAAGCGGTTATGTTTGTAGTGGAGTTTGTGTTTTTCTGTTTGTCTGTGTACAGGATAACTTGAAAAGTTATTATTAGATTTTAATGATTTTTTTCTCAAAGATGCACCTCAGTCCAAGAAACAATTCATTATATGTTGGTAATGTTACAGATCATATGTGAGTTTTAGCTGTAGGTATAAATCTCATACGGGGCGAAATTTGCTGCTTGGTGGAGGTCTGTGCGCCCAGAGACAGGCGTAACTTTCTGTAGGACTGGTGTGGACAGTCTCCACCAATTATTTCCACTTTTTGCCACCTTTCCGCTCATTTGCTTTAGCCAAAAGTAACAGAGATTGGATGCTGCTATCTGTGTTCAGAGCGTTTTGAGTCAGAGTTGTTTTTTTTCCTCTCTCCCGCTGCTCCCGTGTCCCGCATTGCGGTGTTACATCATCAGATCTGTGGCCGTGCGGCATCTGATTTGCAGTCGCATTTCACTGCATACAAAGTAAAATTGTAGGGGTGTATGATTTATCGATTTTTGGCATCAGAATCGGCTGTTATTCATTTTTTTTTTTTATTTGGGCCCCCCGTATGTAAATGCACTAAAAGGCATCTCTCTAACATCGTTAAATATAAATATCAGTTTATTATGGTTGTCTTGTGTTCTCAACAATAGGAAGGCATTCAGTAAATATGTGTTTGAGCTCGTTTTTGGAAAATACAAAAACCTGATGAAAGCGTTCAGATTGATTAACTGTAGGTCCATCAGCCCCCACCCTTAGAGTGTTGCCACCAACTTTCATCACAAAGTTACACTCTTGCTATCAGAGTGCTTTTCTAGTGTTTAAATGTAATAAACACGCATCAAGCATCTAAAGTAATTGATAATAACCTAAAATAAAAGTGTTTATATTTCCTCTCCTCAACGCTTTCTTCTCCTTTGTTCCTCAGATGTACATTGTACCTCAGGCTGCAATCTTTAAAGGCGAGGGAGCGGCCATGTTGAACAACATGCGGGTCTACGGCAGCATCTGTCTCCTCCTGATGTCCCTGCTGGTCTTTGTGGGCGTAAAGTACGTCAACAAGCTGGCCTCCATCTTCCTGGCCTGTGTCATCGTCTCCATTGTTTCCATCTACGTAGGGGCGTTGGTCTCCGCCTTCAGTAAACCTAGTTTTCCGTAAGTACCTCATAGAAATACTCCCTTTTAACCTTTTTCTATGTTTTGTCACATTGCAGCAGTGTGTTTATATGTAGGCCTCTTTTATCTGATAACCAAAAATAAAAGTGATAAAATCCAGTGTAAGCAACCAGCGGCACTTTAACGGATAATGGGATCCACCTGTGTTATTTCATCATCCGTTCTTCAGTATTTAATTTGATTTTGATGTCTTAAACATCATCCCAACATGGGATTGTGACAAATCCGCCAAAACATCGACCTGATGTAAAGGTTGACGAGAAGTGGGAGGAATATGATTAGTTTCAAAACCAATTACGATGAAATATATTAGGATGAAAGTGTTCTTTAGACAGAAACGTATTTGTATGGAGATTTAGACAAATAATCAACTTGCCAACAATTGTTAATTATTGGTTTATTTGATTGAAATTGTTTCCTTTTGATTAATTGATAACATTGGTTTAAAAGCAATGTCTCATAGTGTTGTAGTGTTGCTGCTGTCCATTAGAGGCACCACTGCTCATTTTTAAGCAAAAGAACCACGCTAGAACAGAAACATGCATAGCAGTGTGTCGCAGTGAGCTTGTCACAGACATTTTCGATTTTGCAATTAACCCTTAAGCTATCACTTAATGGCGCTTATTTAGCCACGCTGCATAGTGGAGCAGCGTCAACTTCTCTGCTGAGCTTGATTGGCGAGGTTGTGATGATGGAGAAGTGTCGGGCTTTACTCTGAACGTCTCTTACATGACTGAAAAAGAGATGCTGGCAACGAGCTGTGCGCTTCTGGGAGTTAATGCGGTTTATGGGGTCAAATATGTGGTTAGAATTCTGCCATAAGTGCACATGTGTGCTTTATACTCATATGAGCTGTGCTTCAGTCAACTTTTGTCACTTTGATCGTGCTGCTCAATTAATTGTTAGTTGATTAATAAAATCTTTTAGCTGAATTCATTAATGGATATCTTATGCTCCTTGTATGGGACATCTGCCACCCTATAAAGATATAAAGGTGAACCTGAAAGGCAGACCACGGCGAAGATTAACCAGAAAGGCAACATAAAAACCCAGGGCATCACTGGAGGAGCTGCAGTGCATCAGGCATGGTGGTGGCTGCATCATGCTGTACTGTTTGACTCAGTGTGAATGAGCTCAGACTGGTAATCAGTCAGTCAGTCCTTAAAAACATCCAGCTGTATTCAAGACTTGAAACGGGCTCAATATATACAGGCCACACCTTTCAGATTCACAGATAATCCCTATGAGATTCAGTTAAATTGGGAGTTGCAGTGTAATAAAATCTGAAAATACTTTAACAAAGTACTGTATATTTTTTATAATCATGACATACTCACTTGTGTGTTCCGCTCTCTTATTTATTTCTGGGTGTTTTTATTTTTATTTTTCAACAGAGTCTGCATGCTGGGGAACAGAACAATCAACAGCCACTTTATTAATGACTGCGAGTGCGGGAAAATAAAAGTGGAGATAAAATACACAACGGAGAGCTATGACAGTAACTTCACGGTTCTCTACGGTGGGTGGATGCCTCTGCTCTTTGGCCAGTCGTTTTCATTGTCAGTTCGTGCTAATATGTTTGAACCCTGCCGCTAGAAAACAGCACAGCTGGACCCACCGTCGTTTCCACCGTCGCTCCTATTGTGGAGGAAAAGACCACGGATCTTTGGAGGGCATTCTGCCATAGCCCAGAGCTCAACACGACTTGTGACGAATATTTCAGCTCCAATAACTTCTCCGAGATCGATGGCATCCCTGGACTGGCAAGTGGCATCATTTCAGGTAGCGTTAGCAACCAGTTCATTAATACTCCTGCTTACGTTTCCATTTCACGGTAATGAGGCACAATCAATAAGGTAGGGGGAATGTTTTCTTTTTCTGTTAGCATTGCTTTAATATCTAAAATCTAGTATTTTATTTGTTAAATATAGAAATAAAGTCAATTTTGTTTTATTTTTACCTATAAAATCAGGGTTCACCACTGTGCTGCAAACAAGGCAAACTGTGGTCTGCAGGATTCACCTCTGTCTCAAAGCTGCTTCATAAAACATGGATCTTATGTTGCCTAATATGTTTGATATAATACTTAGTGCAGATTAAGTGAAAAAGTTAGTAAGTTCACTTGAAGAAAAAAAAAGCTGATTTAAACAGTTAAAAATAAGATAGAAAAAGTTAATAAGCCAGGAAGATATATGACCACTCGGACAGATCCACACGGAAAAACATGGCGAGCAAGCAGCGGATCTACCTGCGAGGGTTTGCAAATGTAAACATCTAGAGGTATCCTGAGATTGAGCTCATAATACCCCACGATCAACAGATTGTAGAAAGACTCTTGCAGATAAATGGCTGTTGGAAAGCATGAAGGGACTTTGAGAAAGTTGTAAGCAGCTATTTTCTATTTCCACCTGTAGTGTCGCAGTTTGTGCTGAACACGCCCCCCCCCCCGGAGCCGAACAGAATGGGGAGAAAAGCTGCAGATGCCTCAACCTGCAGCTCATCTGTGCAAAATAACTTTCTTTCTTTCTTTCGGTGTATTTTTCATTAAATTCATGCTTTCTAGAAGCACTCTAAATAATTTTTTTTCCATATTAAGGCAAGTTACTTTTTTATATTTACATTCACCTTAAATGTATAGAGGAAGAGTTTCACAAAGTTTTGAAAAGACCGGCCCTCTCTCTCCTCGTGCACGCTCTGTTTAAAAGTTGCTGTTTCCATCGCTAATACAGGTTTACTTTCCAAAAGAAGATTTGCAACTTTTACACTATGTCAGAATTGCCACTGGTAGTAAATATAATCATAATAATAATAATAATAGAACTTTATTAATCTCACATTGGAGAAATTTAGCTCTGCATTTAACGCAACCCCTTGGGGAGCAAAGTAAAAATGGGGACGAGCACTTATGACGTCCTTATGTAAACATATCACCAGAATGATTGACAGTTAAGAGGACCACTTCTTTAGATGGTCCACCTGGAAAAAAACATCCTCCACTATAGCTTTAAAGTTTTTCTCCATGAAAATGCTTTAAAGCTATAGTGGAGGATAAATCAAAAATATCTGCGAGAAGCTCACTGCGACACACTGCTGCGGGAGGATAACCAGCCCTTAACTATGAGGTTCTTGCTACTGCACTTGATAAAGGTCTCTCTCTGTCCAGACAGTTGGTTTAGACGGACAGCTGTGTCTTGGTGGGTTTGTATCTGCTTTGCTCTGTCACACAGAGTCCCGATAAAATACACCAACTAGTGTTTGCAGCCATTAAACTGTAGTTCTCCCAACAAACCTCCCAGTATGCTTCTCCTCCTGACAGATAATCTTTGGAGCTCCTACCTCAGCAAAGGAGAGGTGGTGGAGAAAAGCTCGCTCAGCTCGTCCCATGGTGCCCCCCCCCCTGCAGCGTCTCATCCCTACGTGTTTGCAGACATCACCACCTCCTTCACCCTCCTGGTGGGGATCTTCTTCCCCTCAGTCACAGGTACGTTTCAGTGGCTTTATTCTAAAGCTGTTTAGGAAGGATTCTGTAAAATCTTAGTCTCTTCAAATACGTTTTCCATAGTTTTGCTAGTAGATTTTTTGAAACATGAAACTGTCCTTTTTTTTTTTTAAACTTAAGTTACATCAATTACTAACGTCCTCAATCTTAAACCAGACAGGTACATGAACTGCATGTGTTAGGCTTTGCAGTACTGATCTTTATTACTTCCTGATTAGATGGTTAATGTCTTTGAATCTTCATGCTGTAAATAAAAACAATGAGAAAAGATGATTTTTGTTTTGTTCCTGTTTTCTAATCTTCCTCAGGAATCATGGCCGGCTCAAATCGTTCTGGGGATTTAAAAGACGCTCAGCGCTCCATCCCCATCGGAACCATCCTGGCTATCCTAACAACTTCCCTCCTCTGTATCCTTCATCTTTAAAAACGTCAGCTTCTGCTTTACATGTAATTAAGATATGCTGAACAAAAATCTAAGATTAGCGTTAGCTTATTTATGCAAGTCCTCTGGTTAAGAGCTATGGAGGACCAAGAGAGTCCCCGAAATATGAAAACAGACATTTCAAATGTAATATTTGAATCATACAATTGGAAATCCATTGTTTTCTCATTTACCATTTTACATATAACTATTAAAGAGGGATTATACATTTTTTAATCTATTATCAAATACTGCAATTAATTCCTTTCATTTTGAAATTCTTTCTGCATATTTAGGGATGGGCGATATATATCAAATATACTCTATGTATCAAGTTTTCCTACACACAATAGTTAAAATGACTATGCACTGCAACACTAACCTTAGATGTAGCAGCTCCCTCATTGGTTACCCCGCCACACTTTGTTCACTAAATCACCAATATCTGACTTTTGGGATTGATGCTTTAAAGCTGGAAGGTTGTTTTCCTGAGTCCAGCTCTTGCAGACCTGAGCAGCGTGGTGTTGTTCGGAGCCTGCATCGAGGGGGTCGTCCTCAGAGACAAGTCAGTCTTTCTCTACCCATTCCTTTGATTTGTTTTGTCAAGATAAAAAAAAAAAAAAAACTACTTCTTCTGTGATTTTAGAAACTCAGACAAAATAAATTTTTCTCACCTTTACAGGTTTGGCGATTCGGTTAAAGGTAATCTGGTGGTGGGCACCCTGGCGTGGCCGTCTCCTTGGGTCATTGTGATTGGTTCTTTCTTCTCAACGTGCGGCGCCGGTCTGCAGTCTCTAACTGGCGCCCCCCGACTGCTGCAGGCCATCGCAAAGGACAACATCATCCCTTTCCTACGGGTAGGAGCTGCAGGTTTACTGCTTTATTTCAGACTCCACTATAAGATTCATTTTTAGTCTTTGATTAAAAATGAATCTTTCTAAACAAACATGAAGTGTTTTCTATTAATATTAGCTCCAGTTTACTGAGCTTCCATATCAGTTATTGGTGTAATTGTCTAATATTCAGGGCAGGATTTGCTGTAACCTGATAAAGTTTATGAACTCTTTATTTATTGTCTGCCTCCCAGATAAAGACTCAGAGAGCTGAAAGACTTCATGAGTAGCTTACAGAAGAAAAATAAAAAAAATATGCTAAATTTAATGAATATAACTTTAGTAAATCTCTGCTGTTAAGATCTTAATCATTGTCTCAGATCTGATTATTGTTTCTTGTTTATTTAGGTGATTCTTTCCTCTGATTTTTAACCAGATTTCTAGCATCTCACGCTGACATGCAGCCAGTGTTTTAACACTAACCTGATATCTGACTTAGCTCTCTGAACGTACGTGCTGTTCTGCACATTAAGTGCATTTAAAGCCCTTTTTCTGCTCATCAGAAAAACAGTAACGTGATAATCATTTTGTTTAAATAAGTCGGCTGATTTTATCGGTTCGTTCTCATTTCAATGTTTAACAAATGTGAGACCAAAATATAAGCATCATTATAGGGCGCTCAGCGAAATACTCTGGAAATCCTAATTTCAAGCCAATATTGGAATTGGAATCCAGGACAATACCTTATAACATTATAACATAAAAGTATAACAAATATTTTGATGGCAAAAATTAAAGTTAATGTAATAACAAGAAATGCCAACTTGCCCGAATATTTTAAGAAAAATAAAGGTGCTTCTATAAGAAATTCATGAAAAACTTTCAGAGTAAAAGAAACACATTTTTTTTTTGGTGCAACATAACCTTAGAGGCAATAATGCTGATACTTGCACTTACATTTTTTAGTTTATAAAACTAAAAATAATTGTTGACTATGCTTATTAACTTTTAAACTTTTTCTTGACTTGTTAACTTATTTTTCAACTTAATTTCCAGTAGATAATATATCATTCAAGGGTTCATCTAATTTGTCAAATGCCAAAATAAGATGTACAGCCATGTAGCAGCATCTTTGCTGAATGGTTGGATATAGATCTTGTGCTTCTAGACCTCACTGAGGGACGAGAGGAAGGACTGCATTTGTAAGGGGTATGTGGTAAACGGTAACTTGTCCTATAAAGGGTTAACGGATCATTGTGGAACCAAAGGGGATGAAAACATGAACAAGCGAAAATCTTGGCAGTGTTTCCATATTTAAGCAGCATTAGGTAGAGATCTGCTGGTTTCTCCTTGATATGTCGACAGACCAGAGAAAAGAGACGCTCCATTTCTCTTTCCAGCCCCCGTCTACCTCCTCCTTAGAAGTGGTTCTTATGAAGAACCTGCTTATTTAGCCGTTCTGTTTTGGTCTGAAATCTTGTGCCGTTCTCCAGGTGTTTGGACATGGGAAAGCTAACGGGGAACCCACCTGGGCTCTGCTGTTAACAGCGCTGATAGCCGAACTGGGGATTCTCATCGCCTCCCTGGACCTGGTCGCCCCCATCCTCACCATGTGAGCCCCGCCCACCCGGCTGCTGCAGCTCGCTCCAGCTCTTTAGAGCTCGCTTCTGACGCTTTGCTCCTTTCAGGTTCTTCCTGATGTGTTACCTGTTTGTGAACCTGGCCTGCGCGCTGCAGACGCTGCTGCGGACACCCAACTGGAGGCCGCGCTTCTCCTACTACAACTGGTAGCGACAGACACACGCACACACAGTTACACACATGGGGGCGTATCCCATGGTAACGCTGTGCTCCACATCCATCCAGGTCCTTATCTTTTCTGGGGATGACCATCTGCCTCGCACTCATGTTCATATCTTCATGGTACTACGCAATCATCGCCATGGTGATTGCCACCATGATCTACAAATACATTGAATATCACGGGTATGTTGCCATGGTGATATAGTTGCTCCATGCATTTCTCCTTGTACAGAATGGTCAGGATTCCTTTAAGTCCGTTTTTTTTTTTTTTTAGATTTGAAACAATCATTTTTTCACGTGTGTGTTTTTCAGAGCAGAGAAGGAGTGGGGGGATGGGATCCGTGGTTTGTCACTCAGCGCTGCTCGCTACGCCCTCCTGAGGCTGGAGGAAGGACCTCCGCACACTAAGAACTGGAGGTGAGAGCGCTGTGAGGGTGACGCAGCTAACAGCCTTGCTTCCTGCCTTCTATGCATCAGCTGTTACCTTCCCTCCCCCATTCAGGCCCCAGCTGTTGGTGTTGCTAAAGCTGGACGAAGACGCCCACGTCAAGTCTCCACGCCTGCTGACGTTCGCCAGCCAGCTAAAGGCGGGGAAGGGTCTGACCATCGTAGGAACCGTCGTCCCGGGGAACTACCTGCAGACGTACGGAGAGGCTCTGGCTGCCGAACAGGTCAGCTTGTGTCAACATGTCAGCCAGACTGAGCGCAGTCTGAAAACACTGAAAGTCAAACTGAGTCTAGATGAAGTGTTTATCCCTCATTGGACTGTTCATGTTGAAGAGCGGCCATTTTAACCTGATAGACCCGGGGTCTGCAGCCTATGGCCCCGGAGCCGCAGGTGGCTCTTTAACACTTTGGCTTAAAATGATGAAGATCCAGATTTTTGAACAACAGATAAACTAACAAATACATGTTTTAGTGTTTTCTCCTCTCTTTGCATTGAATTTTCAAGAAAATATTTTGTTTAACTTTTTTTTTTTAAGTGGGGAAAAACGTTGGGGTTTTTAAAATATGATTTAGTTAAATATAAACTATATTCTTTTCTTTTTTTTTGAACAATCACGTGATGTTTGCGGGTTTAATTTAGTTTTATCAGCTGAGTGGCAATCGATCATTGTTTGTTTTCTTCAATTCACAAAATCAATTGGCTAATTATGATAAGAACATATTTTTAAGGGGATAATCTTGTTTTTAAACAAAAAAAAAATTATTTATCTACTTTTTCAACCTTTTTCCTTCATTTTAAAACCTAAAAGTTGAACTGGGACGATGGTTGTTTAAAAACAACAAATGTCCAATGGTGGATATTTATTAAATAGAAGTTATCTTTTTCTTTTCGTGAAAAAGTTTTTTTTAACTCCGAACGAGTTTTATTGACCAGACTGAAGTAAAAAAATTGCTGTTTGGATTGTTAAGGTTACTGCTGTGATCGACTAGAACAAAGCAGCACCAAGTGCTTTGTTTATCAAACCAAGCAAATGAAAACCCATCAGCTGTTTCTTTGTAAAAGCTCAGTCAGAGCAGACAGGGAGCATCTCTGATCATCAGTTTTCGGTTTATTTATAATGAGCCATTGGAGATAAATGTACTTGATCAAATATTCCAGCTTTAGCCACAAGGTGCTAATTTTCATCTATCCTCCTGTTGGGAAAAATCACATGAACACACAGATGCATTAAAATCTAACATTTGTCAAAGTTAGTTGATATTTAAACTGATGAAGAAAATCACATCCATAATAAACAGTTAAAAAACTGAGTTCAGACGTCTGTTAGTAAATAATGTTTATTTACCTCATGACTGAGTTTGGATTTCCATTTAAATTCGGGTTTGGACCTGAATGGCCTTCAGAATTTAATCCCACCCTCTCAAATGTTGCTCTGGCTGCATGTTTAGAGTCATCGTCCTGCAAGAAAGTCAAACAGATCAGCTGTATTTAACTACTTGAAGGAGAATTTTGTATCTTTCTGTGTTTGGAAAGAATCAAACATGCTGCTTTTTTTCTTCCCCTCCATCAGACTTTGAAGCATCTCATGGACAAAGAACGAGTGAAGGGCTTCGTTCAGTGCATAGTGGCTCAGAAGCCGCGTGAGGGAATCAGCCACATGATCCAGTCCAGCGGACTGGGAGGAATGAAACCCAACACTGTGGTGATGGGCTGGCCTCACGCCTGGAGGCAGAGCGAGGACCCGCAGTCCTGGAAGACCTTCATCAGTGAGTCACAGAGGATCAAAACACAAAGTTTCTCTCCTTCCACCTAGGGCTGGGCGATATAGAAAAAAAGCTTATCGATAAAAAAAAAATGCATATTGATCGATATCGATAATTATTGAAAAGATTTGAAACCATATTTTATGTGCAGCTCTGCCTGGACTTTTTATAATATTGCTAAATGATTTAATTTTAATAAAAAACACAAACACAGACTTCGAATTAAATCTTTATTTAACCAACTTTTTTAACCATAACATAATTGTTTTAAAGAAAAATAACTTAAGAGACCTGAGTTATGTTATTAAATACTGACAAAGAATAAACTAAAGTGACCAGAAAAGTGACCAAAATAAATATAACAAATAAATAAATGCCCCGCCGCTGCCCCCGTTTCCTGCTTTAACCTGAGTTATTACTTTGAAGTTTCTGGCCCCTCAGCATTTTTCTCTCAATTGTTAGAACTACGTGGGAAACTGCCCAGAACTGAAAATATATATATATTTTCCCGAAATTCCCGAAGATTCCTCGGAGGATGGCCGCGCCGGGGCCTACACAGCTCGTACTCCTGCGGGTGTGAGCGGCTGAGATGATAAAAAAAAAAAGTTGGTTGTGTTATCAGACTTCGTTTTCACTGGTTCCCTACACATTTTACAGATGACTGTGGTTTGTTTTTTGTCCGACTTGCCATGACCGAAATACTGCCAGACTGCCGAACTACAAAAACCCTTCTTTGGAACAATTTCCTCTGCCTCTCCTTGCTGCGACATCTTCATGTGCTCTGTGTTGTGGTTTGAGAGGGCAGCGCTTTGTGACGGAGTGCCTGGGTCCGCGATTGCGATTGGTTGGGAGGAAGTAGTGATTAGCATAAACCTACATGCTAGGCTACAATGAGAAGGAAGGAAAACTGCGTTTCTTTTTTATCGAACTTTTATCGACCCTCTTTTTTTCTATTGCGCCACACGTCTATCAATCGATATATATCGTTATTGAATTATCGCCCAGCCCTACTTCCACCTCCTCCCTCTGTCAGGTTAACGGATCGCCCTCCTCTGTTCCCTGCAGACTTGGTCCGGGTGACCACGGCGGCCCACCTGGCCTTACTTGTGCCCAAAAACATCTCTCTGTTCCCCAGCAACAACGAGCCTTCGACGGAAGGCTACATCGACGTGTGGTGGATCGTCCACGACGGCGGGATGCTGATGCTGCTGCCGTTTCTCCTTCGGCAGCACAAGGTTAGAAAACCGGATCGGTTTCATTCGCATCCGTTCCTGCCAACATGTCCTCTGAAGGTATCGTCTCTCCTCTCAGGTTTGGCGTAAATGCAGGATGCGGATCTTTACGGTGGCTCAGATGGAGGATAACTCCATCCAGATGAAGAAGGATCTAGCGACGTTCCTGTATCACCTGCGCATTGAAGCTGAGGTGGAGGTAGTGGAGATGGTATGAACACACAGAGGTCCCACTTTTCTTTCCTTTGCTTCTTCTGAGCTGTAGATGGAATCCGCTGATTCCTAAAAATCAGAACAACGCCTGCAACCAAACATTTCTTTTTACTGAGTCATCGCTTCCTAAAATAAAAGCTGGAATCTTATGAAATGTCACGTACAGCGCTAAACACAGCCAAAATGCAGAAAAGTGTATAAAAAAACCAGAATTCCATAATCCAGCATGTATTCAGAACAGATTGCTCGATCTGTAGCAGCTGGACCTTTTATCTACCTGTAGTCGTCTGATGTGTCGATGACGTGTTAATTTATGTAATAGATGTGTAATAATCCCTGTATCCTTTCCTCTCTGCAGCATAACAGCGACATCAGTGCCTACACATACGAGAGGACACTGATGATGGAGCAGAGGTCTCAGATGCTCAGACAAATGCGTCTCTCTAAATCAGATCGGGAAAAAGAGGTAAACATGGGAAAACGCTGCTTTTATGGTTAAATATTTTTATTTTGATGAAGGCGGCACTTATATTTTTGTTTTCTACATCTTTGAGAGCTTTATTGAATGGAAAGAACTGAATCAAAAACAAGAAAACCTCAGGCTTCAGGTCTTCGCTAATTTATTCTCATCCCATAGACGATTTATACGCTTTCCCAAATAGTATAAAACATAACTCTAATTGTGTATTTATGAATTAAAGTTTAATTAGTACACTGTGTCATTTTGGCCACTAGGAGCTGAAAAACTTCCCTCTGTGTCTTAGAATCAGATATCAGACACTTTGGATCAGCAGATTAAGGGAACTTTTACCTCCAGATTAAATCTCGAACTATTTCTAAGCAGGGAAGAGTCATATCTTTCAATTTTAGTTAGGTCTGATGTTTTAATGTGACCCTCTAGAGTTTGATTGGGGAGCTTTTGAGAATGGCAGCCTGCACAGAGCATCAATACATGAAGTTCTGGATAAATACCTAAAAAATTAATCAAATATATCTGAAATTATGCTAATACTTGGATCAAAGTTAAGCATTGTTGCTTTAAAGGTCCTCCTGTGTATAATTTAACAGCATTTTAAACACAGAAGATAAAGGTCAAACTCGTCAAAGTCAGTTTGTTTCTTCTAGTTTAGCATGATTGTATTTCAGGAGAGAATGGAAACAAAATCTGATTTTATTTTATTTTCAATTGTAAAGTCTGTTAAATTACGTATCATTAGAACTCAGTTTTTAGGATAAAACAACCAGTTTTATTTAGATACAGTGAACTAATGTTATGTTCATGCAGAAACAAACAGCCCGGCTCTGCATTCCAACAATATATTCGTCCAGCAGGGGGAGCTCTAACTTTCAGTTTAGATAGTCTGCCTGAGAAGCTGAAGCTAAGAAAGTGGTGAGCATCTGAGAATTGCAGAAAATAAAAAAAGAAAGTCAGGATTTTTGAAATATTATTATTGCTACATTTAGCAGTGTTGCAGTAACATGTTTTACTCCCTTTTATAAACTTGCACAGTAGAAATAAAGTTGTAATCTGTTATTTGTACATTCCTCAAAAAAAGGAACACATATCAAACCAACACTGATTGACAATCAGTCTCATATGCTGTTGTGCAAATGGAATAGACAACAGGAGGAAATTATTTGCAATTAACAAGACATACTGTATAAAGGAGTGATTCTGCAGGTGGGGACCAAACACCAATTCTCAGTACTTATGCTGTCTGGCTGATGTTTTAATTATTTTTGACTGTTGGTGGTGCTTTTACACTTATGGTAGCATGAGATTGACTCTACTACCCACACAAGGGGCTAGGGTAGAGCAGCTCATCCAGAATGGGACATTGATGCAAGCTGTGGCAAGAAGCTTTGCTTCGTCTCTCAGCGTAGTGTTTAGAGGCTGGAGGCGCTACCAGTAAACAGGCCAGTACACTAGGAGCTGTGGAGGAGGTCGTAGGAAGGTAACAACCCAACAGTAGGACCGCTACCTCTGCTTGTGTGCAAGGAGGAACAGGAGGAGCACTGCCAGAGTGCATGTGTTTGCAAAAACTGTTACCAACTCCATGAGGAGTGTATGAGGGCCACAGACGTCCACAGATGAGTTTGGCTCACAGCCCAACACGGTGCAGGATGGGCAGATTTGGCAGTGGCCTCCTGTGTTCTCCTGTGTTCTTCACAGATGAAAGCAGGTTCACTCTGAGCACATGTGACAGACATGACAGTCTGGAGACACATCCGATAGTGATCTGCTGCCTGCAACATCATTTAGCATGACCAGTTAGGCAGTGGGTTAGCAATGATGTGGGATGGCATTTCTTTGCCATTTCTTTCTATGTGCTCGCCAGAGGTAGCATGGCTGCCATTAGGTATCGAGATGAGATCCTCAGACCCCTTGTGAGACCATATGCTGTTGTCATTGGCCCTGGATTCCTCCTAATACAGGGCAATGCTAGACCTCATGTGGCGGGAGTGTGTGAGCAGTTCCCGCAAGACCTGAATCCAATACAACTCATCTGGGAAATCATATTTCAATACATCCAGCAACATCAAGTTGCACCACAGTATTCAATGATAAAAAATTTATTTATTCAGATCTAAGATGTGTTATTTGACTGTTCCATTATACATTTTTTTTTGAGTAGTGTATAATATCAGTATTTACACTGTCCCCCTGTGAAGCCAGTATGGATGTCCAATTTGATTTAAATAGGAATGTTCCAACCTGGATTTTACTTTTTTTTTCTGTATGGGTTCTACATAATATTAGCTCTTTTATGGAAAAGAGGGAAAAGAAGGAGGAAATAAAAGGTTTCAGGATCAAAACTTGACTGTCATGTCCTCTCTTCTTTCCTCTGGTTTGCTCAGAGGGTTCGCTGGAGTTTTGACGATGTAAGTTTACTTTGTGTCTCCATTTGCTCTAGAAAAGAGGAGGCTATGTGAAGTTAGATGTAAGTGAAGATCTCTGAACTTCTGAGAGAGCAGACATTTTTAACGTGAAATGCATCTTTCTTCTTTTAATTACATTGATTTCAACAAACTGCAGGTTTGTAGAGATTTGAATAGAAATGGTTTAATTGTTTAAAGTGATTTTCCTACAGATCTGTCCGTCTGTAGATTCTCTCTTCTGCTCCTCCAGCTGAAGTTCAGACATCTTGTGTGTTTAGGAAGCCCAGCTCTCTTGTAGCGCTCCTGGTAGAGTAGCGGCAGACTGTGATTGGTTTTTAGCCTGTTAGGTGACCTTGTGTTGTCTCTAGGTGTATCTCTCACCCAGGTTCAGGAGTACTGACGTCCACTCGTCAAACCCCATCAAAGAGGACAGAGACAGACAGGTACAAAGAGGCTGTGAGAGAAACAGAGAATAGCAGCCAGGAGTTAATGGTAGAGCAGAGCAGGAAGACATGAGCTTGAAAAAAGGAACCGGATCAGGTTAGAATCGCTTTCCTGGGCTGGATCCATGTTGGTTTCCGTGTGTGAACCCAGGCCCAGTTGGTGAAGGACCGTAACTCAATGCTGCGTCTGACGAGCATCGGGTCGGACGACGATGACGACACCGACGGCGGAGAGAGGGACCGACCGGTGAGCAGCAGCACAGAGCACCATCGGCGCGTTCAGATGACGTGGACCAAGGAGAAGACGGCCCAGTACAGAGCGACCCACTCTGGCTGCTCCACGCCTGAAGGGTTCAGAGACATGCTGAGCATCAGGCCGTGAGCACGGATAACGCCGCCACCTCTCTGATCGCATCGGCTGCCTAAGCTGGTGGCTAACTGTGTCTCTGTCTGCTTTCAGGGACCACTCCAACGTCAGGAGGATGCACACCGCCGTCAAACTCAACGAGGTCATCGTGAATAAATCCCACGATGCCCGGCTTGTTCTGCTCAACATGCCAGGACCCCCGAAGAACCCTGAAGGAGACGAGAACTGTATCCTTTCTGCTGAAGGGGTGTTTAGATGCTTTCTGTCTGGGTCAGATAGTCTTAACTTCTGAACTAAATTTAATTCCTTTAAGATCCAACTTTGTGTGTATGTTAATAGAAATCTTCTGTTATTTTCAACCAGTTCATCAATATCAAACCTATGAACTGTAATATAATCTTAGTAAAGTAATTTCTATAGATTTGCATCTCATTTTAAAAGCATCACAGCAGGAAAGCATCCTGACAGTTTATGTCCTCGGTGTCATTTAACTCAACTAGACGTTAAAGTAGAGATATTCTACTTTTGAGAAACAGTGCGATTGTGTACTTGAATATGCAGGTTATGGATTTTATCATAAGAAACAGATTCCAAATTAACTAAAATGAACAATCAAATAACCTGGGCTTAAAATTATTATTAAAGTCTGGCAGATAAAGATCGCGATAAAGTGTTTTTCGTTCTGTCCAGAAGCCGTAGGAAACAAGGCAGGTATCTGTCAGGATGTGAACTAAGAGGAAGGAAGAATAAAAAAAGGCTCTGCTCTCCCTCTAGAAGCTTTGCTAATTTAGAGGAATACATTCTCCCAGGGTACCTACCTTAGCACAACACCGGTGCAGTGGGTTGAAGATGAGTGACTCCGGTTGTGAACTATCAAGACGGCTTTGCAAATTATAATCTCATCACCAGTGTTGCATGAAACCACTGGTTATTTATTATTTTTTACTTGAGGTGCTCTTTCAATGTTGCACCACGAACAGACTGTTTCAGACACAATGCTGTGGATTCTTCTTCGCTGTTTCGCTATTTCTGAAAGACTAGGCATCGAACACTGGGAATCCAAAACACAAAGAAAATCGAATGATTCCTTTTGAAGCAATTCCGATAGAAAATCAATTCTTGGTGCCCAGTCCTAACTATGAGTCCAAAAAAAGGGCTTTTTTTTGTCTATTTTTTTTATCCAGAGTAACAAATACAGTGGGGCAAAAAAGTATTTAGTCAGCCACCAATAGTGCAAGTTCTCCCACTTCAAAAGATGAGAGAGGCCGGTAATTTTCATCATAGATATACCTCAACTATGAGAGACAAAATGAGAAAAAAAAAATCCAGAAAATCACATTGTCTGATTTTTAAAGAATTTATTTGCAAAATATGGTGGAAAATAAGTATTTGGTCAATAACAACAGTTCATTTCAATACTTTGTTATATACCCTTTGTTGGCAATGACAGAGATCTAACGTTTTCTGTAAGTCTTCACAAGGTTTTCACACACTGTTGCTGGTATTTTGGCCCATTCCTCCATGCAGATCTCCTCTAGAGCAGTGATGTTCTGGGGCTGTCGCTGGGCAACACGGACTTTCAACTCCCTCCAAAGATTTTCTATGGGGTTGAGATCTGGAGACTGGCTAGGCCACTCCAGGACCTTGAAATGCTTCTTACGAAGCCACTCCTTCGTTACCCGGGCGGTGTGTTTGGGATCATTGTCATGCTGAAAGACCCAGCCACGTTTCATCTTCAATGCCCTTGCTGATGGAAGGAGGTTTTCACTCAAAATGTGACGATACATGGCCCCATTCATTCTTTCCTTCACACGGATCAGTCGTCCTGGTCCCTTAGCAGAAAAACAGCCCCAAAGCATGATGTTTCCACCCCCATGCTTCACTGTAGGTATGGTGTTCTTTGAATGCAACTCAGCATTCTCTCTCCTCCAAACACGACGAGTAGAGTTTTTACCAAAAAGTTCTATTTTGGTTTCATCTGACCATATGATATTCTCCCAGTCATCGTCTGGATCATCCAAATGCTCTCTAGCAAACTTGAGACGGGCCTTGACATGTACTGGCTTAAGCAGGGGGACACGTCTGGCACTGCAGGATTTGAGTCCCTGGCGGCGTAGTGTGTTACTGATGGTAGCCTTTGTTACTTTGGTCCCAGCTCTCTGCAGGTCATTCACTAGGTCCCCCCGTGTGGTTCTGGGATTTTTACTCACCGTTCTTGTGATCATTTTGACCCCACGGGGTGAGATCTTGTGTGGAGCCCCAGATCGAGGAAGATTATCAGTGGTCTTGTATGTTTTCCATTTTCTAATAATTGATCCCACAGTTGATTTCTTCACACCAAGCTGTTTACCTATTGCAGATTCAGACTTCCCAGCCTGGTGCAGGTCTATCATTTTGTTTCAGGTGTCCTTTGACAGCTCTCTAGTTTTGGCCATGGTGGAGTTTAGAGTGTGACTGTTTGAGGTTGTGGACAGGTGTCTTTTATACTGGTAACGGGTTCAAACAGGTGCCATTAATGAAGGTAACGAGTGGAGGACAGAGGAGCCTCTTACAGAAGAAGTTACAGGTCTGTGAGAGCCAGGAATCTTGCTTGTTTGTAACTGACCAAATACTTATTTTCCACCATATTTTGCACATTAATTCTTTAAAAATCAGACAATGTGATTTTCTGGATTTTTTTTTCTCATTTTGTCTCTCATAGTTGAGGTATATCTATGATGAAAATTACCGGCCTCTCTCATCTTTTTGAGTGGGAGAACTTGCACTATTGGTGGCTGACTAAATACTTTTTTGCCCCACTGTACCTTTCCAGAGACCTGTTGATGCACAATTCATTTTATTTTTTTTTTAAGGATTTCTGCGGGTCATTAAAAATTATTAAGTCATTAAATTATTATTTTTTAAACTAAGGCCGTAATTGGCATTAAAACTCATTAAATGTGATTATCCTGGCATTTAAATTTCTTTATTAAAAAAAAAAAAAAAAAACGATTATAAAACAATTTCTTCAGATATTTCGTTTTAAACAAAATTCCTTTTTGTTTACACTCGTGTATACAAAATGACAAAATAAAAATTGTCTAAGTCTAAGATATATTATATCGCATTATGTTTGCGCGGAATTGCATCTAGTTGATCGTAAAGCTGTACGTTCAGAAAAAAATGCTGGAGGCTGAGAAAAAGCGAGAGAATTGGAAAAAGCAAATTTCAACAAAAGTGGAGATGGCTGCAGCCTGTCGACGGTAAAGAGGACTAAAAGGCATTAAAAGAGAATTAAATTAGAGTTACTCATTCCTGTACAAACCCTGTTTTTAAATCTACTTCATATTTTTTTTTTTACTGTTTTGTGTTCAACTAGCAGGTAAAATCCTAATAAAAACCATATAAGTTGAAACATTTGGGGTGTGAATACTTTAGCCGGCCATTTTGCTTTGTTTCTCTGGTCCAAGCTGTGAGATGTTCATTAACTCCTGACCCAGACATGGAGTTCTTGGAGGTTCTGACTGAAGGACTGGAGCGAGTCCTGCTGGTCAGAGGTGGCGGAAGTGAGGTCATAACCATCTACTCCTGATTGGTCAGACACTGGATGACGCTGCTTGACAGGCAGCCAATCGGGGAGAAGTGAGCGGGAGGGGAATGGCTCGGTCTGTGGGGGCTGGGGGAGTGTGGAGCCCGTCATGATAGACCGCCACCGGCTGCAGCATCGGTCGTCACGTCCAGCATCCAGCACGCCCAGCTCCCTTCATCTTCACTCGTTTCTGTCATGACGGTGGTTTATGTTCCAGTGACGGTTCACCCACTGAGAACCCATAGCAATCAGCTCTATGTGTGGGAGTGTGTGTGTGTGAATGACTGACCTGAGTGATCCTTGATCTGCTGAAGGGACCAGTGTTCGTTTGAAGCAGGTGTATCGATTAGTCGGAGCAAATATGAATCGGTATCAGTCGCTTCAGAGAAGAAACTCAGGGTTGCTTTTTGTACAGAATGTAATCTGGACGTCTGCAGGAGTTTGATACGTGAGGCCTAAATGTCTGACATCAGTGTTTTTGTTTTTTTACTCCAAAGGTTCATAAACTGAGTAAAAAAGAACAGTTCAGTCAAAGTTATGTGATTAACTTCAGAAAAATCATTTGGTTTTTTTCTTTTGTGTATCAGAAAAATTCTCAAACTCTGCTTTTTTTTATAAACAGAAACTCGTTATAAAGCAAAGATCAATTGTTTCTCTTGCACAGATTTTAATTTCAATAGATTTTGAAATGTTCTGCTTGTGTTTTCTTTTATGAAACTAATTTGGCTTCATCCTGACCTGAACAATTGAAAAGGTTTTATTAAAGCAGTGTTAATTGTGCAAATGTTCTTAAAGATCAGTAAGGAAATAAAATAATATTTTTTGTTATTTATTCCAGCATTTAGTCCTTTAATCTTTGTTTTAGCAGAAAAAAGATGTCTGTACATGAGTGATGAACTACTTCCCTTGAAGCACATATCATCATTAAATGTGTTTGACGGTTGGATGCCTGCTTGGCTTTTAGTTATTAGATCAGAGTAAAACAAATAAGTACTGTTGTTTGTTCTTCATGGAAAAAATCCTGATCCAATCCATCTGAGGGCCTCAGAAAGACTAAAACATGCTGTCAAACTGGCCCTTTGTAGCTCGGACCACAGCACCGCATGTGCGTCAAGTACGGTCTGCATTGTTCCTCAGCGCAATATCATCTTTGCTGTGCAGTATGAGCTTTATGCCCTAAAACCATCTCCTTTCACACCTGGAATAACCGCTTACACGCTGCTTTATGTGTATACGCACACGTCTGTATGTAAGAGATTGCTTGTCATTTTTATTGTTATGAATCTCTCTAGAAATGTTTTGTTCCATTCAAATGCTTTGTTGTTTTTTTAGTCGTTCTTGTTTTTCCACTGTTGTACAAGAGTATGTTGATTTTTTTATTTTTTATTGTTTTTCTTGCTTGTACATAAGGGCAACAACAGACTGAGTTTTACCTTTTTTAATTACATTATTATAAAAGTTATGAAAAAAATGTCACTTTAAAAATGTAAATAAAGCAATTTTAAAGAAAGACAATTGATATTCAAGTGGAGATGTGAAAATGTAGTTTTTTTTATTAAAAAATTTGTTTTTTTCAATATATGTATATTTTTTATTTTTTTTTTGAAAAAAATTAAAGAAAGATATATATTTGTATTGTATATAAATAACATTTATATATATATATATATACATATGTATATACTTTTTCAGGTTTTCAATTTTAAGATTTTCTTTACCTACAGATTTTTTTAAAAATGGATTAGTCATTTCGGAGCGTTCACTGTCGGACTCTTATTTTGAAACATTGACACACTTTTAGGTCTGATGACGTCACTTCCACGTACGCGTAAAATCAGGAAGCGGGTGCCATGTTATACTGGAGGAAATTTGGGCGAAGTTCAGCACTAAAAGTGGAATTTTAAAAACAAAACGTGATTGAGATTTCGGGGTGATGATGGAGGTAAGACTAGTTGGTATTAGAAACATTTCATATTAAAAATATATCGATCTGAAATTTAAAAGCAGGATGTTTGGCCCCACAATCAATAGTGGCCTGGTTGAGCGGATCACCTGGTCTGAGCTGATTACTATTAGTCTTTTTTTTATTTAAAATACTGTTTTAAACTCCTGTTAAACAGATAAAGAGCGAACTTTAGGCCTGTAGGAGCAACTTTTCAACTTAACACCTTCTTAGCTGTCCCTGGTAGGTTTTTAATTGGCCTCTCATCAGCGGCTGTCCGGGGTTAATCTTTTATTTAAACTTTAATCGGTCAGAATGTTTAGTTTCCAGATTAGTTTCAGCTGGATGTGTTATAAACAATTAAGACCTGGATTTATTGCTATTCAATCTTAACTTTAATATAGTTATAATAGTTAGAAGAACGGCATAACGGTGGTGTCTTTAAAATGTTCTACTCGAAATTTATTGTTGAGCCAGAGGAAAAAAAGCTAAAGGATCGCTGGCTTTAGTCTGTGTATAACTGGTAACTTCCGGTTCTACCCTCCAAAATAAAAGATTACACAGTGGTTTAGAAAATCGTCCTTGTAAAGCATTTAGGCATTTCCCTGTGAATCTCATTCAATCATTTTTATAGTGTTCAGTAGCTTTTATTTGTCCCAGTGTGGGCGAATTTTGTGCAGTAGTAGTACACACATTCACACATAAAAACACAAGAAACGCATATAATATTTTAAAGAGATAAAAGTAAAGTGAATGAATAAATATTTGCAGTGCAGAGGATGAAATTTTAAAGATAATCTGAGTAAAAAAAAAAAAAGATCTTGGCTAAATTTACCAGCCGAGTCCTGATTATGAAAGCTGATAATATAATATAACATGAGTAGGATGGACTTTAACAAAAAAGGAAAAATAAGTCTGTCGATCTAGAATGGGTTACAAAGCCATTTAAAGCATAAGGGCACCGTCTACAGATGGAGAAAACATGAACGCTTATCTCAGAGGGGCTCACCGACTAATATTACTCATGAATTGTATTAACCACTCAGCCAGGAGGGCAACAACAAAACCAAAACACCTAAAGCACTTCAGGTTTACTGAGCTGGTTTGATTCCTAGGTCATTATATACTACATAGCACTAAATCAAGTCAGAGGACTTCAAAGGGCTTTTTACTCCATTAATTAATTTACATGCTAATGGGATTAGCTACATTGTAGCCGCAGCTGCCCTGGGGCACACTGACAGAAGCCACGCTGCCGTACAATCAGCATCCCCACCGCCTGAAGCACCTTAGTCTCAACAGGAAGGTGTCTGAACCAAAAAGGAAGAGATCTGAGATAAAAGCTGCACCAAAAGATCATCAAGGCCTCTGTCCCATTTTCCATCATATGTCTTGATGAGTTTTTTTAACTGCCAAGACAGAGGGGGGGCTTCTTGAATCTAGTTTTTTTGCTTAATCAGGTGAAAAATGAGCTGAATTTGAAAGCAGCCTATCGTTGGTCAAACAGCGGTGGTGGGGCTGCTTTCCTGCTTGGACAACTTATTAGAAAATAATGGAGACTGCCTAACTGTCCTGCTGTTGACATTAGATTTGACACAATGGGACTATTTAGCAGAAGCATAAGAGCCATGTTCCCACCTCTGATTTTAAAATGGCCAAGTCAAAGTCTGCTTAGATCCAGTAGAGAAGCTGTGGAAATGCTGTAACATGGCTGCACAGGGAGAATTTTTTACAGCACTTTCTATGTCTAGTTTTAAACATAAAGCTGCTGATGTGAATCTAAATAAGAAATAAAGTCTTAATTGCAGGATATATATATATATATATATATATATATATATATATATATATATATATATATATATATATATAGTGCATTTAATAAAAAAAAAAAAAAACGTCTGTCAATGCGCTCTATCCAGAACTCTTTAGATGAAAAAGTTTGTTTCACTTGGTTTGATTTCTTTAAAAAAAAAAGTTCTTTAAGGAACATTTGGCTATCCGATTATTAATCGATTAACCAAAAAAATAAGGGACTGATTAATTGATTTGCAAAATAATCGTTAGTTGCAGCCCTTGTATCTATCTAGATAAATGAATCTATATATCGATCTAGATATATATGTACATCTATATGTATATATACATATAGATGTATATTTATTAGGCGGGATGTTTCACTATGTTCCTGATCAATAGTTCTCCTTTGGTTTCTTAGATCTTATTTCCAACCCTGATAGTGGTTGTTACTAATCTTTTCATGCAGAATCCAGAAGCAGCTGCATCTGATTACAGCCATGTATTTGGTACCAAACCACAGGTTTGGACTCCTCTTATTGTTCAAACACAATGCTCCAGGATGCGGTTATGGTTGCTTTATCTGTTCATGGTGTTTGATTACAGAATTCTTTCCTCCTGAGCATAAAATCTTTGCGGTTATTTGGTCAAGTAAGAGAAGATCAAGCTTGTCTCTGTAAGATTATAGGAAGCCACAGCTCACCGTAGCCTTAGTGAATGCTCCTAAAGTGGAAAGTTATCAGATGCTTTTACACACTCATCGCAGCACATGGTAGAACGGTGATGAGAAACAGATGTGGGGAGGAAAAAAGAAAAACACCCTTAAAAGAGCTATACTCACCAGAAAGCAGACAGGAATTAAAAACTCTATATATGTATAATAAGCCACTGATACAGATCAGAAGATGGAGCATAATTGGTTCTTTTGCTTAAAAAGAGTTGACGGTTATGAGCAACATTTCTCATTATAGGATTTAGTTTTCAGCTGGCTAGATCTGCGCTGAAAAAGATCCGATTGATTGACTTCAGCCTGCTGAAAAAGAACTACAAAAACTAAAAGTTACTCAGATATAACAGCTGTAGCTGTCATTAATAAAACCCCAAACATCCAAGGATGTGAACATTAGCACGTGTCACACAGAGTTCTTGTGAACAAATAATTACGCTATGCCTATGCATCATGTTTTGCAAAGGATTATGGGAATCCCTCTAAGCCTGATGGGAAGGTTGGGAGGTCCCTGTAATAAATTAACTATAATAGGAAGCATCCTGCTTCCTTTTCTACCTCCTTCCTTATTCTCAGCACTTACTGTGGCGAATCCTGAAGTACTTTCACTTTGGGTTAAGTGTCCGATTTACCCAATCTAGATTGAGCCTGAATATATTCGATTTAAAAAATGGAACAATAAAAATACTCCCTTTGCTTTTATTATGAAGACCATCTCACATCCATTCAGACGAGGTCGATAAATAACTGCATTTTGTCAGTTACTTGAGTAATAAAAAGAAATGTACTTTTTGGAATATTTTTACCGTACTGTACTTTTACTTAAGTAATAATCTTTTGAAGAATTGCTACTTCTACTTTTGTACTTTTCCTGTTCTTCTGTAACTTGAGCTAGATCAGCGAGATCAGGTGAAAATACAGTAAACAGTAGTTATTGACAGCTCTTTACTACTATATATATATATATATATATATATATATATATAGAATTATGTTATTTATTTTTTGTATTTTAGTCTTAAAATGAAAAATATCCCGTTCCGATATAAGTGAAAAATCCAATATTGTAATTATCAGCGTGTATCCAAAACTCTGCGATATAAGAAGCTAATAGAAACACTCTGCTTCTATCCACTTCTATTTAAAGGGTATGTAAACCATTGGTTAATAATATATGGGTCAGTTATTCATATACTTGTTCTCTGTTAAAGTGTGTATGATTCATGCTGATATCAATATCGGTATCATACTGGAAATGAGAAAGTATCAGAACACCCTTATTTTAAATACCAGAACTTGCATATAAGCTCTATCTGACTGCATCATTTCTAAACATTTAATCAGATTATCTAAAAATTCCTCAGTATTTAAATTATATCTTTATGCAGTAAATCTTGGATGACTATTTTTTTTACTAATAATAATATATATAAACCTGTTAAATTAGTGCTACTTACCCACCCAGCATGTGTTTCATTGAGCTGCTTTTTGATCCATCACTCTGGGATCCATTGATCGTCCTGGCCGGGCTAGATCCATCACTCTGGGATCCATTGATCGTCCTGGCCGGGCTAGATCCATCACTCTGGGATCCATTGATCGTCCTGGCCGGGCTAGATCCATCACTCTGGGATCCATTGATCGTCCTGGCCGGGCTAGATCCATCACTCTGGGATCCATTGATCGCCCTGGTCGGGCTAGATCCATCACTCTGGGATCCATCGATCGTCCTGGTTGGGCTAGATCCATCACTCTGGGATCCATTGATCGCCCTGGCCGGGCTAGATCCATCACTCTGGGATCCATTGATCGTCTTGGCCAGGCTGGATCCATCACTCTGGGATCTATTGATTGTCCTGGCCGGGCTGGATCCATCACTCTGGGATCTATTGATTGTCCTGGCCGGGCTGGATCCATCACTCTGAGATCCATTGATTGTCTTGGCCAGGCTGGATCCATCACTCTGGGATCCATTGATGTCTTGGCCAGGCTGGATCCATCACTCTGGGATCCATTGATGTCTTGGCCAGGCTGGATCCATCACTCTGGGATCCATTGATGTCTTGGCCAGGCTGGATCCATCACTCTGGGATCTATTGATCATCCTGGCCGGGCTAGATCCACCTTTCTAGGATCAATTAATCGTCCTGCCCGGGCTAGATCTATGACTCTGTGATCCATTGATCGTCCTGGCCAGGCTAACACGTAGCAGACACGGAGCATCGCTCGGTCTCCCCCCGCCTGTCAGACACCTTGAACCGTTTCCCTCACACCTCCGCGGCGCCGTGAACATTTCTGTCGGTAGATCCACTCGTGGGGTGTTGGATGGGGAGTGTCTGACTGAAAGGGTTCAGACGGACTGGGGGCTCCGGCGGGGCGTGCGGCGGTCAGAGTACCGCAGCCTTGCGGTATCAGGGCAGACCGCGGCGGGACAGGTCAGCAGCACAGGCGGTTAACGGCCGCGCTAACCCGGCGGTTAGCCTCTGGGTTATTTTTGGCGCAGCTGCTGGGGCTCACATGCTCCTCTTTATCCCACCTCCAGAGCTGTCAGGGCGGACGGATCAGGCCGATTATTGCGGCTGAGGGGGGGCTGCAGCTACCGGAGAGGCTTCCTCAACAATTCAGGCGAAAACAGAACAAAGAACGGACCGGTAAATGCGTCTCAGCCATCTAACGAGGCCCGGCTGAAAACATGGACCTGAATTTTTACTCGGATCTAACAGACGGAACCGGCCAGCACGACCCGGAGTTTCTGGATCCGCACGCCTTCAATGGCTTTGACAGCAAGGTGAAAGGAAACAGGATCACACTTTATCCTCTGATCACTACCCTATTATATACACAGATCCATAGATAGAAGAGATCTATAGATGTTTGATTGAATTATTAAAAAAAAGAAAAAAAGAAATCGGCATAATTTTCAACCTTTGGTGCCAGAAAAACAAATATTTTAACCATTCAGTTCCTCAGATTTTCTCTGTTTAAAAAAACATGAGATCCAGGGAAAATCTGAATGTTGGGATCCTATTTTCAATGTGAGAATTATATGAATGTGATCCTCTAATGGGAATAAAGATGCAGTTTAAACCTAATTAGTTAATTTAGTGCAGCAGCTCAGAGCAATGTGAATTGGAGGAAAAGGTTTAGTAGTTTCATATTTCTTTTATTCCAAAAAAAGAAAATTTAAAATTATCCACTGTACTTTGTCTCCAAATTTGAAGACGTTTCGTTTCCCATCCAGGTTTTCAGGAAGGATTTTCAATTATTTTTCAATTGAAAAACCTTCCTGGATGGGAAACGAAAAATCTTCAGTCCAGGGGATTGTTTTTAATTTTCTTTTTTGGAGTGACTATGACCTGGATGACTGAGAACCTTCACCAGCATATATCTCTTTATGCATTAATATAAGGAAAGTTTTAGTGTTTATCAGAATTAATTTGACTCATCTGTTTACAGAGTGGCATTAGCTCTTTTAGGTTGAATGAGTCTCTTTGAAATACAGACATTGTTTTTTCTGTTGTCAAGGGAAGTCATATTTAGATCTCAAATCATTCTAGCTTAAACGTGTAAATAAATGTACTCTTTATCATAGCATATTGTCGCAAAATGTAGAAAATTTCTTTTAAAAAAAGTTCCTGTCTTAAAATCTGTGGTGTTTTTTTTTGTTCTTTTTTATGCAGGCCAGTTAGTTATACGTCAGCTTGTACACCTGAATTCGGCCAATCGTATATCAATGGTCATCTGTTAATGAAATGTCATAGCATCTTGATTCATATGTCACAGCTAATATACGCAGCAGTTGAAATAAGAAACATTTCCTTTCCCATTGAGTTCCGTCCCAGTGTAGCAATAAAAACTAGCTGCTTTAAATGAAGGAGTAGAACGTATAAGAGACGAACATTGAGGTCTAACAGGTAGGAAGCTTTGGGGAATCACTGATGGTAGTTTTTCCCTCTATATTCCAAGCATTTGGCGCCTAAAAGCTTTCATTTTAAAAGAGAATCAACAGACAATAGGAGGGTGATCTGACAGTTTTATATGATAAAACTGTGATCTGACAGTTTTCCTTAATAAGGAGACCTTATCTCTAACTTCATTTTCTCCTGTGTTTTAGTTCCCTGGAGGCAGCGACAACTACCTGTCCATCCCGGGGTCCGGCCATCCCTTCCTCTCTCCCTCCGAGGTAGGAGTTACCCCCCATCACGCCGTTATCCTGCCTTTACCTCTGTGGAGTCAGACCCACAGAGCCGTGGTTTAAGTTGCAGACCTGGCGATTCTAAGAAAGAAAGAGAAGCTTCTGAAAAAAAAAAAGTTAGATAAAGCTGCAGATTTTATCCAAAAGCGACATTTAAATTAGAATCGACGTCTGAGGGTTTTCTTCCGCCTTTACGTGATTGAAATTACACAAAAACAACAAATGCTACAGAAGTCTGAATATAAAAACAATTAAAGAAAACATTATTAATGTTATACATTGATTTATTGTGTGAAGGTCTGGCTGCTGAGTGCGCTAATAAATCAGCAAACTCAAATGTTATCAGCTTATTTCTATTTGAAACCTCACATCTATTTTCCTGGTAATATCAAAACTTTCATTTCTCTATATGCGCCACTCACTAAACGTGTGGCTTTTCTTGAGGATGTTTACAGATAAAATCTGAGCCATTTGTTTCTGACTTATTAGTGATGTTTTGCTTTAGTTTTTGATTTTTCTTCGTTCTTAATGGACATTCTGGTATTTCTAACCTCAGTTTACATTTAAATTCTGTGAATTGAAGCAAAAACAAGTTGATGGTTTAATTAAAGTTCTAATGAGGGCAGGAAAAGATGCTCTAAAACATTCGATGGATGAACGTTTATATGTCGCAGCAGGCATTAAAGGCTCAGTCCACACTGCAGGCATTAATGCACAATTCTGATTTTTTTGTGAAATCCAAGTCTTTAGCGTTGTTGTTCACATTTCCAAAGAAATGCAACTTGTATGTGATCTCCTGTGGGAACTGAATTCATACAACCCAAGTGTCCCCCATGCGCAGTGGAGGACGCAATGACATCACAAGCAAGCGTGCTCTGTGTTTACGGAAGTAAAGATGGATGGTAGTGATGGAGAACATCTAGCGATCTTTCCCAACCCAAGTCAGCGCTTTAACAGCACAATCTTTTCAAGATTGGTTAAAAATAAAGACTGTTCTCTGCATTATCGTCCGACACTGTTGTTTTCTTCCTGCTTCTGCTTAGCGAGAGGCATAATAGTGACCTTTGTAGGGTATCAATGACGTACAGTTCGAATGAATGCAAACTGGCCGCTCGACACAAGTCGCATTTGAAAAGATCAGATTCAGGACCACGGATCAAAGTGGCCTCAATCACACTGGAAAAAATCGGGTCTGTGTTGTTTAGTCATGAAAAGATCAGATCCAGTTCTCATATTGGCAACAAAAATCTGATTTGTGTCACCTGGCTGCTGTGTGAACGTAGCCAGGGTGTCAGAGGGTCACAGTTCCTGTAGCGGCAGGTGGTGAGCAGCGGTTTTCTAGAAGAGGTCAGATTAAAAACAATAGTACTTGAAGGTAAGGGTGCGCCGATCTCAGGTTTCTGGCCCATCACCGATTCCTGATCTTTAAAAAGCCTGACACACTGATTCTGATTTTGACCGATAAAGATTTTTTTTTTTTTAACTGACACTCAGTTATAAGAAACAAGATATTTCCATATTAACTTACTGGGAAAAAAAAACAATCATTGCCTGTGAAAAAAATAAAAATTCAGAAATAACTAAAATCTAAATTAAATTAAATCTAAATTAAAGTTTATTGACTGGGAGGTTTTCAGATCTTTAAAGTGGTAGATCAGATTGATTGGAACGATCAGCCATCACCGACCTCCCCAAAAAAAAGGAAAACGCAGTCGATCAGTTGGTGCCTACCTGAAGCGGCGGGGGGAACTTTACCCCTGCAGTAAAGGGTGATCATGGTTTACTTCAAAATCGGGTTATAGTACTAAGATGTTTGTGCTGAACGATTTAGCCAAAAATCAATATTGTGGCTATTTTCAGCCATTATTATCAACCATTATTGCTATTTTATTTAGATCAGGGGTAACCAACATGGTGCCCAAGGGGCCCTCAAGGACCACATGGGGTGCCCTCTTCGTCTTCTGAAAACAGAAGAACTCACTCAGTGGGTTAATTTTTTTTTTATTCTGTTGCTCTTCTTTTTAATCATTTATGTTTATTTATGTATATTTCATCATGTTAAGTATTTCATCATATTTCAGTGGTTTTAAAATGACATTAAAAAGAAAATTAGAATTGAATAAAAGAATAAAATAAGAATAAAAATTATTTTTTATGGATGAGATTTACTGTAGGTGAACACTGATTCCTCCAGTTCATAGGTCAGTATTGGTAGCCCTTCCTATGACTCGGTAGCCATAAAGTAGCCCTCAGCCTTAAAAAGGTTGGTGACCCCTGATTTAGATTTTCCTGTGCACTAACCACAAGCTTGTTGATGTTTAAGTCCAGGTTTTAGGTTTATTCGTAACTTTGAAAGCTTGATTTTCTAGAGTCCATTGCTGCAGCAATTTACTGCAACTTTGTATAAAAAACAAAACAACAAAAGAAGAACTTCTACTTGCATGTGTGAATCTGCATGTTTGCTGAAACTCTTCCTGTTTGTGTGGTTGTCCTTTAAGCACCATCTAAAGACCTGGAGTGAGAAATTCAGTGTCTTATTCTTGCTAAGGGTAACATAACAAAAGTGAATTCCTCTGAATTCCTTTTTAGAACTGGGTTTTGTTAAATTGCGATTATATTGCAAATGCAATCAATTGCTTGATTGATTATATTTCTATTTAATCCATGTGAAGTTAAAAACCTTCAGTATTTCCAATTCTAGGTCGTATTAAGTTCATTCCCATAAATTCCTGTTAATTATTGTAAATATCAGGAAATAAAGTTGGAATGAGGTCAACTTGAATATATTTTTGTGAAGGTTGCTCAATTCTGAAATTTATTATCCTTGAATCAAAACTGCCTTGAATCTGAATTCTGTTGCTTTTGTCTGAACATAATTTATTGCACCGTCGGTTTTATGACATTAAGCCCAAAAGTCAAACTGACCTTGATTATTGAGAGAACAGCAGAAGAACTTACCTCTCCGTCTCGTTGCTCCAGACGTTCCACACTCCCAGCCTCGGCGATGAGGAGTTCGAGATCCCGCCCATCTCTCTGGACCCGGACTCGGCGCTCACCGTCTCTGACGTGGTGTCTCATTTCGGGGAGCTGTCGGACACCGGCGCCTCGGACAGCGTGGTGGTACCAGGGAACGCCGTGGTGGAAGGGGACGACCCGTCCTTCGCCTCCACCTACGTCAGCGCTCCCTCGCAAGGTCTGGAGCACCTGAATCTGGGGGTGATGAACCAATCGGGAGGAAGCGCTCTGCTGGGTTCCTCGTTGGGGATGGTGAGGACTGGAGAAGTTTTATAGAAGAGAAATCTCTGCTGCAGTCGCTCTGACTGGTTTCGCCTCTCCTCCCCAGGATCTGGGCCATCCCATCGGGTCTCAGTTCAGCAGCTCGTCTCCAGTAACCATTGACGTCCCGCTGGCTGATATGGGCCAGGGCCTACTGGGGTCCAACCAGCTGACCACTATCGACCAATCGGAGCTCAGCGCTCATCTGGGACTCGGTCTAGGAGGGGGCAGCATTCTACAGCGACCCCAGTCGCCTGAAAACCCTCTATCGGCCACGGCGTCGCCCACCAGCTCGCTGCAGGACGACGACATGGACGACTTCAGGAGGGTGAGTCCGCAGAACCAGAACCGTTTTCCTTAAACGATCCGTCCTTCATCTCAGAACCTTCCACACCGATCATCGTTCTGCCTCCTCCCATCAGAGCGTGCTCGTCGAGTCTCCAGTGTCTCTGGCCGTTTCGCCCGGCGTCATCTCGCTCGATCCCTCCACGTCCGAGTCCCCGGCTTCTGCGTCGACCTCCGCCGTCTCCTTGGGCGCCGGACGCAAAGGAGGAGCGGGGGGAGGAAAAAAGGGAAGGAAGAAGAAAGACCCCAACGAGCCCCAGAAGCCTGTGTCGGCGTATGCTTTGTTTTTCAGGGACACGCAGGCCGCCATCAAGGGCCAGAACCCCAACGCCACGTTTGGCGAGGTGTCTAAGATCGTGGCGTCCATGTGGGACAGTTTGGGGGAGGAGCAGAAACAGGTAAGAGGAATTTGCTGTGACTTGGAGTGACGCTTTGCTGTATTTGAATGACGGATTATTATTATTTTTTTTTCTGCAGGTTTACAAAAGGAAAAACGAAGCAGCAAAGAAGGAGTACCTGAAAGCCTTGGCAGAGTACCGCGCCAACAAGAACGCTCAGGTGAGTCCGGTTTGGGCAGCATCAGACCCTCTGCTGCCTTCCTGCTTCTAAGCGCCTCTTTCTTCTTCAGGCTCCCATCGAAGTCATGGAGACCGACCCTTCGCCGCCGCCCGCAGCCCCTCCCCCTCCTCCTCCTGTCACGACCGCCCCGGCCGCCACCCCGACCCCTCGCCCCACCAGGTCCCAGCACTACAACCCGGAGGAGAACACCATCACCAACATATGCACCTCCAACATCATCCTGGACCTGCCTCACGTGACCACGCGTTCCCGCACCGGCGCAAAGCCCCCAGCTCCCGCTCCTAGCCCCGCCCCCAACCCCCTCACCGTCACCAAGATCATCATCAAGCAAACGCCGCTTCCATCCGGCGGCGTTTCCGTCACCAGCACCACCGCCTCCTCGCCACGCCAGCCGCCCCCACTACAGCAAATGCAGAGCACCCCGCCGCCACCCAGACTACAGCAGGCCCCGCCCCCTCTGCAGGCCAAACCGCGGGCCGGTGGCGGCACCTCAGCGGCCACCGCTCCGCCTCCCCTCCAGATCAAAGTGGTCCCCTCGTCGCGGCAGCAGGACTCGGCCAAGCCCATCATAGTCACGTCAGGCGGGGACGCCTCCAGCAAGGTCACGTCCTCGTCCGGCGTGACGCTGGAGGTGGGGCAGACGGACGCCGTGGTGATGGCAGGAGAGGAAGTGGCGGAATCAGAGGAAGGGGTATGTTTGATCACTTCTTGTGAACATCCTCAAATCTACACGATTGGACGGTTTGTTGACGCTTTACCCCGCCGCTGCAGATGGAGGTAGAGGTGAACGTGACGCCCGGTCTGAGTGTGAGCGCCCCCAAGGCTCTGAATATCTGCGTGCGCGCCGGCTGCAACAACCCGGCAGTGGAGAGCAAAGACTGGGACAAGGAGTACTGCAGCAACGAGTGTGTCGCCACGCACTGCAGGTACGGAACCAACAACCAGTCCACGCACCTTCTTTTTAACTGAACGACTTGAAAGAAATTGAGATAAAATTGTCCAGATAAATTAATAATCTGGTTCAACAATTAATTCTAGTGAAAGATCACAAAATATTTAACTTCATGGAGCTTTTAGACTGTAAAATACTAAACTACATTTAATGCAAACTGACTGCATTTAAAAGTGCTTTACATGCTTGAAGCTGTAGGGAAATCATGTTTAAATGTCAAATCATTCTGGCTTAAAAATGTATATAAATATATATGCTCTATTTTATTTATTTTTTGTTATCTTATGCAGCCCAGTTAGTTATACGTCAGCTTGTGCACCTAAATTCGGTCAATAATATATCAACGGACATCTGTCAATCAAATTTTTTCGGTCATAGGATCTTGATTCATATGTTGCAGCTAATATACGCAACAATTGAAATCAGAATCATTTCCTTTCCCATTGAGTTCCGTCCCAGTGTTCACGGGGATGGACGTCTGTGTCTTCAGCAGGCGTAGAGCTAACAGAACTGGCAGCGTTGCGAGGCAAGGGCTCAAACATGTACGGCTGTAAGCCTTCTACACCAAACCAAGCTTCTGCCGCCCTGGCGTCCTCTTCCACAACATCTTCTTCCCCTCTTTCCTCCTCTAAATAAAAAATTTACGTCCGGGAAGTCTCATCTACGACCTCCGACACTAAACTCTCCTCCTCTTGCATGTTTCCTCTGTCCATAGCGTTCCTTGACAGTGTCGTTTCTAAGTCACCAATTTAGTGCTACTTGGTCCCAATGGAATTTCCCATTGGGATCCTACTAGCACTGAGTTGCTAACTGGTTAGCAAGATGCTTCCAACAAACCGGCCACAATCAAACTTGCTTGCGAACCTTTCACCACAACAATCCCGCCCCCTTGATAATCAACCCATCACATTCACTTCATTCACTTGTGTAAAGTCGTGCACCTCTCGGGAGAATTTGGAAATGCAACGTTATTTCTTAATGAGGACCTGATCTTCATAAGGTATGCAGGTGTTTAGTTTAATGAAGTTTCTTAAAGGTTACTGAAACCTAAATAGACGCTCTGCCTCAGTAGGTCTACAATAGAGTAAAGGTTGAAAGGCTTTAATAGGTTGGAATATTGAAAACACTTTCCCTTTAAATTCACTCCGAGTCTGATTTGAAAAAAAAAAAAAAAAAGTTTTCACCATAAAGTCAGTGCTGGGTCATTAGCCTAATGTGCTCCGGAAGATGTTTTCTATTTTTCAGATTCATAGTACTCGTCTCTCTCTGCTCCGGTCTGAAGGCAGTTTGCTCAGAGTGTCCCTTCCTCAGTCCTCTGCAGTCCTTCCTTCATATGAATCTATTTAGATCTTTATTTTTATGTATGTCTACATAAAAGGTTTGCTGTTTTTTTAGACAGAAACTTGTCTTCCAATAGTCTCTGCTTTGCTTGTTTAGAGTATTGCATCTCATATTTCTGCATAGCAACATGGACACAAAGCATTCAGCCTCAAATAAGAACTGAAACCACTAAAGTTGAATAATAATAAAGGAACCTCAGTCCTCTGGTGCACAATGGGAGGAAAAATCACCAGCTCTTCTTTGGTTTACCAGATGTACTCTGATGTTTATACTATCGCCATCTGCTGGTGAGACGATGCTAGTTCAGGGTTATGTCTTTATTTTTTAGGGCGGGAATTCTGTTCCATTATTCTATCAAGCAAAGGACATGTTTCATTAGTGAACATTTGAAATGAAAAGAATTTAAAAGTTTTTCAAAAGTAAAATCCAATCCATAAAAAACATGGAAAATTACTCTGATTTATCTTTGGAATCTATATTTTGCTTTTTTCAAATTTCTATGTATGGCTTTTCCATTTTTATAAACAGATTTGATCATTTCCTTAGGATTTGTTGCTTCTACCGACACATTGATTGATACAGACCGATAGAAACGCTTCTCTCCTCATTCCAGAGGAAAGCCTGTCCCCAGATGTAAAGAGAAAATGATCTGGAAACACAAAAATAATGACCTGTAAATAAAAAAAGAAAATATTAAAAATATATATTTTTTCACATTCCTATTAATTAATTTTACCTTAAACAGTAATAATCACATCTCCACAATGATCTCCACAAGTTACATCAAACATATAAGAAGATTTTGAACTGCTTTTTTTTTTTTTTTTTTTTTACAGCAAGACTCTGGAAGATCCAGGCTTGTAGCTAGCAATACATACGGTCGTACATTGCATGGCTTTTATTTCCTGTTCTTCCCTGGAGACTTTGCTCAAATTTTCAACATTTCACAAGCAGCAGCTGCTGGAGTTGGAAAAAATTGAGCTTTTGCTGCTCGACGCGCCACATCAACCAATCAGAGAAGCTGATCTGGGAGCTGGCAGGGAGACAGACACAGCGCTGCTGTTGCAGATCGCTATGATCTCTCCTCTGAAACAGTTTTACCGCCTAAATTAACTTAAAATGTCAAAACCTGCCGGCAAAAATATGTTCGCTTTTATTATTCTGGTGCCTGTAGTTTCTACCACATATCTGAAAAATGCTAACATCTAATTCCCCCTGCGACGAACAGTAGGGAAAAGAAGATTGGCGTATAATTAGTTTTTATTTAACCTAAATCAGAGGTCACAGATTAGTGGACCGTGGTCCGGATCCAAACCCACCTGCTGGCTAATCCAGACCAACCTGATTTATACATTTATAAATTACTGCATGTTGTCCGATGGCAGTGTCTAACTTCTCTTGCGCCGCTTCTCCTGTTAATACGGTAAAGCCCTCTGGAGCGTCCGGGACCAGGCTACATGCGATACACATTAGCCAGTGAGTGAGTGAGCTGCTGCTACTTTTAGACACAGCAGGCAAACCTGTGGCAAGCCGGGTGATGGGAAAGAAGGAGAAGATGATGAGGAAAAGAGAGCAGAGAAAGTGTGGACTGCTGGAAGAACTGTGGTGAACTGGTGAAAGAAAAGTGAAATGGTGCTCACAGATGACCCTGCACATTTAGAGGATGTTCGGCTCAACCTGCTGCTGTGAAGCAGGATTGTCCACCGTGAACAGAATCAAAAATAAATATGGATCCAGGCTCAAAATGAGCTCCTTGATATGTCCTTTAGAATGGCTTTGTCTCCATTCAAACCCAGGTTTAAAGCCTTGCAGGGCAGCATGAAGCCCACTGTGAACATTAAGACAGAAAGAGGAAGAAAAAAGGTCAGGTCCGGTATTTTATAAAAAAGTGAGTCGGGAAATTGTCTATATACCAAACTGAAAGATTGCTGTTCTCTACTTCAAAACCAATTTAGATTTTAAAATAAAAAAACTTTCTTTCTTATTTAGAAATTGATGCCTAAACACCTGCATTTTATTTCAGTGCTGTTTAAATTAACAGATTATAATTAAAAATGTCTCTGGACTTTTACTACTTGTTCATTTTCTTTATTAGGACCCCGCTGATTTTTAATCGGTTACCCCTGATCTAAATTAATTAAGAATCACGATATATCATTTTGTAAACATAAAACAAAATCTAATCTAACCAAATTTAAATTCTCATACACATTTTTTTACTACTAAAGTAACTTATTTGAATTGATATTGGCTAATATTTAGCTATAAAGGTTCCTCTCTAAACACCATGGACAGCAAAATAATATTTAAAGGCAGGATCCTAATTTTGATGAACTGACTAAACAGACCATGTTTTGCGTAGACTTTTATCATACTCAGACTCAGACTTTCTCAGAACTTTCTCTCAATAAAACTACTTTTTACCCACTGATCACAGCAAATATAGCTAAAGCACTCGCTCTCATTGAACACAGGAGCAGCACAAGTATCGAACGCATCCGGACAAACTTAAATGAACGCACTTCAGGAGCGTCTTTCAGGCTCCTGAGGCGTGTCAGACTTTAATGTGGACAAGCATGCAATATGAAGCAGCAGACGCTTTACACTTTCTGATTGTTACCTATGAAACATAACATTGTGCCTAAAAGGATCTCATGTCTTCCCTATGAAATTTCCACCTCTAGTCAAGCACACATGCTATCCATAATAAAAAAAAAGTACTGTTGGAACAAAGACAAACAGTTAGCTGGATTCCACCTCTAAATGCCGGGAATGCCCTTTTTCGAAGAGACTACATTTCTAAATGTATGTTGCGCAAAGCCTAAAGATGTGATACACCCACCAAGGTGTACACCCGATTAGAGTCCAAATGTTGAAGCCTGTTTTATTTTATTATTTTGGTGAATTGAAGAAGAGGAATCATCTTTTATTGTCATTACACTGTAACAAGTAGAAAGCAACCATATTCACTCTGCATTTAACCCATCCCCTTGAGGAGCAATAGGCTGCCATTGTGTGGCGCCTGGGGAGCAGGGTGGGATTAAAGCAAGGGTGGGCAATTCCAGTTCCTGGGGGCCGGTATCCTTCAACTTTTAGATGTGCCTTTGGTTCAACACACCTGAATCAAGTAATTAGTTGATTGAGAGGACTTGTGTGAAACTGACTGCATACTGAGCAGGTAACTCAGCCATTTGCTTCAGGTGTGTTTGATAAAGAAAGGATGTAAAACCTTCAGGAACTGGAATTTCCCACCCCTGGGTTAAAGGCTGATTTATACTCAGAAACCAGGTCATCTGCGGCTGTTGCAAATGTGCTCCCACCCCCTTCCGCAGACACTCTGCTGCACCTCTCCAAAAATTGTATTTGACTGCAGACAGGAGGCCTCTGATTGGTCAAATCTACATCCGCTCTACGCTATGCTTATTTCCTGTTTGGTACCTTACCGGCTTGTTTTGTTTGTCTGACCGCCATTGTGGAAAACGACTCGTGAAGATGGACCAGCTAGAAGAGCAAGGTGCACGAGAACGCTGGGAACCTTTTTCCACCTTGATCCCTGCTCTTGCCCCCACTTCCTCTCCGCCTCGGCCGTTTCTAGACCCACAGCTAGTTCCTGATTGCCCCTCTTGTGTTGTGGCGTGGAATAACACAGCGCAGACCATGCTTCAATATTGGGCATAAATCAAAAACATCTGCGACACACTGCTGTGGGAGGACAACCAGACCTTAGGTATTTTTACTCAGGGGCCCAGAGTGGCCATCTGTGGGAGTGGGGCTTGAAATCAGAACCTCTGGATTCTAAGCGCAATGCTCGAACCAATAGGGCACCATTCCCTTGAATACGCTTATTCCAACGTTCTGATTTGTCTTTTGACTTAAAGAATCATTAACAACTAATGAAGGTCAAAATAACTAAGATCTTTATGATTTTTTTTTCTTTCTCCACAGAGACGTGTTCATGGCGTGGTGCGCCATCCGAGGGTCAAACTCCACCACCGTTACATAAAGAAAGGACACAGGCCATGGAACTAATGCTACACAAACAGGACTAATACTACATGTATGATTGACTCAGGTGTTGGCTCGTAATGGTTCGCTTCTTTTTTTGTTTTCCTTCATCTCTGGGACAAGAACAAAGACCTCACAGGGGCAGGGAAATGGCCGCCTCTGGTTTCCTGTTTGCAAGCACTGGATTTGTAAGGACGCTCACTCACACCGACGGACGGATGGCTGATGCTGCTCCATGTATTTCATGTTGATCATGTATTGTGAATTGAAAAGATGATAAAAAAGGAACATTTATATGAGTATGATGATTTTTTTTTATTCTATAAAAAACAAAACAAGGAAAATTACATGTAAGAGGAAACCTGCTGATGCTTTTATTGATCCGTTTAAAGAGCAGTTTCACCCTTTACTGTTACAAGGTCGGATGATCATTGTGAAGGAACTCCGGGTGATTTGCTCGGCGGCCATTTCTGGTCGCACATGTCGGCGGTTCAGGAGCCGCAACATTTGGAACCGACAACCACGCCAAGCACAAACGGGTTTAAAGATATCTCAGTTAAAGGAGTTTGGCGATTAGAAGGAATCAGCCAGAAGCTAAATTCTCTTCGACAACCTTTAAACGGACATTTCCACCAACCTTCACAGAAGTTGTCTAGTGAGAAACACTTAAACAGGTGCTAACATGCTCTCTATACCCCCCTTTTAGCTTCTGGAATATGGGAATATTTGGCGTTTTAAAAATTTGTGATGATTTCTGAATGGAATAAGAAGTATGAAATAAAAGACACCAGCTCTGACAACACCATCTGCTGTGAAGAGAAGAAATGCAGTGTAAACTTTCTTTTTTTCATTATTTTATCCGATGCCATTTCAGTAAAAAATCAGTCTGAGATGAATGGAGAGTTAAAGTTTAGTTGCTTCCAAAAATCAAACTGTTTCCAGATGTTTAAATGCCATAAATGCTGTGGACTGTTGCAGAAATCCTGGCAACTTTTAAAAAAAAATCATGAAATAAAATATTTTATGTTCTAATATAAACAAGGCATTTATTTCTTCATTACAATTTGGTTTGGCATATTTACTGATATATTTTTTCTTTTTTTTCCCTTTGGACAAACAAAAAAATTTATGAATAGTGAATGTTACAAACCTTCCATTAAATTTAAAGTGAAATAGTTTGCAAAAGATAATTTTATAAATATGGGTTTGGTATTTTATATTTATGAGTAATAAATTCAACCTAACCCTTATTGTTCCTCCAGTTGTTGCAAAATGAAATCAATTTTTGGAAACATCCTAAAAATGTAAAGAAACAGAAGCTGAAGAGAATATATTTTTTTTCTTTATCCAACACCTTAAAATAAAAACATTTATTGAATTATACAATTTATAGTAATACAGACGGGATGAACTGAGAGAACATGGACAAATAATCGCTTTCTGAAACATTTTACATTAAAATGTCTGTTATCAGATACCTAAATAAATAAAGAAAAGCATAAAATTTCACTTCTTTTTTTTCTCCAGATAATTGTTGCATTAATTTCTAAAAAACTTAACTAAAATACCTTCTTTTCCATCACTGAGATACTACAGTTAAAAAATTATATTTCTAAATTATATATATATATATATATATATATATATATATATATATATATATATATATATATATATATATATATACGTTTTTTCTTTAGTGAAAAGACAAACCGTTGTGATTATATGTAATTTTTCATATTTTTATCTTTTATGATTTTAATAAATTATTTTGAAAAAATTTCAACGATTCCCCATCTTTAAGCTACGGATGAGCTGCTTGGTCAAAAACGATAGTGCGCATCAAACTTTGTATCGCGAGATCACGTCACCCGACCGCTTTAATGATTGTGGCGGGAAAAAAATAACAAGGCGCCATGGCGGGAAAAAAAAAAAAAAAAGTAGCGTGGTTGACTGAGCATAGGGGGCGCTGTTGTGCGGTGCGTATTGAAATGTGGCGCAAAAACAAATAACAGAGTAACATAACGGAAACACACTGTTTTAAGAGGCTTGTTTGTATAGAATGTATAACACATGAATAAAAACGTTAAAGTTTTAAACTATTGCGTTTAGTTAGATATTAATTTATATGATAGATGATTTTTAATATACAAAGGGGGAGGGAAAAGCCCGGCAGTGAGGGAGGGAGTGGGCTTTAAGGAGTTAATTACAAACGGGGGGAGGATTAACATCACATTACAATATACACGTTTTTTTTATATATATATATATACATAAGAGAAACACTTGATTTGTTGTTGTTACATGATAGCTTGCTGAAATAGTAAGGCGGGCATCAGCATCGCTGCGTGGTGCTTGGCTCTCAGCAGGCGTGGAAAGGCAAGAAGTGCGTTTTTGTTGGTTGACACTCGCCGTCATCGTTATCCGGCCTGCAGAGAGTCGAAGCCCGGGAGCTGGAGTTCACAGAACGGGGGAATCAGCATGGCGGTAAACCTGGACAAAGAGGCCTACTACCGCCGAATTAAGAGACTCTACAGCAACTGGAAGGTGAATTTAAGGGAGTTTGTGTTAAAGTCTGGGAGTCTGTTGGAGTCCCCTCTAGTAGTAAAAAAAGTGAGCTGTTGAACCGCTAAATTAGCCGCGACTTTTCTACGCCGAGAGACAGAGCGAGAGCAGGGATGTGTTTTGTTCTCTAAGATCCAGCGGGAGTTTGTAGCTATTATGTCGCCCCTTCATGTGCCACAAACCCCCTAAAAACTTTCTGAAAACTGCCCTCCTTATCTGTCCGTCAGAGCGGCTAGCTGCCTCATATTAGCATCCTCATTCTCCACGTTAGCTAGCCTGCTAGCCTAACAACTGTAATGATGTAACGGCTGCTCCCTGGATTAACACAACTATTTAAAACTGTATAAATCCACTAAATGTTTGCGTAGGCCTGTAGGATATTAAACATTAACATGAATATTCAATTCTAGTTGGTTTACACCTGCAGTCTTATCGACATGCTAATGTTAGCTAGCTAATTAGCATCTGAATAACGTCAGCATCCTTGCTGGTTAGGAAGTAAGTCTGAATTTCTTGATTTAGTTTATGAAAAAGCAATTTAAGCTCTTTTTTTGTACCGTTTCTGTTTATTTTCATAATGTTACATTTGAAAAGAAGTTAAAACTTGTGTTTAAGTTTAATGTTAAGGTTTCTCACTATTGAATGTGTTGATAAATTGAGATATTTATAATGTTGAAGTTATTAGAAAACTGCTAACGTCTCACTGGAAATGCTGGTGATACTCCATCTAGCTGTTAATCATGAGCTTTGCATAAACTACTTGAACCAATATCTGTGCACTGCCACTCAGATGGCTGAAATAATGCACTTTGCTCTGGTTTAAAAGACAAATGTCAATTTTTGAGAGAGAAAAAAATCTTAATATTTTTTAAATGGTAATGAGGAAATCTGAGTTGCTCTAAACAAAAATTTAATATATATATATATATCTTTTTTTTGTGTGTGTGTGTTCGTAGATTGTATTGACATTTGTCCTCCTAACAAGAAACCATGTAAATGTTTATATCACTGCAGAGTTTTACTTACTGCATTGAATAGTCTTTGTGTGATTTTTCAGAAAGGAGAGGATGAGTTTGGTAAGGTTGATGCCATTGTGGTTTCCGTGGGAGTTGATGAGGAAATCGTGTATGCCAAGTCCACAGCCATTCAGGTAAGAGACAGGAGATCATCAACAGAGTTCTGCACACATGAACACTCTGCTTTAACCATAAATTACATTTTTGTTTCAAATGTATGCCTTCTCTTTTTTCCTTTTAGTTTAATTATACTTTTAAGACAATAGCTTGCTTTTTGTCCTTACAATTTCAGGCTTAATCAGTTTCCACAGCTAATATTGGTCTGTTTATCAGGGAAAAGTATCACAAAATCCCCTGGCTCATGTGTAGGTGTGTTTTTTTTTTTTTTTTGTATTTATTGTTTTGCTGCAGACTTGGCTGTTCGGCTATGAGCTCACCGACACAATCATGGTGTTTTGCGACACGAAAATCATCTTCCTAGCCAGCAAGAAAAAGGTGGATTTCCTCCGGCAGGTGGCTGTAACTAAAGGCAACGAGAACGCCAACGGAGTACCGCCCATCACGCTGCTCACAAGAGAAAAGGTAGACATGGTGGCACCCTTTCATCCAAACATGGATGGGTCAGTGTCGGAGTGTTTTATGCTACCGGGACTTGAGACTGTTTGTAAGATGGAGGGAGAACTTTTAAACCAGAACTGTGTCCCTATGGCGTTTGAGCTTTCTCCTCAACCTGTGCTGCCATTTGCTTCTTTATCCACTTCTACAGAATGAAAGCAACAAGGCTAATTTTGACAAGATGATCGAGGCTATCAAGGGCAGCAAAGACGGAAAGACGATAGGAGTGTTCAGCAAGGACAAGTTCCCTGGGGACTACATGAAGAGCTGGAATGACACGCTCAGCGCAGAGGGGCTGGCCAGAGTAAGGCCTCTTTCAACACCCGGAGTCCATTCTTGAGATGTCCTGTCTTGTGTTTGATCAACGTTGGCCTTGCGTTTCACAGGTGGATATCAGCGCTGTGGTCGCCTATACGATGGCGGTGAAAGAGGACGGAGAGCTCAACCTGATGAAGAAGGCAGCCGCCATCACCGGCGAGGTTTACTCAAAGTTCTTCAAGGAACGAGTGATGGAGATCGTAGATGCAGATGAGGTAAGAAGACTTCTGGAATGAGCTGCTCTGTACGCTTTCCTTCCTGTTGGAACATTTAAAATGTATCTAGGTTTTTAAACCAAACTTGATATTATTTTATTGTATATAAAAGTGGAACTGTGGCCTTTTATTTTTTATTTTTCTAACCTTGTTTAAGGTTGACAATAATGTTTCACTTATTGCACTTGAAAGCTTATATTTGTGAAGGACAAAAATCTGCAATTACACAGCATTTAAGAGAATCCTGCAGTTTACATGCACAATTTCGAGGTGTATGCGCTTGTTTCTAAATTGGGACTTCATTTTATTCATATTGTGTAATTGGGTTCCCATCTGCTGCAGCAGGAGCAGAACTAGGACGCCTGTTGTTCTTTTGGTCGGACTTGGTATGATGTGATGAGCCGCACTTTATATAAAAAAAAAACTAACCACTGCTGCTTGAAAAGGTTTGCTCTTTAATGACTTGATGTGATCTGATGTGGAAATATTTGATATTTTTGAAAAGCTGATTTCTGTTTTTGGTGTTTCCATGGAAACGCACTAATGCTCTGATCTAATCCTTTTTTTTAAATGATGAAGTTCAGCTTTTTTTCAGCAGTTATGGTTTGAGATTTAGAGTAAAATCACGCCTTCCTAAAGTTTTTTTTTTTTTTTTTGCATCAACTGTGGATGGATGGATGGTTTTAGGGATCTTACTAACATGGGGAGTAATGGTCAACATCTATAGGTATGGTGGCAACTGACCCATGTAATATTAACCAATTGGTTACAGGAACTTTAAGTGGAAGCAGAGTTTTTCTATCAGCTTGGCATTATTGGAGATCTTAGATCCTGGCTTTTATAATCTGATGTTATTTGGCTAATATCCTGATATGGGTGTCATCCTCTGAGAATCGGCTCATTCAGTTTAAAATCTGTTCTACCTACAGAAAAAACACCCCATCTTTTGGGATGTAACCTAAGGAATCAGACCTGCCAAAAAAGACGGCCTCAGTAGAATAAAAGCTCCTGGTAGTTAATGAGCGAAACGATCAGGGACCAGCGGGGTTTAGTGTTAAAAGGGTTTTAACACTTCTTGCTTGGTTGTTAATCTTACAACCTTCTCCTTATATACCAGCAGTTTGACTGAAGGTCTATTTTTCTTTTTTGATTTTTCTCATCTCAACAGAAAGTGCGTCACAGCAAGCTGGCCGAGTCGGTAGAGAAAGCTATAGAGGAAAAGAAGTACCTTGGTGGGGCCGATCCGTCCACAGTGGAGATGTGTTATCCTCCCATCATCCAGAGCGGAGGGAACTACAGCCTTAAGTTCAGCGTCGTCAGGTGAACAATCTCCTTAATCTTTTTTCTTCTTACAGTGAGCTTCTGCTACAGGTATCCATTGTGGCCTGTCAGCCATAAAGGATTGATTCACTGCTGCTTTTTGCTCATTTTTAAATAACGCTTTACCCTTTCCTGCATGCTGGAGGACTACATAGTTGAAGTGTATCAATATTGCCACTAGATGTCGCTCAAACTGAGCAGATGAGATGCTTAAAGTTGTTTTTTCACTTCTAATCTCAGAGGTTTTTAAAGACTGATTCCTTTTCTTTCAGTGATAAAAACCACATGCACTTTGGTGCCATCACCTGTGCCATGGGGATCCGCTACAAGTCGTACTGCTCCAACCTAGTACGAACGCTCATGGTGGACCCGACCCAGGAGATGCAGGACAACTACAACTTCCTGCTGCAGGTGGAGGAGGAGCTGCTGAAGGAGCTGAAGCACGGTGGGCTTTTCAAAGGCTCCTACTGGAAAAAAAAAACAGATGGACATTTTGAATTGTTAGTTGATCCGGTGAGAATGAAGACGATAACTGTGCGATCTCTCCTCTGCAGGCGTGAAAATCTGTGACGCTTATAATGCTGTCATGGAGTACGTGAAGAAGGAGAAGCCGGACCTTGTAGCGAAGCTGACGAAAAACCTCGGGTAAAAGCAGCAGGGTTTTATTTTTTTCTAACTGTTGAGCTTCACACACGCTCGGACTCTGATCTCTCCGTCTCCCTCTAAGCTTCGCCATGGGCATCGAGTTCAGGGAAGGCTCTCTGGTTCTGAATGCGAAGAACCAGTACAAACTGAAAAAAGGTGAGGAAGGCAGCTTAACTGTTTGGTTCGACAGCGTGATGTCATGACTAACGCCTGCTGCCTCCACCAGGCATGGTGCTCAGTATCAGCCTTGGCCTCTCCGACCTGCTTAATAAAGAAGCGAAGAAGGATGAGCAGAAGTACGCTTTGTTCCTTGGCGACACCGTTCAAATTAACGAGGTAAGGGCCTTTTTTTTTTTTTTTTTAATTGCTGGTCAGTTAAATCCATACTGTGACTCTTTGTCGTGAGTTTGCTGTTGACCTTCACTCACTAATTTCACCTTCAGCTGCCTGCACAGGTTTCCACAGGTGTCCTGTACTCTGAGCAGCTATTTATTTGACTGGTAGTTGCATTTAGAGAAGCACAATCTGCTACTCTCTCATTTTATTTATTTGTATGTTTTGTTTCATGCACAATTTGGAGGTGTATGCGCTTCTTTCTTGCTAGGGGAAAAGTTTTGTTTACAGAATTTGCATATGGAACTATTAGGGTATTTTTTCTGGAATAACCCCTGTTTAATTCCTCTGCAAAGAATCTATTTTATTTTTGTCAAATTGCTTGAAAAGCAGAGTTTTTCAGCTTCATACAACCAATTGAAGGCTGCCTTATATGCTATTATTGAACCTCTACTTTTATAATCCTAATAGCATTTTCCCAAATTCTTCACTGTTTTAAAACATAAAAAGTAATGCATAGTTACTGTGGCTAGTAACTAGTTACTTTCACTGAGCAGTAACTGAGTTACTGACTCTGATACAGTTTTGGAGAAGTAACTAGTTACTTTTTAAGTAACGTTTCCAACACTGGTCACATTTGATCAGGGAAATCCTTTGAAATAATTAAATAAACATATGACTCTTGTGAAAAACTAGCTGTTGTTAACAGAGTTTCTGCAGGTCATTAAAAATCATTAAAAGTCACTTAATTATTATTTTCTAAATTAAGGCCTTAAATGGGATTATCGGTGGCATTTAAAATGCTTTATTAGGAAAAAAAAGTTTATAGAAACAATTCCTTCAAAAATATTATATCGGATATAAATGGTTTTGCGTGTTTGCCCGGAACTATTTCCGGTTGATCGTAAATCTGTATGTTCAGAAAAGAAGCTCGAGACGTAGAAACAGCTAGAGAATGGGGGAAAATCCTAATTTAACAAAAGTGGCTGGAAAATGGTAACCTGACTCCGCCAATGATGATTTGCTCCGCATATCCATCTGGAAACCTTCCGTAGAAGTAATTTTGGGAAGGGGCGAAAATACTGGTTAGCTGATTAGCCTATGCTGGTGATAGATGGGCCAAATAAACCAATCAGATCAACCAAGCATATGACGTACTAACAGAGCGACAACGAAGAGGAGCCAATCGATAGATCAAACTCTTGCCGAAACCAGTCGGGGGAAGAGCAAAAACATCTTTTCCTCTGAGAAAAGCCTCCAGAGCAGTGTTTTGCTCTTCTTTCAGTGAAGAAATACAGTGTAATTCCGATAAAACTTGCTCGATAGCCACTTTAACGCTAGTTTCATCGGCTGAAGCCGCCATGTTCTTTAGACTGAACTGTTGCGCTTCTCGTTGCGTCACACCTCAACCCGCCTCAAAGCCAACGCTGATTGGACGTTCATTTGGTGAACTGCTCCAAATTTTCTTCAACAGAGAGTCTCCAGACTGATTAGCGAGTGAAACCTTGAAAGCTCACGAGGTTAGGAAAACGGTAACCTGACTAAATATTGTGCATTAAAAAGCTTTAGAGTTACTCATTCCTGTATAAACCCTGTTAAACTTCTAGGCGGTGTGGCTGGTTATAAAATAGCTAAGATATATAATAGATAAACAGATTTAGATATTCCTCTGCTGCATGTAGACGTCTCACTCCAGAGTTTCATTTCTCTCATGTTGCAGCACTTCTGCTTACTTTTACTCATAAGCATGGATCTTTGCTTTGGCTGCTAATTTCTCCTCCCTCCTGATAAATATGTGACTAGGGCTGCAACTAGTGATTATTTTGCTAATGGATTAATCTAATTGATACATAAAAAAAAAAAAAAAAGCAATTGTTAATCAGATAGAAAAAAAATTTAATTTAAAGATTTTTTTCACAGACCTAAACCAGGTGAAAATGTTTTTTTTTTTTTTTTTGTCTTTTTACAATTTTCATATTACTGCTCTAAGTTGGTTTCAATTTAAGCTAAAGGAACGTTTTAGAGTCTTTCTTCTCCAGTTAATAATTGATTACGAAATCAGTTGATTATTATTTCAATAATCGATTAATGAGGATTAATCCAATGGTTTCAGCCATAAATGTGGCAAACATTAGTTAATCTGTGCTTTCTAAAGGTGTGCTTGGTTATATTTCAAATGGACTAAATCTCTGAGGCTTGGTTTTAGGGCCGGGCGATATGACCTCAAATCAATATCCCGATAAATCGGGCAATTTCACCTCAATACGCATAAATGCACAATAAACAATCCTATCAGAAATAAGGTATGTGCACAAAATGCAACTGATCTATTTATAATTTATTTATTGAATAAATCACATTACATAATGCTTTCAATTAAATATTAAAGTCTTGTACCCATTCAGGTTTGTGCGTTGAACAATGTCTCATTGAATGGGAGAAAAATGTTTCCTCTCTTGCAAACATTTTTGCGCAAAAGTACTGTAGCTTTTGCACGTCTTTGAACTCAACAGCGTGGCTGTGCTGTAGGTGGTGGAGGTTGGATGTGTTGCTTTGGGTAGACCTGACAGTTTTCACACAAACTTTGCATTTTGTGTGTTTTTGTTCTATGGTATAATTTTGATGCCATTGAACTGGGCTTTTAGTGAGAACAATGTGCATAGATTAAACTCACACACCCTCGTGCACAACGGGCTCTCGGTTTCTTCTCTGCACGCTCAGCCTCATCTGTGCTCTTGCTCGCCTCCACAGGATTAAATGGTGTCATTTAGTTTACAGCGGTGTTAAGCGCTTCTTCACTGGGCTCATCCTCAATTCTCTTTGTTTACCCTTCTGACCTGTTCGCTGAGGTCACATGATTATCGACCTGCTGCCGTGTCTTAAAGGGGAAGGAAATACCAGCCACCAGCACACAGGAAAAAAACGGCAGAATTACGTTTAATTCTTTTACCGATCTGGGAAAATTGTCACCGGTTATTGTGGTGAATGACGGTAACGGTAAAAATCTGGTTTATCATCCAGCCAGACTTGCTTTATATGAAACAAAAACTAAAGGGCTGATGGCTCTTATAAGTAATGGAGCTCAAGGAACTGCATGAGGGGAATAAAATAAAATGTAATTGTTACTTAGAGCACATTTACTGTTTCGATTAAAATCAATTTAGCGCCCAGCATTAATAAAAAGCCGTTTTTATAATTAAACGGAACAATGATGGATTTTATTTGCTTCACATTGATGAGACACACTTGAACTTTTTCTGTACAACTAAGAATCCCTTTATTGTTTTCTGGTCCAGGTTTCCACAAAGTCTTGTTTAACGGTTTTTCATTTTCTTCTGTGGTCCTAATGCCTAATCCTTATAACTCCCCTTAAAGCTGGTTCCTCTCTCGATTTTATAGTGGTGACTTATTTTCTAGATCAGGGGTCTTCAATGTTTTCCAGGCCAAGGACCCCCAAAATGATGGCGAGATGGAGCAGGAACCCCCTAATTATATATCGTGTATGAAGTTGACTATAGGACCAGTTTGATATAACACACTCTATTACAGATGGTGTCATGTAATGAAAGTAATTTCCCCCTCGGATTATTAAAGTATTTCTGATTCCTAGTAAATGGAACAGGTCTTGTGAATGAAATGGTGCCCAGCTTGAAAGAGCTCCTGTGTTCTCAGTCATCCAGGTCATAGTCATCCAACATTCTTCCAATTTGCATCTTTTCAAAACAAAAACAAGACTTTATTGAGCTACTGTATAAAGCCTCGAACTCGACGCTATTCCAACATTTTGAATTGAAAAAGCTTCCTGGATGGGAAGCGAAACGTCTTCAAACTAGGAAACCAAGTCCAGTGGATTGTTTTTAATTTTTTTGGAATGACTGAAAGACATCTTCTGCCTCCATTTATCTGTTTACTACAGTGTGTTGAATTTATGTTAATGTGGATTTAAAGACTTTTGAATAAGTGGAAAAAATTGCAGGAGGGAATATATAAAAAAAGTAATCAACCAAAACTTTCGTGACCCCTCTAGATTATTATCGTATTTTCAAGACCATAAGGCGCACCGTACTAAAAGGCGCAGTCTCAGTTATGTGTGCCATTTCTGTATTAAACACACACATGAGGCGCACCGGACTATAGGGCGCGTTTTTTATATACAGGTACAAGTCCTCTACTACGTTTAAATACCTCTACTGCGTATTTAAAAATAGAGCGGGAGCAAAACTGAGTATGACTGTGGTTTATTCATGTATTTATTACAAAGTATTAATCAAACCTGGGAGCTGGCCGTGAGACAGACACATCGCAGATGACAGAGCGCTGTGATCACTCCTAAATTAACTTAAAATCCTGAAACCTGCCGACAGAATATGTTCGCTTTTATTACCGGTATCCTGGTGCCTGCAGTTTAAATGATTTAGTTGAAAAACACCTGCCAGCCACCGCAGTGAACCCAGAGGCTACCCGGCCCAGAGGCTGCTGTTGAAGGGATTTCTACTGTCGGCGCACCGCTGGTATGTGGGGGTCTGAGCACCTCCGACAGAAATAGTATAGGCAGGATGATAATCTGGATGAACTGACTGCAATTATTAAGTTTTCAGGTGGACTTTCTTACTTAAAACATATTAAAACTACTTTATTCCCACTGATCACAGCAAATATAGCTGCAAGATTTAGATTATTTAGATGAAAAAACGCCTGCCAGCCGCCGCGGTGAAACCGGAGGAGACAGGGCCCAGAGGCTGCTGTTGGATTAAATTTTCAGGTAGAAAAATAGAGCGGGAGCAAAACTGAGTATGATTGTGCTTTATTCAAGTATTTATTACAAAGTATTAATCAAACCCATCAAAGTCATCATCCTCTGTTTGTGAATTAAACAGCTGCGCTAAATCAGACATGCCAATTTCCCCTTCTTCGCTGTCAGAGTCACTTTCCGTGCCGGGCGGCTCCTCAGAAATAATGCCGGCTTTTCCGAAAGCTGGAACAACAGTACCAGCAGACACGTTAGTCCAAGCATCAACAATCCATCCGCAAACGGTGGCGTAACTTGCCCGGCGCTGCCTTCCACTTTTCCTGAAACTGTGGTCTCCGTCTGTCATCCATCGCTCCCACGCCGCTCGCAGCTTTACTTTGAACGGCCGGTTCACACCGATGTCGAGCGGTTGGAGTTCCTTTGTCAGACCTTCCGGGATAACTGCGAGCACAGCGTCCATTTGATTCACCATGTTTTTCACATCAGCTGTGAGATGGGCACGCATGGAGTCCCAGATTAACAGCGATGGTGATGTGTGGAAAAAACCACCTGGTCTCCTCACATACACCTGCCTCAGCCACTCTTTCATCATCTCCTCATCCATCCAGCCCTTTTCATTTGCCCTAATATCATGTGTCATCAGAGCGATGTGTCTGTCTCGCTGTCAGCTCCCAGATCAGCTCCCAGATCAGCTTCTCTGATTGATTGATGCGGCGTGTCCAGCAGCAAAACTTCAATTTTTCCATCTCGAGCAGCAGCAGCGCATTGGCGGTGCGTCAGAACGCTCCCGACGCGCTGCGCCTGGTGCTCAAAACGCGCTGTGGGACCTTTTGCAGCGCCTATACGCGCATCAACCAATGACTTTGCATGTAAACTTGCTGCTTCTGCTGCGTCCGGTTCACACCGATGTCAAGCGGTTGAATAACAGCAAGCACAGCATTCATTTGTTTCACCATGTTTTTCACATCAGCTGTGAGATGGGCACGCATGGAGTCACAGATTAACAGCGATGGTGATGAGTGGAAAAAAACCACCTGGACTCCTTACATTCAGCCACTCTTTCATCATCTCTTCAATGAGGTGGTCTCAAAAGTCGCAGTTACAACACACATAGGGCGCACCGCACCAAAGGGTGCACTGCACATTTTGAGGGGGAAAAAAGACGTTTATGTGCGCCTTATAGTCGTGAAAATACGGTATGTATATTGTTGAGTGAATTCCTGAATGTTTTATCCAACAGGAAGAAGCCGCCACGGTTCTCACTCCTGTCAAGAAAAAGATCAAGAACGTGGCCATCTTCTTAAAGGCAGGTGTTGTTTTTCCTTTTTTCACCAATTGATCAAAACCAGTGGTACAGTGAGCTAAAACCCAGCAGAACCAGTAGACTAATCGACGATGTGTTTTTGTTTTTTCCAGAATGACGACGAAGAAGACGAGGAAGAAGAAGGCGATGACGCCGAGGAGCTGCTGGGGAAAGGAGCTCGGAGCGCCGCTCTGCTGGCGGACAGAACCAGAGTGAGTTTGGACCTCTGTGCTCCTCTACAGCTGTTTTCTCTGTCCTGGTGCCGTTCACTACTAAGTGTGTGAATGTCTCTGTACTCTATCAGCTACTTGGGAAGGTAAGTATTCATTGTTCTTCCTAAAATCTCATCGGCTCAGATTCAGTGCTGATGGGAACGACTCATTTTGATACTTTTTACTTATTGTTTTTTTTCTTTTTCTTGTGTTTTCTATTGTCCTTTTCACCATCGAACTCGATACAAGTCCGTTTTCTGCATGTATGTGTGTTGATCGTCTTAGAAGGAGACACGCTTTCTGTTTGGTGACCGTTTGTCTTCCTCAAACCAAATTGTAGAACGAGATGACGGCTGAGGAGAAGCGGCGCGCTCACCAGAAGGAGCTGGCCAACAACCTGAATGAGGAGGCCAGGCGGCGTCTGACGGAGCAGAAAGGAGAGCAGCACATCCAGAAGTGAGTGTTGGCCTCTCTGAGAGGTAAAGGTCACCTTCACGCGCTGAAGAAGTATTCATACCCCCCCTCTTGGGGCTTGATTTGGACTAATTTAGTTATTTGCCACAAATAACAACAATGTGCTTCATTTTGAACCCCTGCCTGCAGAAGAAGCTCTGATCTGAATCCGTCCTGGTTTCCCCCACAGGGCCAGAAAATCAAACGTGTCTTACAAGAACGTTTCCCAGATGCCTAAAGAAAAGGAAATCAGGGAAATGAAGATTTACATCGATAAGAAATACGAGACCGTTATCATGCCCGTTTTCGGCATCGCCACGCCGTTTCACATCGCAACCATCAAGGTAACGCTGCTCCGCCAAACGGGGAAATGGTTAGTCTAAAACATTTGATCCCTTTTAATCAGCCGTGTGTTGTTGGTGTGTCAGAACATTAGCATGTCTGTAGAGGGAGACTACACCTACCTGAGAATCAACTTCTACGTTCCTGGAAGCTCTCTGGGACGACAGGAGGGAAACATTTTCCCCAATCCTGACGCCACCTTCGTTAAAGAAATGTGAGTATTTCCTCAGTTTCAGATAGTTAAAGTCAGGATTAAAGCCTAGTTTCTCTCCATTTGTTAAACGTCCTCCTGCTTCCTGTAGCACGTACCGAGCGTCCAACCTGAAAGCTCCCGGCGAATTGTCGGTGCCGTCCACCAACCTCCAGAATGCCTTCCGCATCATCAAGGAAGTCCAGAAGCGCTACAAGACACGAGAAGCAGAGGAAAAGGAGAAGGAGGGCATCGTGAAGCAGGACTCGCTGGTGATCAACCTGAACCGAAGCAACCCCAAACTCAAAGACCTCTACATCAGACCCAACATCGCGCAGAAGAGGATGCAGGGCTCCTTAGAGGCGCACACTAACGGTGGGAGAGGGCGCGCTGGCATAGAGGCAGACTGAAGCGGGGCGAAGCGATGCTGACTCGTCTCGTCTCTCTGCAGGTTTCCGATTCACGTCGGTTCGTGGAGATAAAGTGGACATTCTGTACAACAACATTAAACACGCCATCTTCCAGCCGTGCGACGGAGAGATGATCATCGTTCTACACTTCCACCTGAAGGTACGCTGCTCTGCTACGGCAGGAAGGCTGGGAACACCTGCCAAGTGTCTTTTTTTATTCTTTCTTTAAAAAACACAAATTTTACATACGAATAACATTATATGGTTAAAAGTGAGAAAATACTTAAAGTTGAACAGGTGAGCAGCCATATGAAGGTATCTATGGAAAGCTGTTTGATTCAAAATCAAATGAATAAATGCTCTCCAGGGATTAAAGTATTCTGGCCCCAGGCTGGATTTCGGGCTCATAGCGAAGATGGGCAATCACTACGAGGGTGACCAGACCGTCTCCGTTCTGGACCACCTGTCCCCGACTACAGCTTTCCCCGGAAATGTCCCCAATTTGACCGTTTTAAGAATGATGGGGAAATGGTATGACTGTTCTTATGGTAGAAAGAGCGCACAGAAACAGCTGTTAACGTATAGATGAGGAGCAGAGGAGTGCACCTGTTTTAAAACAGACGAGGAAGTTCGTATCACAACCGGCGGGATGCAGCTCCTCTGTGTTACCCTAAAATCCCACATCCTCCGTCCAACATATTAAAAAAAATCAGCATCCAGCATGTGTGCAGCTTCTGTCCAAATATTTTCTTTATTTTTGTGGATTTTTATAACGGGGACAACTAGGATCATATAATTGTTATATTAACATCCTATCAAAATAATAACGACGTATTTAAAACAAAAAGCACAGCTGTATCTATGTACACATGAATAGAAAATAGATTTATGATTGTAAAACATATAACCCTGTTAGGTTTCACTATAACTCTATTAAAGGACAGATACATTTTTTTGCTGGCCCTGGGAGCTTATTTTACATTAATCTATACGGTAATGACGAAAACATGTATTTTTGGTGTGGCTGCTTCAAGCTACTCATGAGAATGATCCACATTTATAGATGTGTTTTAATGGTTGTAATTTAATCTGAATATAAACAACAAATGTAACTTTTGTAATAGTGACACAGATTATTATCCAGGATGCACTGCAGCTTTCCAGGATATAGTAGAAACACCTGGAAGCCCATTTCATTTTATAGTGATCATTGTTAAGAATTTTTTATTTTTTTTATTTTTATACAGTGGGGCAAAAAAGTATTTAGTCAGCCACCAATAGTGCAAGTTCTCCCACTCAAAAAGATGAGAGAGGCCGGTAATTTTCATCAAAGATTTACCTCAACTATGAGAGACAAAATGAGGAAAAAAATCCAGAAAATCACATTGTCTGATTTTTAAAGAATTTATTTGCAAAATATGGTGGAAAATAAGTATTTGGTCAATAACAAAAGTTCATCTCAATACTTTGTTATATACCCTTTGCTGGCAATGACAGAGATCAAATGTTTTCTGTAAGTCTTCACAAGGTTTTCACACACTGTTGCTGGTATTTTGGCCCATTCCTCCATGCAGATCTCCTCTAGAGCAGTGATGTTCTGGGGCTGTCGCTGGGCAACACGGACTTTCAACTCCCTCCAAAGATTTTCTATGGGGTTGAGATCTGGAGACTGGCTAGGCCACTCCAGGACCTTGAAATGCTTCTTATGAAGCCACTCCTTCGTTACCCGGGCGGTGTGTTTGCGATCATTGTCATGCTGAAAGACCCAGCCACGTTTCATCTTCAATGCCCTTGCTGATGGAAGGAGGTTTTCACTCAAAATTTGACGATACATGGCCCCATTCATTCTTTCCTTCACACGGATCAGTCGTCCTGGTCCCTTAGCAGAAAAACAGCCCCAAAGCATGATGTTTCCACCCCCATGCTTCACTGTAGGTATGGTGTTCTTTGGATGCAACTCAGCATTCTCTCTCCTCCAAACACGACGAGTTTTTACCAAAAAGTTCTATTTTGGTTTCATCTGACCATATGATATTCTCCCAGTCATCGTCTGGATCATCCAAATGCTCTCTAGCAAACTTGAGACGGGCCTTGACATGTACTGGCTTAAGCAGGGGGACACGTCTGGCACTGCAGGATTTGAGTCCTTAGCGGCGTAGTGTGTTACTGATGGTAGCCTTTGTTACTTTGGTCCCAGCTCTCTGCAGGTCATTCACTAGGTCCCCCCGTGTGGTTCTGGGATTTTTACTCACTGTTCTTGTGATAATTTTGACCCCACGGGGTGAGATCTTGCGTGGAGCCCCAGATCGAGGAAGATTATCAGTGGTCTTGTATGTTTTCCATTTTCTAATAATTGATCCCACAGTTGATTTCTTCACACCAAGCTGTTTACCTATTGCAGATTCAGACTTCCCAGCCTGGTGCAGGTCTATAATTTTGTTTCGGGTGTCCTTTGACAGCTCTCTAGTTTTGGCCATGGTGGAGTTTAGAGTGTGACTGTTTGAGGTTGTGGACAGGTGTCTTTTATACTGATAACGGGTTCAAACAGGTGCCATTAATGAAGGTAACGAGTGGAGGACAGAGGAGCCTCTTATAGAAGAAGTTACAGGTCTGTGAGAGCCAGGAATCTTGCTTGTTTGTTATTGACCAAATACTTATTTTCCACCATATTTTGCAAATAAATTCTTTAAAAATCAGACAATGTGATTTTCTGGATTTTTTTTCTCATTTTGTCTCTCATAGTTGAGGTATATCTACGATAAAAATTACCGACCTCTCTCATCTTTTTGAGTGGGAGAACTTGCACTATTGGTGGCTGACTAAATACTTTTTTGCCCCACTGTATATATAAAAAAAGTTTCATTTTAATTATTTGGAATGGAAAAAGTGGGAAATTCCCACAGACTGTATTGATGCAAACTGAAATAAACTAAACACAATGTTATATTTTTCACGAGGGAGGAAGAGACTGAAGACTGAATGTCACTAATAAACACTATCAAGTGATTAATATTATTTGTCTTAGGCAATGGAAGAAGCACATTCCACATTCAATCCACTTGATTTTTGTTTAAAAATGGATAAATATGTAAAAATGGATAGAAACATCACTGTCCCCATTTCCTATTTTAATTTTCATAAAATGTATTTATTTTTATCTATGACCTGGAAATGTCCCCAGATTAGATTGCAGAAATCCGCTCACCTTACCGTGGCTAAAAAAAAATCACTAGAAAATAAATTGACTGTGAATAAATAAAAAAAAGACAATCGAAATACACACAGACCCATATATAAATGTGTGTGTGTGTGTTTATTTTTATATATATATATTTATATTTATTTCTGCAGAGCCTCTGTTTCACATTCTAGGTGCTTACCACTTCAAACCGAGTCAAGTAGCTTAACAAAAGCAATATATATAATTAATGAGTCACATGTGAAAATCTCTTGACCTAATGTAGCCTGTTAGCTGATGCTAGCTAGCTGGTGCTGCCGTTTCTTCAGACTGGGGGAAAGTTTCACTCCTTTTTGATATATTCCACGAAACTCTGACTAGAGTGAGAAAGCTCCGCCCCTTTTTAAAATATTGGAACACGTCAGCTGTGACAAAGAGGTTAGAAATAATTTCCTAGTGGATTTGAAACAATAAATGTCCACTGTGCTTACCTTCCAGAACGCCATCATGTTCGGTAAGAGGCGCCACACAGACGTACAGTTCTACACCGAGGTGGGCGAGATCACCACAGACCTGGGCAAACACCAACACATGCACGACAGAGACGACCTGTACGCCGAGCAGATGGAGCGAGAGATGAGGCACAAGCTCAAGTCTGCGTTCAAGAACTTCATCGAGAAGGTGGAGACGCTGACCAAGGAGGAGCTGGAGTTCGAGGTGCCCTTCAGGGACCTCGGGTGAGTAAACCAGGATCTGAGGCAGGAAGGACAATGACAGCCAGCGAGGTTTGTTAACTGGGGTTCTGTCCTCAGGTTCCAGGGTGCCCCCTACAGGAGTACCTGCTTATTACAACCGACATCCGGCTCCCTCATCAACGTAACTGAATGGGTGAGAAGACTGAAACTTCCTCTTACAAAAATAAATATTTCAATTTCTTGAAAAATAAGTCTAAATATTTCCTGACTGTTTTCAGCCGCCATTCGTTGTGACTCTGGACGAGGTGGAGTTGGTCCATTTTGAGCGCGTTCAGTTCCACCTGAAGAACTTCGACGTCGTCATCGTCTACAAGGACTACAGCAAAAAGGTCACCATGATCAACGCAGTGCCTGTGAACTCCCTGGACCCCATCAAGGAGTGGCTAAAGTACGACGCCGTGCAGACCAGAGGACCTCTGTTATTCCTCTGTTGGTTTTCTAACCCTTCTCTTGTTTCTCAGCTCGTGTGACATCAAATACACAGAAGGAGTGCAGTCTTTGAACTGGACCAAGATCATGAAGACCATCGTCGATGATCCTGAGGGTTTCTTCGAGCAGGGAGGCTGGTCGTTCTTGGACCCAGAGAGCGAGGTGAGGTTTTAGTCACATTCATTTTTTACTGTTTTAAAAAGTTGGAGAGAAAGTTTCACTGATTTCTTTAATGCATCTCGCTGCTCGCTTCAGGGAAGCGGAGCAGAGGAGGATTCAGAGTCGGAGATGGAGGATGAAACGTTTAACCCATCTGGAGACGAAGAGGAGGAGGAGGAGGAAGACAGTGATGAAGACTACAGCTCAGAGACAGAGGACTCTGGTTAATATCCCAGCTTTAAATGCTGAACATTGTAGCTCAGAGCCGTGGTGCAGAGGTGATGGTTCTTCCTGTCTGTGTGCAGATTACAGCGCCTCGCTGGGCAGCGAGGAGGAGAGCGGCAAAGACTGGGACGAGCTGGAGGAGGAGGCCAGGAAAGGTCTGTGTCTGTTTGCATAAGGATTAGTATCAACCCGACTTCCTGCGCTCTAATGGCTGCAAAGATCTAAAGCATTTGGATTTTTACAGCTTCTCTTCAAACTGCAGGGAAATCACATTTGTTTTCCAAATGAAGTCTTAGCTGATGCTAATTGCAGATGTCCGGCGACATCAGCCTGGTTTTCTCCTCGGCTGACCCGGTTAGAGCGTGAAAAATGTGATTCAGTTCCAGATTTTTTGGACTCTGAAACTGAAAAAACTTTTTTTTCCCCCCAGAATTGTAGATCAAATCTTTGCAAAAAGTTTGGTGTCTTCTTAGATGAGTTTCTGCTTCCACACCTGAATCAATTGGCTAAATTACCTCCTCAGCATTCAGTCAGGTTCTCAGGTGGGCTGAAGTAGAGATGCATGTAAAAAATTCAGGAACCCAGAGCTGGAGGACCCTGGTCTTGATGCTCATCACCCCGCTGTGATGCTGAAACAGTCAAAGTGATCTTCGTAGCTTAATGAAAGCATCATATCTTTAAGGTATAGTGGAGGATGTACTTGTTCCGGGTGGATCATCAAATAAGTGGTCCTCCTAATTGTCAATCATTCTGGGGATATGTTTGCGTAAAGCCGTCGCCCTCTTCCCCAGGTGGCTATTTTACCGGCGGTGAGTCTGACATGGTGGAAAAACTGCAAATCTTCTTTAGGAAAGCAAGCTTGCATGAGCGATGCAAACGGCGACTTTTAAACAGGGTGTGCACGCTCCTGCACACATTCATTGGCGTTCCCTCTCAGGAGCGGGTTCAGAGTTGTGCTTTTTCTTTAGAGGAGAGGGCGGGTCTTTTAAAAAAGTTGATGAAAATCTTACAAACTACCTGCGAGGCGAACTGTCATGAGGAGCATACATAACCAGCACGCCGCGGAGAAAGATGAGAAGTTGATCGAGGCGACGTGTGTCCGATTTTTGTAGACAACATATTGTTAAAGTGGAACATCTATAATTGGAAGTGGGACTCTATTTGTTTCAGCAAAAACACAGTAAAAACGTATTTAGAAATGTTTCGAAGTAGGAAGACGGAATTATGTGGGATTTTCCAAAAACGTAATGAAAAATTCTGGAGGTAGCATCCTGATATCATCAATGCCTTTGGCAAAATTCGAATGAGTGATTTTTAAGTATATATCTCTCACAGCAGGGTCCCGCGGGTCCTTAAAAAGTCTTAAAAGGCATTGAATTCTTCAAAATAAAACTAAGGCCTTAATTGGTATTGAAATGTCTTAAATCAGTCTTTCGTAGGTCTTAATTTTTAAAACATCATAAATAGGATTATTTTTATTCCGATTTATTTTTGCAATCTCAATAAAACATTAAAATTGACATTTTTTTTTTTATTTAATAAAAAAACGGCTCGCCATTATTGGTTCCGTCCCGATAGTGGAACCAATAAAAGCGTTGTTGCGGCCGCGACATTTGGGAGATGCGCCATTTACTTTTTGTCTGGAAAATATGAGCAAGTGTAAATGTAACCAAAAATGTCTCCAGCCAAGAGTTTTCTCCATGGCTAAAACCAGTACCAGGGAACATACATGAGGCACAGTGGATTTTGTGCAAGAAGTCATTCAAGCTCAGAACGATGGGAATTAAGGCAGGGGAGTCGCACATGCGAAGCACGAAACACTAAGCGTCAAAATCGAGTTACAGAGAAACAGCCGGTATTTCTGGGTTTTGTTCCACCCTTGTCTCTGCAAGGCTTCCACTTATCACCGAATCAAACATACTAAGAAAACGATACAAAGAAAAATAGCTGCAAAAAAGACTTAGCACTGGTTATGTTGTGGCTTTAAAACTGATTTGTTTTGTTCCTTGCTAAAACAAAGTTTGTGAATTCAGTTAAATAATTGTTAAAATATATCTGTCATTTGTGTGTTTTAGCTTTCTTCCTGTATGGGAAGCTTTTCAAAATTTGAAACATTAGTGCAGTGGTTTATGTTAAAATGAACCTTTGGGTTAAGTTGTCGCAAGCGGGTTTTTCTTGTGTTTCTTGTGAATTTGGGCTTAAATTTTTATTTCAAGAGGCATTAAAAAGTCTTTAAAAGTCTTGAATTTAACTTGCCTTATGCTGTAGGAACCCTGTCACAGGCAAATTATATTTTACGGATTTGTTTCATTCTTACCTATGAAAGGAAATGCCAGCAGATCTGATTTGTTCCGTAAAACAGTCGCTAGCCTTCCCTGCAACACAGGAATGAGGAAACCTCTCCAATTGACATTCACTACTTTCTGCTACATACAATATGGCGGTGAGGTTGATGGGCGTACCTGCCACCAACAAGGTGTAAATTATATCTATGCTTTTGCTAGCCAGGAGAACATTAAGGCATGCAATAGGAGATGGTTTTGCGTTGTGTAAACGCACCTTTATAATTTGTTGGCTGGGTTAAATGTTTGGATAATTTCCTGTTATGAATCTCATTCATCAAAGTAATCAGTTTTCTTCCTTTTCTGCAGCTGACAAAGAGAGTGTCTATGAGGACGAGGACACTTCTAACAGAAAGAGGAAGGTCCGCTCATCGGCCCCTCCCAGTAAAAAGAAGCGGCGGTCCTAAACCCCCCCTCCCACACACACTGCCAAACCCCATTTACCCTCCACCTCTCCTTTCCCCGCCCCTTCTGACTCTTTTTCAAAACCTGACACGCTCAAACGCCATTTCCAACCATCTGTACATAGATGTAGACGGCCTCCTTTCTCTTCGTCTTTTCTGTTGTTGTTTTTGAGGCCTGTGAAGTTTCCTGTGACGACAGACCAACCAGCAGTCACTCTTCATTCAGCAGCTTTTCTCCCACTTCATTCCCCACTTGTTCTGTTTTTCAGCCAGCTGTCCTTCAGTGTGAGTGTGTGTGTGCGCGTGGTATGGGTTTTTATTGAAAGTGTTTTCTGTTCAAAATAAAATTGGTTTCTTAATGTAATGAATAATAAAAGATGCCCTGTCATCCCTTCTTTCACTTGTTTTCTATAAAAACAGAAATTCTCCTCGTCGTGTTTTTTTTCTTCTGTTTTGTCTCTATTCAAATGTGTTAATAAGCAGGAACTTTCACTTTCCTGGTTGTTTGTCTTATTTTAACAGACTTTGTAAAGTTATATAGTTATGCACACACACACACACACACACACACACACACACACACACCTTCCTCCCCAAGCTTTTCCTACGTTTCCCTTTTTGTTGTATCAGAATAGATGTTATGTTGATTCTGAAAAATCTGTTTTTTTGTTTTTGTAATAAAATTAAAAAGAACTGTAGTTTGTTTTCAGTGTTTGTCCTGTTTTAGTTTTAAAACATTAGCATAGTGGGTATAAACAGGTCAAAGGTCAGTGACTGTGAGTGGGGAGGTCTGGATTGGAGGGGGGATGACATCATTGATCGATCGCTTCTGTTTTTTTCTTTTTAAACTCATGAGCGAGGTCAGTCGGGTAACTGCAGAAGTGAAGCAAATTATTATTTCACCTTTGGTGAGGTCATCAGAAAGAACTATTGGGTAGGAAAGTTGCTCCTGACTATGTGGCAGGGACTCATTTATGATGCTGGTCAAAACGGCCTTCTAGAAAAATGCAAAAACTACACAAATGTGAACAGATAAAACATGTAAAACCCGTTACATGGGTTTTACAGGTTAAGATTAGGGATGCACGATATTGGGATTTTGGCCGATATGCCGATATTTTAAAACTCATGTAGCCGATAACCGATATCGATACCGATGTTAAAGCTGGACAAAAATAAGTAGTCATTGAAAATAGCAGTTTTGTTATCCATTTCTGACACAAAATAATATACTCAAATATATTTTCATATGCTGATATCAAATAGATTTTTAAAAACGCGGTATCGATCTATTTTACTTTCAAAATCTCGTGAAAATTTCATCGTTCTGTTACAAACTCTCGTGATATTTTGCAAATTCTTGTGAGATTTTGTTAGTAAAATAGATTGATACTGCATCAATATATCAACATATAAAAATATGGCAAAATTTCGTGAATTTTCGGGGGATTTCGTAGCATAACGATGACATAGCAATATTTCATTAGTAAAAGAGATTGATATGGTGTTTTTAAATGGCAATATATCAGCATATGAAGATATTGTGATATTTTAATGTATCAATATTTTTTCCCTCGTCTTTAGAAGTTTTTAAGTCTGTAAAAAAGAAGTTTTTGAAGAAGTATTTTTTTTTAGACTTTAGAAACTCAGAAGCTGATCAAATATCAGGTTAAATATCGGTGGGGTGGCCGATGTCCGATATTCAGTTTTAAGGCCGATTATATCGTGCATCCCTAGTTAAAGCTACAGTGTGTAATAATTACAGGGATATACAGTCAGAAATGTAATATACATAACTATGTTATTTATCATCATCTACGAGCTCAGCCTCTTAACCTTAATATTTGCGTTGCCTTAGAATTCCTTTTTTATAATTACATAGGAGCGGGTCTCGCAGCCATGGAGGCAGACAGCGCAGAGCCAACAAACTAGCGATTGCGAGATCGCCCATTACGCTTGAAAGTAACTACGGCAAGTTGAGACAGATGAACTGAGACGGTACTGAAATCTATACCCTACACAGACTAATGAAATACTATCTGTAAAATTATCTATGTAAACAAACCTCATCACTTGAGAAGGTAGGTGATACGGACGTCGTGGAAGACATTTTGTCCCGTAACGCTCGCCGTACTGTAGGGGGGGGAGAAGCAGTGAGGGGAGATGTTCATGTTGCTGCGGTCTGCAGTCTGGACTTTAGATGTCGCTGAAAATTACACACTGTGGCTTTAAGATGTTTACATTTCTCAAAATTCCTGTTACAACTCAGCGAGGTGGGCTGTGACTGTACAGTCTGTCGTGCAAAGGACTGGGTAACTGTTTAGCTGTTGTCAGCTATAGAGCTAGAGACATCAAGAATAGTCAAGAGGTCCCTATAGTAACCAGTGGCAGTAAGCCATCCTGCTTCCTGGTCCTAGCTCCCTCCTTACTACCAGCTCTGTTCAGATAGATTTAGGCTTAGACAAACTTTTCATTTTGTATACACAAAACAAAATTTTGCTTATACAGCCTCTGACTGTGAATGAGTAGCAGCTTACCAGTGAAATGAACATTTCCATTCCATTAAGTGCAGCAGTCATCAAATGTAAACGCTGTAGGAAAGACATGGTGCAAAAAGGCATTGATGTGAAAGTTCAGAGCAGCAAAAATGCACTAGAAGACATTAGAGTGGAGTTCCATTAGGGATGATGTTAGTGTGATGAGAGTCTCGATTTGTGACTTGATTTAGAGTTTTTCAACAGTCTGGTGGCAGTAGGGAAAAAGCAGAATCTGCTGACCATACAGCGAATGCTGTGAAGTCTCTTCCCAGAGAGCAATAGGGAGAACAGTCCATGGTGGGGGTGTGAGGGGTCATTGATGATGTTACCAGTTCAGCACACTCAGCACTGGGGCGAAATGTCTTTAATGAAGGGAAGAGGAGCCCCAATGATCTTCTCTGCTGTTCTCACCACTCTCCTCACCTTCTTCCAGTCTGAGGCACTGCAGCCTCCACACCACACAGTGAGACAGCTGGTCAGAACGCTCTCTATGGTGCTTCTGTAGAAGGTGGTGAGGATGGATGGGGGCAGGTGAGCTCTCATCCTTCGCAGGAAGTACATGCACTTCAGTCCAGGTGAGGTTGTCTGTGATGTGCAGCCCCAGGAATTTGGTTCTGCTGACCACCTCTACAGCTGAGCTGTTGATGACCAGTGGAGCGTAGTTAGGCCGGTTCTTCCTCTCTGTCGTCCTGCTCATTGTCGTCTCTGATGAGGCCCACCACTGTGGTGTCGTCTGCAAACTTCACGATGTGATTGGTGGTGAACCTGGCACTTATTATGGTGATTGCTGACGCACCTCCGTCACAGTTTTAAACTAGATAAACTACTTGGGAAAACCCCATCAGTCCTAACATCATCAATTTGAGGTTTTTAGGTTGAGCCTTAGATTGCAGATGAAACCTACTGTGATTAGTTGTATGCAGGGAGTTAGTAGAGGGTCATCTTTATTGTTGCTTAAGGTAATAGCTTTACAGAATATTTTAGATGAGCATATGAGATGAAAAGTGAATGAAAACTTTTCAGCAAAGCAAATATTGTTTTGGACAACAGTAATATGCATTCAAATCATCCTCAATGTAAACAGTATAACTGCATGATATGAAAACATAGAGTAGAGATTGACTGGTGCACTAGGATGCAAAAACTCTAGCTAAGGAAATTTGACTCAATTCAAAAATGAATAAAATTGTATAAAATATAAATATAAATGATAATGTCTTGTCAATTTGGCACAACAGCCTGAAATAGATTTTCTGAATTACAGTTTTGCAGCAAAAACTGAATTTCAGAAAGTAAAAAAAAACAAAACAAAATTGTACTAGTAAGAATGACTTTTTTTTTTACATAATGGCTTTTCATACTTTCATACTTACGCACGTGTTGAACTCTGAGTCGACCTACTTAGAGTTGATTAAACTACTTCACAGCAGCTTTTATGAAACTAAAAACTCAGAAGTTTCTAACCGTAGGCTAGATCTATTCAAAGTTGGTGATTTGAATCTGAGTTTGTTAAACCTGCTTTGTGAAATAGACCCCAGCAGTAAAGTCAGGGAACCTTTTTCTCTAAACCAGGCATCCCCAAAGATGGTCCTCGAGGGCCGCTGTCCTGCAGGTTTTAGAGGTTTCACTGCTCCAGTACAGCTGATTTACATTGATAGTTGATTAACAGGCTTTTGTTGAACTGCAGTTATCTGAATCAGCTGTGCTAATACAGAGAAACCTCTAAAACTGTTCTCTTCTAAATGTTAACAAATCATAACAGCCAATAATACTACAGAGACAGAATAATTATTATACAGACTGCTGTGTGCTTAAATCTACTCTTGATGAGGGAAAATATGACAACTTTTAATTAAGAAATTATTTTTTAAAATTCAGCTGTAAAACAACAATGGAAACATTATTGCCTTTTTTTTTTTTTTACCAAACTATGTTTAAAATTGACCTTAAAGAGAGTGAGGGAATAAATCATGTTTGATGCAACTACATCATTACAGTCATATTTAAATGATTTTTAAATTTGACATAGTTCATTAGATATTAAACCATGTAGTGAAATCAAACATTGCTAAAAAGATTCCTCATCAATACAGGCTAAGTAATATGTTTGGAGGCTTACATTAAATAGGAAATCTTTTTTATTATTACAAATATATTTGCAAAAACGTATATGTCTATGTTCAGACTATGTGTTTCCTGTTTTTTTTTTTTTCTTCTCTGCAGTACACATCGTACAAGACGGAGGTTTTATTGTTTTTTGCAAATTGCAAACAAACCAGAGATTAAACCAAACCCAAATTCAGGGCTGTGCTGTTCCCTAGACTCTGTTTTATGAGCGTCAAATACTAAAACACACCATGTCTGTCTCTTAGAGCCAGAAAACATTATTAGGGATAAACATGCAGAAACAAACATGGTACCTAGATAAAGCCAATATTAAACTCAAGCATGGTATCTGGTTGTTTTCCTCCACTTCACTTTCAAGGATTTAGAAATAATTCATTACACTGTTATTAATTAAGCTGCAGATAGTTTATAAACAGCCAATAATCTGCTATAGAAAAATCATGACAAACTTTTCATACATGTTTAAGTAGACAATGTATAATTTTTAAATGATTATAGATGGTTACAATTATATATATATATATATTTTTTAATTTCAGTTACCCCCTCTCAGGCTCAAATTAAGTTATAGTTGCAGGAAAAATCTGATATTTGGAGAAAATGATCATATGGGCTAGTAATATACAATTCAGACTTGTTTTTGAGAGAGACCTTCACATGCAATGAATTCTGGTATGTTGCAGATTTGCAACAGTGGCCCGGAGTGGTAAATTAACACTGAAGACTGAAGTTGATATGAACATTAACTTTATTTGAATGTCACAAACAAAAAATTAACAAAAAAAACAAAAAACTTCTCTCACAAAATTAGTGAAAACTTTTTCTCAAACTTTTTTTTCCACTGACATCTCAAAACCTCTTGAGAAGGTTGTTTCTGTTAAACTGTTGCTCAAAATATAGACAAACTAGTAGATAAAGCATGTAGCATCCATTGGTACCTGTCTGGGCACACGTTGCAAATCCACAACATCGAAATCGCCTCTGGTGAAAAACCCAGAGGAGATAAAATCTACTAATTGGCGTGTGTCATATCTATTCACATTCAAGATTCATCTTATGTAGTATTGATTTCAAAATAATGGAAATTGGTAGTGATACTTACATAAAATTGGTGCTTAGAAAATCTGTTTCAGTGACACCAAGGACTCAGCCATGTTGAAAGTGAGTCAGCAGTGCTATCTGGTGAGCTGGAGAGAAACTGTTTGTTGCAAATGCACAACTAAGTCCTTCTGTTGTACTTCTGAGTAACAAAAGCTCTTAAAATATGGATGTGAAGTAATTAGCTAAGAAGCATTTAGCTGTTGCAAATATGCAACATCTGCCTGTAGAGGGTTAATAACTGGTTTGCTAATTAATTAATGCTCTATATCTGCCATGCACTGGGCATTAAGTGAGGAACTCTATATTATTTAAAGTAATATACACTTCGGCTTGAAGGAGAGAGTTTGGGGAAGTGTAATTCCTCCCGGACTCTTACTACATCACATCTCAACCGGTTCGGCAGACGACCACCTTGTTAACCCTGGTTCTTCCACAGGTTCCTTTCCAAAGGAGAGTTTTTCCTGTCCACTATCGCTTCATGCTGGCTCATCAAGGACAGGTTAATGCAAACCTGTGTTTATCTAAGCTGGACATCTTTCTTTCCTGGTCCCTGAGTGAAGTACTAGTATCATCTCACAGAGTCTACTGGATTTCACGCATTCAGCTCAAGCAGATCCAACCAGTAGTCTACGGACTAAACAAACTTCATCTATCTCCACTCCACCACCAGTTTTAGGCCTGGGGGGAAACAGCCCTGTTCTCATACACCTGCTTATGCATGTTAAAGTAAAATTCAACGGTAATGTTTCCAGCCGAGGTCTGAGCGCCAAAGTCCTAAAGTAATTTTATCAATAAAATTCTTCTAATTGTCTTTTTCTTTCCGTGTGAGTTTTTCCCAATTGAAATGAAAGATGAGCATATATATATATATATATATATATATATATATATATATATATATATATATATATATATATATATATATAAATTTGTACAACTGTTAAATTCTGTCATGTTTTACATTTCTGCTGGGTACTAAAAAATCTATACATTCACAACTTTCATTTAAAATATTTTTGTAATAATTAAGTCTATATTTAGTAATGAGTATTAGCTTTATGAATGTTTTGCTGTTGTTCTATAATCTCTGTTTTTTTGTGTTGCACTCTTGATGCATTAATTCTGGTAGGAGGACCTCTGTGTCCTCTATTTGTTTTATTTAAATGTAGATCGTTTCAAATGCATATTAGAACAGCACATAGGGCAGTTCTTAGGCTGAGGCATACACTGCATAAGAAGCTTTGAATGCAGAGGATGTAACCAGATATTTTTTCAAAGCCTTTTTAAACTGAAAATCATGGAACAGAGTTTAATATTGTTTTTTTTTTTAATCTAGGGTAAGTATTATTTAAAAAAAACAAAAAAAAAAAACAAATGTTCTCTGCTGGATGAGTGTTTAAAAAAATATCATGTTGGATTTAACCTGAATTTATCGTTTTAATTGGAAACAGTTTTTTTTATTTTTCTTTTGAATAAAATGACCAAATTTTTTTTTACAGAGCTTGTACTTCTCATTTTGAACATCTCTCACCAGGCAGGTAAGGAAGCGTTTGGATGGTAACAATAAGAAATCTACTTCCAGACAAAACTGACAGACTAGCCTCACAATGTCTACATATCTGGTAAATGGTATAAAAGGATATACGTTAGAAAACTTCTGATATTATAATTTCAAATAAAAATACCATTATATTGTTATGCATGAAGAGAAACATTTTAAACTTAATCACTGAACAAAATCAAATCTAAAATGTTTTTATGACCACAAAAATGATATTTATACATATTAGCCTGCATTAAACTGCCTTATATAGGGTGTCCCTTCTTTAGTTTCCCCACTAACTGTCATTGTGGTTCACTAAAAAAGATATTTCCAACATCTAGGAGCTTTTCTTCATCCGGCAGATGAGCAGTCTGCAGTCTTTCTCCCAATCAGCAAGCTGATTGTTTTCACACTAATTATCATTTTGCTTCACCTTTTTATTATTTATTATCCTAAGTAAGATTGCTGGTGGCAGGAATGGGGAAAAAATACCTAAAGTCTCATTATGTGACACAAATCATTCTTACTGTCTCTTATTGATGTATCTAACAGTTAATGTGGCACCTAGAGGAAGAGCTACACAGTCTGCAGAACCTCTCTCTGCAGAAATTGATCCAAGCATGGCCATAGATTCTTACCGTAATCCGACAGAGCTGGAGAAAACCTGCGCCTTGGTTCCAATGCAGGACGACCCCTGGTGGCGTTTGGACCTGAGGAGCATCTATCACATAACGTCTGTGTCCATCACAGTCACACAATGCTGCCATGAGCAGCTGAATGGTGCAGAGATCCGTGTTGGACTCAGGGAAGACATAGGGAACCACAGGTAATCTGATCAGAAGCTTACCTGGAGAAAAATGAACACTTATCAGTCTTTTAACTCAGCTTCTCTACTGACATGCTTTCTTCAAGGTGTGCCGTTGTCTCCACTGCAGTGGGACGGTACAAATACGACTACCAGTGTGAATCCATGTTTGCACGTTTCGTCCATGTCGTTCTACCTGGTCAGCAGAGGAATTTGAGTGTTTGTGAAGTACAGGTTTATGGAAGCGTGTTTGGTGAGGGATTTTTCATTTTTACGTCACTTCGAAAGAAGAAAAACAGACCATTATCTAGTTAAAACTGAGACCCAGAACTGAGTTTCCTGAGTATAAAGTGAAATGGTTTGAAGTCTTTTAAGACCAAATAATTTAAAGTTCCAGATTGTTACGATGCACACCAGGGCTAACAGCTCCTTAATCTTTAATCAGAAAGGATAAAAGATCATTTACACAAATTCGGAATCACATTAAACCGGAGATTGCCACACAACAGGATGCATAATTAAGACAGAGAGAACAGAGTTACACCTCAAGCAGTTTTATGTGTTTTCTATGCTTATAGTCGACTGTAAGGAAATGTGGCTTCATGTCTCACTTAAATTTCTACCATATCAAAGAGATCTCCTTGGTTCTTAATTGGATATATTCTAAATGAAACATGTATAATAGTTTAGGAGAAGAATAAAAAGAGAAAATTCTAATTACAAAAGACAATAAATCAACATTTCATTCAAGTTTGACGTCTTGAATCCCTTCCTGCCCTATTATGTATTTTTATCGAAGAAAAGATTCTAGGTCTAAGAATTACTGCTTACTTCTTTCTTTCAAAAGAAAACATGGCCTTGAAGGGCGTGGCGTATCAATCTTCATCAGCATTGAAAGTGAACGGAAAAGCCAGCAGTGTCATTGACGGCCTTCAGCTGTCCACCTGTACTGTGACTCAGAAAGAACCTGATCAGTGGGTGAAGGTGGACCTGCTGGCTCCACATAACGTGACAGTGATCCAGCTCGCCTTCAGAGAAGACTGCTGCTATGAAGTGGAGGTCCATGTGGACAATGCAAGGTTTGGGCTTCAAAAATATGATTCCTCGTCCATTCAGAGAAAGGACCATCTCCAAAAAAAGCAGCATCGCCTGCAAAAGTTTCTAACATTTTCAGATGACGGTATTATTTATCTAAAATTTGATTTAATCATGTTTATTGTCTACGGAGAACTTGCACAATCAGTGGCTGACTAAATACTTTTTGACCCCACTTTATAAGTAAATTATGCAATGATAGAAAGAGATCAGTGATCACTATTTTTGATTCTTCTACATTTTATGCAAATAAGACAATATCTCCCTTAGAGATCACTGCTTCTTAAACAAGCAAGACTTGGTTATAAATAAGAGTCTTTTGTAATGCTGGAGGCTTAAAATCACTCTAATAAAGGAACAACCTCTGTTTCTAGATGTTCCTGCTTTACTCTTTACCCTTGAGCTTACATATTGGTGTTTTAATAAGAAGAATCAACCGTATTCATCAATGTTTTGTACTAAAATAAATGCCCAAAGTTACAGCATTGCTTCTGCAGCATGTTAGATTACAAAATGTCACAGCTGTAACACTGATTTTAGCTCATTATTTTCTATAACTCAGCACATTCCAATTTATTTACTCAAGGAAATGAAGCTTAAGCATAAATTAAATCTGGAAGACTCTTATCATCTTCACCTGAACCACCTGTTCCTCATTCAGCTGCAGCCAGTCAACCTTGGGGGCTGCAACTTCTCTGTAGCCAAATACTCTGCAAGATCCCCTTTATTTAGCTCCAGGCCCAGCTTTTCTCTCCCACACACAAGCAAACCTTTCCCCACCTCAGCCCCATCTCCTCCCTCATTCTCAGTCCCACTCACCCTCTGGCTTAAAGGGAAACACCGTTTTTTTTTTAACATTGGGTCCTTGATTTTACATGATTACATCATGTTCTACTCACCCATTTAAGTTTTGTGTCAGTTGGAGCTGTTCAGTTCTGAAGATATTCTGTTAGGTTATATCCAAGTAACGTCTTCCTATGGGCAACGAGTTGAAGGCACAAACTAAAGTGTTCATAATTTATCATTTATGGTACGCCAGCATTCATAACATGTAGGTGAATCACTGTCCCCCAGACATCCGCAGTTATATTTTTTAGATTTATATCTTTTTAAAACAAAGCGGCGTGTGTATGACGTCATCCGCACGTCGGACTGGAGTTGTGACAGGCAGCCTGGGCCACAGGCGGCTACACCCTACCCCTTCTATTAATTCGGCTAGCTAATCTGAATCGTTCAATTCCATTTGGAGAGCGAGATCATCTGTGGTAGTAGCACTAGACATCTTCCAGGCATGTAAGTAAAACTAGCAGCAGTTCAGCGGACAGATAAATGAACGGTAGCCGGCGCGCACGGATGACGTCATACACACTCCGATTTGTTTTAAAAGAATATAAATATAAAAAATATAACCGCGGATGTCTGGGGGACAGTGATTCTCCTACATGTTATGAATGCTGGCGTACCATAAAGAATAAATTATGAACAGTTTAGTTTGTGCCTTCAAGTCGTTGCCCATAGGAAGACGTTACTTGGATATAACCTAACGGAATATCTTCAGAACAGCTCCAAATGACACAAGACTCATATGGGTGAGTAGAACATGATGTAATCATGTAAAATCAAGGGGCCAATGTAAAAAAAAAACGTTGTTCCCCTTTTATCCACCATCAGCGTACGGGTCCTGGGAGGAAGACCATTGTAATCCTTTTCTAGGTTACTCATCCAACCGTATGTTGATTCACAGCATGGAAGCCTTCTGAAATAACTTATTTCATTTATGTCTTTATCTGCCTCTGTCTCCTCAAATCCAAGTCTGCCTCAGCAGATGGCCGCTCACTCTGAGCCTGGTTCTGCTGGAGGTTTTTTCCTGTTAAAAGGGAGTTTTCTTCTCCACTGTCACTTCATGCATGCTTGGTCAGTGAGTCCTGGCAATTAGCTGGTTTTCCTTAAATAGAAATATTTTGAAGAGTACGATTGAGTTACCTGAATGAATAAATTAAATATTTTGAAATTGCATGTTTCTCTGTGTGAGTCTCTCTGGGTTGAAATTACCTCTGATCAGAATGGGAGTGTTTTTAGGTTCTCCTTAAAATTTACAAGATTGAATATTGATACCATTCCATTCATTATAATTCTCGCTCAATGTTCAGATCTGTTGATATTTTATGCTATAGATTGGTATTTATTTATATTTCAAATATTTTTACATTGGTTTCTGTAAAAGTGCCAAATTTAACCTTGTTTTTTTTTTTTGTCTGGTTCAGATGTTTAGGAGTCTCAAGTAGTTCTGGGTCACTGATGACTTTGGACTGCGGTGGGACTGTTGGTCGTACTGTGACTGTTTTCCACCCAGAGGTACCACTGAGGCTTTGTGAGGTAGAGGTCTTCAGCACTCGGGCACATCCTGAAAACAAATTCCCACAGCGACCCCTTCCTTCTGGTAGATGCATTTTTATAGTAATGGAAAAGTTTCTCGCATTTGCAGATGATGTTATTTATGTCACTTTTGATTTTGTCTTTTATATTAACACCTTCATATTAATGACTGATCACTTCTAAATATGTTTATTTTACAAAAACACTTTTATACTGCTACCCACTAAAATACTTTGTGCATAATGTCTTAACGATTAGTTATAAAAGACACTAGGTTATGCTTGCAAATACATAATAGATTAGATTAGGGTAGTTTTTAAGTCTTTTGGTGATTTATTGTTTACAGATTACAGTATAAGTGAAAACATCACTACAACTTAGGTATTTTTCTAATTGACTGGTTTCTACCTGTAACTGAAAACACAACTGCTACTGTATAAGAAAATTAATTTAGTCTTATTCAATCATAATGTCTTATTCAAGTAAAAGAAAAGGTTGTGATTCATAGAATAGTCCCCTGAAAGTGCTTACATCTCAAGGCTTATAGCAAGTTATTATTTCTAAAGTGATCCCTCTTTGAATAACACCTTAAATAACACTTCTAATAGTAAACAACTCTCAAACTTAACATTTAACATGAATTTAATCCACGTTTAGCAGAGATCATATACAGAGTAACAGCGATGTTGCTCATGTTGTGCACCTATGGGTGCATAATGCTTTATGATATCAGTAAACTATGTGTCACATAAAATTGATATCCATCTGATGGGGTGTGAGATTATTTAATGTGCATCCCTACTCAAGTGGCTCAGTGTGCTCTATCAAGCATGAAAAGAGTAGGTGTATCATTATTATCTAGATAGGCTGGCCTGTATCTTTCCATTCTTTTCTCCCAACCTTTTGATTAAGCAATATTACTTTATCATGTCAAAAGAGACAGAACAGGTCGGTGAATTGCTGAAGAACTGTAGGTCTGACCAGTGATGACATGTTTAGCCGCATGTCGTCATTCAACCGCTGGTTGTCTAGGTGGTGTCCTGAAAACAATGTGGGCTACATTAATAATTGGCAATCCTTTTGGGGAAAGCCTGGTCTGATTCGGAGAGACGGCATCCATCCCACTTTGGATGGTGCAGCTCTTCTTTCTGGGATTCTGGCCACATTTATTAGTCCTCCAAAACCCTGACCACCCAGGGTGCAGACCAGGAAGCAGAGTTGTAGTTTAACACACATCTCTGCAGCTTCTCTACTGTTACCCACTCTTTACTCCATCCAGACAGTGTCTTGCCCACGACCAAAATCTAATAAATTAGCAAATATTCCCAAAGGAGTAAATCATGATAATCTAATTAAAAACAAAATAACTCCAATTGGGGAAAAAGTTAAAACAATTAAATGCGGTCTGTTTAACATAAGATCTCTTTCCTCTAAAAGTCTGCTAGTTAATGACTTGATTTGTGATAATCACATTGACTTGTGTTGCCTTATAGAAACCTGGCTGCAGCAAGAGGATTATGTGAGCATAAATGAGGCAACTCCTTCAAGCTATTTAAATTTTCACATACCCAGAAGTTCTGGGCGAGGAGGAGGAGTAGCAACAATCTTCCAGTCTGACTTACTGATTACTCCCAAAACAGTTAATACCTACAACTCTTTTGAACATTTAACCCTTAATTTCCCTGATCCAAATTTCAAGGCAAGAAAACCTCTTCTTTTTGTAACTTTGTATCGTCCACCAGGTCCTTACTCTGAATTTTTAGATGAGTTTTCAGAGTTCCTTTCTGATTTGGTATTAAAAACTGACAGAGTCATCATAGCGGGAGATTTTAACATCCATGCTGATATTGAAGGCGATAGCTTAAGAGCAGCCTTTAATGCTATCTTAGACACTATTGGCTTTGTTCAAAATGTGAATAGTCCCACACATTCTCATCTTCATACTTTGGATCTTGTGCTGACATACAGCATAGAATGTGAAAAAAATAACAGTATTTCCTCACAACCATGTCCTCTCTGACCACTTTCTAACCTTCAGGATTACTTTAACAGAGTTCTCCTCCCCCAAAAGAAGGTTACATTTTAGTAGATCTTTATCAGATAGTGCAGTTATAAATTTTAAAGAATCTGCTTCACTTTCTCTCTCCTCTGTGTCGCTGAGCAGTCCTGCAGAGTGCAAAAGCATAGCTTATTCCCCTTCACAGGTTGATGATTTTGTTGATGGGGTTGCTAGTTCTCTGCGTACTGCCTTAGACAACGCAGCTCCTTTGAAAATGAAAACCGTTAAAAATAGAAAGCTTGCTCCTTGGTTTAATGCAGAGCTGCGTACTTTGAAGCAAAATGCTAGGAAACTGGAGAGAAAATATCGCTCCACAGGCCTGTGGGAGTCCTTCCTAGTCTGGAAAAATAGTTTAATGCTGTATAAGAGGACCCTTTGTAAAGCAAGAGCAGCATACTTCTCCTCATTAATAGAGGAGAATAAGAATAATCCTAGATTTCTTTTTAATACAGTTGCCAAACTCACCCAGAGCCATAGCTCTGTTGAACCGTCCATTCCACCTGCTCTTAGCAGCAATGATTTTATGGGATTCTTTATAAATAAGATTGATCTTATTAAAAATAAGATCATAAGCACTCCTCTATCCGCGATTGTACCTGAGGTAGTCATGGAATCTGAACCGGGTTTAGACTGCTTTGATCCAGTTGAACTTTCTGAATTAGCAAAATTATTGTCTTCATCTAAGCCTTCAACTTTTATGTTAGATCCAGTTCCAACCAGGTTATTTAAGGAGGTATTCCCTTTGATCTCCTCCTCCATTTTAGATGTGATTAATCTATCTCTGTTACAGGGATATGTACCTAAAGCTTTTAAGGTTGCTGTAATTAAACCTCTGCTTAAGAAACCGTCTCTTGACCCAGATGACTTGGTTAATTATAGACCTATATCCAATCTTCCTTTCTTATCCAAAATTCTTGAAAAAGTAGTTGCCAAACAAGTTTGCGATCACTTACACCATAATGAACTTTTTGAAGAGTTTCAGTCTGGCTTTAGAGCTCATCATAGCACTGAAACAGCTCTGGTGAAAGTCACTAATGATATTCTCATGGCCTCAGATAATGGACTTGTATCTGTGCTCGTCCTGTTGGATCTTAGTGCTGCATTTGATACAGTTGATCATAATATTCTTTTAGAAAGACTTGAATATTTTGTTGGAATTAAAGGAACAGCACTAGACTGGTTTAAATCTTATCTATCTGATCGAATTCAGTTTGTTCATGTTAATGATAGATCTTCAACATGCTCAAAGGTTACCTGTGGAGTACCACAGGGATCAGTGCTAGGACCAATTCTCTTTACTTTATACATGCTCCCAATCGGTAGAGTTATTAGACAGCATGGGATCAATTTTCACTGTTATGCTGATGATACCCAGCTATATCTGTCTATAAATCCAGATTAAGCTAACCCATTACATAGATTACAGGCATGTCTTCAAGACAGAAAAACCTGGATGACTCTTAACTTTCTGCTTCTGAATGCAGACAAAACACAAGTTATAGTCTTTGGAACAGAGTCTCTGAAAAAGAAGCTGATTAGCCAGTCACTTCATTTGGATGGGATTAAACTGATTTCAGATAATAAAGTAAAAAATCTTGGTGTTGTTTTTGATCAGGACCTGTCATTTAAATCCCATATCAAAGAGGTTTCTAGAATTTCCTTCTTCTCTTCATTGGCTTCCTGTTAAATCCAGAATAGAATTTAAAATCCTCCTTCTCACATATAAAGCCTTAAATGGCCAAGCTCCATCTTATATCCGAGATCTGATTGTTCCTTGTGTTCCTAACAGAGCACTTCGCTCTCAATCTGCAGGTTTACTAGTGGTTCCTAGAATTTCTAAAAATAGAATGGGAGGATCTTGTAGTTATCAGACTCCTCTCCTGTGGAACCAACTACCAGTTTTAGTCCGTGAGGCAGACACCCTGTCTATTTTTAAGGCTAGGCTTAAAACTTTCCTTTTTGATAAAGCTTATAGTTAGGGTGGCTCAGGTTATCCTGAGCTATCTCTATAGTTATGCTGCTATAGGCTTAGACTGCTGGAGGACATAGAGACCCCCATTTCATCATTCTGCTTCTTTCTATCTCTATTCTCCCACTTGTCAGTGTTTGTTAGTTCAATCTGTAACATTGGGCTCTCCCTGCTTTTTCTCATAGTGCTTCACCTGGTCTGTTCCTGTTTGCCTGTGACTCCATCCTGGAGAGAAATATCAGCTGTGCTGCTTCCATCAACACCCTTGTTTATAGATGTTGGAGATTGGCCTGTTTTCCAGTGTGGTCCTGTTTCTCTGACCGTGACTGAGTGGATGTGCTCTCTTCGTCCTCTGGCATGGGAGCTGGCCCGGGGCCCATCTGCCTGGCTGTGTGTTTCCTGGACGGGGCCGCCTTTTACAGCTGCTTTTTGTGTCTCTGCTTCTGTCTCCTTGAACCCCACATGGCCTCGGCAGATGGCCGCTCACACTGAGCCTGGTTCTGCTGGAGGTTTCTTCCTGTTAAAAGGGAGTTTTTCTTCTCCACTGTCGCTACAAGCATGCTTAGTGTGAGGGATTGTATTTGAGTCAATGCAATCAACTGGTTTTCCTTAGATAGAAAACTTTGTATCAATTTGACTGTATGATCTGGTGGAACTGTAAAGTGCCTTGAGATGACATGTGTTGTGAATTTGGCGCCATATAAATAAACTAAACTGAATTGAATTGAATAAGTCATGATCAGAACCCACTGAGGGCAGGATAAGTGCAGGAACTCGGGATAGGCACACTGGGAATAGTCTCGTGCAGGCAATGAGACGATCTGGTGGAAACTAACTGAGGGGGCTGGCATTAAGAGGTAAAGTTCCAGATGAAAAAACTTCCTTGTTAATTTGGGAGCAGCAGGTGAAGCTATTTACCCAATCAGCAGAGTAGAGCAGAGGAAAGAGGAGACAGCTGAGGCTGCGCACAAATTGAGGATGACATCAGCGGAGCTGCAGACCTGGCTCTTCATCTCGGCTAGTAGATCCAGCTCTTCTGCTGTCTTGGAGAGATCGTAGGCCAGGAGAGCGCTGTTGTTGTTAGCCGGATCAAGCTGGCAGGCACACTGGTGGAACCAATCAGGAAATCCCATGGACAGCTGATGGTGTTTGGAGGGGGGACTGGCCTCCAGGTTAAAGGCGTGTAGGGGGACGCTGGCGGGCTCATCACCAGATATGCCCTGACAGCAGGGTACTGAGGCTAGATCAGTTCCGGGCCGAAGCGAACCATCCTGCCAGATCATCTGATCGTGGGGGAGTTTTTGGCAATGACACAGTCAAATCTTTATGGTTCATGGCTCTCTGGATGATCGCTGGCAGCACCAGCAGGAGTGCATCAACAACCAAGAGCGGGTTGGTAGCCAATGGCTCCTCCTTTGCCACCATGCTTCCCAGCTGACAAGCAGCAGCGAGGCTCCTGCTGCTATCATCGTTAAGGCGGGAATCATCTTTATCCTTAAAAAAAATGCTATTGCATTGTCCAGCGGGTAGCTGTCTGCCGTGGGAAAAGCCTCTTCAGCGGCCGCTGTGAAGCTAGCTACTCTGTGTTGCTTGTCCTCAAGCGAGAGCAGCTCACAGAAGGGGCAGGATGACTGAGGCGTCAGCACGAGGCCTGCATGCCACGGACAGAACACTCGCAAATGACATGGAGGTCAAACTACATGATGTAGCCCTTCTGGAAGGAGAGGCACAGACAGATGACTGTTGCTGCTGAAGTAAAAATGGGGTCTGAATGTCCGGTCTCACCATTATTAATACTGTCAGAGTGGGACCCACACAGCAGGTGGAGATAGACTAAAGTTTTCAGTGCATGCACGCACGCAAAGGCATAAATTCACTAGGGAGAGCCTTAAAGGGTGAAGCCTAGATGAAATAGAACTGGATGGCATTAAACGGTTTAACCAATCAGAAACGGTTGAGCTATGTAAGCAACTTTAAGTTATGTCCTTTAGAGCTAAATCCAGATTCCCTAAATAATTTTTGCTTATCTGCAGATTACTGTGCCTTTGATCACTGCGCCCGCAACTACATTGCCATTGATAAAGAGCCGATGACCTGGTTTCAAGCAAGAGCCTACTGCAGAGAGTTTTACACTGACATGGCTTCAATGGACCATGCTCAAGACATGAACAGAGTTTTGGAAAAGATGAACGAGAATAACCTTCAGAGTATTTGGATTGGGTTGTATGAAGACAAATTTACCTGGAGGTGGTCCCTCTCACATGATGGTTATTATGGAAACTTGAAAGACGAGTTCAGGAACTGGGCTCCTGATGAACCCAGTAGCCATACTGACATCCCGCAGTGTGTTGGCATTCAAGATACTGGAGAATGGTTAGCTCTAGACTGTGGCCAACTTCACTACTTCCTATGTTATGATGGTAAGGCTATAAGGAAATTTAGGAAATGCACCATGAACATATTTTCGCATGCACAGATGATCATCCTCCACTGTTGGGACCTTGACTCCAGGTGTTAGCTTATAAACAATGCTGAATTATATAATCTTTACTTCTACTAAATCATGTCAAATGTCCTTTATAACCTAAGATATCCTGATCTTTTCAGCTGGGGGAGGCAACCTGTGTCCTAATTAATACTAAGTTATGTTTAATGACCTTTTTTTGATAGGCCTTCAAAATGTTCTGCTCTGTGAAAGATTTTTATTTGTTTTTCTACAACCAGTTTGAAAAAGGCTAAGTATTTATTTTTTATGTTTGAAATGCTGTCTCTGCATGTTGTAGGTTCTCTCCAGGTGCTCCAGCTTAGCCTCGTGAGACCATCCTGATCTCGCGAGCTTTCAAGATTTCACTTGCTAATCAGTCTGGAGACTCTCTGTTGAAGAAAATTTGGAGCAGTTCACCAAACGAACGTCCAATTGCGTCTGCTTTGAGGCGGGCTGAGGTGTGACGCAACGAGAAGCGCGACAGTTCAGTTGAAAGAACATGGCGGCTTCAGCCGATGAAACTAGCGTTAGCGTGGCTGTCGAGCAAGTTTTATCGGAATTACAGAGTATTTATTCACTGAAAGAAGAGCAAAACACTGCTCTGGAGGCTTTTCTCAGAGGAAAAGATGTTTTTTGCTCTTCTCCCAACTGGTTTAGGCAAGAGTAGCCTGGCTTGTGGTTGTGTTTTCGTCGTTGGTCTGTTAGTACGTCATATGCTTAGTTGATCTGATTGGTTTATTTGGCCCGTCTATCACCAACATAGGCTAATCAGCTAACCAGTATTTCCGCCCCTTCCCAAAATTACTTCAATGGAAGGTTTCCAGATGGATATGCGGAGCAAATCCATCTGGCGGAGTCAGGTTAGCTCCAGCTACCCCCACTGTCCACAAGCATTACTGTTTGGTTAATTAAAATGTATAAGATATGAGCGTGTGTGCATGGTAGTTTATCCTGTATGACTCTCTGTTGGATTGTGATAGAATGGAAACCTCCCACCTTATGTGATGGTCAGGGTCTAAACCATTGACCCCAGTTGTCAATGAGAGGATAAAAATGTTGTCATCATGTAATTTCTGACTAGTCATCTGTTAGACCAAGGTTCTCCAACCCTGGTCCTCAAGATCTACTGTCCTGCAGGATTTAGATGCATCCCTGCTTCAACACAGAATCAAATGACTTAATTTCCTTTTCAGCATGCCATCAAGTTTGGCAAAGGCTTGGTAAAAAGCCATTGAGTTGATTCAGCTGTGTTGGAGAAGGGATGCGTCTAAAACCTGCAGGACAGTAGATCATGAAGACCAGGGTTGGAGACCACTTTTTAAAGACATTTGGATAGTTTGTTTACGGTACAGTTCAATTAAAAGCCATACCTGTTGTATTTCAGCTACAAAGCGTTTTATGGTTAAAACAGCTCCACACTAAGCAGTGATACTAAAAGTGATGATCAAACAGTTTCTTTTGTGCCCACAGGCAGGGATGGTGCATCTCGTGATAAAATTCGTGTGCAGAAAATAATGCAATGGGATGATGCTCAGTGGTACTGCCGGAAGAAACACACAGACCTGGTCACAGTGAGAACCTAGACTCAGAACGAGGAGATCTGCAGCTTGGTCCCAAGAGGGAAGGTGGTCTGGATTGGCCTTTTTGGAGACACCTGGAAGTGGTCCGATGGGAGGGAGAACATGTTCAGATACTGGCAGCAGGGTCAACCCGACAGCTGAGGGAACCGCTCCACCTGTGCTCGTGTTGATGGTGGAACATGGAGAGCAGAGTCATGTGATACCAAAGCATCTGTTCTGTGTTACTGTGAGTTCATATTGTAGAGACTGAGAGGGAGGTCTTTATGCAAAAATAATAAAGACATTTGATTTTACTCAGTAATGATTTTATATTAGAGATGGAAATTAGGTTTAAATAATCCTAATGCTGTTTACAATTCAATTCGTGTAAAACCATAGATGTTATATTACCTAACCTCCACTGGTTAAATATAGTAATCTAGTTTTAAAAACAATATTTACCAAGGAGGCTTCTGCTGCAAAGACTAAAAGATTCTCAAATGGCTGGTTTGATCTCTAGAACTGGTTAAGATAAATATCATTATGAAATGTTTTTCAGATTACAAGAAGTCTTTCCTGAAGATCAAAACTGCCTTTGATCTTTGTGACCCACACATCCAGCAACAGATCCAAAAACAGGTAAGAAAGGAAACAAAACAACCAAACAATTTTAGTCATAAAAAGAGCAAGAAATACTTTATTCATATTGTGTGTGGATTTCTAATGAACGTTAAATATTTAATTCGTAGCTGGAAGCAAGGCTGGAGAGTAAAGGCATAAGTTCTTTTAAGGTCCGCTGTAAGTCGTCTGGGAAAGTTTCAGAAAAGGGGAAAATGACACTGTAAGAATTCCTGTGATTCCAAAACCTCTTAAACTCTGACCTAAAACCAAACCATCATAAAAGAACTTGTTAACTTAGAGAAATTGATTATTTCAGCTTAACTCTAGAAGTTTAATGACACATGTAACATCAGATGTTTGAGTGTTGAATAAAATATAAATATAAACACAGGAAAGTGCAGATCCTTCCTGCAGGCCTTTTAGCCGCCACTAGAAGGAGCCAGCTGATTCTTACCATTGATCTCTATTTATTCACTGGATATATATACTTAAAAAAATTAAAGGAAAACTTTGCAATCAGAGTATAGCATCAAGTTAATTAAGCTTCTGGGATATTGATTTGGTTAGGTAAGTAGCAGCGGGGGTTGTTAATCAGTTTCAGCTGCTTTGGTGTTAATGAAATTAACAACAGGCGCACTAGAGGGGCAACGACCATCAAAGCAGGAATGGCTTTACAGGTGGAGGCCACTGACATGTTTTCCCCTCCTCATCTTTTCTGACTCTTTTTCACCAGTTTTGCATTTGGCTAGGGTCACTGTCACTACTGTTAGCATGAGGCACTACCTGGACCCTACAGAGGTTGCACAGGCAGTCCAACTCCTCCATCATGGCACATCAATACGTGCCGTTGCCAGAAGGTTTGCTGTGTCTCCCACAATCTCAAGAACATGGAGGATATATATATATATATATATATATATATATATATATATATATATATATATATATTATCAGACATGTAAGATGTAATTAGATTACATTCACATAATCAATTTAGCACTTTTGGCACATCTGTATTATTATGCTCTATTAAAGCTTAAATTTTATTGTGATAGATTTGTATAATATGTCATATTACATGATTTATGACTTCATTGACTTTATACTGACGCTGCAATATGATGTGCCTATGTTTTTATCATAAGTTAAAGTAAACTACTTATGCTATGTAACAGCAAGTGTGTGTTAAAGTGAGGAATTTATCTTTATTTTACAAGTCTTAAGTCCGGCTTCATCATCATCGTTTTTCGATGATGTAGCACACGTATTGTTAACATTGCGACCGGTCTAACTCGGGAGTGCCAATATGGCAGCCGGTGGCTTCACTTCAATCCCGTACTACCAAAGGGTAAACAACAATCCAGTGAATCAATAGAGATCAGTGATTCTTACCTGATCATATCCAGACTGATGTTTTCTTTTCCCACACAAAAATGAAGTTGAATTTAAACACAGATTTTGTTTTTTATTGTGAAGATTATTTTGTTTCTTGAAATGTCTGCATCTAACATTCTCAGGTTTTAAGGTTATATTATAAATCATTTTGAAATAATATCAAAACACATGGTTTGCTTTTCCAGATAATCTTTACCCTTTCCACCAGGTGTCTGCCGACAGTCGAAGGTGAAGCATGAGGAAGCGACCAGTGGAGGATTTCCAGCTGTTAACCTGCAGCCACCTTAGTTTAGATTCCTGATTATATTTAGTCTTCATTTAGAGTTTAAGCATAAATTTATTGGTGTGATGACTGACTGAGGCTTCTAGATGAGGTTTCTGTGGTGTAATTCTATCGTAGGACCAACGTGAGTTCGAGATGAGGAAAGACAAAAGAAACATAAGCAGTCCTGCCATAAAACATTTTTTAAAATTAACAATATTTTAAGGTTGTCTATGTATTACAGTTATCTAAGGAGTTTGCTTATTTAATCTAGATTATGTGTGATTCTTGTTTCTGCTTACTAAATTATTAATCTTGGTGTGAAAATGTTTTGCTGACCGTGGTTGAAGCTACTTCTGAACTATAATGTAGGCGGTGAGACAATAAACATTTAAAATGCTTTGAAACTATGTTTTGTTCCACATTTATTTAACCTTTTCATCCCAGTAAGAATTGATTTGGGGTGTTCAAAACCTTGGTGGCTTTAGGCCACAAATTTTTTTTTATTCTGTAGGTTACTTTCTAAGTACCTTTAGAATAGAATGGAAAATCCCTTTATTGTCCCACAATGTGGAAATTGTGGTGTCAAAGCAGCAAAAAAATAAAAATAAAAATATAGCAAAAGTGGTCAAAGAAATGTGGACCTTAAAAGGTGTATAAAAATAACAGTGAGAGTTAAGAATATAAACTAAATTAAAATGTTTTTAAAAAAACCCAAATGAAATACTGTACTGTAGTGTTTTTACAATATAAATAACACAAATACTATAATATGTAAATCGGTTGGTTGTCAGCAGCATTAATTAACTTTTACTTGTAGTTGAACAAGATTTAATACTATCAGTATCTAAATTATCACTGAAGTACTACTTTGGAGTACCTCACCCATAGGTAAACAAGTACTTTTAAAATATGATAAAGAGTGACAATCCGTGTTCTGCCTTGGTTGGGTTTAAATAACTAACTGTAGTGCTGCTTTCCACCAGCAGGTGGTGACATGTTTACATGAGGCTTCATGAACTGTGGGGATTGATGAAGCAATAGGCAAAAAGGTTTAATCTCACCATCACTAGTTTTTAAACCAATCTATGCTGATAGAAGGGCAAACAAATACAAGTGGGTATAAATGCTGGTTAAGGAGTAAAATATGATGCAAGTGGCTGGGGGATCCTTTAAGCAGCTGATTAAAATGAGCCAGTGTTGTCCAGCATTGATGAATGATCATAGCTCCTTAGATGAGGTGTGTGGCTCTGAAAAGAGCCGTTGGGTCTGCGGTGATGGAGCAGAGGGCTTTACTTGGAGCTGGTGTACTTGGTGACAGCCTTGGTTCCCTCAGATACAGCGTGCTTGGCCAGCTCACCGGGCAGCAGGAGGCGCACAGCGGTCTGGATCTCCCTGGAGGTGATGGTGGAGCGCTTGTTGTAGTGAGCCAGGCGGGAGGCCTCGGAGGCGATGCGCTCAAAGATGTCGTTGACGAACGAGTTCATGATGCTCATGGCCTTGGAGGAGATGCCGGTGTCAGGATGGACCTGCTTCAGCACCTTGTACACGTAGATGGCGTAGCTCTCCTTCCTAGTCTTTCTCTTCTTCTTGCCTCCTTTAGCGGCGCTCTTGGTCACGGCTTTCTTGGAGCCCTTCTTAGGGGCGGACTTGGCGGGTTCAGGCATGTTGATCCACTCGAGTTGAAGCAACGAATGAGCTGCAGGGGAGGACAAGCTGTACTTATACAGCAGCCATGGAGAAAGAACTACAGCAGCACTTGGCTGTGATTGGATGAGCCGCTCAGTCTGGGTGGAGCTGGAGAACAAACCACGTGACTTTTTCAAACGTTGCGCTCAGTGGGACAATAGAAGGAAAAGGAAGGCGGGAAACACCCAGGACAGAATAATAACGGTCATGCTTTATGTAGATATTTTCTCACCAAAATGAATATTCCAGTTGAATAAAATGATAAAATCAGAAAAAGAATCAGTGATATAAAGGTTCATAAAATCAGATATTTCAGGTGAAAACAAGATTCAGCTTTAATGATTTTCCACTCCTGTAGTTCAGGTAGATGCTTGGATTTTAAATGAGCTTCAGGAAGTTTATACATTAAAGACCTAAACTTATAATATAAAGCAGTCAGAATAAAGATTATATTGAAGTATTTGTCCAAACTGCAAGGAATATCACGTAGGCAGTTGAGATATAAGAAAAAGGTCTTTGAATAATTTTCTTATTTGGAGCGTTTATTAAGGATACTTCAATCTGGTTTCAATGGATATAATAAAACTGCCAGTAAAGAAGATTTTCATTTAAAGCAAAAACAACTTTCAGTTTTAATGATTTTTCACCCGTTCCATAGTTCAGGTAGATGTTTCGAACCCAGTTTAGAAATTGGTTATAGACACTTTTAAATAAAAAAGGGGCATAGAGTACTGCAACAGCATTTTGTTCAGTACACAATGCAATGATGATTAAATGGAAATCTGTTTGCCTGTCATAGTCTCATTTAAGAGTTTAATGGACACGGCTTTAGTTTCCCATTAAAGTCGTTGTATATGGTTTCCTGAAGTAAAGCAAATATGTAGTGGGAATCGTGTTCTTAACCAGTAGGTTGGCGGCCCTGAAAAGGACCTTTGTTTAGTTTAGAGAAGCGGCTCAGTTTAACCTCCAAAGCCGTACAGGGTGCGGCCCTGCCTCTTCAGAGCGTACACCACATCCATGGCGGTCACAGTCTTCCTCTTAGCGTGCTCGGTGTAGGTGACGGCGTCCCGGATGACGTTCTCCAGGAAGACCTTCAACACACCGCGGGTCTCCTCGTAGATGAGACCGGAGATGCGCTTGACTCCACCGCGGCGAGCCAGACGGCGGATAGCGGGCTTGGTGATTCCCTGGATGTTATCACGGAGAACTTTACGGTGACGCTTAGCGCCTCCTTTACCGAGTCCCTTACCTCCCTTTCCTCTGCCGCTCATACTGACTCTCTCCGTTCAGTAACAAAGAGAAAAATGGCGACCAAGCGTTACTCTTGGCTTTTATTTATGAACTGCGGACGTAGAAGGAGCCGTAAACGCGGTGGGAAGTGGTTCATGTTGTCATATTAATCTTTTTTCTGTAAATGACGCATTAAACAGCAATGTAATCGATGTGTGACATGTTATTTTTCATATATCAATCTTAAATAATCTCAGTTTAAAATACATTTGATATCCTTTACACATGGTATATAACGTGGATGTGTAATGGGGAAACTGAAAGTTTTGTGGATATGTTGCTTGTTAACTTTCCATTAATGATAACTTTTAGAGGGTTCTGATATTTGTTTAACAAACCTAAGGGTGTAACTTTGCGATAAAAAATGATGGGGACGCTCTAAGGATGGCTGATGGACCAACAGCTACTCAACCTGAAAGCTTTCAATAGGGTTTATATTTTCCAAAAATTACCTCAAACATGTATTTATTGAATGTTTTACTATTGTTGAGAACAAGAGTACCAAAATACATTTGTGGTATTTTTTAGCTAAAGACAGATGCCTGCCTTTAGTGAATTGTTTATAAAGGGCTCAAAAACAATGCATAAAAAATGAATGAACAGCCAACATCAATATATCATTCATCCCTAGTATGGACACAACTTCACTTATTGCATATCGTTTATTGCATGTTGGATATCCCAGTAAATCTGTCTCATCTTTAAACCTGCAGCTGTCAGATTTATGAACCTCTCTACCAATATGATGCCAGAGAAACTTAAAGATATCTAGAAGCTCTGCAGTCTGATTCTCTGTTCAGACATGTTAATTTTAATCTGTAACCATACCCGTAACATATATCTCTTCTCATCCTCTTAGCGACTCTATGTGCAGTGAATAGTGATCTCAAACAATGTCTCAAAACGACAGATAGCCAGTATTTCCTTTATATTTTGTTTTAAAGTGCTTTCCTTCAAGCCCCATTTACACTCATCTGACCTATTACAGTGCATATTTGTCAAATAAACCAAGTGATATCATTAAAGACTACATGTATAACAGCATCCATCTCTCAGATTAATCAGTAATGTAGTAATGAAGGCAGGATGGAGTTTGAGCTCTTAAAGCTTTGTGTGTGGCTCTTAAAAGAGCCGTTGTGGGGCTGTGTGCAGCAGCGGCTTGGTGGCTTTACTTGGCCTTAGCGGCCTTCTCGGTCTTCTTGGGCAGCAGCACCGCCTGGATGTTGGGCAGCACGCCGCCCTGAGCGATGGTGACTCCGCCCAGCAGCTTGTTGAGCTCCTCGTCGTTGCGGACAGCCAGCTGCAGGTGACGGGGGATGATGCGGGTCTTCTTGTTGTCACGGGCAGCGTTTCCAGCCAGCTCCAGGATCTCAGCGGTCAGATACTCCAGCACAGCAGCCAGGTAGACGGGTGCTCCGGCACCGACTCTCTCCCCATAGTTGCCTTTGCGCAGCAGCCTGTGAACACGGCCCACTGGGAACTGGAGCCCGGCTCTGGAGGAGCGGCTCTTGGCCTTAGCTCTGGCTTTTCCTCCGGTCTTTCCGCGGCCGCTCATTGTTACAGAAGCTTTCTAGAGACACGTTACTAGATAAAGGCTCCAGCACGAACTCCGAGCTCCTTTATATCCCTGCAGAGAGCGGCAGGCAGCCGCTGCTACTGCTGCTAACCAATCAGAGAAGCTTCCAGCAAAGGCGGGCTTTTTTAAAGCGAGCATTCAGCGGGGAGCAGCAGCAGCCGCCTCCTCCTCCCCCTCCTTTAAATCCCTCTGGTTTATGTTAACATAAAAATTTAATTAAACTGACCAGCAAATCTCATTTTCAATACCCCTGTTAGAAAAGACCTTACTTATTTCGGACTTTTAATATCTGAAGACCAGAAGTTAAGATGCCCCTCTAATATTACACCAGGTTTACTAGTAGTTTCTAGAATTTCTAAAAGTAGAATGGGAGGCAGATCTTTTAGTTATCATGCTCCTCTCCTATGGAACCAACTACCAGTTTTAGTCCGTGAGGCAGACTCCCTACTTTTAACCCTTTATAGGGCACTTAGTCAAATATTTTAAAAATCAACGTTTTAAGCCAATAGTGTTAATGGAATCCAGGACAAGACCTATTACCTTTGTAACATTAAAGAAATATGGATATTTTGATGGAAAAAAATATGTTAATGTAATAACAAGAAACGCCAACAAGCCTAAATAAATAAATTAAAATAACAAATTGCTTCTATAAGAAGTGAAAGAAACACATTTATATTAGTAAATTGTTAAGCTGATACTGGCACATCTTTTAGTTTATAAATCTAGATATATTGTTAATTAGGGTCATTACCTTTTTAACTTTACTTTTTTTTAACTTTTAAATTAGCTTTTTACTTTTTTCCCCAACTCAAATTACAGTAGGAAATATATCATTCAAAGGTTCTTCTAATTGTTCAAATGCCAGATGTACAGCCATGTAGCAGCATTTTTGATGAATGGATGGATTTAGATAATGTGTTTCTAGAACTTAATGAGGGACTCCATTTGTAAGGGGTATGCAAGTAATCAACAATGGTAAATTACCCTATAAAGGGTTAAGTGTAGGCTTAAAACTTTCTTTTCGATAAAGCTTATAGTTAGATTGGCTCAGGTTATCCTGCACTCTCAGAAAAAGGGGTGCAACTCCCCTTAGAGGACATTAGAGGAAAGAAAAATAAGATTAGAAAGTAACCGATTCAATGTAAATTTTACAATAAATGGCTATGGAAGAACATTTTTAAGAAAAAAAAATACTGATGTTATTTTCTGCAATTAAAACAATCTAACATATTTACTACAGTTTGCATTGTTATATTTCATTATGGCGGGATTTTGTTCGTATTTTGTCACACTGCATAATGACTGCGCGTCATTCATGGAGCAACAGCTTTTTTCTAGTGATGTTATGAGATGAGCCAGCTCGCGCTAATGCTAGTGTTAGCTAGCGCTTTTCACTCAGTAAATGTGATAACATTCAGCCAACTTTAGAATTTTATTTTTGGCATGCCGTGCCAAATTTATGTAGTTTTCATAACCACAATTGTATTAAGTTGTGAAATGTATTAATTTAGTTTATACGGTATTTCCTCCTTTCGGTTAGCTGCATGATTTGCTATTGCTGTATTGTGCCTTTTTACTTTGGCTTAAAATAAAATGGCACAATACTCTAAATGCTAAGCTAACCTGAGGATATGGAATATATTCATTGGTTTAAACATTTCTTTACAAAATTATTTAGTATACATTTTTTAAAGTTATTTGCTTTGTCTGAAAAAAATCTGTTTAATTCCTGGGTGCTAGTGGAGGATGAATTAGTGCTCTTTTGATTAAGTTAAATCTTGCATTTATTGTCAAATATATTATAAACAGAGGACCAGAATATTGTTAGTCCAACCAATATCTGACATTTTATCATGCATTTCAATAGAACTGTGTTTATCTTTTTCAAACTTTCAGATAATGGTGTGGATGGTGATACAATTGGTTTTGGCCTCACTGAGAGCATGATCGCAATATTTTTTTCCAAGAATCTTTCAAGAAGTGATTGATATCACTGACTCTTTTTGCTTGGACAAGAACTCATTAAATTTCAATCACTTTAGAACCTGTGTCTCCAGAAGTATGGCAGCAAGGTGCTTCTTCAGCATCATCCAGGTAAATGTATGAAAGTTCAGTTATTCTATCTACGGAAGGGGATTAGGGCCTCTGAAAAATAAAAAAAGTGAACTGATTTTTAAATATATTTCAGTTTAATATGGGGACAAAAAGACAATTGTGACTTTAATCTCAGAATTCCGACTTTATTCTCACAATTCCGACTAATCTCTGAGTTCCGACTTTAATCTCACAACTCTGATTTTTTCCCTCAGAATTCCGAATTTAATCTCAGAATTCCGAATTTAATCTCACAATTCTGACTTTTTTCACTCAGAATTCTGACTTTAATCTTAGAATTCCGACTTTAATCTCACAATTCCGACTTTAATCTCACAATTCCGACTAATCTCTGAGTTCCGACTTTAATCTCACAATTCAGATTTTTTTCCCCTCAGAATTCCGACTTTAATCTCACAATTCCGACTTTAATCTCACAATTCCAACTAATCTCAGAATTCCGACTTTAATCTCAGAATTCCAACTAATCTCAGAATTCCGACTTTAATCTCAGAATTCCGAATTTAATCTCACAATTCCAACTAATCTCAGAATTCCAACTTTAATCTCAGATTCCGACTAATCTCAGAATTCTGAATTTAACCCCAGAATTCTGACTTTAATCTCACAATTCCGACTAATCTCACAATTCCGACAAATCTCAGAATTCCGACTTTAATCTCAGAATTCCGACTTTAATCTCAGAATTCCGAATTTATTCTCACTATTCCAACTTTAATCTCACAATTCCGACAAATCTCAGAATTTCGACTTTAATCTCAGAATTCCGACTAATCTCAGAATTCCGACTAATCCCAGAATTCTGACTTTAATCCCAGAATTCTGACTTTAATCTCACAATTATGACTTTTTTTATCAGATTTTGGATCTTAATGTAGATGGGCACCGTGAAGGAAGAGATGTGGGAGCACTCAGCTTCACTGACAAAGATGTGAGTTGTCTGGGAGGGCCAGTAACACATTGATGCAAAATGACAGAATTAATTTTTTACGTGTCCCAGGCGTGATGCTATTTTCTTAATGGAGGAGCATAAGGTGAATAAAACAAGAGAGCTAGTTTAGTCTCTAAAACAGATATGGCTACAGCTTGATGCTAACATGTTTGTTAGCTGTCAGAATTCAGAGATTAAAGTCAGAATTCTGACTTTTTTCTCATATTATACTTGAAATTTAAAAATCATATTTTTTCAGTGGCCCTAATTGCTTTACTTATCTGTCCAAAGAAAGTGAATCTAATTCATTTTCTCACCAAAGTTATTAAGCATGACACATTAAGACACATTAAGAAATATTGCAAATGCATAATTTATATATTAGTTATAACTTTTCAATTTGTTACATTTAACAAGCAATAAAAAAAACGGTATTTAACTTCCAACCAATACATAAAAGTTTAATTTTACAGCCTTGTAACTAGTGTGGGAATGTCTTCTACTTTTGAAATCCCAATTTTCCCTAAAGCTCTGCAAACAAAGCTTGACCACAAAGAGCCATATCAGAAAAAACACAATTGATAGACACACAATAATCAGGGTCCTCTATGAAACTGTTGCACAGCATTAAATGTGTTTAGTGTTCCAAACAAAAATCCCAAATCCTCAAATGTTTGGATCAATTTAAAAGTGTGCATGGAAAGAGTGTGGTAACTCTATTTTTATCTTTACCTGGTGAACTGCAGAACGCCTCGTCCCTTAATCAGAATCTTTGTAATGTGAATTTGATTAACAGTGTTTCAACATGTCTCTCAATTAACAATCAACACTGTAACGTATGCAATCAGAGATGTTTTCATCATAGATTTTCTGCATTCAGAGGCTGTGCCACTATTTTGGCAAATTAAATACATTGTCAAAATTGAAACAATATGGATTGTTTGTGGGAAAATGCAGACTCCCCTATCATTTGACCACCACTTTCATGCATACAGAGTAAAGGTGGATGCAGAATGGACTTTACTGCAAGTAGAATGTGGATATGAAATTGACTTTCACCCAAATGACACATACTCTGTTGATGACATTTTGTATGTTACAGTGTGACATTGTATTTTTCAGATGACATGAAAACTTGAAATGTTAAAATACAAAATAAAGCTTAATGTTGTACATCACCTCAGATGTGTACGTTTGGTGGTTTGATAAAATAAAAGTAAATGAAAATTAAATGATTATTTGTTTTTTTTTTTTATTATTTATATTTTGCTTTTCCAAAAGAGCACAAGATTGTCACCAAAGGTACAATTCTAAACCTATGGGGTACAATCTATAGGGGCATATAGAAGTACCCACTGTTGAGGATAACACCCCAGTGACAAGCCTTTGTATCCTTAAAGGTACAATTAGGTACTTTATTCTGAAAGTGCATCTATAGTTATCCTGCTATAGCTACCACCATAGGTAGCTATAGCAGCTTCTTCCAGTTAAAAGGGATTTTATCCTCTCTACTGTCGCTACAAGCATGCTTAGTGTGAGGGATTGCATTCAAGTCAATGAGTTGATGCCATCAACTGGTTTTACTTAGAAAACTTTGAATCAATTTAACTTTATGATCTGGTGAACTGTAAAGATCCTAAGTAACAACAAATGTAGTCATTTAGTGAAAAACTGTTTTGATAACAGCTGAGTGATTGCACAACACTCCTACATCAAGTCTGGAGTGTTCATAAAATGTGTTTGTTCCTAAGAGAAATTTAGAAACTGGTAAAATGATGAATGCGGAATTTTCTTCTAAATAAAGGACGAGATCGCTTCTTCTATAAGGCCAGTTACACAAATTCCTAAAAATATGTCATCTAAAAAGCAAGGAGTGAAGACAGTTGGCTTTAACGCCTGACACACAAATATCTAGTGCAGTGTTATAGGAAAAAAGGATTTAACTATAGAGTCCAGTTAAATAATGATCGATGGTAATTCATTCAGTCTGCCCTTTATTTGGACCCTCAAAATCCGATGTTCTGTCCAGTTCTGCACTAGACAAAGTTTTCTAACTTAAAGTTTAAAGAGCAGTGAAAGTCTCCACTTAGAGTTAATTTAAATAAGTTACAGTGAAAGAAAACGGTAAAATAAAAAAAATAAAAATCTCGAGTCTAATGTAGGGCCGGGCGATAAACTGAATTTTTACTGTTACCGCCATTTACGATAACTCCACGAATCCAGTCTCCAGCATAAACAAAGAGAACAGTGAAAAAGCGCCAAAAGAAACAGAAGCGTCTCTACATCAGTTAATCCTGTGGAGGTGAGCGATAGCAGAGAAGAAGTTAGGAGTTCATTGTCAGAGTTGAGCGCTTGGCAGACCGGTTGTGAGTGAGGATGTGCAAGTTTAAACGATGCAAATTATTCTCACTGCATCCTCAGTTCGGTGGCACCGAAATTACACCATAGATGTTGAGCAAAAGAACATGAAATGCAAGGTTTTTCTGAAAATGGTCAGGACTACCCAAAGTAACACATCAATACTCCACCACCTACAGCACAGCCACGCTGTTGAGTTCAAAGACGTGCAAAAGCTCCATTACCTTTGCCCAAAAATGTTTGCAAGAGACAAAACATTTTTCTCCCGTTCAATGACACATTGTTGAATGTTTAAACTTGACTGGGTACAAGACTTTACTATTTAATTGAAATATGTAATGTTATTTATTTAATAAATTATAAATAGATCAGTTGCATTTCCTGCACATGCTGTTATTTCTGATAGAGGAGCCAGAGAAACAGTCCAATTTATCGGGATATTGATTTAAGGTCATATCGCCCAGCCCTAGTCTAAGGCTATGTTCACACTACAGGTCTTTTTACACAATTCAGATTTTCTGTCACAGCTGTTTTTTTTTGTAGTTATCCATATGACCATATCCATGTCCATTTTAACTTAATTTAACTTAATACTTTTTTTCCCTGTAAGCTGCTGGTAACCTTAATTTCCGGAGGGAGTCTTCCCAAGGGACCAATAAAGTACTGCCTAAGTCTAAGACGGTCTCACATTGTTGCCCCTGAAGTGACCCACATGCGTAGAAAAACAATAACAAGGCATATCAAACCTTGGAGTATGAACCTTCAAGTATCTTTTAGATCAGCGGTCCCCAACCACCGGGCCACGGACCGGTACCGGTCCGTCAGTCATTTGGTACCGGGCCGCACAGAAAAAAAGTATATATATATATAATTTATCGACGATCAGAGTCTGAGTGATGTTTTATTTTGAAAAATATAAAAAATTGCGGTATTCTCTCCCAATTACATCAGTCTGTGCATCTTGACACAGGTTAATTCAGGTCAAGACTCATCCTATCTATGACATCCTATCTTTGTGAAGCGGGATTTTCTGCGGTTACAGTGACCAAAACAAACCTACGGAGCAGACTGGACATCAGGAACACACTTTGTGTGTCATTGTCTCCAATTACGCCTAGAAGGGACCGACTTGTTGTTTTATTTTTATGCCAGTCGTATCGTATTTACTTGATCTTATTTACTGTTGTAATTGTTTATGTCCGCACGCTGTTAGTATAGAGTTACATCATACTAATTCCAATATGGGTCATTTGGCCGTTTATACAACAGATCCGACCGGTATTGGATTTAAAACCGCATACAAATGTGGCCCAGATCGGAATTGAAAAAGGCAGATTCCATCAATATTACAAGGAATTTCATAGGAAATAGATTTTGAACCACAGCAGTATTCATGGTTAAGTCTTCTCCCCTCCAGTGTGGTTTCTCATGTGGTGTTTGTTTAAATTTGCTTTTTGAATAAATCTCTGCCCACAAAGATCACAAAAGAAAGGTTTCTGTCCCGTGTGGATTCGCATGTGTCTGTTTAAGGTTCCTTTCTGATTGAAACTTTCTCCACATAGATCACAACAGAAAGGTTTCTGCCCCGTGTGGATCCGCATGTGTCTGTTTAAGTGTCCTTTCTGGCTAAAACTTTGTCCACATATGTCACAACAGAAAGGTTTCTGTCCTGTGTGGACTATCATGTGTTGGTTTAAAGATGATTTCAGGGTAAAACTTTGTCCACATAGATCACAGCAGAAAGGTTTCTGTCCAATGTGAATCATTATGTGTGTGTTTAAGTGTCCTTTCTGGCTAAAATTTAGTCCACATAGATAACAGCAGAAAGGTTTCTGTCCTGTGTGGATTCTCATGTGTTTCTTTAAATTGCCTTTCAGGCTAAAATCTCGTCCGCATACGTCACAACAGAAAGGTTTCTGTCCAGTGTGAATTATAAGGTGTTGTTTTAAATGGACTTTTCTAGAAAAACATTTTCCACAGTCTTCACAGGTAAAGTTCACCCTCTTTTGCACATTCTTCTGTGAGTCTACATTTGTCTTTTTTGTGAAGGGCCTCTCATTATCCAGGGAGTCTGAAGACACCATTTCTGACTTTTTCATGTCTTTTTGAGGACAGCTACTCTGAACATATTGTTCAGCAAACTCAGAGGAGCCAGAAGGATTGTTGGAAATGTTTGTCTCTGATTCAGGAACTGTAACCGTCTTCCAGTCATCCTCCATGTCCTTCTTTATCATCACAGAGGCTGATAGGTGTTTGGTCTCAGAGATGGAGAGCTCTGCATCGTTTTCCTCCTCAGTCTTTAAGGAAATGGAGCCATCTTTATGATCTTGTATCATCATGGATTCTTCTTTTCCATCATTCTCTACTGGAAGCTCGTCTTTAATCTGTTCTTCATAAAGCTGTGAGAGAACAGAGGATTGTTTATCATCCTCACTCTTTATGGGAGCAGCAGTGATTGGAAACTCCATGGCATCAATCTCCTCTTTTGGATGGAGCTGCTTTCCCTTCAGACTGGTGCAGACTTCCTCCTGTTCCTCCTTTATGTGGTGGGGCTCTGGGTCATGCAGGACAGCACAGGGTGTGTGCTCTTCAGGAGCTTCTGCTTTAACCATCACCAACCTGCTCAACATCTGCAGGAAAACATTAAAACATATTAGAAAGTATTTAGACATCAATCTGGACTAAGTCACTTTTAAATACATTTAGGTACTAAGTTTACACCATATTCTTTGATTTAATCACTACTTTTCACGCTTCATCTTTCATTACTGATGTTAACATCAGTTCATTTATGTCTAACCCCCAGATTCCACATACTCCATCAGCCCTCAGCTCATTTAAGTTGTGCTGAGTACTTCTCTGTCATGTTAATCAATTAGCCCTGTTCCACATCCACCGCTACTACGCAATTTACCGTCCAGGTACGTCTTCTCCGTCCGTCACCGTCAAAATACGGAGCAGAGCTATTTTTGGCTCCACTGCGCTCCGGCCAGGTCAAGATCCGCAATTGCAAATGGACCAAACAGGATGCATTCAAATGGGAGCAGATAGGATAAAAGAAGGGGCCAAGACAGAACCCTGAGGAACCCCATATAAGAGGAGGAGCAGAGGACACAGAATTTCCCAGACTGACACAAAATGTCTGATCATTCAGAAAGATCGGATCCCCTCCCAATGCTATAAATGAAATAAAAGGATAGCATGATCCACTGTTTCAAGGGCTGCAGTTAGGTCTAAGAGCAAATAAACACCAGTCACCAGAGTCAGTAGCTAAGAAAATATCATTAAAATACAGGAAACTGGGTGCTGGGAAAAGATTTTAAATAAATTTGATTGTAAAATTACAGAAACATTATTTAAAACACCAAATATCCTACAGCAGATTAGGCACCTGTGTCGCTTTCTCCAGGATGCGCTGCAGGGAAAATAAATATTTAATAGTCAATAGTTATCATGCATTTAAGCCTACTAAGTCATTTTGATAGCAGCCTAATATCCAACTAGAGCCATTAGGAGGCTTATATAAACCTTTTACATTTGTATGCCTCAAGACATTTTGTTATCTGGTTCAAAATGGCTCCTTGAACATGGGTTGCTGACCTCTGGACTAGGGGCTGGTACCATGTTCCACCTCAGAAGTCCTTCAGGATTCCATCATGAAATGAAAGCAGCAGAATCCATGGACTTTGGTGGCTAGTTTTTCCCCCATTCATGAGGTCTAGAGGCTGTGGATGACTCGGCAGCAGGTCTGACCCCAAAGACGGATATTTATACACTTTTATAAAACTTTCAAATGGCTGATTTTTCTCCATATGAATCTCTCGAGATATATTGATGTTAAGTCAAGCAGAAAGGGATAAGCCCCATTTCCATTAACCCTCTGAAACTTATCCTTGCTGAGTTCGGACTGAGGATGGATCAGGTAACCATGGTTTACACTTCATGCTAGCATGGTTCCACGCCTCCTAGTGACGATCTACGGTAATACTGCTCTCCAGAGAGAATCGAGCAAATCAACATGGTGGCGCCCGTAGCATTCAGGAAGTTACATTTGGTTATAATTATAATATTTTATTGTTTGCAGAGAGACAGGCAAAGAAGGCAGCCGTTATTAAAAAAAAAGTTAGAAAGTGGATACAACAAACGATAGTCTAATCAGGGCAAACAGACGCAGGAAACAACGACAGACGTTGAGATTCATCAGACTGCTGAGCAAAATCATCACTGGGAATAGTGTGGCACGGGAGGGAAGCTAGTTTTTTTTTTGAATGTCTGAAATGTAATCATTATGGAGGCTGATTGTAAGGAGATGACACACTAATGCGCTCTTTGCTACCATGAGAACCGAGCCTCAACTGAACCAGTTTGGTTCCGTCTGGCACAGTCCGGTTCAGTTGTGTGCACCATTTACTCCAAAATCCCACATCCTCCATCACCCCACGCCCCACCCCCACCCTCCGCTGTTCCTCCCGTCTTGTCCATACCGACTTCCTTTGAGTTTAAAAAATCCCCATCAGCATCCAGCATATGTGCAGTTTCTGCCCTAATATTTTCTTTTTGTTGTGGATTTTTGTAACAGGGTTTATTTTGCCTGGACGCAATTAAACCTTTAAACCTCTCGGTATAAAATAAATATTTTGTTGGAGATGAGAAATCTGCTTCCTGGTATATTGAAGTACCAACAGTTTGCATCCAATCATTAAATTAAACGGCCTTAGTTTTTGGGAATATATAAGAATTATTCTCTAATTTGTAGTTACTGATCCATTGTTACTATATTTTACTTTGACAAAGCGGATCTTCTCGCTGTCTTTTTCCTGTTTGGTGCGATTGCAATCACAGATCTTGACCTGGCCGGACCGGAGCAAAAAATAGCTCGGCTCCGTATTTTGACCGTGACAGACGTAGAAGATGTACGTGGACGGTAATATGCGAAGGAGTAGCGGTGGATGTGGAGGACCTCTCATTGATTAACATGACAGACAAGCACCCCGCACGACGTACGTCAGCGGGGCGGAGCGGAGCGCACATGGAGTATGTGGAATCTGGGGGTTAAACTCAACAGTTATCTCGGTTACCGTGCTCAGGCCGATCTCATGTTGTTAGACTTGTTGATGCTAAAACCACTTTTTTTTTGGCTCTAAATGCATCTTTTGCCACAAATCTCCAAATGAAAACTAACAATATGCAGCTTTATTGCAATTTGCGATGGTTAAAGGTTAACTGCAGCTCTATCTGGTACATCACGGTTAATGAAATGTTACAGAATTTATAGCAATAATCAGCAATGTAAAGAACTCCGCTGCTCATATTTAGTTCAAATGTTCTTACATTGGTGTTATAGGACAGAAGCCGTCTCCTTTCTATGGGTCTTTGATGGAAACTAAAGGATTTTCAATCGTCACTAAGGAACAAGAAATTGTTGTTAAAAAGGTGTTTGAAAAAGATATTTGAATAATCTATGCAACATCTATAACTAAGCAACAACATTTGTAGCAGTAGCTATAAATTAGGATTGCTCAACTTATTTTCTAGACATATTATCTTTAGTTTCCAATTAATTGTTTGATTAGAAATGTGAGATTTAATGCAGATCACTTAGGGAGGGAAGGACGCATATCAGCGACTTCCTTCATTCCTTCCTGAATGCAGATTTCTTAAAGACTTTTAAGGACGTTTCTTCTGCTTTAAAGGGCTTTTAATTTTGTTTTTGATTTATAAATGAAAATTTTCATAATAAAATAGCTGCACAATCATTCACTATCAATATATATTGGCATATAATTTAATTCAATAACAATGATATGACTTATAATCACATTTCCAGTATGTCGATACATATTACAGCCTATGCTTACAGTGTTGGTCAGACATTGGTTCATTTTGATTTTATTCAGCTGATTCTTCTAGTGATAAAGGCTTAGTTCGCTCTATAAAAGCGTTAATAATGTCAACATTCACTGTGCCTGGGATAAAAAATAGGATTGGGATCTTTCTTGTTTTAATAAAGATGAGAGGAGCAAAATAAATCAAGCTTTTGACAACAAACAGAACAACATAAATCAGCTGCCTAAAGCATCAACATGGTTTATCAAGGCAGACGTTTCAGAACTGATTGGAGACCTTCAGTTTAAATACTCAGAGCTATTTATCGGCTGTTTAGCTGACTTGCTCTAGTGATTTGTAAACGTGCACTTGAAGGCTAAGGCGAGTTTTACTTCTTGAATGTGGAACATTAGATGTTTGAACAGACATCTGTTGGAGGCTTTCATAGCAGCCTTTATGATGATTTCATATCGTTTGTGACAACAGAAAATTAGAATCGTAGGTTTTGGCCCTATATAATAGAGAAAACAATGTAATACAAAATGGAAAAAAACAAAAAATATGATCCAAACAGCAAATAAGTATATAAAATCCAGACTTGGAGAGAATAAATGTAACATTTTTGGGAATTAAGAGATTCCCAAGGATAAAAACAAGTGTGTTTAAAAAGCTGAAATAAATGGATTTTGCATTATATGTCCCCTTTAAATCAAAGTCAATAGTTTTTCATGTTCAGAAACTACAAAAAGAGAACTTGTTTGGGGCTGTGAAAGACGTTCTCACCTCAGTCTCCAACAAAGCCGTCGACCAGCCCGCTGCCGTCTGCGTCATCTCCCAAAACGTTCACAGTGATGCTAAAGTCTGGGGAGTCTCTATTGGTGAAGCCAGAAGTTGATCAGCCAATCTAATGATCTGAAATCAGGGGAGACACAGATGTTTTTATAACGCAGTAGGCTCATTACACCGATGCTCCACACAGTGAGGCATTTGAGTGATTTTTGAGGTGACTTTGTCTATTAGGAAAGCCGTTCAAAATTTCCCCACTTTTCTTGGTTGGTCACATATAATTCCCTTTTAAACATCAATCTTTGTACTGAAATATTCTGTCATGATTTGTGGACATTAACAACTAGAAAGAAGCGTAATCTCCTGGTCAGGCTCTATAGTTCAGTGAAAGGGTGGAGTCAGAGTAAAAAAAAAAAGAAAAACCTGAAGAAACAAATCACTAAAGAATTTTAAACACTGATGTTTTCTTTTATCACATTGAATTCCTTACACTGAATTTTCATCTGGTTGAATTTCGCCTGCAAAAAATTCAGCTGCAAAAAATTCAGCCAAAGCAATCAACACTTGATGCAGTCCAACAGCTTTTAGCCAATGAAATGAGCACATTTGGTCAGATGACACAATGGTTTGGCATAGATTTGGCTGAATGAAGCTGAATTAGGAGTTTTTGTTGTTTAATAGATATCATTACAAAACTTGAGGTAGCTACTAATAGGCAGCCATTAGAGTTTTTAATCTCATAGGACTGGGTGAAATAACTGAGCTGATCACAGCTAGTGCAGCACCCCTGTCTGCCAAGGCTCTTGGTTTGCTCCGGAAGAAGTGGCTGGGGGCAATGTTTTTGTTTTTCTCACCAAATGGGCTAAGGGAACTGCATTCAGTTCACCAAAAGGTCAACACAGTTGCATTTGAAATTTTTGTAGGCAAATCTTTTGCAATCAAATTTTTTTGCAGTTTAGTTTTCACCAAATAAAAATTCAGTGTAAGGAATTTAATGTGTAAAAAAAAAAAAAAAAAACAGTGTTTAAAATGTGGTAATAAAAGAACTCAGTGTTTAAATGAGACTGCTTTTCTTCCAGAAACATTAAGTAAAACTCTATGATTCAATAAGTGGAAAATAAAGTTTGCTTCTTTGCCTGTTCCAGAAATGTCTTTTCTGGATTAATTCAAGATTTTTTTTTTCTAATGGTCAAAACAGCTGCTTTCATGCATGGCTGGTGTAAATGCACAGGGGACAGTTGGGTGAAACAGTGAGTAGCTGCTCCTCTCCTCCTCTGGTCGCTCTATGATTGAAAATATTAAAGACTTAAAGAGAAAAATGAGTTTGTCACATGCATGTGATCTAGAAGCATGATTTCACATTGTTTCAGTTGCTCATAAGATAAGGAATTTATTTCTCTGTTGTGTGGTTGAGCTTCCCTAATGGAACCAGTGAGGCAGAAACAGAGAGCTGCAGGCCGAATCCTGAGCTCCTGAATCGGATCAACCGACAGCAAAGTGCCGCTGATCCACGGAGCTCCACGGATCCAATATGCGTCCCTCTCATTTTACTCCTCTCTCATCTCGACCCTCTGCTACTGCTGTCCACCCCCCACAGTCCACATCTTCATCTCCATCATGATAACCTGAGAAGCCAAATCTGTCCAACCAGCTGGATGCCAGCCTCCCATCAGAGGCCAAATCCTGCTGCCATCGTGTCGGTAGCTTTCCTCCAATCAAACGATCCAGATAAATAAACATCCGCTTTTACCCGCACACCTCGATGATCTTCTTTAAACGTTTTTCATCACCTTTCCTGTCACTATCCGATCCACACAATCAGCACGCTCCTCTTCTTCTGTGATTTGTTGTTCTTCTTCTTCTTCTTGTGAGGTTTTATCGCGGTTGGCAAACTAGTTAAAAGTGCATTACCGCCACCAACTGGTAAGGAGTTGAACATGGAAACAGGAGAAAAGAATAAAATAATTATAATAAATAAATAAATAAATAAATTAATAAATAAATAAATAATAATAGTATTTTTCAGAAGTATTTACCTTTACCCCACATAATAAAAACGTAATCACATTTGCCCTCATAATTTCTAATTTATCTTCACTCTGCTAGTTGGTCTTATTGGTTTTCCCATCATGCTTTCCACCATTTCCCAGTTTAAATCTTTAACTTCAAGATACTTTTCTGCAGCTTTTAAAATTATTTTGATTTTTTCGTTTTTTTATGGTCTGTGAACTACAATTGATCACTTCTACAATGAAAAGAACAAAATCTTTCCTTTTTTACAATCAATCTTCAATTTTTGGACGCTGCGTGAAAAACCCAAACCTACGTGCTGAACTGTAGGTTTGGGTTTTTCTGACTGGGATGGGATCCTTTTTGCAGCATCAGCATAAGTTATTCAGAGCTTAAATTTCACTTTTCTAATTTCTTCAGAGCTTTTTCTCACTTCACACCCGTGTTATGCAGCAGTATGTTCTCAACCATAGCTAGAGCATTTGATCTTAGCTTTTTTCCCACATTTTCCATATTCGTGCTCTCCAGCACACCTTCCACATCGATGTTTTCCTTTGCATACTGCTGCTATATGTCCACATTTTTGGCATTTGAAGCATCTCAAAGGTGGAGGAATGTATATTTTAACATTGCAGCTCATGTAACCAATGAAAACCTTGCTGGGTAAATGCTCTTCTTCAAACTTAATTAACACAAACAAGCTGTCACACCTTTTCCATTTCTTGTTGTTTTTAACCGTTTCACTTCTTTTACTTTTCCACCACTTATGTTTTCTAGAATCTCTTTTTCAGAAACTTTTAGAGGAACTCCTCCAGTGACTCCCCTGCTGATCTTTTTGTTCTCCACCAAACTGCACTCAACTCTTATCCCCTCAATCTTGTTAATTATTGCTTTGCCATGCTGGGGCTGTCTCTGCAGTTGATTAACAGGTCTCCACTATACAGTATTCTTCTATACACGCTTCTCCTACTAGTTTATTGATCAATTTTGTTAAATGAACCAGATTCCAATCTGTAAAAGAGTCTGTCTGATTAAGTAGTTTGAATATGACTTTGCAGTCATTTAGTTTTTCCATGGAATGTATAGTTTGTTCATCACTTGATTGTTCTGAACTGGACTCCCCTTCAATTGATCTCTGCTTTTTCAGCTTTTTCTCAATTTTTGACTCTACTCTCTTCCAAACTTCTTCGTTTTCACTATTTCCTTCTTCCATCCCGCAAGAATCGCTTCCTGTTTCTTCGCTGCTCATTACCCAGGACACACAAGCCACTCACAAACACACGCCATACTCCACCTCGCTTCCTTCGGTCGCTCTCAGGACTCTCTTTGTTTTCTTTCTCCAATATATATTCTCCTTCTGCTCAGTCACTCATTGCTGGTTTGTCATCATTTATTTGCCCACCTTCTTGTGAGTATTCCTGTTTTTTAGGGTTTTTGTGGATTTATGTTTTTCGATGTTTGCATCTGTTGAACATTTTGGTTAATAAATCTTCAAGTAAACTCCTTCAGAAAACCTCCACCCCAACTGTGACACAATCAATTAAGGAAGACAAGTAGAAATATAATGGAAGAGGGTATTATAACAAGGTTGAGACTCGGACACACAGGACTTAATAACATACTCCATATAATAGGGAAACATGTAACAAGGCATGGCAAGGCAAATTTATTTGTATAGCACAATTCAATACAAAGACAATGCAAAGTGCTTTACATGATTAAAATACAGGAAGATAAAAAAGAATCAAAGCAAGTAGGAAAAAACTAAAATAAAAAATGCAGAAACAAAAAAGAATATTAAAAACAGAGAACTGTGATCAATGAGCTGGAAGACATAGAATATGTGCTGATTCCCTCTAAACAATAAAAAAATATAGAGATATACTCTCTATTGAATAAATTTAATCAAGATAATATACAGTTTAATGTTTTTACTTGACTGCAATTAGAATCAGGGCTTGTTTTATGTGAGTGTATGTTTTTCTTTATTTTGGGAAAACAGGTTTATATTATAAAATGTAGGGATATTTTAAAATTCTGATCGACGCTCATATTCAGAATGTGGCGCTAATGCACCTGAACACTGCTTGTCAACCATCATTAAACAAACGAAGAAGACTTTTAACAACACTTTATTTACACAATTCAAAACATATAAACATTTCACGTAAAACAAGTGTCAGCTAAAAGTCATTAAATGAGGAGCTTGTTAAAATGTAGTTATCCACCTGACAGAGCACATAAAATGTTGTTAAAACCCCACAACTAAATGAAATCCTCCATGTTCTGTGTGGCTCTGTGGAAGCCACACAGAACATGGAAATTTGAAAATGAAATTTGAGATTGTGGTTGAAAAGTGAAATAATATTGAGGGGAAGAATATTTTTCGTTTAAAAAAATACTGGGATCATTATGAGAATTTGAGGGATATATATTAGGATCCAATAGATGGCAGTAGTGCTACAAAAATGGAGGCAAGGTGGCGTTAAAAACTAAAGAAGAAGAAGCTGCAGCTGCAGCAGTGATGCGCTGATTGTATGATTCTAGGAGGGACAGGAAAGTAATGAGAGATAATCGACGTCTGCAGGTAAAAACAGTGATTTGTTTATTTAGCTGATAGGCTGCGTGTTTCAGCGGAAGTTGGAGCAAACGATGAGCAGGAAGGCAGCTGGATGTGAATGAGTTCTGGCTTCTGACGGGGCGGTTTGTACCTGAACTGTTATGGCGTCTGAGGATGAAGGAGAACTAAAGGCTATTAGCTGGCATTAACTTTAGTGTTCAGGAAGTAAAGAGCAGAATAAAACAAAACATTAACGAGAAATGAAAAAAGCTGTGGGAGGATGAAAGGGAGGAATGTGGTTTATAAAGAACAAAGGAAAGTCGGAGAAATTATGAGAACAGAAAGCGAGAAGAGACAATTATGACATTACTTAGACCTGGAGCCGATGGACTGAAGATGGTTCAGAAAGGATGAGTTTACAGGACATGAAGAACAGCTGAGGGGTTATTTCAGCTTCAATACTGCAGAAGGAGCAGTTTGGATTTATTTCAAGGTATTCAGCTATTTCATTATCTGTAGGATAGATGTTATAAAGAATTTTGAAATGAATTTGATGGATTTTATTTTGAATGGGGTATTGATGAGGTAGTGACAATGATTTGCTCCAGTCTATTCTATTAAAAATGGAGTTTCAGTAGAATTTGCCTCTTGGTTGGAGGCATTTGGATTGTTGAAATGACTGTTTGTTATTATATTTGGTGCCAAGAAAATACAGTCTGTTGAGAAACAATGTGGTGGCCAAATTTGGAGTAAATTGTGATGACTTTATTTATTGTTAGAGTCCATTGGGGATACACTAATTGATATTTATTCCTTGTATCTTATTGGAAACTGATATTTCAACAAAAAGTTTTTGTTGTTAACTATATTACCATGATTGTCTATTAATTTACAGATTGTTGTGATACCTTTTATTTATCCTCATAAATTGACTTTTTATATTTTGAAATATATTTGTTGTTAAATATTAAGCATGTGTTTGGTGGAAAGTTATGAGTATGACAGAGTTTCTATCCAGAAGGTGACTCTGGTTGTGTTTGTGCATTACATAGGTAAACACATCACTAAAGTGTACAGGCTATTTTTTACCGCCATCTACTGGGCTATGGTGTAATTTTACAACTAGCGGTGTCTAATTTCTTAGGGAGAAAATCTTCTCTTGCACTTGTTGAGTTTACTTCAGTGTGGAGGGAACTCACTGGAGGGTTCTCAGAACCGAGTGAGAGAAATGGGACTGGGCCTTATTGCCAGAAAACATTAGCCTGACGTAGTCCTACTCAATTCTTGTCAGAATATGAGTCTGGTACTGCTCCATAGAGCTGTGATTATGGGGCGTGTTTTGAACAAACCAGGAAAAAAAATGCCTCTTCACTCAATTGGATAGACCTACAACCAATAAGAGCTACGGAGTGCGTGACGTATGTTAAGCGACGCATAGTTGTTGTCAACAGAAAATCAAAGCGTGCAGTTGCTCGCCTAGAATTAAAAGATGAGCCTTGATCGCGTTTCTGTTTTTAAAATTAATTTGCTGTCGAGATCTTCTAGAACAGACCTAATAGCAGAATCTACACACCTCAACTCTCCAGCGGCAGCCATTGTTGTTGTCACCCAAGCGCACTTTGGTGACGTGGTTGATTACGTTACTGTTGATCATCTGTCCATCATCGTATAAAGCCCGCCCTGACAATTTGATTGGCCCGCCAGATATTGTGCGAGCATACTCGCGCTACTACTGAGCAATGCCAGACCGAACTTCCTGACCTCAAACGTTGTGGGCGGGACTAAGTTCGGAATGGCACCTAGGCTAAGAAAACATCAGACAATCTTAGAAATAAAGCTTAAATTTGACATTGTAGTGATATTAGGGATGCTCCGAAAAAAAAAAAAAAAAAATCCAGAGAATAAAATTTACTTCTATGAAGTAGCTGAATCTAATTAGTAATATCGGAGCAAGCTAGGTGACAAGAAAAGTCCAGTTTTCAGATAATGCAGGTTGCTGCCTGATCTGAAGTTGCTTTGAAAGTAAAATGTATAGCAACACATTAGACGTCTTTGCATGGTGTTGGACCTTGATTTACAGCTGCTCTAAAGCTAGGTGATGCTGAAAACTCACTTGAGAACTGGATCAGCCCGATCCTGTGATGAATTCAGATAATTTCCAATTTTCTAAAATTAGCTGCAAGGGGGACTGTGGATTATTATTTTTTTTTTTTTGAAGAACACATAGTCTAATTAATATAGTCTATTAACCTAAAGCAATATGCATAGCATGGTTGTTATATGTCAGGTATGCTGGACATTGACCTTGACTAAGGCACCTTTCAGTAGGTATGCAGTCAGTCCCTGGGCTGGCATGGCTATCACTGCCCCTAATAATTAGCATAGCTATCACTGCCCCTACATATTTAGCATGGCTATCACTGCCCCTACATAGTTAGCATAGCTATCACTACCCCTACATAGTTAGCATAGCTATCACTGCCCCTACATAGTTAGCATAGAGATCACTACCCCTACATAGTTAGCATAGCTATCACTGCCCCTACATAGTTAGCAGCTTAGCTATCACTACCCCTGCATAGTTAGCATAGCTATCACTGCCCCTACATAGTTAGCATAGCTATCACTACCCCCACATAGTTAGCATAGCTATCACTGCCCCTACATAGTTAGCATAGCTATCACTGCCCCTACATAGTTAGCATAGCTATCACTGCCCCTACATAGTTAGCATGGCTATCACTGCCCCTACATAGCATGGCTATCACTGCCCCTGCATAGTTAGCAGCTTAGCTATCACTGCCCCTACATAGTTAGCATAGCTATCACTGCCCCTACATAGTTAGCATAGCTATCACTGCCCCTACATAGTTAGGGACTAATTTCCCACTGAGATTAGCTTCCTGCTAGGACACTTCGTTGATTTTATCTATTTTGCTCGTTATTATGCAGCCCACAGCCTGCCAATTGTTGAAAGGGCAATATTATTGTCATTACTGTTAATATATAGTAGAAATGTTAAACATTCAGTAATAAAATCTCCCAGGGGACAGTATGGGCAGATGGTCATTTAAGGAGGATGATTTTTAAGATTTTTTTTTTAAGATCGGGGATGCCATCCCCCCTCAACTCGAATACGGGATACATCAGATATGGAACTCCCTAGTCATGTCTGTCATCATGCTTTTCACAGTCAGAGGCCTCACTGTGTGGAGCATCAGTGTAATGATTCTATTGTGAAATAAAACATCTGTGTCTCCCCTGATTTCAGATCATTAGATTGGCTGATCAACTTCTGGCTTCACCATTAGAGACTCCCCAGACTTCATCATCACTGTGACCGTTTGGGGAGATGACGCAGACGTCAGCGGGCTGGTCGAAAGCTTTGTTGGAGACTCAGGTGAGAACATCTTTCACAACCCGAAACAAAAAAGTTCTATTTCTTTTAGTTTCTATACAGTATGGAAAACTATAAAGTTTGCAAAATCAATTTCTCTAAGCTTCTAAATACATTGAAATCTATAAATCTTCTGAAAAGTTACTTATATGCTCTCCAGGTCTCATTTTGATAAATGCAGATGCTGTTTGGATCCTATTTTTTCTGCCCATTCAGTTTTCTCCATTTTCAATTGCATTACGTTCTGTGTTACATAAGGCTGGGTGATATTACTCATTTTCCGACAATAAAACATCATTCCACTCTCACAAATAGTATGAAATCCTCATAAAGGCTACCAAGAAAGCCCTATACAGATCTCTGGGCAAACTTCTAACTTTTTATGTTCAAGAAGACAAACACACCTAAACCTGTAGGGCTGGGTATTGTTCAAAAATTTTCGGTTCCGGTACCAATACCGATACCTTCACTTCGATACCGGTTCCTGATCAATGCTTTTTTTGATACCAGTTTTATAATATCAATTCGAAGAAAAAGAAAATTACACAACATAAAAAAGTACAAATCTTGAGTTTTATTTTAAGCTCTGATTTTTCCATTTACATTTTTCCTCTTACATAAAAAAAAAAAAAAATTCAGTGTCTAATATTCACTGTTACATTGTTACTTAGCAGTTTTCCTTTAGAAAAATTACCATGTCTGACAAACAAGCCCGTTGAATGGGATCCTATTGACAGCGCACCGGTGGTATATGGGGGTCTGAGCGGCTCCGACAGAAATATTGGAAGTCTGATATGGATGAACTGACTGCACTGATTAAGTTTTCAGGTGGATTTTCCCACTTAAAAGCATAATAAAACTACTTTATTCCCACTGATCACAGCAAATATAGCTGCAAGGCAAAGAAAGGATAGAGTAGCTCCGCCCAACGCGCGTCAGAGCCACTTTTCGACCGCGCAGCCAGAGCAGCAAAGCTTCTTCAGCGGCGCGTTAGGAGCTGGTACATGCAGCAAAAAGGAAGCAGCAGACGGGATTTTGCTGCTCCTGCTGCGTCCAGTTTGAAAGCAGCATTATTCACTCCGCTCTGCCTTTGCTCTGCCCGCGGGCTGCTGAGAGGAGGATAGTCGTGCTGGCTGCGGTCCGCTCTTCTTGCAGTCAAACACCGAGCAACTTTCTGCTCTTAAATTGTTTCCGTGCACGATGTATTGCATTGCGCACTATTAGCATCAGTCTTAATAAAGTGAAGCCGCACTTTTGACCTGGGGGGCATTTTAAAGGAGTTCCACGACGCTCACAACCAGTTCACAACAGATACACATGAACCCTGGCTGTAGGCGTGACCACCTATGTATTTTTCCTGGATGACGCAATCACGTTAAGTGTTACAGCCAATCACCGAAACTTGGTACCGAAAGACGAGGCATGTTTCGATACTCTGTAGAAACGAAGCATTTCGGTCAGTACCATAAAAGAACCGAAGTTCGGTACCCAGCCCTATAAACCTGAGAGTATATGTTCACAAATTCCTACAATAAGAGATACCTAGAGAAACCCTACTGACGCTATAGACAGCACTTTATACGTTCTTTTTTTTTTATCATCCTGTTCAGTTTTCTCCCCTCCTCTCTCACTCATGCCACAGCTCCCCCCCTGCTCTAGTCTGGATTATTTTGTTCTGTTTGTTACTAAAGGCCTGATTTATTTGGCTCTTTTCATCTTTAGTAAAACAAAACTGATCCCAACCCGTATTTTTTTTTTTACCAAGGTACAGGGAATGTTGTGGCACTATGAACACCTCCACAGAGCAAAACAAGCCTTTATCACAATAAGGATCAGCTCAGGCAAAACAAAATTATTGAATTTTCTTTTTCCTTAGCAACCGTTGAAAACCCTTTAGTTTCCATCAAAGATCCAGAGAAAGGAGACGGCTTCTGCCCTACAACACCAAGGTGAGAACATTTAAACTAAACATGACCCAAAGACTTCTTTATATTGCTGATAATTGCTATAAATCCTGTAACATTTCATTATGCAGTCAATCATCAGAGTAATTGAGTATTCTTACGATTATTTTGATGATTATTATATATAAGTAATCAGATGGAATGATCACATTCTGCTATTTCAATGAACTTGTTGAGCTTATTTTATGAGTAACAGAAATGCATAAAAGATACATAGTGAAAAAAATGTTATTTCTTAAAATGCAGTAAGGCAGCTTATTGTTAGTTTACACCTGGACCAGAGCATGTGAGCGGTTTTCAATTCAAAGGCTGTAGCCAGGATTTCACTCTGCTCCAGTTTACTCCGATGCGCTCACAACATCAATTAAAAATGTTTGGATTATAAAATATCTAAAATAACATTTATTTGGTTTAAATCTAGTAAAATAAAATAATTAAATAAGAAATGTGGGCCAACATAAATGGATCGAGGTGTTACGTTCACAGCTGAGAAACAGTACGATAATGTAACAGCCAGTTAAATAAGACAATACATGTATTGGACACATCGTTAAATCAAAAGCTGTGTGTCCAGGGGCCCTGGCATGATTATATGAACGAAAAATGTCAGAAAATGCCTTCTTCTGAAAATTTGAGCAAGCATGGAGTGATTTTGCAGGAGCTAGATGAAAATTAAGGTGAGCGCGGAGCGGATTTTGAGCGGAGCGTCCTGGCGCAACTTTGAGCATTTAATGAGCGAACATCCTCCTGAGCGGAAATTGCGTGGCACTCCATTCACATGCTCCGACTTGGACATTTGTAGCAAAGGATCCATCTACGGCCAAAAAAAAACAGTTCTAACATCAACAAGTTCATCCCTTTCTGCTTGACTTGACATCAATTCAGACATCAATTGAGACTTTAAAGGACAACCTACAGGCATGACAGCAGAGATGAGATGGCATGGTGGAGCTGCTCCTAACAATCAAAGAAAAAGATGGAACCGACCAGGAAGAAACTCTTCAGATTACGGAAAAACAGAAAAGAAATAGGAAAAGATTTCTGTCTGTAATAACAATGATTTAGTAGAACGAATGAGGAGAGTAATGCTGGCATTGATTCCTGCTAAAAAGCTTCTTTTTTTTCTTTTCTTTTTTTGCCCAGTCCAGCATTATAGCTTGAAAAAGATCATCTACATCAGTCATTTTAACTACAAACTTTGTAACTAACCGCTCACCTAATTACAGGAGGCAGCTCTTTAAAGACCTTTGAAATCAAACAGCAGCTGTGAGGCAGCTTTTTTTTTATATCTATATTTGCATAATTTCTCACTTGACAAGTGACTAGAAACAATTTAATGGAAATCCATTCAAGTCAATTTATAACGAAAATTCACAAAAAATGTCATCTCATGCCACTTTACATTTCACCAGATCATACAGTCAAGTTGATTCAAAGTTTTCTATCCAAGGAAAACCAGTCAATTGCATCGACTCATTGACTCTGATGCAATCCTTCACACTAAGCATGCTTGTAGCGACAGTGAAGAGGAAAAACTCCCTTTTAACAGGAAGAACCCTCCAGCAGAACCAGGCTCAGTGTGAGCGGCCATCTGCTGAGGCCGACTGGGGTTCAAGGAGACCGAAGCAGTGATACAAAAGGCAGCTGCAAAAGGCAGCCCCGTCCAGGAAACACACAGCCAGGCAGACGAGCTCCAAGCCAGCTCCCATGTCAGAGGATGAAGAGAGCACATCCAGCCAGTCACAGTCAGAGAAACGGGACTAGATCTCGAAGATCTCGAACATCTATAACAAAGGTGTTGATGGCTGCAGCGCAGCTGATATTTCTCTCCAGGATGGTGTCACAGCCAAACAGGAACAGACGAAGCGAAGCTACTATGAGTAAAGCAGAGAGCATAACGTTACAGATGGAGCTAACAGATTCTGCAGATTGGGAGAATAGAGATAGAATTATGAAATAGGGGTCGAAGTTTAACATCAACCAACCCGAGACAACATTCTGCTAAAACTTTTAATATGCAAGCACACATCTACTGTACATCTCCAGACCACATCTTTATCGACCTCTCCATCTCTCTCATCAAACAAATAAACTCAAAAATGTTAACGGCAAAATCCAATCATGACCACATTTTGTTTAATAACAAAGCCAAATGTGGCCTTATGAAGTGAACTGATTGCATGTCTTACCGTTAAGGCCTGAACACCTAGGCTTTCTGGCTTACCGCTGGAGCTAGCCAGCCGCTGGCTAATAGGAATCCTGCATGCTTACTAGGGGTGTGGGAAATAATCGTTTTGGCGATATATCGTGATATTCGGCTGCCCAATATAATATCGATCTTTCACTTCTTAGTATTGATTTTCCAAAAAAAAAAATGGTTACATAAAACATTGATGGGGAAATGGGCTACCTCTGCACCACCACTCTGGCAGAAAGCGCTGTGGAGCCCTTTAACTGTGCGTGCAGCACCAAATCTGTATTTGAGGCAGTCACAGTGGAAGAAAACCCCAAACAACATGGATAATAATACCTAATCAATATTTTCTGATGAAAATATACAGCACTTGCTGTTTTATCTTATCATTTGATTTTGATAGCTGGGGAAAATATGGCAATATGTAGTGATACTGCAATAACGTGATAATATCGTATCATGACCCAAGTATCGCGACATGTATCGAATCGCAACACTCAGGCCAATACTCAACTCTAATGCTAACACAAAGCTTTGTAGAAATACAGACTTTATTTACCCAAGATGAGCATAGGGCCGGGCGATAATGCCTAAAAAAATGTCTGATTTTTTTTTTTTTATAAAAAGACGATTGTATTGTCTTATTGCAAGTGCATATTATCTATTTAGCTTATTCTAAGAGTTAAACTACCCATTCCATTGGCAACTCATCGTATTTACCTACTCAAATTAAGGGTAAATCGGTTCTTTTAAGAAATGTGTACTTATTTCTAGATCATTTTTGCAGTGCAACACCTTTGTTTATAGATGTTGGAGCTTTGCCTGTTTTTCAATGTAGTCCTGTCTGACTGACAACTGTACAAGCTCTCTTTCATCCTCTGGCATGGGAGCTGGCTTTCCTGGACGGGGCCGTCTATGTAACTGGTTTACCATTCCCTTTTGTATCTCTGCTTCCTTCTCTATCTCTGCTTCTGTCTCCTTGAACCCCAGTCGGCCTCGGCAGATGGCCGCTCACACTGAGCCTGCTTCGGCTGGAGGTTTCTTCCTGTTGAAAGAAGACGACTTTTCCTTGGATAGAAACTTTGAACCAGTCTGACTGCCTGATTTGGTTGAATTGTCTCTGTAAAGTGCCTTGAGATGAAATGTGTTGGGAATTGGTGCTATATAAATAAACTGAATTGAGAAATGAATTGTTTATTTACAGTAAACAACCCCAGCTGTTTAAAAAATGTTTTTTTTATTTCCACATTTCTTTTTTTGCAACTTATTGAAAACAGTCGTATATAAGAAAGATGGCGAGTAAAAGACGCTAAACAGGAAGAATGAAATGATTTCAACATTTCAGATTTCAGTGGTTATGAATGAGCTCAGATCAACTGACATTAAAATCAGTAATAAAATTAATTAAATCATAGAATCATAAATAACCGAAGCGCCTAAATGTTTTTAAAAGTGATGCAGTCCAGAATGATGCCTGAATACTTTCTAATATGTGTTTGTTTCCTGCAGATGTTAAGCTGGTTGGTGATGGTAAAAGAAGACCACAGAGCTTGTGCTGTCCTGCATGACCCAGAGCCCCACCACATAAAGGAGGAACAGGAGGAAGTCTGCACCAGTCTGAAGGGAAAGCAGCTCCAACCAAAAGAGGAGATTGATGCCATGGAGTTACCAATCACTGCTGCTCCCATAAAGAGTGAGGATGATAAACAATCCTCTGTTCTCTCACAGCTTTATGAAGAACACATTAAAGGCGAGCTTCCAGTAGAGAATGATGGAAGGGAAGAATCCATCAGGATACAAGATCATAAAGATGGCTCCATTTCCTTAAAGACTGAAAAGGAAAATGATACAAAGCTCTCCATTGCGGAGCCTAAACATTTATCAGCCTCTGTTCTGATAAAGATGGACCTAGACATTGACTGGAAGATGGTTACAGTTCCTGAGACGGATAGAAAGATGGCTGATAAACTTTCTGTATCGTCTGAGTTTGCTGAACAATTATTTCAGAGTTGCTGTCTTTCTCACTCCCAGGATAATAACAAGCATTTTAAACAAAAAGCTAATTTAGACTCACCTGGGGATGCCCAAAACGGTTTAAAGTGTAGCTGTGAAATCTGTGGAGAATTATTTGCTAGAAAAGCACTTTTAAAACAACACATGAGAAACCATATAGGACAGAAACATTTCCTTTGTGATACATGTGGACATAAATTTATCTATAAATCAGCTTTAGACAAACACATGAGAATCCACACAGGACAGAAACCTTTCTGTTATCTATGTGGGCAAAGGTTTAGCCAGAAATCTACTTTAAAGAGACACATGAGAGTCCACACAGGACAGAAACCTTTCTGTTGTGATCTATGTGGGCAAAGGTTTAGCCAGAAATCTACTTTAAAGAGACACATGAGCGTCCACACAGGACAGAAACCTTTCTGTTGTGAAGTATGTGGAAGCACTTTTACCCTTGAATCAACTTTAAACACACACATGAGAATTCACACGGGACAGAAACCTTTCTCTTGTGATCTATGTGGCCACAAATTTAGCTATAAGTCAGATTTAAACAGACACATTAAAATCCACACAGGACAGAAACCGTTCTGTTGTGAACTATGTGGACAAAGTTTTAATCGGAAATCAAATTTAATCACACACATGAAAAACCACACAGGACAGAAACCTTTCTGTTGTGACATATGTGCACAGAGGTTTATCTATAAATCAGGTTTAAACAAACACATGAGAATCCACACAGGAGAGAAACCTTATTGTTGCGATCTATGTGGACAAAGTTTTAGTCAGAAATCAACTTTAAAAACACACATGAGAATCCACACAGGTCAGAAACCTTTCTGTTGCGATATATGTGGAAACACTTTTACCCTTAAATCAAATTTAAACAAACACATGGGAGCACACACAGGGCAGAAACCTTTCTGTTGTGATCTATGTGGACAGAGATTTGGGCACAAGTCAGCTTTAAAAACACACTTGAGAATCCACACAGGACACAAACCTTTCAGTTGTGATCAATGTGGAAAAAGTTTTCGACATGTTTCTGCTTTAAATACACACAAGGTAATCCACACAGGACAGAAAAGGTTTTGTTGTAATCTATGTGGACACAATTTTACCCAGAAGTCAACTTTAAACACACACATGAGAATCCACACAGGACAGAAACCTTTTTGTTGTGGTATATGTGGACAGAGCTTTAGCCATAAATCAGCTTTAAACACACACATGAGAATCCACACAGTTAGGAAATCTACTTAGCAATGAATACAAAGTCTAACTGCACAATATTTGTGCATCATGATAAAAAGCAAGTGTTCACTGGGTTTCAGCGTTCATTTCAAAATGTACAATTAATGTTTTCCTGTTTATTTTATTTTTTTTTATTAAAATCTCAGATTTCTTCAGTTGGGCTGGGGTTCCTTTGTTCCTTGTTTAGGTATAATTTATCCTTTGGATGGATAATTTTATGGCATCAACGAACATCTTTTGACAGAATACTTTATTTTTAAACATTAGCATTTGTTTAAGGACTAAATATTTTTGTTAAAAGAATATAAGCAGAAAACCAACATTTGTAATGGAAATAAAAACACTTTTACAGGACTGTCAGTTTTTTTATGGCATCTTTTTTGTAATTTTTGTAACTGTGTCTCTCGCCTTAGGTTCAGTGGTTGTGCGTCAGCTGTTTATTTAAATGTACTTATTCAAAAATATGACATAAGCATTGCATCAGATCTGCAGCTGCAGTGTTTTGAAGAGGGAATGGTCTGCTCACACACTACTCACAGAAAACAGTAACTCTGAGCAATTGGTGCATGTGTTGTCACTAGGGGTGTAAATCACATCCATCATGGCGATTCGATTCAGTATCGATTTCCTGACCCAACGATTCGATTATTTTCGATACTCAAGAATACACCACGATTCAATTCGATTAATTTTTTATTTTTTTTTTAGACCTTACAAGCTAAACAAAGTTTCAAGTTTGAAATAAATCAATGAAAGCTGTAATATCGTTATGCATTTTTTTTTAGAAACAACAGCAAATAACAGAAGTAGAAAAGTTGCATCAAAAAATACTGCACAAAATCGTCTCCAAACGTCCCCGCCCCCTTGAGACACGCTCCGCTGCACCTCTCCCAAATTGTAGCTGACCGCAAACAGTGCCGCAGACAGTTTTTTATGTTTTGTTTTTTATGACCGAAATTGTGGAAAACAACTTGTGAAGTTTGACCCGCTAGAAGAGCGAGGTGCATGAGAACGCTGGGACCCTTTTTCCACCTGGATCGCCGCTCTTTTTGGCCCTCATGTCCCTCCGTCGTGGGACTAAACTCGCCCCCACTTCCTCTCCGCCTTGGCCGTATCTAGACCCACAGTGTGTAGCACAGAACACGCTTCAATATTGAGCATAATTTAAAAATGTCTGTGTCAAGCTTGGTGCAACACACTGCTGTAAGAGTATAAACAGCAAGCGAGGTAGGAGGGCAAAATAGGTTTAGCGCCACCGCAGCACGGGAGGGAGAATTACGCCCAGGAGCAAATTGATAAAAATAGACCTGAGGAAAAAAAAAACATGAATCGATTATCTTGCGGACGTGTCGATGCATCGGATCGTCGGCTGTTGGATCGATGCATCGATACAAAACGATTATTATTTACACCCCTAGTTGTCACTAAAGCCTTCAACAGAACAGCTGGTTGTTAAAAATAAAAAAGCCTGAAAAGTAGCAAGATATGGCGAAAAAGTCGCTGAGTTGGTAACCCTGCGCTCACCTTTCTCAGTGGGATGATGGCAGTCTGGCCAGGAATTTCCTTTTTTACAGGGTTTTCATCATAGTTATATACTAATGAGTAGGGGTTTTAACACGGTTCCAGCTGCAGTGGCGTCTGGTAGATTTATCTCTAGGGGGGGCTATAACTTCAAAATAGACAAATACCAAAAACCAATCAAATGTATACTAGAGTACCACACCAGTCTTTACATGAATGCCAACAACAACAAATATAAAATTCTCTGAAAAGTGGTTCAAATCAGTCCTACCTGTCTGAATCCATGCTAGGTCAGGTTCTGATGTTTCAAAAAGGTGGCAGGCAGTCAAGGCAGCAGAATAAAGTGTTATGTAAGGCTAATGCTTCACATTGTTATTGACGGTTAGTAGCATCAGAAGACTGGTTGGTAATGGAGCCTGGAAGGTGAATGAAGACCAACACCAAATACAAGGTTTTAAATTAAAATTACACTAATATTCAAAACAAAACCTATATTACCAGTCTGAGGAAGACAAACCGTAATAAACAATGAGCAATGACAATTAATTTAAAGGTTTTAAACTTTCAGTCCTTCAAAAGTACAAAAGATCCTTAAAGGTAAAGGGGATGATCTTTTATTTCCAGGTGGATCATTTGAATAATTGGTCCGCCTAATTGTCAATCATTCTGGTGATATGTTCACGTAAGGCCATCCTATGTGCTTGTCCTGTTAGCTACCGTTTTTCTGTGCATGCACACTTTCAGGCATATATCTGTGGTGAGTCACAGTATCAGACAGTCATTGAAGCTCACCTTTCTCACCACAGTTCTTTGAAAATGGACTCGTGCATGCCCTTACACACCCATCTTTTGTTTAAGTGGAAAGGGCATGTCTTTTAAAATATTAGAGAAAATCATCCATAATACCTTTAAATTGCAATCTGTTCCAAAGGAGCTCAAAACTCCCCCAACATGGCATGGTGTTTGCAGCCCATTTTCCAAACACCCTTAAAAAGTTTCAACCCAGTGGACCTGAACCAGCCTAAGACACAAACATTATAAGGGTTGATTATAGAAATAACATGCTCTGAGAATGATTGACTTGTATAACAAATCAACCAGTTTTTGAAACTTGAATATTATGGAAATCAAATTATTTTCCTGAATTATCGCTGTATAAAAGAAGCAGTTTCTGATTAATAAAAAAACTGGTGAATAATCTAGACTGACAGGAGAGCATGCAGTTGTTCAGCAGTACAGTAAAGTTGATTGTGACCCATTTTTTTCACATGGGAAATGGGAACTAAAGAAAAGAATTCAAATATTTTTTGGGTTTAAACAAAGTTTACTAAAAGCAAAAGAAGCCATACAGAAGGTTTCTATAGAATGTAGATGCAGAGAGATACAGCTGAGGGGCCCATTCAGATGTAACTTTAGAAAACTGCAAGATTTTCAGGTTTGTAAAACAACAAAATATTAATCTGCAAAAGTAACCTTAGCTTATTGCATTTTTTAGCATAACGGCTGTTAATTGTAAAGTTTTTAATAAAGCTAGGAATCATTACCTTTTCTTAATTTCTCAGATTTTTTCACAGTTAATCTCCCTTCTCTCACAAAATATAATCTGCCAACATGCATTGCCTACGGTAATATGTAAAAAATGCTGTAATATAACATAAAAGTGTTCCTAATAAAGAGATTAAATATGCAAATAGGTATAAACTCCTGAATTTGCTCCTGATTTGATTAAACAGTAAATAGAATAGAAAAAAATCGTCATGAAGCTAAAAGCTAAATGTAGGAGAAGCTCACAATATATTTTCCTTTAATCACTTCTCAGAATCAGTTGCACGAAGATGACCTTCCTGTCTATTGGTTCTCATAGACGTTGTCCTGATCCTTGATAGAAGCTTGTTGAGGAAGGACGTATTCCACTGAAGGTTCCCCTAAAATAAACATACAGCATCTTTAATCTCATCTTAGAGTGTTTTAAATCTTTGCGCAGCTCAAACTGCACCTTGTTCAGCATCTGTAGAGCCTCTCATGGGTTCATACTCTGAAGCATCATCTGTCATATTGCAGAAGTCAAACTGTTGCTCATCTCATTCATGAGTGTTTATGGATTTGTCTAAAAATGAGCAGGATAGAAACCTGACCAGCAGCAGGTGAGGAGTGGGGATGCTGCTGACTCTCATCCTGGTCGACTGCTGCAGGATGTTTGAGCCTGGAGTGAATAAAGATGCTTATTAGCAACAAAAATGTTATTTTATGAAAGCATATATATTTTCAACTGAAATTGTAAAACTTACTTAAAACATACTTCTGTGGAAAAGAAAATAAACATGTTTAAAGCAAATACATTATTTCTTCATTTCAACCAATGATCAAATTTCAAATAGTTTATCTCACCCTTTGAATTTGTAAAGTGAAGCAGCCAGACCAAGAATAGAATAACAAGAACTCCAAAAAATAGTCTAAACCACATGATGATGGTAGAAGATCCAGGATCTGCAACAATGTAGAGGGAGAGTTAAAACCAGTGGTGTCAGAAGTACACACATTTGTTACTTAAGTAGAAGTATAGATACTGCAGTTTAAAACACTCTGGTAAAAGTTGAAGTAACAACTTGACCTCTTTACTCAAGTAATAGTGAAAAAGTATGTGCTCCAAAAACTACTTAAAGTATAAAAGTATAAAGTAACCGTTAAAAAAACAGCCAGATGCCACTATATGAACTGAAAGTTCAATTTTACAACTATTTCGAAAAATTCTTTGAAATAGGACCAAGGATGAGGGAGGTCTTGTTGGTCTCCATCTCCCGATACGCTCTCGCCTGTGTCCGACCTTTCAGACATTTCAAGATCTTTTTCTGAATCCTACATTGTAGCATGGCATAGACAATTCACGTTTGCAGTTTGAAGAACACCTGTTTGCTTCTGATAATTTCCTTTAGCTAACCAATGAGTTTTTGCGTTATATGACTCATCCAATCACACTAGTTTTCACTAGATGTGGATGGAGCCAATGATCTGCATTGGATGGAGCACATGACGGGAAATAAATATTTACAAACATTAAACTGAAGCCAAGAGTAACGAGTAACTTTTGTTTTAAAAATGTAAGGAATAGAAAATACAGATACTAGTGTGAAAATGTAATGAATAGAAGTCAGAAGTAGGAAGAAAAATAAGTAATGGAGTAAAGTATAGATACCTAACAACTGTACTTAAGTACAGTAACAAAGTATTTGTACTTCGTTATTTGACAGCTCTGGTTAAAAGCATTAGGCGACAGTGGGCCAGACCTTTATCTGGAGTCACATGTTTACATTCAGTTCAACTTTTACTGCAGCCTCCATTATGTCATACATTTAAGATCTAAATCATTGTCATTATATCCCTTCTTCTCAGATCTTCATTGGTTGTTGACTTAATTATTTTTAATTCTGTCCCACACTTCATATTCTATACTTGATCAAACTAATGTATATTTATTTAGCAACAGGCTTGTGATTCACCAGCAGGTCAAACATAATGTGTTCATTGAACCACAAGGATTGATGTTTCTGAACATACCTTTGTTAGAGAGGCTGTCAGTGTTTCTACACCTCAATGTTTCTGATGCTGACATCTCACTGACAGCATTAGAGGCAGTGCAGGTGACTGTTGTGTCTCCATCTTGTGGTGTAATGTGATAATGCAGCTTGGGGCCTTCATGTGTTTGGTTTCCTAGTCAGGATGTAGTTGGTGTTTCTGTGAGGAGCTGCTCTGCATTCCAGATAAACTGTGCAGGATCCATTTAAGTCAGGCTCACTGATGTTATAAACCAGTTTGGGCTTCGTAGATATTGGCTCTGATGTGAGAACAGAGGGAGAAGGAGAGTGACGGCTCAACTACAGCATTAGTCTGTATAAAGGAAATGACACAATCAACCAAGTAAAGCTCAGACTATGAACTGATCAACTTTATTACAGTATTTCTACTCAAACTCAGTCATTCTGGTTTTCAGGGAGCAAATTTAAACCTCAAAATAAACAAAGCAAACAGAATGAAAACATCAGTATAAAATCACTAGAAACGATAAATGATGTTAGGGTTATAGTTTGTTGCTATTTTGGAAAATGAAAATAATTCACTCTACTGAAACTGCTACCATGTTTCATTTAAGGTAATTTAAATACAATTCAAAGTGATCCAAAGGTTAATAACTGAAAAACTTGTTTTAAGCTTGTTTTTCTAGCATTAAACAGCTGCTGTATGTAAATAATCAGCTTTAGGATTGGACAGTAATAAAAATTACACATCTACAACTAAGTTTTTAAATTCTCTAAAAGGTTGTGATCAAACCAGCTTCTTACCATGAACCTGCAGAGTGATGATGACTGTAGGTCTTTGTTGGCCATTGGCCTCTGAGAGGAAACTGAAATCTCCAGAATCTTGAAGGGTCAGTTCTCTCACTGTTAAACTAAAGCTCACATCATTGAACTCCACTCTGCCCTGAAATGGATTGTTTGCAGTAACACCTGAACCTTGAACTGCAACTACTAAGTTTTCATATCTCCATCTTGCACTGCTAACTCCTTCAGTTGGTAAATTTGATGAAAGCTCCACTGAGTCTCCAACTTTTCTATCAATGACTTGTTTTCCTCCTGAAGCCTCCACATCTGAAACACATTAGAAACAGTCTGTAATCATTATGGAGAATCATTATTTATTTTAATAAACCTGAAGATATAATAACTGGAAATAGACTGGAAATAATTGGAAATAGACTGCCACTTGTTGCCGAGGCCGAGAGGCAGATTTCCCATGAGGCTGCATGATTAGCGTCAATTTGGTGCGTAAATTACTCAACTTCTTAAGTAGATGATTAAGTTGAAATAATATTAAGTTAGAATGAGTAATACTTGTAGTTCTTGAAACTAATCAGTAGAATTAATTTATTCCCAAATATTTTGTTTGAAATTTACCAATATATTTAGTTTGTATTCCAGTTATTATAGCTCTGCCGTAGCGCAAAGATGTCTGCCTCCATGGCTGCGAGACCCGCTCCTATGTAATTATAAATAACGAATTCTAAGGCAACGCAAATATTAAGGTTAAGAGGCTGAGCTCGTAGATGATGATAAATAACATAGTTATGTATAATATATTACATTTCTGACTGTACATTCCTGTAATTATTACACACTGTAGCTTTAAGTTAGTATAGCTATTTATTACTATGATATTTACTAAGCCTGTGAATCTTTTTTTTTGAGTGTATTAAGATGCCTGTCCTGCTTACAAGTCTAGTCAACCAATCAACAAAACACTGACTTAAGTTGTTACAACAAAATAGATAATATGTTTACAAAACAGCTTATCTTAAACATCTAAATTATGTTTAACAATATATATGATACAATACAATCCGCTAATTCTAAAAATATGTGGAACAAATGAGAAAAATCATTGACGCAACCTAAAGGAAAACCGTCCATTCAGCCGCTGTGGTTGTCTCCTCCTACGTCCGCAGCAGATATATATAAATGCTGATAGCTGCAGTTGGTTGCCGTTTTTCTCTTGTTACTGAAAAGAGGCAGACAGAATGAGCGGCAGAGGAAAGGGCGGTAAGGGACTCGGTAAAGGAGGCGCTAAGCGTCACCGTAAAGTTCTCCGTGATAACATCCAGGGAATCACCAAGCCCGCTATCCGCCGTCTGGCTCGCCGCGGTGGAGTCAAGCGCATCTCCGGTCTCATCTACGAGGAGACCCGCGGTGTGTTGAAGGTCTTCCTGGAGAACGTCATCCGGGACGCCGTCACCTACACCGAGCACGCTAAGAGGAAGACTGTGACCGCCATGGATGTGGTGTACGCTCTGAAGAGGCAGGGCCGCACCCTGTACGGCTTTGGAGGTTAAACTGAGCCGCTTCTCTAAATTAAACAAAGGTCCTTTTCAGGGCCGCCAACCTGCTGGTTAAGAACATGATTCCCTCTACACGTATCCACAAAACATCATTACAAGGGCTTGAAAAGAATTAAAATTTTTTAACCAGTTTTATATATATTGTCACTTTCAGCATCTACTGTACGACATTTTCTGCATGGACAGGTTTTGGCTCTAATCAAAGCTGATTATAACCATCAAAGTCCCTTCAAGGTAACTATTCAGAAATGAAGTGTCAAACAAAATTCTACCCATCAGCAATCATGTCAAATGTACAGTTTGGATGTCAGCAAATAATATTCACAGATATGTTAATATTTGTACTTTTCAGTATTGCAATTTTTTCTGGATGGACAGAATTGAAACTCTTTTTTTATATATACTAAGGATGTCTTTTAATTCTTTTTATACATTGTTTTTGAGTCCTTTATCAATAAAGCACTAAAAACATAAGTGTATGGTGGTACCCTTGTTCTCAACTAGGGTAGCATTCAGTAAATTTTTGCGCTCATTTTTGGAAAGTGTTTGGTTTGAATAACTGTAGGTCCATTAGCATCCCCACAAACTTTCACCCTTGGTTGAAGTGAGGAGTTGTAAAGGTTAAGACTCAAGAGGTTATGCTTAAAAATATGTTGGAAGCTTTTAATGAAAACTGTTTTACTGAAGATTAGAACAGGAACAGATCAGATTTCAAAATGCAGATGACAAAGACATAACATCAACACTTCTAGGTCAAAGTTAGATAAGTAAAGCATAATTAAATATCTTAGATTTCAAAAGAAGTTGTTCCTCTTTCTCTGTGGGCCTGCTGCATTCCAGTCTGATTAAACAACACCTCACTTATTCAAAGGACAGAGGAAAAGAAGCACACAAGGCCCTGAGCTTGCCTCTATCTTTTCTCTTTGCATAGATTTGCACAAACCTACGGGGATTATTAAAGTTAAAGTGGACTCACAAAACTTTAGCTTCTGATGGAGAAAATATGTTGTTTTCCAGATGAGATGCTGTTGTCAATAGAAACATCATTCGACAAATAGAACTGATGTGTGCAACTCTATTCTATTGTTTATGCTCATCTATTAGGAAACATAACATCCTTAAGAGGGATTATTCCTAGCTATAAGTTTGGAGCCAGATAATATCTGACAATAGGATAAATAAATTAAAAAACAAGGTCCAAAGGATGAAGATGAGAATGTGTGGGGCTACTCACATTTTGAACAAAGCCGAGAGCATTTAAGATAGAATTAAAGGTTGCTCTTAAGCTATCACCTTCAATGTCAGCATGGATGTTAAAATCCCCCACTATGACGAGCCTTTCAGTATTTAACACCAAATCAGATAGGAACTCTGAAAACTCGTCTAAAACTTCAAAGTAAGGACCTGGTGGACGATACAAAGTTACAAAAAGTAGAGTTTTTTTGCTTGGCAATTCGGATGAGGGCAACTAGGGGTTACATGTTCAAAAGAGTTGTAATTATTAATAAAGCTTTCTCCTGTTTTTGTTATTTTAGCAGATAAGATAATTGTATTTTCCTTCATGCTTCTTTGAAAATGGTAAAATTAACTGTTTTGTTTGCTATTTTGGCCTGAGGCCCAATCTGAAGTCCTAAAACTACTTTACATGTTGTATTTCATTATTATCGAAACGTTGATTCTCTGGGAACTGAATTTTACAAATTACTTGAGGATATTTGGAAATTATAAAAGTAACAAGGCTGAACATCATACAGAGAGGACAATCCAAGAAACAGTGGGATGCATATACAACAATTTATTTTAATTTAAACTTTAAATCCAGAAACCGGACTCACGAAAACAATTAACAGTAATAATGCTATGGATGACATAGATATGTCAATATGGGTTACATCCATAGATTCGGTTTCAAAATACTGGTCATTTTTTTTCTGCTGCAGGTCCTGGTTGCGTAGCGGCTCCTCCTGGAGCTCAGCACCGCCCAGAGGAGGCAGCGCCCCGCTGAATCCTCGCTGCTGATTGGAGGAAGCTGCTTTGAAAAAGCCCGCCTCTGCTGAAAGCTTCTCTGATTGGTTGTCAGCACCAGCAGCAGTCTGCCGCTCTCTGCAGGGATATAAAGCAGCTCAGGGTTCCTGCTGGAGCATTTTTCTAGTAACGTGTCTCTAGAAAGCTTCTGTAACAATGAGCGGCCGCGGAAAGACCGGAGGAAAAGCCAGAGCTAAGGCCAAGAGCCGCTCCTCCAGAGCCGGGCTCCAATTCCCAGTGGGCCGTGTTCACAGGCTGCTGCGCAAAGGCAACTATGGGGAGAGAGTCGGTGCCGGAGCCCCCGTCTACCTGGCTGCTGTGCTGGAGTATCTGACCGCTGAGATCCTGGAGCTGGCTGGAAACGCTGCCCGCGACAACAAGAAGACCCGCATCATCCCCCGTCACCTGCAGCTGGCTGTCCGCAACGACGAGGAGCTCAACAAGCTGCTGGGCGGAGTCACCATCGCTCAGGGCGGCGTGCTGCCCAACATCCAGGCGGTGCTGCTGCCCAAGAAGACCGAGAAGGCCGCTAAGGCCAAGTAAAGCTACCAAGCCGCTGCTGCTGCTGCACACAGCCCCACAACGGCTCTTTTAAGAGCCACACACAAAGCTGTAGGAGCTGAACCTCTCCATGCTGCCTTCATCAATACATTACTCATCATTGGCTTTAATTGATTTTATCTGTGAGAATGCAGTTATTTTAAATCATTGATTTGAAAATGACTATTGTTTTAGTGTATTCGGGCCATAAAACCTCACTGCTAAAGCGTTGCAGACTTTCTTTTATTATTTATACGTATGAATCTAAAAGAAAACGCCTGCATTAATCCAACATATTTTCATCATTCACAAATGTAAATTTGAACATTAAACTGAAATACTAAGATTGAGAAATAATATAAAATGCCACACTTCTATAAACCTGTTAGTTTGATAAAATAACATGAGAAAACAAAATATAGCAGGTCCTGAACCATATCCAACATGTCATTAAACGATTCAGCATGATTTTTATGTACCTTAGAAAATATCTATGATGCTATTCTGAGGGAGAAACAATGTAATTAGAAGACAATTCTGACTGCTTTACATTATATGAAAGGATCAGATCATCAGCGGTATCTCTAAAATAGTAAAATATATAGAGCATTATTCTTTCCTGGGTGTTTCCCGCCTTTCTTTTCCCTCTGTTGTCCCACTGAGCGCAACGTTTGAAAAAGTCACGTGGTTTGTTCCCAGCTCCACCCAGACTGAGCGGCTCATCCAATCACAGCCAAGTAGTTATTTCTACATTGTCCTCCTCTGCTATGGAAGCAAATCCTTAATGAAAAAGCATGTTCAGTTTCTTAAAATTAGAATAAGAATGTGGCTGCACTGTTTGACTCATAAATGAAATTAGTAATCAATAATCCTGTTTGCATTTTTATTTTCTTCTTCAAGAACGCTCATCCTTTTACTTAATTACAATAAAAAAGAAAAAGACATTTGAAATTTATTTTTTAAAATGTACCCCAGCAAATACATACAAAAATTGAATTTGAAATGAAAAAATTTAAAATGAAAAAGCATTTCCAGAAATGCTATTTCATTTTAAGAATGTGGCTCATAAATGTGACTCATAAAAGAAATTAGTAAACAATCATCATATTTGCATTCTCTTCTTTAAGACTGCACAATATATGCCATAATCAAAGAGAAAACACAGCGGACATTGCTTTTTCTTTTTCGTGGTCTGCCTGCAAAGTACTTGAAAACGAAAAAGCATGAGTTTTTCTGATCTCTACTAATAGCTTATTTTGTCCCGTATTCTGCTTGCATGTTGTATTATTTCCTTGAGGATAGACAAATGTGTCTTCCAATGTTTTAAAACTGAGAAAGCTTTATCAGAACCAATATAATTACTCATTGAGAATTTCCTGACAAATAGGTGTCAAGAAAGCGGTCATAGCTCTTAATTTAGTTTACCACAGTATATGGTATAGAGGAAAATTGTAATGATGAGCTAATTTGCCTATGAAAGAAGATAAACCACAAAGGGTCAAACTTGACTTTTTACTGGTGTGACAATATATAATCAGACAAATAACTGTTACAAGAGGGCTACTCATACAAAAGGTTAAAAAGTTAAATCAGATAGGAATGTAAGGTCAAATTTGAATTTTAAAGTTTAGAACAAGTTCACAATAGTGAATAATGTACCTAAGAAGAAACTTATTTTTCAATAATAAAAAAAAACAAAAAACTTTTATCTGAGTAATAAATAAAATGTGTTTTTCAAATAAAAGACTGACTGAAAATGAATCATTAATAAGTTACATTATTTATCAGAAAGTAAAAGGTTCTTTGTAAGGATATTCAATATTTCTAATTGTACTGAGGTTATTTTGCTAACTTGCACAGTTTGTTGCTCTTAGCTAGTTTTGGGATGTTTAGGGGTGTGGTGGTGTGGAACCACACAGTTTTTTTCTTTTTGATCTTATTTACATTTCTCATAATCTCCTTTTATTATTTTATTTCTTATGTAAATGTCATACTTGTATCGTTTTGATTTAAGAATTAAATGGTTGAACCCAAAGGAGAGCATCCTGTATGTTTGTATTATTTCTTTTTTTTCTGCCATCAAGTGCATTGCAGAGGGGAAAAAGAGCATCAAACTTATGGCTTCATTACTTAGGAATCTACAATGTTCTTCTGGACTCAGAGACAGAGGAGCAAACATCATAAAATTTTACCTGTAGAGTTCTGGAGTTAATGCTGAATGAACAGTCAGAGGAGGTGATTTATAACCAGTTTATCAGCTTTGTGCGGGTTCATGCTTTGAAAACTTTACGCCTGAATATGATGATATAGTGTCACTGCTCTGTTCCTTCCAATTACCGTAATGATGATGCTGGCTACTCAAGCCTGAAAGACTAGATGCAGCACCAGTCTTAGTTATGTTTATTCAGAAATGCTGTTTTCATTCTGCTTTCTTTTAAAGCTGAAGGAAGTCATATTTAAATATCAAATAATTCTGGTTTAAACATGTATACAAATGTACTCATTATCAGACCATAATGTCTCACAAAAAAAATTCTATAAAAAAAAAATACTGCCTTAAAATCTTTGTTTTTTGTTTTCGTTACCTTATGCAGGCCAGTTAGTTATACATTAGCTTGTGCAACTGAATTCATCCAATCATATATCAATGGTCTTCTGTCAATCACATTTTTTCGGTCATGCCATCTTGATTCATTGTATACGCAACGGTTGAAATAAGAAATAAGATTAATTTATTTTCCCACTGAGTTACATCCCAGTGTTCACGGGGATGGACGTCTGCGTCTTCAGCAGGCGTAGAGCTAACTCATGCTCAAAACATGTACGGCGGTAAGCCTTCTACACCAAACGAAGCTTTTGCCGACCTGGCATCCTCTTCCACAACAATTCATCCCCGCTTTCCTCCTCTAAATAAAATAATGTATGACGAAGGTCGTGGAGACTTATCCACGACCTCCGACAAAAAACTCTCCTCTTGCATGTTTCCGCTGTCCATAGCATTCCTTGACAGTGTTGTTTCTAATTGACCAATTTAGTGCTACTTGGTCCCAATGTAATTTCCCATTGGGAATCTGCTAGCACTAACTTTTTTGCGAACCTTCCGCCACAACAATCCCGCCCCCTTGATAAACAACTGATCACATTCACTTTATTCACTCGTGTAAAGTCTTGCACCACTCAGGGGAAATTTGGAAATGCAACCGTTGGTACAGCCGCTTCCCTACGACTTTAAAGTGAGATATTGCCTATAGCTACAAGGTTTCAGTAGCCCCTCCTGACAAAGGCCCATGTCATTTTAGGAATTGCTGCCTAGAGCTCTGTTCTATCAAAAAATTTGCAACGTATAGTGCTAGTTGTTTTATGTATAGCAGCACATCCACCTTTCATTGTTACTAGATTTTTGTTACAACCTGCAGCAATTCAGACCTTTTTTTAAGAGTTGAATCAACTTCAGGATATTGATGTAATCATTGCTGAAAAATACTGACAGGAAAACTAACAACCTCAACAGAGGATGGGTGACAGCAATGGCGGTAAGCAGAGACTGCAGTTGTTTAAGAGCCCCCGAGCTCTTAGGGGTCCCATCACTGACACTTGGTTGCAGAAAAGGAAAAAGAAAAGAAGACCTGCTGGAATAACAGAAAAAAAACTTCCCTCTCCCCAAAAAAGGAGAGGTGGACGTTGCTGCTACAGTGAGTACAGATTGCGACAAGGAGAAGAATAGAGAGAGCGTGGGTGAGGAGGGCAGCTGTGAAACTCAAGGTAGCGCCATAAGACTCATTTTACAGCAGAATATACTAAAATATATCCATGTATACTGAAGGTGAAGAATGATGAAATGATGATTGGGGCACATTTCGGGTTGGCTGGCTACGGTGGCGGCAGCAGCGGTGTGGGTTGTGTTGTAATTCATATGGGTTCCACACAGATAATGTTGCTTACGGGCCTATGGTTGTGTTGTTATGCCATTGGGTGACAGTGATGAAGTCCATACTTTAAGTGGACAGGAAAAATATAATGATTTGAGATAAATGCATATTCTTTTGTTTCACATAAAGCACTGCATTGCAGAACAAACAGAGCTTATATGAAAGCCTAAAGTTCAAGTGCAGGGGACTACATTTGCGTTGGTACAATGATTAAAAGAGCATAGAAATGCATAGAAGTCAAACATTAAAGTTCTTTAGAGGAGGTGTTTGTGTTGATTGAGCAGAAGAAGTGACTTGCAGCTTAGTGTACTTAGTGACGTCCTTGGTGCCCTCAGAAACTGTTTACTTGGGCAGCTCACCGGGGCTTTCCCTGGAGGTGATGGTGGAGCACACGATGGGCAGCCTTGTGTGGGCTACATTCAAAGATGTCATTGTCAAAGTAGTTTAAGTCCCTTTTTTAAAACACCAAGGCTTCTGAGAAGCTTGAAGCTTTTCAAAGCCAGTGTAATTTTTCACTAAACATTTACCTGGGTAAGTTCACTTTCCTGGGCCTCGGTTCTAAGACAGGCTTAGTACTTTGCTCTGCTTGTACTACTTCTGGCTTCTTGTTAAGTCTCTCAAAAAATATTTGTTCCAGCTATACAAACTTGTGTCGTATAAATTCAGTTGTTTAATCAGATTTTTTCAGTTTGAACTCATCCTCATGGAGCAGAAGAGGAGGCTTTACTATAGGTGGACGCAGGATGAAGTCCAGTATTTTTAAGAGGGAAGATCTCAGCAACGACAATGTTGAGTCAGTGGCGTCTAACAACAGAAAGCTACCAAAATTGGAGCAAGACTGTCTGCTTAAGACAAGCTATAGAGGCTTAAACAGAAATACAAGAGACTGGAAGACCAGCTTCTAACAGTGGGTCAAACCACAGAAAAAAAACAATGGTTTGACCAGCTGGATGCGATTCTGGGGCACAGGCGTACTTGTTCATTAATACAACAACAGACTTGGTGAAGTTGTTACAAGAGGCTATGAGCCAAGAGGAGTGCAAAGAAACAAAATGCAACCAGTCCCCTTTTATTAAATGTTCTAATAGAATATTAATAGCTTACAACCAAAATAGGAGGATTCATGTGCATTTTGTGCAGAGAAAATGGTGTCTGCATCCATAGCTACTTACACTGTGTCCATGATTGACCTGTGGTATTTGTGTTGGTTTAGTTTTTTTTCAATATAGGTATCCAAGCATGGTGCTCATGAACTGACTCGGCTCACCAGCCCCAAGCAGAACTGGTTCTTTTTCTGCTTCTGCTACACATTGAGGTAAGTCTACTCATTATTGAAATTATGTAACAACTCCGCAGTAACAATTTACATTTCGGCAGTTCAAAAGGAGTATGGGATAACACTTTCACTTTTGCATTTCAGGAAATGAATGAGGCATTTAAGGACAACCTACAGCCATGGCAGCAGAGATGAGATGGCATAGTGGAGCTGCTCTTAGCCAGTCCAAAAAAAAAAAAAAAAAACGGAACTAACCCTGGAGGGAACTCCTCAGATTACGGAAAGACAGAAAAGATATATATGAAACTCTTTCTTTCTATCATAACTAATATTCTGAAACTTGAAACTAACATAACTAGAAAACAGTCAGAATAATTATTGGAAGGTTTACACTAATATAACTGAGATAAAAGAGTGGAAAATGTTTCACTCTCATAAACACTAATGCTAAGCTTAAGGTCCAATGTGTGTCAAGAGCATTTTTGATGTAAAGTGTGTACAGATGCATCTGATGGTTGAGCTGGCCTTGTGTTCAATGTCTGAGTGGCATTGTAAGGTTATATTTGCTCTGATAAGTTCTTAAAAAAGTTGTTTTAATGTTTTTTATGCAAGAAAGTACACCACAAAACACCATCTGTGCATTCAGTTCATCAAGAATATGATCCTGCCTAAAAATATTATTTAGCTGTCAGAGCCGCTCATTCCTTATGTAGACTACTGGCGAGAAGCCCTCACTGGGAATGCCCAGCAACAGCTGCCTCAAGCTTCTGCTTCCTGGGAATTTTCTGCAACTGTTCATAGTGGCCGGTAGAGGTGGGAGGCTTGATCCTAAGATTGATACTATCGATACCAACGCTGGTATTGATATTGAATAATACTCATTTAACAAGATCAATACTTTTATTCTCTCCCAAACACACTTACTGCAGCAGATTCACCAGTCTCCCAGTCTGTGTCACAGCACTTTGCTGCTCCCCGCTCCCCGGAACAGAAAAACATGGAGAAGATGGAAAGAAGTGCTGTTTGGCTTTATTTTAATACCATAAGTGAAACAACCACAAGCTGCATGGTTTATAAAAAGCGGATTAAATGCAGTGGGAAACACAACAAGTTTATATAAACAAAGGATAAACCATGAGCAAGAAAACGTCGAGCGACAGAAACAGAGAGAGGAGTCGAACTTTTCCTCATTGCTCCGACAGACCCTCCACCCTCAAACAGACGACACTTGCAGGGGCATTTCAGACCATCCAGGTAGATAAGAGTGATTACATTCAGCAGATCTTTATATTGACTTTCAAAGTAGATATTATATATCATATGTTATCGGAGCCCACTCCAAAAGTGAAGACCTTGAAAGAAGCCAGTACATTTATCCCATTAAAACATGCTGTCTAAGTGGGCTAAAATTATCTAATCCTTTATTTATCCCAGGAAATTTATAGAATTACAGCAAAAGGCAAGTGCACACAATACAACCAATATTACAGACGGACTGAAAGACATAATATAAGAGGTGAATTAAGAAAAACAAAACAAACAAAAAAACACTATGAACATTATTAATATTATCATTATTCAATTGTAATGGTAAAATAAAAATCACCAAAACACAGAAAGGTCAAAGTTTCATGATACAGCAAGCTTAAAAGTATCATATTGATATCTGAAATACTGGCCCTGTTTTTACTTAGTAACATATTGATTGGAAATTCCCAGTGTACTTCTGGTCACCTCTTGTGGCATTAATAACCTGTTTCAGTGGAGTGATCATAGCAATTATTTTTCTTTGTACATGGAAACACAATTCTCCTTGCCTTTTGTGTAAACCTAATAGAGTTCTACCCCTTTTATGGTTTTATGTTTACAGCTCTGAATGAGCAGTGCTGTTTTCCTCTCCCTGCCAGCTTCTAGGCGCTGCTTCAGCTGCTCAAATGCTTCTAGATGGGCTTCTTCGGCTGCTCATAATGCGCTGCAGGACCTTTGGATGCGCATTGGTGCACCTCAATCATAGACTTCGCATGTAATATGACTGCTACTGCTACTCAAATTGCATTCTGTGTGAATGTGGCATAAGTTTTTTATTGATGATCTTTTATTTGAATGACAGCCTACACCAGTTCACTATGCATTCACAAAGTATGTTTGTAAAATGACAGAACGAAGAATAAAGACAGACAATAATGATCATTTTGGAAAATAATAGAGGATGAGAGGGTTGATATCTATACAATAATCTAACTGAAGCTTAACAGACAAAATATACATAATAATACATAAAGTTACATTAATTAGATGTATCATCAAAACATTTGCAAAATGCCCTATTTTAAAATCCATTATATCAGATGAGATCTGGGCTGCTTTCAGTCCCACAACCAATACTAAACATTGTACAGAACTCTATAATGATGTTCTCAATTAAATTTAAATGTTTTTAATTGGGTTTCCTCTGGGAAGATGACAGGTCTCCTGATGTTAAAGCCAAGATAACGCACTAGGAACTCTTTTTCTTCACTCTGCTGCATTGTTGAAGTCTCAATTTGAATTGGCTGCAGTATATTTTGGGTTTCTTTCAGCTCCCACACCTTCCCACTGCTCCAAATATCATTGATCATCCTTCTCTTTGTTTTGTTTCTATTTGAGTCACTTCGGACATTATCAAGCTGAGTTTCCACAAGCCCTTCAACAATTTCATCCAGTTTAGACTTATGGATCCATCTGCTAAGTCCAGATCCCCTTCCTAGAAAAAACAGGGGCAACAGATAACGACCACGGAGGTACTTGCCATAGACTCTATCATAGGCTTTTTCCATTAAGGTGATATATTGTTCCAAGTCACGATCAAATTTGAGATCAAGAGATGGCTTTTCAGATTCCTCTCCTGTATCTTCTTCATTTATGTCCGCTTCCTCTGAAGTATGGTCTTGAAGCTGATGTGTGTCTTTTTCTGGTTCTTCTAACTCGTCATTTCTGTTTTCTTTACCTGTAGCAATGTTTTCCTCTGGCCAAAACAGCAGCAGGACCAAGAGATAAAACTCTGGGTCTCTACCATGCATCCCGCCTTGCAGGAATCCCTCAAGTATTGACTGGAGCTCTCTAACCTGGGGGAGTGAAGGAGAGTGAGGAACCTTGTTGCTCAAGATGATGTTTGAAAGGATGTACCTCTCTGCCACTTTGACATCATCTCTGTTTCTCTCATAGATGGTCTTTAATTCATCTCGTATTCTCTTTAAATCTGACTCTGTTTTCACGGTAACTGCATCCTTGAAAGCTCGTTTTTCCTTTGACACAAAGAGGCCATGATTCAAACAGTCCAAAAGAGCTGCAAAGCTGGTGGAATCAGCTGTGTGTTTTGCTGTGTATGCTTTATAGCAAGAGGCAACATCTTTCCAGAAGTAGTCAGGCTCTGCAGTTAACCTGTCTATCATGGAGTAGCTTAGATACCATTCAAAAAACTCAAACTTTAATTCAACCTCAAACTGCTTGGTGTTTCTGAAAGCATCAAGATGTTTGCATCTCTCAGCGACTATCTTGGCGACTTGAATCAAGCCAAAATGGCCTCGGTTGTTGAACCAATCTGAAAAGTTCACAGAACCATAGTATTCAATCCACCCACGGTCTAGTTCTTTCTCGGCTTTTTCCTCTACGTCTTTGAAAGCTTTAAAGGCTTCTTCTGCCATTTCAGTCACCTCATTCGTTTTTTGAGCTTTTCTCAACAAACGGTTCTTATACACCTGTCCAAGTGTGTCAGCAGCATAGGAGTTGTTTGGGGATCTTTTGATGGCTTCTTTAGCCCATTCTTCAGCTTTTTTAAAGTTTGGTTTCATTCCACCTATGTAATACAAACGAGCAACTGTTTGGGGAAAGATGTGCTTGTCTTTGAATTTGTTCGAAGCCTTTTTGAGTACATCAAGAGCTTGAACAAATTTCTCTTCATCTATTATATCTTTAATTAGCAATGAGAACTTTTCCAAGCCTTTCTGGCCTATTTTTCTCTCTGTGAGCAAATTTTTGACGAATTGGACAGTGCTTTGTTTAACTCCTTCCCCACAAAGCATAAATATGCAGTCTTTTGCTATCTGACTTCGACATACGTTTAGGTAAGCTAGTAGCTTCACAGATCTCATAGCAATGTCTGAATTGATTAGACAAACCCTTGGACCAAATACACTGATGTATGCAGAAAAAGGCTCCATTCTGACCTTGAAGGGAGGACCTCCATGAATGGGATCAGGTGGTCCAAGAATCTTTTGACACTCCTCCATGATCAGGAAGGAATCTGGTACGTAAGCATTCAGCAGTGCCAACATTGAGAACAATTTTGTATTGGTGGACCCTGGGTTGGTTATTACATAAAAAGAAATGAGATTAAGTATTTGAGGGTGTAATTTCTCCATATCAGGGTAAGAGATAACATCTTCTGAGTCACTTTCCAAAGTAGTCATTTTAAACTGAAGGTTGTATTCTTCTTTTTCAGTTGACTGTAACTTTAAAGAGGCTGTTCCACCAACGTTTATAGTCCTGCAAAAAACAAAAAAAAAAACAAACAAAAAAACAAATCAATGTGTAGGATTAAAACTTAAGAAAATACAAGTTTCATTGAAATTTTGGAGCTGCATATAGAAAAAAATAAAAGTGCAACTTATTCATGGTTTTAGTATGGTCTAACATTTAAAGGAAATGTTTAAATTTCAGCTAGATGAATGGACCCTGTACTATTTAAGATTGTTTTAATTACCAATTGGTGGATTTTCTATATGCTTAGATAATAGGTTGTTTTGATATTCCAGATCTTGTTTTTGCAAAAGTAAAGATATCCAACCTTCTGTCATGATTGGTTTAGGTAAAACCCACATGCAGAACACAAACGAAGGCTGAGTAAAAGTTTAACAGAGTTTATTGAATATGTTTAGACACAAAGACAAGAACTGGATCTGGTACTGGTCCGGGTTGGGTTCACTGATGTCTGCAGAGATGGACAGTTTGATTAGCCAGGCAGTCAGATGATTAATTGAGTCTTTAGGATAATTCAGAGTCTACCTTGAAGGAGTTCAGGCTTTACTTGTAAGAGAGGGAACCGTTGGGTCCAGAGACTGTTGGTTCAGCAGAGTGCACAAGCAGCAGCATCGTCTAGCTTCTGACTTTGAATGGCAGACCTTGATCAGAGTTTCCAGCTCTTCTCTGAGAGCAGCAGGAGGAATTCAGACTGGAATCTTCAGGTTTGGCTCACCAGGGCTGGAAGGCAGGTTAAGCTCACCCAGAGCTTCAGACTTGAGACAGGTTTCCTGTGATCAAAGACAAAGGTGGGTTAGAATCGGTTTTCTCACTTGAGATGACTAAGATTCTTTCTGGTAACAGAGGCTCAGGTTGCTAACCAAACTAAGGTCAACACTGCGGCGTTGAAGGAAGCTCTGGCAGCTGCTTATGTAGGGAAGGTTCCTGATGAGCAGACGAGCTCCAGGTGTGCTGGAGGGCTCCAGCCCAGGAGACCCACGGCGCACTCTGCTGGAGAAAGGTGGTACATCCCCAGATCCCAACAGTAACCCCAGTCCCTAACAGAAAACAAAAAAACAGAAGAGGATCCTCGGCGCCCTCAGGTGGGCAAGCCACAGGATCCCAACAGAGCCCCCCCCCTCAAGGGCGGATTCCAGACGCCCTCAGAACAGTCCATGAAGAAAGAAAAAAGCAAATAAAAAACAACCCACCCAGGGCGGGCGGAGGGGGCACCAGGCAAGGAGGGCAAGAAATGACAAAAACAGAGTCCAAAACCAAAAACAACCCGCCCAGGGTGGGCGGAGGGGGAACCAGACAAGGAGGGCAAAAAACAAAAACTGAATCCAGAACAAAAAACGATCCACTTACGGTGGATGAAAGCAAAAAAAATCCCAGACGATTTCTTAGGCAGAGTCTCAGGTGGCCAGCTGAGGGGCCGAAGACGTGGCAGAGGTTCTGGGGGCCGGCCGAGGGTCCGGCAGCGGAGCAGAGTCTTAGGTGGCCGGCTACGGGGTCGGAGGCGAAGCTGACGCTCTGGAGGTTGACCGCGGGGTCGGAGGCGAAGCTGACGCTCTGGAGGTCGACCGCGGGGCCGGAGGCGAAGCTGACGCTCTGGATGTCGACCGCGGGGTCGGAGGCGAAGCTGACGCTCTGGAGGTCGACCGCAGGGCCAGAGGCGAAGCTGACGCTCTGGAGGTCGACCGCGGGGCCGGAGGCGAAACTGACGCTCTGGAGGTCGACCGCGGGGCCGGAGGCAAAGCTGACGCTCTGGAGGTCGACCGCGGGGCCGGAGGCGAAGCAGCTTAGGAGGATGATACCCCACTTTCAGTAGGTAGCCCCATGGGGTACCCTGTCGTCTCTTCAGCGGCTCTGGAACAGACTCTGAGGTGACCGCCGACTGCGGCTCTGGAACAGGCTCTGAGGTGGCCGCCAACTGTGGCTCTGGAACAGGCTTTGAGGAGACCGGCGACTGCGGCTCCTGGAATGGAACAGAGGAGACCACCGACTGCGACTCCTGGACGGACTGGAACAGAGGAGACCGCCGACTGCGGCTCCGGGTCTGGAATAGGGGAGCCCGCCGATTGCGGCTCCGGGTCAGGAACAGAGGAGCCCACCGATTGCGGCTCCGGGTCAGGAACAGAGGAGCCCGCCGATTGCGGCTCTGGTTCAGGAACAGAGGAGCCCGCCGATTGCGGCTCCGGGTCAGGAACAGGGCAGCCCGCCGATTGCGGCTCCGGGTCAGGAATAGAGGAGCCCGCCGATTGCGGCTGCACCTCAGGAACAGGGGAGCCCGCCGATTGCGGCTCCACCTCAGGAACAGGGGAGCCCGCCGATTGCGGCTCCAGGTCAGGAACAGAGCAGCCCGCCGATTGTGGCTCTACCTCAGGAAAAGGGGAGCCCGCCGATTGCGGCTCCACCTCAGGAACAGGGGAGCCCGCCGATTGCGGCTCCACCTCAGGAACAGGGGAGACCACCGACTGTGGCTCCTATTCAGGAACAGGGGAGACCACCAACTGTGGCTCCCAATCAGAAACAGGGGAGACCACCGACTGTGGCTCCAGATCAGGAACTGAGGAGACCACCGACTGTGGCTCCACATCAGGAACGGAGGAGACCACCGATCGTGTCTCCACATCAGGAACAGAGGGGACCACCAACTGTGGCTCCCAATCCAGCATGGGGAAAACCGCCCATGGCAGCAAAGGTTCAGTCTCTGAAGTGGCTTGTGATGCTCGTAGAGGGCTCCTTGTGGTCAGTGGCGCCTGTAGAGAGGTCCTAGAAGGGGTAAAACCACATCCTTCGAATTCTGACATCTCTTTAAAGTTCTGCTCAGGGGTCTCTGGATGGCACAGAGCTAACTCAGGGGTCTCTAGACGCCACAGAGCTAATTCAGGGGTCTTTAGACGGCTAAGAATCGGCTCGGGAGTCTCTAGACTGCTTGGAGCAGGTTCAGGGGTCTCTAAACGGCACGGAGTTGACTCAGGGGTTTCAAAACGGCACGGAGCTGACTCAGGGGTTTCAAAATGGCACGGAGCTGACTCTGGGGTTTCAAAATGGCATGGAGCTGACTCTGGGGTTTCAAAATGGCACGGAGCTGACTCAAGACGGCTCAGGGGTCTCTAGACGGCTCAGAGCTGGTTCAGGGGTCTCTAGACGGCTCAGAGCTGGCTTACGGCGCCGCCGTCTCTTACGTCGGGGTTCATTAGAAGCTGGGCTAACAGGTTCAGAGACTGACTGTGGAAAAAGGCTAACTGGTGTGCAAAAGGGCTCAGGTGCTGGTTTTGCTAAGCTGCTAACAGGCTTAGGGAAGGTTCCTGATGAGCAGACGAGCTCCAGGTGTGCTGGAGGGCTCCAGCCCAGGAGACCCACGGCGCACTCTGCTGGAGAAAGGTGGTACATCCCCAGATCCCAACAGTAACCCCAGTCCCTAACAGAAAACAAAAAACAGAAGAGGATCCTCGGCGCCCTCTGGTGGGCAAGCCTCAGGATCCCAACACCTGTGTGTTCTAAAAGGCCAGGTTCTTTAATGAGAGACCTTATTTTTTGATGGAATAGCCATACAGTATTCTAAAATGAAAATGGCATGATTCACTTGCTTCATATTGTGCATGAGTATGTTTAGGAACATAATATATAATTTCTACACAAGAGCTCTACATTTGGATCAGTAAAGCTCAGTTTTGTTCTTTATTGATTCATAGAAATGACAAAGTTTCTCATTTATTCAGGCATTCATTTCTACTTTCTCCGAATTACAGGATCCATCCCTTGTCCTTCGTGATAACAGTCGGCTGCAATATGTTTGAGTGTACTATGAGGTATTGAAGATATATATATATATATATATATATATATATATATATATATATATATATATATATATATATATATATATATGTATATATATATATATATATATAGATAGATAGATAGATAGATAGATAGATAGACAGATAGATAGATAGATAGATAGATAGATAGATAGATAGATAGATAGATAGATAGATAGATAGATAGATAGATAGATAGATAGATAGATAGATAGATAGATGAAAAGACTTACAAGACGCAAAATCAGACACGCTTTCCTCGATTGTTCATCCACTCTACAAACATGGGATATGATGTCCAACCTAATATATAAAAGCAAACTTTTGGTCAAACTTATCGTCAAGTAAAGTCGAACATTTGCCTACTACAGATGTTAAAATGTGTAGGCAATCAGGGTACTGTTTGTAAGCCGTAACCTTAAAAAATAATTTGTTAAACTATCTGTATATTACATTTTATATTATAATATATAAGAATTGCAATATCACATTTATACTGAAATGTGTTTGTTCTTAAAGGTGCTGAAAAGACAAAACATGTTTCTGATATAATATTCAATAATAATAATGATAATAATCTTAGTTACCAGATAATGCTAATTTCCTTCCCTAAAAAGAAACAAATGACAACTCTTACCTGACTGAGTTGCAGCAGGTCTGGATGTGATCAAACAGTTGAAAAACATTATTTATGATCTGCTTTAAACACACCCCTCCACATGCTTTGAATTCATCTGCCTTCATTTTAATGGGTGTTTCGTGTTCCGTAACATTCCTTCTTTTCGTTTGACTCAAACGTGCTGCTGTTATTAATAGCTCAATCTTAAAAGAGAACATGAAAACTGATAAGTTGCGTTTCCTCTCAAAAGACAGTTCTTGTTTCCTTTTTAAAGTAAGGTTTCGGTATACAGACGTGCAATCTTACATTCAAAATCATCTTTGTTCAAACAAAGAAATAGGGCACTAATGAGTTGTGGGTTTTCCAAATGGAATATTTGTCAGTAAAAGTCGAAGTTGAGTCCATCCTCATAGTCGAACAGTGCCATTTCTGAAGACACTGTTTGACCTCCTTTCTTGATTAGTTTAGTGTAGCATTAATAAGCAAACCTCTAAAACAGAGATATCAAACTCAAGTCCTCAAGGGCTGGTATCTTGCACAATAAGGTTACTTTCACACTGTAAGCCTTAACGCTCAATTACCATTTTTTTGTGTGAAATCTAATTGTTTTTCATTATCGGTAACATTTCCAAATATATGCGCTTGCATGTGATCTCCTGTGTGAACTGCTTTCATACAACTTAACTGTCCCGCATGCTCACTACATAGCGAGCAAGCTCTGTGTTTACAGAAGAAAATATGGATGATAGTCCTGGAACGCATCTTGTATCATCTTATTTATTTTCCAACCAGAGCCAGCACAGTAACAAAGCAGCATTTTCAAGAAGATTAAAAAAAGATTTCTCTCCACATCATTTTTTTATTGTTGTTTTTCTTCCTGCTTCTGTATTGCAAGATGCAGAATAATAAACGTTGTTGAGTATTAATGACGTTCAGGTCAGATGAATGTAACCAGACCGTTCAGTCACAGGTCGCATTTGAAAAGATCAAATATATATCGAATTAATGCTACGCTCAGACTGCAATTGCCGAAAGGAGCAATAAAAGCACCTGCTCTTTCATTTTTCATGCTTTTACACATTAAAATCAGACACGTGTCAAAAGCAGCACTGATGCTCCTAAAGCACATCCAGTAACGTGTGTCCAAATGAGTCTGATATTTCTGCTGCTCCTGTGTTCAATAGCAATAGAAAATTAACCCTTTAAAGCCCGATCCAAGAGTAAATCAAAACAGAAAATTACTTTTTTTGGTTTTGAATTTCTTATTTGCCCTTTTAACAAAATATGTAAAAAGAAAAAACAGAAATATATTTTTGATATTAATAATATATTACTATGCGATAAGTCAAGATTCTTTTTTGTGTAGTCTTCGACTGGCTGTTATCAGGTATATCTGATTGTGTACAATAGGATTTTGAGCAAAGTTTTTACCATTAACTTATGCAAAAGGTGTCAGACGCAAAACATTTCAGAAACCATATGTATCAAATATCATACATTTGGCATTAAAGGGTTAAAGTGAAATATATATGGGAGACATAAGCCAATCAGTGGGCATTAAACAGACAAACAGGGAAGAGATAAGTATGCATGAACACTCTCATGCAGCAGCCATAAGCAAATAACACAAGAGAACATATGCATGTATAATTAGAACAACTATAGAAAGTATGGAGTTTGTTTTATGTAAGGCAAATGTTTCATGAATGTAGATGTTTAAACATCCAAAATAATTGGTTCCAGGTTTTATTAACAAGATAAGAAAAACAGTAATACCTGTAGACCAATCCCTTGGAGGAATAAAGGGCAGATGGTGTTACTTATTAAAAAACAATTTTTGTGACCGTTTGAATGTGAGCTCTATGATCGTAATTTGTGTTTTGCACCATTTAGGAGATGAATGGTGATTATCTCACTGGAATCTCACTGTTATGCTGCAGCATATCTCTGAAGTGGAACTACATGCACACACAGCTCTCATGGAGTATCTGAACTCAGGAATATAAGGATGAACTCAGGATGGTTTAACAAAATTCAGTTTCTATCTTCAAATGTACAACTACCAGCAGATCATTCAGCACTGCTCCTTTAGAAAATTACTGGATTTTTCTTACTTTTTACAAATGTCTGGGAATTTACGCTGACATTTGAAATTATTTTTCTCTGGATTGTATTATGAGAAATGATATTCACCTTAGCATGTAATTTCTTAGACGTATGCAAATATTCAAATATTCTATAAAAAAAAGGTTTTTAAAACAAGGATAAAGAGATGCCTCCAGTGATTAGATGAGTAGTAACAAAATAAAACTTAATGCTATTTTAGGAAATACATGAGGTAAAACAGCTGATGTAGATTATTTTTTCAAGATATAGTGGTGGACTGGACTACACCATCACACCTGGTGAAAAAAACAGGTTATTAGTGTAAACCTTCCCAGAATTATTCTGACTATTTTCTAGTTATGTTAGTTTCAAGTTTCAAAATCTTAGATATGATAGAAAGAAGGATTTTCATATATTTCTTTTCTGTCGTTACATAATGTGAGAAGTTCCTTCCTGGTTAGTTCCACCTTTTTTTTGACTGGCTAAGAGCAGCTCCACTATGCCATCTCATCTCTGCTGCCATGCCTTTAGGTTGTCCTTAAATGCCTCATTAGGTTCCTGAAATGCAGCAGTGAATGTGTTATCCCATACTCCTTTTGAACTGCCGAAAATGGAAATTGTTACTCCTTGTCTTTGTCGTCCACTCTACTCAGCTGGCTTTTAAAACACACGGCAAGAAGGTGGGGGCCGGGTGGTGAGGGTTACAGGGGCGAGAGCAATAGTTACTTTTACTAGTAACTAGTTACTTTTATTGTGGAGTAACTCAGTTACTTTTTGAGAGAGGTAACTTGTAAATATAACTAATTACTTTTTCAAAGTAATGTGCCCAACACTGATAACTAACTGGTCTGCATAAAATAACAAGAGAAAAAAAATGATTTTTTTCTAGTACATTTGTATACATGTTTAAGCCAGAATGATTTGACATTTAAATATGATTTCCCTCAGCTTTAAAAGAAAGCAGAATGAAAACAACATTTCTGAATAAACATAACTAAGACTGGTGCTGCATCTAGTCTTTCAGGCTTGAGTAGCCAGTGTCATCATTAATTGGAAGGAACAGAGCAGTGACACTATATCATCATATTCAGGCGTAAAGTATTCAAAGCATGAACCCGCCCAAAGCTGATAAACTGGTTATAAATCACCTCCTCTGACTGTTCATTCAGCTGCAGATTGACTCCAGAACTCTACAGGTAAAAATTTTATGATGTTTGCCCCTTGGTCTCTGAGTCCAGAAGAACAACATGATTGTAGATTCCTAAGTATTGGAGCCATAAGTTTGATGCTCTTTTCCCCTCTGCAATGCACTTGATGGCAGAAAAAAAAAATATAATACAAACATACAGGATGCTCTCCTTTAGGTTCAACCATTTAATTCATAAATCAAAAGGATACAAGTATTAAATTTCCATAAGAAATAAAATAATAAAAGGAGATTAGGAGAAATGTAAATAAGATTAAAAAAAGTGTTTGGTTCAACTCCAATTACATGACTAACACTGAAGCAGAAGCCATCCCCCTAAACATCCCAAAACTAGCTAATAGCAAAACTGCGCAAATTAACCTTGGTACAATTAGAAATATTGAATATCCTTACAAAGAAGAACCTTTTACTTTCTGATAAATGACACAACTTTTTAATGATTCATTTTCAGTCAGTCTTTTATTTGAAAAACACCTCTTATTTATTACTCAGGTTATTACTCTTCTTTGGTACATTATTCACTATTGTGAACTTGTTCTAAACCTTAACATTCAAATTTTACCTTAGATTTCTATCTGATTTAACTTTTTAACCTTTTGTATGGGTAGCTCTCTTGTTGTAACAGTTATTTGTCTGATTATATATTGTCACACCAGTAAAAAGTCAAGTTTGACCCTTTGTGGTTTATCTTCTTTCATAGGCAAATTAGCTCATCATTACAATGGTCCTCTATACCATATACTGTGGTAAACTAAATTAAGAGCTATGACCGCTTTCTTGACACCCGTTTGTCAGGAAATTCTCAATGAGTATTTATATTGGTTCTGATGAATGTTTCTCAGTTTTAAAACATTGGAAGACGCATTTGTCTATCCTCAAACAATTGCTCGCCTGCCTGTATTACCAAAAACAAAAATACAACATGCAAGCAGAATACGGGACAAAATAAGCCATTAGTAGAGATCAGAAAAACTCTTATGTTGCTGACACCCTTTGACAGGTGTATAAGCACTGGCTGATAAAGCCACCTCATCCCTTCAAATGAAGGACAAGGTAGAAAGTGCCATCGGAGTAACGATGTGGAAAAGAAAGCTGCAAGCAAACGTAATTCAAATTACTTGTTCTGATCACTTGCCTTTTAATAAAAAAGGCTCTCAAGTTCATCTTTATAGTATAGGAACTCTTTTTAGGAGTTTTAAAGCTTGCATAAGGGGAGGGTTCCCCAAATTCCTGGCAGGAACCCTGAGTGTCTTACTTGCCACAACCCCTTGAAGGAGCAAAACTATAAATTAGTTTTGCATCAGGATTTCAGTAAAGACATTTAGATCATTTTTTACTCAATAACAAATTATATTTCTTTTCTCTGCATGTAAAATATAGGACACTCTTCCACTTTTGGATAATTACACTTCAGCAAAGATTTGTTCAATAGATTAAAATTGATGATCATAGCTCCTTAGATGAGGTGTGTGGCTCTGAAAAGAGCCGTTGGGTCTGCGGTGATGGAGCAGAGGGCTTTACTTGGAGCTGGTGTACTTGGTGACAGCCTTGGTTCCCTCAGATACAGCGTGCTTGGCCAGCTCACCGGGCAGCAGGAGGCGCACAGCGGTCTGGATCTCCCTGGAGGTGATGGTGGAGCGCTTGTTGTAGTGAGCCAGGCGGGAGGCCTCGGAGGCGATGCGCTCAAAGATGTCGTTGACGAACGAGTTCATGATGCTCATGGCCTTGGAGGAGATGCCGGTGTCAGGATGGACCTGCTTCAGCACCTTGTACACGTAGATGGCGTAGCTCTCCTTCCTAGTCTTTCTCTTCTTCTTGCCTCCTTTAGCGGCGCTCTTGGTCACGGCTTTCTTGGAGCCCTTCTTAGGGGCGGACTTGGCGGGTTCAGGCATGTTGATCCACTCGAGTTGAAGCAACGAATGAGCTGCAGGGGAGGACAAGCTGTTCTTATACAGCAGCCATGGAGAAAGAACTACAGCAGCACTTGGCTGTGATTGGATGAGCCGCTCAGTCTGGGTGGAGCTGGAGAGCAGACCACGTGACTTTTTCCAAACGTTGCGATCAGTGATGGAAATAGAGGGAAAAGAAAGGCGGGAAACACCCATGACAGAATAATAACGGTCATGCTTTATGTAGATATTTTCTCACCAAAATGAATATTCGAGTTAAATAAAATGATAGAATCAGAAAAAGAATCAATGATATAAAGGTTCATAAAATCAGATACTTTCATTTCAGGTGAAAACAAGTTTCAGCTTTAATGATTTTCCTATCATGTTGTAGTTCAGGTAGATGCTTGGATTTTAATTGAGCTTCTGGAAGTTAATACATTAAAGACCTAAACTTATAATATAAAGCAGTCAGAATAAAGATTATATTGCAGCATTTGTCTAAACTAAATTAAAGTAAATATCACGTATCACGTATATTTTCTTATTTGGAGCCTTTAACAAAGGAGACTTCAATCTGTTTTCAATGGATATAACATTTGAATAAATGGAGTCAAATCCTGTCATTGCTGATAAATGTTTCTCTTAAATTCCTTAATAGATGCTAGTAAAGATTTTCATTTAAAGCAAAATCAACTTTCAGTTCATGATTTTCTTACCATTCCATAGTTCAGGTAGAGGCTTCGAACCCGGTTTAAAAGTTTGTTATATATACACTTTTAGATAAAAAGGGACATAGAGCACTGCAACAGCATTTTATTCAGTACGCAATGCAACCATGATTAAATGCAAATCTGTTTGCCTCTCATTGTCTCATTATTTAAGAGAGAACAGACACACGGGTTATTAAAGTCTTTGTATAAGGTTTCCTGAACAAGTAGAGCTAAATTAAAGTGGGAATCGTGTTCTTAACCAGTAGGTTGGCGGCCCTGAAAAGGACCTTTGTTTAGTTTAGAGAAGCGGCTCAGTTTAACCTCCAAAGCCGTACAGGGTGCGGCCCTGCCTCTTCAGAGCGTACACCACATCCATGGCGGTCACAGTCTTCCTCTTAGCGTGCTCGGTGTAGGTGACGGCGTCCCGGATGACGTTCTCCAGGAAGACCTTCAACACACCGCGGGTCTCCTCGTAGATGAGACCGGAGATGCGCTTGACTCCACCGCGGCGAGCCAGACGGCGGATAGCGGGCTTGGTGATTCCCTGGATGTTATCACGGAGAACTTTACGGTGACGCTTAGCGCCTCCTTTACCGAGTCCCTTACCTCCCTTTCCTCTGCCGCTCATCCTGACTGCCTCTGTTCGGTAACAAAAGAATAATGGCGACAACTGCGGACGTATAAGGAGCCGTAAACAACTGTGGGAAGTGATTCATATTGTCATTAATCTTTTTACTGTAAATGACGCATTAAACAGCAATGTAATCGATGTGTGGCATGTTATATTTCATATATTAATCTTAAATAATCTCAGTTTAAAACACATTTGATATCCTTTACACATGGTATATACAGGTGCTGGTCATAAAATTAGAATATCATGAAAAAGTAGATTGATTTCAGTAATTCCATTTAAAAAGTGAAACTTGTATATTATATTCATACATTACATACAAACTCATATTTCAGATGTTTATTTTGTTTAATTTTGATGATTACAAATAACAAATGAAAATCTCAAATTCATCATATCAGAAAATTAGAATATTACTGAAGACCAATAAAAACAAAGGATTTATAGAAATGTTGGCCAACTGAAAAGTATGAACATGAAAAGTATGAGCATGTACAGCACTCAGTATTTAGTTGTGCCTCCTTTGGCCTGTATTACTGCAGCAATGCGGCGTGGCATGGAGTCGATCAGTCTGTGGCACTGCTCAGGTGTTATGATAGCCCAGGTTGCTCTAATAGTGGCTTTTAGCTCTTCTGAATTGTTGGGTCTGGTGTATTGCATCTTCTTCTTCACAATACCCCATAGATTTTCTATGGGGTTAAGGTCAGGAGAGTTTGCTGGCCAATTAAGAACAGGGATACCATGGTCCTTCAACCAGGTACTGGTAGCTTTGGCACTGTGTGCAGGTGCCAAGTCCTGTTGGAAAATGAAATCTGCATCTCCAAAAAGTTGGTCAGCTGCAGGAAGCATGAAGTGCTCTAAAACTTCCTGGTATGTGGCTGCATTGACCCTGGACCTCAGAAAACACAATGGACCAACACCAGCAGATGACATGGCACCCCAAACCATCACTGACTGTGGAAACTTTACACTGGACTTCAAGCAACGTGGATGAAGTGCCTCTCTTCTTTTCCTCCAGACTCTGGGACCTTGATTTCCAAAGGAAATGCAAAATTTACTTTCATCAGAGAACATGACTTTGGACCACTCACCAGCAGTCCAGTCCTGTTTCTCTTTAGCCCAGGCAAGACGCTTCTGACGCTGTCTGTGGTTCAAGAGTGGCTTGACACAAGGAATGCGACAGCAGAAACCCATGTCTTTCATACGTCTGTGTGTGGTGGTTCTTGAAGCACTCACTCCAGCTGCAGTCCACTCTTTGTGAATCTCCCCCACATTTTTGAATGGGTTTTGTTTCACAATCCTCTCCAGGGTGCGGTTATCTCTCTTGCTTGTACACTTTTTTCGACCACATCTTTTCCTTCCCTTCGCCTCTCTATTAATGTGCTTGGACACTGAGCTCTGTGAACAGCCAGCCTCTTTAGCGATGACCTTTTGTGTCTTGCCCTCCTTGTGCAAGGTGTCGATGGTCGTCTTTTGGACAACTGTCAAGTCAGCAGTCTTCCCCATGATTGTGTAGCCTATAGAACTAGACTGAAAGACCATTTAAAGGCTTTTGCAGGTGGTTTGAGTTAATTAGCTGATTAGAGTGTGGCACCAGGGGCCATCAATTTTGAACCTTTTCACAATATTCTAATTTTCTGATATGATGAATTTGAGATTTTCATTTGTTGTCATTTGTAATCATCAAAATTAAACAAAATAAACATCTGAAATATATGAGTTTGTATGTAATGTATGAATATAATATACAAGTTTCACTTTTTAAATGGAATTACTGAAATCAATCTACTTTTTCATGATATTCTAATTTTATGACCAGCACCTGTAATGTGGATGTCTGGTAACGGGGAAACAAGTTTTGTGGATATGTTGCTTATTAACTTTCCATTAATGATAATTCTTAGGGGTTCTAATATTTGTTTAACAAACCTAAGGGTGTAACTTTGCGATAAAAGGTGATAGGGACGCTGGTGGCTGATGGACCAACAGCTAATCAACCCGAACGCTTTCAATAGGATTTATATCTACCCTCTTCTGCCCAGCTGACCTATTAAAGTGCATATTTCTCCATTGAACCAAGTGACTACATGTTTAACAGCACCCGTCTCTCAAATTAATCAGTAATGTAGTAATGAAGGCAGCATGGAGAGTTTGAGCTCTTAAAGCTTTGTGTGTGGCTCTTAAAAGAGCCGTTGTGGGGCTGTGTGCAGCAGCAGCGGCGGCTTGGTAGCTTTACTTGGCCTTAGCGGCCTTCTCGGTCTTCTTGGGCAGCAGCACCGCCTGGATGTTGGGCAGCACGCCGCCCTGAGCGATGGTGACTCCGCCCAGCAGCTTGTTGAGCTCCTCGTCGTTGCGGACAGCCAGCTGCAGGTGACGGGGGATGATGCGGGTCTTCTTGTTGTCGCGGGCAGCGTTTCCAGCCAGCTCCAGGATCTCAGCGGTCAGATACTCCAGCACAGCAGCCAGGTAGACGGGGGCTCCGGCACCGACTCTCTCCCCATAGTTGCCTTTGCGCAGCAGCCTGTGAACACGGCCCACTGGGAACTGGAGCCCGGCTCTGGAGGAGCGGCTCTTGGCCTTAGCTCTCGCTTTTCCTCCGGTCTTTCCGCGGCCGCTCATTGTTACAGATGATTTCTAGAGACACGTTACTAGAAAAATGCTCCAGCAGGAACCCTGAGCTGCTTTATATCCCTGCAGAGAGCGGCAGGCTGCAGCTGCTACTGACAACCAACCAGAGAAGCTTCCAGCAGAGGCGGGCTTTTTCAAAACAGCTTCCTCCAATCAGAAGCGAGCATTCAACAGGGAGCTGCCTCCTCCAGGCGGCTCTGAGCTCCAGGAGCCGCTACCCAACCAGGACTCGCAGCTCTGCAGCGTCACTCTCTGACGCTCAGAGTCGCAGTTTATCAGCAGCGGAGATGGACTATGTTCCATAAATGTAAAACAAACAAACAAAAAACAATCCACTGGACTTAGTTTACAATTTTGAAGACGTTTCACTTCACTTCCAGGATGATTTTTCACTTAAAAATCTCAGAATTAGGCATTATTTGCTTTGTTTTTAGCCCATTTTAGGTGGTACTCAACCACCCCTGAATAGAATCAAAGAACCCCTAAATTCGAAGTTGTTTATTAGACTGTAAGGAGGTACCAAAAAAAGTAATAAAAAGTGTAAATTCTATGAAAATCATGACATTGACTTTTAAATTGACTTTTAAATTAATAGTAGACAAACAAAGAATCAAGCATTATGGAGCTCGTATTGTGTTGAGCAACACTGAGGGAATCACTGCAATCAGGTATTTTCTAAAATCTTATGTTCATGTTGGAGAATCCTGATTCACAGCAGCAGGTTGAGCCAAACATCCTCTAAATGTGCAGGGTCATCTTTGAGCACCATTTCACTTTTCTTTAACCAGTTCACAGCAGTTCTTCCAGCAGTCCACACTTTCTCTGCTCTCTTTTTCTTATCGTCTTTCCCATCACCTAGCTCACCACAGGTTTACCTGCTGTGTCTAAAAGTAGCAGCAGCAGCAACCCAGACTGACAGCAGCCCATTGGATAATGTGTATCATGTGTAGCCTGGTGCTAGATGCTCTGGACGGCTTTACCGTATTAACAGGAGAAGCGGCGCAAGAGAAGTTTGAAACTGTCATCAGACAACATGCACTAATTTACAAATGTTTTAAATCTGGTTGGGTCCGGATTAGCCAGCAGGTGGGTCTGGGTTCAGACCGCGGTCCGCTAATCCGTGACCCCTAGCCTAGGTCCATAATTCTTTGGGCAAATCAGTCTGTATCAACATACACCTCACACACACCGTATCAAACCATGTTCTCCAGCCCTTATCAGTTTGGGGAGTATGGTGCTTTACAAAACTGCACCATTTTCTTAGTCCTTTAAGATCCATTGGACATAGGGTTAGGGTTTAATTGTCATACTTTGTCCCTTCTGGCCACAGTTGTAACAAATTAACGGTTTCTTCTTTTTCTCAACATTCCTTATTCACAAAGCTATTTGCTTCCTGCGCTCTCCTTACTTCTCAGCCTTACTTTGAAGTCACCAAGATTAGTTTGTCATCATTGCTTTGGATAAATATGCACATTGAATGGATCAGCCATGCCCGTTGGAACTCAACAGCCCATTGCTAAGCATCTGTCCAGCATTTGTAAGTGCTGTAATGGCAGTTTCAGCTCTAAAAAGTTTGTTTAATTAGAGGCTTGAATAGGGAGAGTCTGAGAACACAACCCCCAGATTCCACATCCTCCGTTACCGCTCTGCTCGCGTACGGCGTGCGGAGCACATCTGCAGTCATGTTAATCAATCAGAACTGTTCCACATCCGCCACTTTTCCTCCGAACATGGCCGTCCATGTACGTCTTCTCCATCCTTCACCTTCAAATACGGAGCCAAGCTATTTTACTCTCCGCTCCGTTGGAAGCCGGCCAGGTCAAGATCCACAACTGCAATCGCACGAAACAGGAAAAGTAACGTCGAGAAGATGCGGTTTGTCAGAGCAAAATAGGGTAACGACAAATCAGTAACTACTAATTTGAGCATACATTATATATATTCCTAAAAAGGAAGACAATTTGATTGGATGTACACCAATTGGAAAACAGCATACCAGGAAGCAGACTTGTAATTGTAATCAAAAAATATTTATTTTATGCCTAAAGGCTTAAAAGGTTCGTCAAATCCAGAAACAACAACCTCCAATCTTGAAAAGAAACTTCTTATCGCAGGCATACATGAAGAGATGCTGATTTTGGAAGTAGAGAACAAACATAGCTCATATAAACCAATTTTGTTTTAATTATCTCCATTACAAAGATTGACAACAAAAAGAACAATTTGGGCAGAAGCTGCACATTTGCTGGTTGCTGATTGGGATTTTTTTATTATGTCAGATCAGATTTCTGTTCAAATAATATTGTGCATGTTTTCCTCTGACTCCAACAAACTCTGAGGAGAGCAAAATGGGAGGAACCGCAGAGGCTGAAGGCATTGCTTTGCACAGTTGGTCTGGAGCAGGGTGGTTACAGAGGATGTGGGATTTCAGTCACTTCACCCCTGCCTGTAGATTTGCAACTGTCTCAGTGAATACTTTTTAAAAGTAGGTACATTTAAATCTGCGCTCATAATTAAATTTAGAAGGGATTAGGATTAGGGATGCTCTGAACAGGAATTTTGCAACCGATCCAGATTACTGCCAATCACTTGGACTAGCTGTTAATTTATTATTTAGGTATAAACGCTGTAACTTGATATGTAGTGTTGTGAAACTTTACTAGAACATAATAAATATATTAAACAGCTAGAAATGGAATTCATAGTTAATTAATGGGTCATTCAAATCGAAAGGTAAAAGTAATTTATTATTAGTTGATTGATTGTCATTTGCTTATTTACCAGGGTTCTTAATCTTTTACACAAAAGGATGGACTCCTGAATCCAGCTGTTTAAATCCAGTTGCTTTCACCAATTCACTAATTTGGACTATGGCTATCAGCGGAGTTATTAATCACCAACCAAATAAATGTTTCTCTGTTTGTTAGGATTCTACTGAAAGAAGAGTGAATCCAGTCTGAGTGATAAATTGTTCACTGTGTAAAATAAACACTAAAGACAACGGGTTAAAATACAATGGTACCTTTATTAGCCAATAATCACACAGTATTATTGTATCTAATCACTAAGCAAACACTATTGAAAATGGGCAAAAGTAAAGCAAATAAAAGGGGAAGAGTGGTTGTAGGCAGCCACTGTCGGAGCTGAACAGTGTTACATCTCTGAAATATTTAAGCCTCAGTAGCAGGGTCAATATTCACAGAAATCGGCAGAACCCAAAGTCTTTCACTGCCTTAACCCGATTAATAAGTCCTTCTTTGTTTTGTTTATTCCTGAACATCATGCTCATTGAGTGTAATTGTGCATTGCTTCAGATAATAAAGTACAAAATCTTGGTGTTGTTTTTGATCAGGTCTTGTCATTTAAATCCCATATCAAAGAGGTTTCTAGAATTTCCTTCTTTCATCTGCGGAATATTGCAAAAAAATAGAAATCTCCTGTCCGGGGCTGATGCTGAGAAACTAGTCCATGCATTTGTTACTTCAAGGCTGGACTATTGTAATTCTTTACTATCAGGAAGTCCACAAACTGTAGTTAAAAGCCTTCAGCTGATCCAAAATGCTGCAGCCAGAGTTCTGATGAAAATTAAAAAGAGAGATCATATCTCTCCTATCCTGGCTTCTCTTCATTGGCTTCCTGTTAAATCAAGAATAGAATTTAAAATCCTCCTTCTCACATGTAAAGCCTTAAATGGCCAAGCTCCATCTTATATCAGAGATCTGATTGTTCCTTATGTTCCTAACAGAGCACTTCGCTCTCAATCTGCAGGTTTACTAGTGGTTCCTAGAATTTCTAAAAGTAGAATGGGAGGCAGATCTTTTAGTTATCAGGCTCCTCTCCTGTGGAACCAACTACCAGTTTTAGTCCCTGAGGCAGACACCCTATCTACTTTTAAGACTAGGCTTAAAACTTTCCTTTTTGATAAAGCTTATAGTTAGAGTGGCTCAGGTTATCCTGAGCTATCTCTATAGTTATGCTGCTATAGCCTTAGACTGCTGAAGGACATAGGGACCCCTATTTCATCATTCTATGTGTATTCTCCCACTCTGCAGAATCTATTAGTTTAATCTCTAATGTTATGCTCTCTGCTTTTTCTCATAGTAGCTTCATCTGGTCTGTTCCTGTTTGGCTGTGACGCCATCCTGGAGAGAAATATCAGCTGTGCTGCTGCCATCAACAACCTTGTGTATAGATGTTGGAGATCGGCCTGTTTTCCAGTGTAGTCCTGTTTCTCTGACTGTGACTGGCTGGATATTAGGGGTGTAAATAATAATGGTTTTGTATCGATGCATCGTTCCAACAGCCGACGATCCGATGCATCGACACATCTGCAAGGGTATCGATTCATGTTTTTTTTTTTTGTCCTCCAGTCTATTTTTATCCATTTGCTCCTGGGCGTAATTCTGACACCCGTGCTGCGGTGGCGCTAAACCTATTTTGCCCTCCTACCACGCTTCCTGGTTATACTCATGCAGCAGTGTGTCGCAGTAAGCTTGACACAGACATTTTAGATTTATGCCCAATATTGAAGCGTGGTCTTCACTATACGGTGTGGGTCTAGATACAGCTGAGGCGGTGAGGAAGTGGGGGTGAGTTTGTCCGACAACAGAGGGACATGACAGCGAAAAAGAATGGGGATACAGGGGGGAAAACTTCACAAGTTTTTTCCCCGCAATTTCGGTCATAAAAACAAAACAAGCCGGCCTCCTGTCTGCGGCACTGTTTGCGGTCAGCTACAATCTGGGAGAGGAGCAGCAGAGTGTCGGAGGGTCGACACTCTGGAGCCGCGGTATTGAATTGCACTCATTGCACTGATTTTGTGCAGTATTTTTGATCCAAAGCCTTTCAGAATCTATAACGCAGAGGCATTATTATTTTTCAGTGAATGAGGTTTTAATAAGAATAGGTGGAGTACAACTTTTCTACTTCTGTTATTTGCTGTTGTTTCTCAAATAAAATGCATAACGATATGAAAGCTTTCATTGATTTATTTCAAATTTGAAACATTGTCTAGCCTGTAAGGTAAAAAAAAAAAATTGAGCCAATTAATTTTATTCTATTCTTGAATATCGAAAATAATCGAATCGTTGAATCGAATCGCCATGATGGGTGGGATTTATACCCCTACTGGATATGCGTCACATTACTCTCATGGGACAAAGTATCACATGATAATGCTTAAGATTTGCTGCCGCGCTGCACAGTGTGAAAGGAGGAGGGAGATGTGAACAAGGCAGTGCATCTACAGCCTGCAAAGTGAGAGATACAGGTGATCAGTTTTTATGGGTAACGAAAGATGTTGATAGACAATCAGCAATCACATGCTTTTGTAATGTGAAAGGTTTTTTTCAAACACAGCGGTTTGACATAGTATTCATGGATTAGTCGTTTTCCCTCCAGTGTGGATTCTCATGTGTCTTTTTAAGGATGATTTAAGGTTAAAACATTGTCCACAAATATCACAACTGAAAGGTTTCTGTCCCGTGTGGATTATCATATGTCTTTTTAAGTGTTCTTTCTGGCTAACACTTTGCCCACAAAGATCACAACTGTAGGGTTTCTGTCCCGTGTGGATTATCATGTGTCGGTTTAAATGGCCTTTCCAACTAAAACTCTGTCCACATAGATCACAATAGAAAGGTTTCTGTCCTGTGTGGATTAGCATGTGTTGGTTTAAATAGCCCTTCAAACTAAAATTTTGTCCACATAGGTCACAACAGAACGGTTTCTGTCCTGTGTGGCTTGTCGTGTGTTTTTTTAAGTGTTCTTTCTGGCTAAAACTTTGTCCACATAGATCACAGGAGAAAGGTTTCCGACCTGTGTGGATCCTCATGTGTCTGTTTAAATGCGATTTTAGGGAAAAACTTCGTCTACATAGATCACAACTGAAAGTTTTCTGTCCTGTGTGGATTCTAATGTGTTGGTTTAACAGGCCCTTCCGACTAAAACTCCGTCCACAAAGATCACAAGTGAAAGGTTTCTGTCCTGTGTAGATTAGCATGTGTTGGTTTAAAATACTTTTTGCAGAAAAGCATTTTCCACAGTTTTTACAGCTGAAACTTAACTTCTTTTGGACATTCCTCTGCGAGTCTGCATTTTTCTTTTTTGAGAGGGGCCTCTCATTATCCAGGGAGTGTGAAGATACCATTTCTGAATTTTTCATGCCTTTTTGAAGAGAGCTACTATGAACATATTGTTCAGCACATTCAGAGGAGCCAGACGGATTGTTAGACATGTTTGTCTCTGATTCAGGAACTGTAACCGTCTTCCAGTCATCCTCCATGTCCTTCTTTATCATCACAGAGGCTGATAGGTGTTTGGTCTCAGAGATGGAGAGCTCTGCATCGTTTTCCTCCTCAGTCTTTAAGGAAATGGAGCCATCTTTATGATCTTGTATCGTCATGGATTCTTCTCTTCCATCATTCTCTACTGGAAGCTCGTCTTTAATGTGTTCTTCATAAAGCTGTGAGAGAACAGAGGATTGTTTATCATCCTCACTCTTTATGGGAGCAGCAGTGATTGGAAACTCCATGGCATCAATCTCCTCTTTTGGATGGAGCTGCTTTCCCTTCAGACTGGTGCAGACTTCCTCCTGTTCCTCCTTTATGTGGTGGGGCTCTGGGTCATGCAGGACAGCACAGGGTGTGTGCTCTTCAGGAGCTTCTGCTTTAACCATCACCAACCTGCTCAACATCTGCAGGAAAACATTAAAACATATTAGAAAGTATTTAGACATTGTGACAGCCTGCTATCACACTCTGCTGTGTGGTAACTTTTACATTTTTCATTTTCAAAATGAGTTGCACATTTCATATATTTTCATTAGCCTGACTTTAAGTTAGCTTTTTGCAGTGCACACATTTAGTTAACTTTATTTGTCAGGTTGTTTTTTTTGTAAAGATGCAATTGATTAATTTCTTTTTTTCTTTGAGTTGCCAGTTTCCTTAGGATCTGCTGGTGGAGGGCTGCAATGAGCTCCAGCTTTCCTCAATTGGTTGTTGCCGGCTAATCAGTGGGTCAAACCATTTGTAAAGGGAAGGGAAATTTGTTTATCATTTGTTTAAATATTCTTAGTTTGGGTAATTTTGTTAATTGGTTAAATTTAAAAAGTATTTAGTGTCTGGCCAGTATTTATCTGTTTAGTTAAGTTTGTTTATTAGTTTGTTAGTCAGTTATCCCCATTGTGTTTCAACAGTGGTCTGATCAGCCACTATTTAAGTTTCCCTCATGTCCTGTTTGTTAGGTCAGTCTGTGCTTGAGTTCTTTATGGTAAAGCCTGAATTTAATTCTGTTTTGTTGACCTCTGTTTTTTGGGCCCAGTTTAAAAATATATATATATATATATTTTTTTTTCAGTGGTTTTCTGGCTAGTTTGTGCAAATCCCTAACAGACATCAATCTGGACTGAGTCAATTTTAAATACATTTTGCTGCTTTGATTCAGTGACTACTGTATTTTCTGGAATATAACTTGCACCAGCCAATATATAAAGGAAAAATAAACACTAGATAAGTCGCACCGGAATATAAGTCGCAAGGATATTTATATGGATTTATTTTTGTGTTTTTTATTAAATAAAAAAAAGTGAACTGAGAGGGAAAATCATTGTAAAAGTAAAATTAATATATTGGAAAGAAAATAATTCACACTGATAGATAAAACTTATGTTAGAGACTGAAGGGAAAGAAAGAAATATTTTGTAATTTAATAAAGAAAAGATAAATTCATGAGGGAGAGAATCACGTTTGCTTATTGTTAACATCTCTCACTGTATTCCTGGGAATGTAGCGAGGTGGGGGATAAGTGAAATGTATTCTCATGTTAATGAATGTATTGTACGCTGCTAACCCAATAAAAAATATATATGGAAAAAAAAAAAAAGAAAATATAAATTCTCATTCTGAAAGACATACCTCTTAATATTATTGGTTTGTCTCTAGAAGGTGAGGCAGCATCTGAGGTAGTCATAGAATCTGAACCGGGTTTAGACTGCTTTGATCCAGTTGAACTTTCTGAATTAGCAAAATTATTGTCTTCATCTAAGCCTTCAACTTGTATGTTAGATCCAGTTCCAACCAGGTTATTTAAGGAGGTATTCCCTTTGATCTCCTCCTCCATTTTAGATGTGATTAATCTATCTCTGTTACAGGGATATGTACCTAAGGCTTTTAAGGTTGCTGTAATTAAACCTCTGCTTAAGAAACCGTCTCTTGACCCAGATGACTTGGTCAATTATAGACCTATATCCAATCTTCCTTTCTTATCTAAAATTCTTGAGAAAGTAGTTGCCAAACAAGTTTGCGATCACTTACACTATAATGAAGTTTTTGAAGAGTTTCAGTCTGACTTTAGAGCTCATCATAGCACTGAAACAGCTCTGGTGAAAGTCACTAATGATATTCTCAGATAATTCAATTCAATTCAATTCAGTTTATTTATATAGCGCCAAATTCACAACACATGTCATCTCAAGGCACTTTACAGTTCAACCAGATCATACAGTCAAATTGATACAAAGTTTTCTATCTAAGGAAAACCAGTTGATTGCATTGACTCATTGACTCAAATACAATCCCTCACACTAAGCATGCTTGTAGCGACAGTGGAGAGGAAAAACTCCCTTTTAACAGGAAGAAACCTCCAGCAGAACCAGGCTCAGTGTGAGCGACCATCTGCTGAGGTTGACTGTGCTTGTCCTGTTGGATCTCAGTGCTGTATTTGATACAGTTGACCATAATATTCTTTTAGAAAGACTTGAATATTTAGTGCAGGGGTCTCAAACCAGTTCCAGAAAGGGCCGTGTGGCTGCAGGTTTTCTTTCCAACCAATCAATGGCACACCAGACTCCATTCACCTCATCAACTGAGTGCATTCTGAACATGATGACTTAATGAGATGAATGGAGTCTAGTGTGCCATTGCTTGGTTGGAAACAAAACCTGCAGCCACACGGCCCTTTCTGGAACCAGTTTGAGAGACTGAAATCGGTCAAACAAATATGATTTAAACCAGTTTTTTCACAAGCAACCCTTAAGCATGAGGAAGATTTATCATGAACGTGGAGTACCACAGGGATCAGTGATAGGACCAATTCTCTTTAATATATATATATATATATGTTGCTTATTGATAAAATTATTAGACAGCATGGGATTAATTTCCACTGTTATGCTGATGATATTCAGCCATATCTATCTATTAATCCAGATGACCCAACTCCTCTGTTTGGCTGTCGGCTACGAAGAGGCAGGTAAGAAAGTGAGTTACTACGGTTTATTTGCTATGTTTGGTCATTCAGGTTGACTACATAGTATGTCTGGTACTGTGTTAGATCCACATAGAACTGCAATTTATAGAATTTGACGTATGCTGGTGAAGACTCTCAGTCATCCAGGCCAAAGTCATTCCAAAAGAAAAAAGAAAATAAAAAACAAACCACTGGACTTTGTTTCCAATTTTGAAGTTGAAGTTTGTTTTGCCTCTTGGATGGGAAACTTGGAAACAAAGTTCAGTGGATGGTTTTTAATTTCTTTATTTTGAATATAGAATGTAATCTAAACTTTCACAGTCACATACCCCTACATCCAGTCCTACATTACAGAGAAAAGAGTGTAATAGAAAATGAAGAAAACAGAATGGACTAGGGATGGGACGATTTATGAAAACCGTCCGAACCGTTCGGTTCGACTGTCTCGGTTCAGTTTGCGTGTGTTTCGTTCGGTTCATGTGCGGCTCCTTTTTCTCATAGGGGAAGCGTTTACACTCCAGAGCAGAAGGTGGCGGTACTGCGACCAAAGCCAACCACCAGTAGTAAACAAGAAGAAGAAGAAGCGACGCAGCGTAGCAGGGTGTAGCAGGGAAAAAATCAGTTGTTGTGGAGAATTTTGTCAGAATGGTGAGTGGGAAGAAGACGCGCCAGCAGCACTTTATAGGTCTGCTGTATGGGACCACTTTGCATTTAGAGTGACCTACGATGACGGCGGAAAGAAAGTTGTGGATAAAAGTGCAACAGTGTGCAAGCATTGTGCAACACGTTTTGTTTATGCTAACAGCAACATGACCAACATGTCATGCTAACCCCGAAATCCCTCATACTCCGTCAGCAACCCCCGTTGCGCTCCAGACCGGCTGCTCAAAGCAAAGCCTACAGCCTCCACTGTGGCTCCCGTCTGCTCCCCTCTGAGTCCCTTGGAGATGGTAGAGAGCATGCGCGAGATGATTACATTCAAAGCAGCAAAACATACGGAAATGATTCAGGGTTTCCGTGGATCATTTAAAATAATTACAATCCATTATTTTTTGGGGGATTTTTTCATTAATTTCATAAATTTTTATGGGATTTCAGTGTAACAATCAACATATACCGAATTGAACCAAACCGAAAACCGTGACCAAGAAACCGTGACTCGAACCAAACCGTGGATTTTGTGAACCGTTCCACCCCTAGAATGGACTGAAACATATGATCCAATCAGCATCTAAATATATCAAAACAAGATCTGGAGAGAATAAATGTAACTTTTCTGAACATTTAGAGACTCCAGGTAAAGAAAAATTTACTTAAAAGCTTACGGAAATGGATTTTGCATGATATGTCCTTTTTTAATCAAAGTTGATAACTTTCCAAACTATGTAGAAACAAAAAAAAAACAAAAAACTTTTCAGTTTGGGGCTGTGAAAGACGTTCTTACCTCAGTCTCCAACAAAGCCGTCGACCAGCCAGCTGACGTCTGCGTCATCTCCCAAAACGCTCACAGTGATGATGAAGTCTGGGGAGTCTCTTATGATGAAGCCAGAAGGTGATCAGCCAATGTAATGATCTGAAATCAGGGGAGACACAGATGTTTTATTTCACAATAGACTCATTACACTGATGCTCCACACAGTGAGGCCTCTGACTGTGAAAAGATTTTTATGTGGAGGTCAAACAGAGACTTTTTCCATCAGGGAAAACACCACTTTCTCAAACGATAACCCCTAACCCTTTATAAAAAGATTAGAATAACCTACCATACCATAACATCTTTTGATCTTTACAAAAATCAACCAAATCATAAAAGAAATTTTATGGAAAATGTATTCAATCTCTGAAAGTACACAGCAGCTTTGAACAAAAAAAAAAAAAAAAATAAACAGGAAAATGAGCACTGAGATACTTAAATGGCAGTGAGGTGCAGTCAGGGGATGCAGTGTCTTTAAAAGTTTAGATATATTGCTTGAATTAATTTTCAAAACTGAAGAAAAAAAAGATTTTGGTTTATTGTAACAGCATTTGTGGATATGCATTTGAAAAAGCTGTACTTTTAGGAGTAGTTTTAATGTGCTGTCTGTACTTCTCACTTTTACTTGAGTAATATTCTTGTAAACTATCGCCACTCTCACTTGAGTAAAAGTTCGGACTACTCTGTCCTTTGTGAGTAATTTAAACTATCCCAAAATCAGGTTAACATACAGTAAACAGTAGACATTAAAAGTGGAAATTTTCTACCCTGTCCTAACATTTATACATTTCTTGCTGTAAGAATTGTTTCCCAATTTTTATGTGAAAAAAAAATATTTTAAAGCTACAGTGTATAATAATTACAGGGATATACAGTCAGAAATGTAATATATTATACATAACTATGTTATTTATCATCATCTACGAGCTCAGCCTCTTAACCTTAATATTTGCGTTGCCTTAGAATTCGTTATTTATAATTACATAGGATCTGTAAAATTATCTATGTAAACAAACCTCTTCACTTGAGAAGGTAGGTGATGCGGACGTCGTGGAAGACATTTTGTCCCGTAACGCTCGCCGTACTGTTGGGGGGGAGAAGCGATGGGGGGGAGATGTTCATGTTGCTGCAGTCTGCAGTCTGACCGCTAGATGTCGCTAAAAGTTACACACTGTAGCTTTAAATGAATTTGTTCTTGCATATTTTTGGTATCTATTTGTTTTGTTTTGGCATTTTTATGCCCTGGCAGCTGGCCCATAGGGGGCCCTCTGGCGCTGCCCTCACTAGATGTGGAGGGGTAAAGTCATAATATACATAGATTTTAAAAGTATTATCAATGTCAGTTTTACTTAATAGTATGAGGCTACATGTAATATGAATTACTAAAACAACACTTCTAACAATTGACTCATTCAACAGTGCATTTCCACCCTCCCACCTAACTCTCTCTTCTTGGGCACTCAAAGCGCCCCTGAAGTGTAGTGAAATAACCAATTGTATAATGTTGCTAGAGAAATTAATTAATTAATTAATTAATTAAATATTTGGCCAATCAACTTACTGATTTAAAGCACTTTTTAGAAAAGGTAAAGAAGAATGAACAATCTGGGATTCACATGAAAAATAATATAGTGTACTTTTTCTAGAGGTTAGGATAATTATCATTGATGTGTGAATTCTTTACACCTTAATATTAGCTGCCAGTTGAGTGTCAGAACTAATGTTTTCCACGACAGTTTGTCTAATTAAGACAGTTTCTCTGTCTGGATATACAGTTATAATCTTCATTCTGTACGTGGCAAATATTTGGGACTGAAATGAGAGCGGTGTCCTTCAGCTAAGAACGAAGTGTAATAAAATTAAAGTTGTAAAATTACGAGAATAAAGTCGAAAAAATTACTAGAATAAAGACATAAAATTACGAAAATAAAGTTGTAAATTACGAGAATAAAGTCGTAAAATTACTAGAATAAAGACATAAAATTACGAAGATAAAGTCACAACGAGAATAGTCATAAAATTACGAGAATAAAGTCGTAAGATTACAAGAATAAAGTCGTAAAATTACGAAAATAAAGTTGTAAATTAAGAGAATAAAGTTGTAAAATTGCGAGAATAAAGTCGTAAAATTACGAATATAAAGTCGCAAAAGTGTAAAAATAAAGTTCTAATATTACGAGAATAAAGTCCTAGAATTATGAGAATAAAGTCACAACGAGTATAGTCATAAAATCACGAGAATAAAGTCGTAAAATTATAAGAATAAAGTCACAACGAGAAGTCATAAAATTACGAGTAAAGTCGTAAAATTGCGAGAAACGTCTTATTACAAGAAAAGTTGTAATATTACGAGAATAAAGTCGTAAAATTATGAGAATAAAGTTGTAAAATTACGAAAATAAAGTGGTAAAGTTATGAAAATACAGTTGTAATATTCTCAGAATAAAGTTCTAAAATTACGATAAACAAATTGTATTTTATGACAACTCTGTCTTCCCTAAAATGAGGAATGTCGAGCATCATGTGAAGTTATACTTTGGTTTGACAAATTTCAGCAGCATCAGCATCAAACTGGGCAGCAGGTCAAAGTGGACCCAGGTTGCTGATTGGTGGAGCTGGTTTGCCGCCACCTGCTGGTCAGAACTTGAAGCTTTCTTTCTAAACAGGTTGTTTAATGACTTCATTCTCGCAATATTACAACTTTATTCTTGTAATGTTCCAACTTTATTCTCGAAATAGAATAGAAACCTCTCTAGCCTGGCCCTAATACTCCGTCATATATAGTAAACCGTTTCATGTCGTTAGAAGCTGGCATTGACGCAGCCATCAGCAGGTTCCAGCTGCTAATTAATGCTGCCACCAGTTGATCCATCACAGTATAAACCTTCAGTTCAGCTCCTTACAGGCCTGTGACTGATGCGCACCTCCTCTTACCTCAGTACTGCTCCTCAAAAGGGCTTTATTTCCCCCAAAAGCCCAGACGGCTTCAGCCAGGTCGCTCCTCAAACCAACCAGTCCGGTTCTGTCCGATCTTCTCCCCCCATGTCAGGTCGGGGAATCTGGGAAGCTGTCTCAGCTTACAGTGATAGCAGCTAGCAGCTATAGTTTGGTTAGCATTAGCTTCTCTGTAGTGTTGTTAAGCTTGAATCACTCCTCCTTTGCAGCGGCGGATCTTGGTTGGTTCAGGCATGTTTATTATCTAGAGTTTGATCAGTGAATGAGCTCTAGCCTTCATCAGGTACATCTAATGCTTTGAAAACAAAAGCTAGTAGCTGCGGTTCTGGTTGGTCCAGCAGAGCCGATGCACCGGGTCAGAACAGCATACACTGTCAGATCGGCATAAATCGAATGCGCATGCGCGCACATGACGCGCAACAGAGAATTATTCCAACACTGAATTCTAGTAGCAGAGTTCCTTCCCACAAAAGCACGTTTATTTCAACTTTTTAAAAAAGAAAATCAGTTTTGGTTTTATTGTTATTTAGATACGACGTATTAGTGCCAGGCTAGAGATTTATTTTTTGAAAATAAAGTCGTTAAATTACGAGAAAGAAGTTGTATTTTGTGCAGGGGCGGATTTAGGAAATGTGGGGCCCCAGGCAAAGACAGGCATGCACTCTGAATTGAGAAGATAACACATAAAACAATACAGAAATTTTAATAGAATAGACGTTCATTGTTTTTTCTATATTTTGTCCCCTTTCTTCTTGTCCCTTTTCTTGTTGTTTTCTTCTGTGTTTTGTACTCGGATGAGTTTTCATGCTGTTTCTAAAGGAATGAAAGATTTTTTGCCAAGCACTAAGCTCACTTAGCTGATTGCTCCTTCCTGTTTTCCCAAAAAGGGAGTCACGATCTGCTTATCTGTTCTCCATTTTGCATTTGCATTGAAATAATTGCTGAATGAATCATGACAGCAGGCAAGATAGAGGAGAGCAGGAGGCGGGGTTACCAATCTACTTGCTCTGGAGAGCAGAGTTCGCTGCTTTTAGATGTTGTCGCCAAAGTGTCCAGTGGCAGAAAAAACTCACTAGATTTGGCGCTAGGCGCTTTTTTTTTGTAACAAAAGTGCTAGAGGTGTCTGAAAAGTAGCTACTCTATATATAATATAGCTGCTCTTCGCATTGATTGTTTTCAAATGTTCTGCTACTGTCTGTTTGGACCTTTCTGAACATGTGCAGCAAATGGACTGATCCAATGTGGTGGACACTGAAGGGGGGGGGGGGGGGGTAATATAATATTTGTATTATAATGTTAATATTATAAGCATTCTGATGACATTTTAAGGAAAGGATTTTTATCAAAAACATAATTAATGTGCAAAAATAAGTAAGAGTTGTACCAACCATAGATGTAAAAGGAATTTTATGGGCCCCCGGGAACTCGGGGGCCTAGGCAAGTGTTTTGCCTAATGGTAAATCCACCCCTGATTTTATGACAACTCTTACAAAAAAGCACTGTCTTCCCTAAAATGAGGAATGTCTTAATATAACGACTATATTCTCGTAATGCGACTTCGTTCTCAAAATAAGAAAAAAAAAAAAAAAAAACTCTAGCCTGGCCCTAATACTCCATCGTACTTAGATGTAGAAACGGCCAGACATGATTGAAGTTTTCAGGATGTTAAGAGAAGATGCCTCTATACAACAATATTAGTCTATCTATATTAATTTAAAATAAGTTACTTTAGTAGTAAAAAACGTTTGAGCGGGAAATTATATTTGGTTAGATTTTGTTTTGATGTTTAAGATCATAGAAAACGATAGCTGTGGTTTATATTGTGACTTTGAATTAATTTAGATGAGATAAAAACTAATTGAATGAGTCGAGCTCTAACAGCTAAACCCTGTATTGGTGCGCGTATCGTTTCAAGTGAGTCACATGACCGATACAGGAGCTGTTTCGAATTGACTGACGCACTCAACTGTTTCTATAAATCTGTCAAGGCAACTCATCTGCTAAAAAAAAATCTCAGATGTTTTGCAGTTTATCATCAAATTAGTCAGGAAATAGGGAGCAACCTCAAAGCATTAGAAAGGTTTCAGCCAAGTTTGACCATTTTTATCTCATACTTGTTTTAATTATTCTTGTTGTTTTGTCCTCTTTCTCTCAGTTATCACTCAACTTATCGGAATTAAATTTGATTCTACATTGACTCTTAGTTAGCTGTTATTACTGTGGTTATTATTTTAAATAAATAAATGAATCCTAGTCCTCAAACATACTTGTTCACTTAAATTTTGTTCAAATGTTCAAAATTATGGATTGTCGAAAAAATCTGTGTAAAAATATCTAAAATCTAACATACTGTAATTTCAATTTAAACGAAGATATGAAACAATACATTATAGCAAACAATGACTTATCATACTATAGGTCATCAAACAGCTTCTTCCTCACCGCCCTCAGACTGCTGAACTGTTGAAAAACCTCTAAATCATTTGACAGACTCTGCATCACACTGATAACACCGAACCAAAATACTGTAAAATTGCCATATATGTTTAATATGCTCTGAACTTCCATATCAGTGCATTTTTTTTGCACCATGTTTTTTCTCCCACACAGTTTACATTTGATCACTGCTGCACTTTAAGGAATGGAAATGTCATGAAAGCTGCACAAAACCAAATTTCATTTTGTACACACTGTTTAAAAGTCAAAGTTGTCTAAGTCATCAAATCATTGTCAGTTTAGTGTCAGAGGCTGCCTGTAGTAATTTTAAATGTCCAGCAGGTGTCAGTATTCAGTGACAGTTTGCAATACACTTTGCAAATGTGTTGAAAGTAGTGATGGTGAGATGAATCCTCATGAACCCATCACTAAGCTGCAGGATCAGTTGGCTGTGATTGGATGAGCCGCTCAGTCAGGTTCATCCATTTCATTTAAAATGAGATAAATAAATACTGCTATTGATACATTTTCAATACATTTTCCATTAAATGAATAAATATCCCCAAGATATAAAACAAAATAAATACTTTAAAATATTCTTTGCCTTATTTTATTTCATTATATTTCAAGATGTTTTATGTATGCAAACATGTATTAGTTATGTAATTTATCTTATTATTCATTTATTTGATAATGGTGTCAGAGGCATAGACAGAAATTTTTTATAAGGGTGGCCAGGCAATAACCAATGTATACTGAGGGGGGGCAGAAAGCAGATAGGCACCAGAGCCTCATGGTCAATCTACACATTTCCAACAAGAAAATTAATGAGCAAAACATCCATATTTTCTAAATAAAGATAAACTATTCTTTCCTACAGCCTTTGCTGTAGGATATTTAAACATCCGTAATTTCTAGATAAAAGGTAAAGTGGATAAACTCAGTTTTGAGTTCTGGGGCATAAATCAATCATCATTGTCATTACTTACCAACTTGTATCAATAAACATTCTGCATACAGTTGATATTTAGAAGCACTAATATCTACATAAAATTATTATTTGCTAAGTTTTTATTAAAATTATTATTTATCTTTGATTTCAATGAAGACTCCTAGATGACTTGCACAGACACATGATTTTCTTTTTACCCCATATAACACAAAATCTAGTTCTGAAAAGAGCATGAATTCTGTATTTATCATCGTTGATGTTAGTGTATTGATGTGTATAATTAACCAATAAAAAACTTGAGAGTATTACTGCTGCCACCACATCTAGCTCCGCCCCTGAATGGTGTATTGCTTTTTGACACTTTAATTTTTTAACCCCATAGTTCTAAATAGAGTCTAGAATATCCAGATAGAAGTGTTGTTTTTTTTCAAGCAATGAGGCAAACCTTCTTACTTCGGACATTTTACAGTTGTTAATCTGTGAGCGTGGTGCGTGCTGGATGTGAGCGGGATGCAACATTTATTTTCTGCCTGATATCATAAAAGGCTGAATGTACACTTTGTGATCAGGAGTCATACTTTTTAGTTTACGGGTCTGTTTTGCCCCGGGCAGGTTTTAAATGGGCATAATTGTGAGAAACGGGTTGGATCTGGGTTCTAAACTCTAGGGTTGTGGGCGTATACAGTTTTGAAAAATCAGACCCATACAGAACTCTGCTGTAGGGTCAGTGGCGTTTCTATACCAAATAGACCAGGAGGGGGCCAGCGTGTTTACATGGGGGCCACAGAAAAGCATGAAATAGAAAACAGGGCAAGGGATTTAAATATATTAAGAGAGCTGCATGAAGTGAAATATCTATTCAATTAGCTTTATTTAAAATTCTATGCCTTATTAGGTCAATATGCATTCACAATTTAGGAATTTTAATATTTTTGACTTAACTGAAGGTAAAATTACAGTTTTCTATCAAATCTGAATTAGAACTCAAGAAAACCTGATAAATTCAGCTTTTTTAAAAATTTGTTTTGAAAAAAACATTAAGCAGGTGAAAACTGGGATCCTATCTCAATTCAGTTTATTTATATAGTGCCAATCCACAACACATGTCATCTCAATGCACTTTACAGTTCAATCCCACTGAAGCTATCACCTTATTGTTTTTAAATAATTAGTAAAACAGAGTTTGTAAAGAAAAACAAATAGATCCCAAGGACCTATCAGTGTGTGTTTGAGTATGATGCCTTCAGTACAGGGGCAATAACAGGGGCCAGGACATGATCTACAGGGCCATTGGCCCCGTTGGCCCCTGCCTAGAACCGCTCATGTGTAGGGTACAGCTACACCGTCCGCTTTAGCGATGGTCTTTCCTCCCACTACAGCAACAGGGAGCTGTTGTAACCATGGTAACGGTCCAAACTCTGGCAGAGATAGCAAGGAACGTTTAAGATCGTCTAGAACAGTGATTCCCTACAAATTTGTTTCCATTTGTTTCCAAATCAAGTTAAAATGTGATATACAGTAAGGGAGCTACTCACAGGAGCTCCACTTTTATAAATACAGGTTTAAAATATGACCTTATTTTGTATTTATTTTGATTCCTTACTAACTTCCAGGAAACATATTTATGTTGTTTTTTAATTTGAGATGGAAAGCATAAAAGGCATAAAAATTAAATGCTCAAATCAAAAGATTAAGTAAAATAGTTTTTATCTTATAATCAGTTATTATATGTTCAACTCAATACTTTAGACTGAGAGGACTACTCATGGTAGGACAAAATGGAGTGGAGGAGTTCAGGAAGATATATTACCTATTATGCTTTAGAGTGGAATAAAGCAATTTTATGCTAAATTTACATTTTACAGGTCAATAAATTAGCAATAATCACTTTTTGGCAATTTTAATGCTGAAGGGGGTGAATCTCAAAGTGAGTTTAGGAAGGAAATACATTTTAATATCATATAATAACTCATCATCACTCTTAGTCGAGTTCAGGTGTCTTATTTTCTCTATCAAAGGAATTTATTTAGTATAGGAATCTTAATCAAAATGAATAAACTTTGATTCTTCCTTGAAGTTTGGCATTTTTTACTAAGCACTATATGTACTTACATTTTTCAAAATCAATGAAAAATATAATAATAGCTCCCATGAAAAATAAAATATGACAATAAAGTTTCATTTTAAATAGTTTATTGAGTTACATCCATCACAGTACAGTAATGACAGAATAGTTTTAAATCTAAGCAAACTTAGTGCAGATACATCGTCCAAAGTTTACTTTGGATTTACATCTGCATTTAGAAAATATAGATGTTTAGGAGGACAAACATGAGAAATGAAGCCTTTGATTGGGAGAAAAGGAGGAGAAAGTTAATTATTAAGAAAATAATCTGTTGTAACATTGGCCGGTAGAATATAACAGTTTTACTGGTGTTAACCCTTTATTGGGCACTCAGTGAAATACTGAAAATCAACATTTCAAGCCAATAGTGCTATTCAGGACAAGACTTTATTACCTTTGTAAAATAAAAAAAAATGATATTTTTGATGGCAAAAATTCTTGTCAATGTAATAGCAGGAAACATCAACTTGCCTGAATACATTAAGAAAAAAAAATAACAAGATTGCTTCTATGAGAAATTTATGAAAAACACCCTGACAGTCAAAGAAACATCTTTTTTGGTACAACATAACCTTAGAGGCATAAATGCTGATACTGGCACTTATATTTTTTAGTTTATAAACCTAAATATAATTGTTAACTGGGCTTAATAAAGTTTTAACTTTACTTTTTAACTTTTCAATTAGCTTTTTAACTTTATTTCTTGAGTAATTAACGTTTTTTTTTTCAGTTTAGTTTCCAGTAGGTAATATATCATTCAAATGTTTATCTATTCGGTCAAATTCCAAAATAAGATGTAGAGCCATGTAGCAGCATCTTTGCTGAATGGATGGATATAGATCTTGTGCTTCCAGAACTCACTGAGGGACGGAGGGACTCCATTTGTAAGGGGTATGCAAGTGATCAAAAATTTTAACTTGCCCTATTCTTTTTTTTTTTTTTTAACCTTTATTTAACCAGGGGGGGAAAATCCCATGAGATTAAAATAACTATTTTTCAAATGAGTCCTGGCCAAGAGGCAGCAAAGTTACATAAGAAACAGAGATGCATTACATTAAACGACAGCTACATAAAAAAAAAAAAAAAAAACATATCAAGTAAAACAATTACAGATCATTGAGGCTGATTAAAATTCTTACACTTTCAACTTAAAAGCATTTAAAGATAAAAGCAAAGTCAACCTCCAGTTTCCTATAAATTATAGTGTTTGATTTGACAGAGAAAGACACATGAAACAACACAGGGAGACTGGGCGCGCTCCCGATGTAAACAGGCCACTCCCCCTGCTGCTCCGCGGGGACGCGCCCGACCTTAACCGATCACTTTTTGGCAAAACACTGACACTCTAGACACAACACTAGCTAGCAGCATTAACTCTGCTTCTTCTTGGAGCTATCGGCTGATGATAACCTGCGTTATTATCAGTCAGAATGTCTTCAGTCCAGTTTCAGGGAGAGCTTGTCACCGAGCAGTTCACTCCTGCTGAGGAAACATTCACAGGGTTTAAAGAAAGATTGAAAAAGTCCAATGAAGAGACTGATGATCGGAACCGACTGCTGGATTTGACCAGGATCCCACAGATCATCTTACACCGGATCGGTAAGAAACGTCTGAGAGACACGATTCCCCTCATGATGCTGATTTTAGCTTCATGTTGGGAATCTGGTGAGAGGAGATCAAGCTGCTAAGCTAAATGTAGCTTCAGTTAAGGCTAAATCTCTGCATCCTGTGAAGGCAGGTTTTATGGTTCCATGTTGATTCTGATGCTTAGATCCCAACATGGAGGCTGTTCTGATCCCCGATCAGATGTGATTGTCTTTCTCTCACCTCACTGGGAAACATCAACATGTTTCTGGCTTCTGCTGGGAGAGATTTACTGGTGGGAAGATTTACTGGTGTTGGCAGCTGGACACCGCTGATCTCTGATAGACAAGAGAGTTTGTTGATGTCTAAAATACTTTAAATTAGTGATGTTTACCTAATTTCCCTCTGGGATTATTAAAGTATTTCTGATTCTGATGTTATGAGAGGAGCAGAGGCGTAGAGGCGTGTGTCTAGTAATGGAGGGGGCGTTTCCCCGAAGCATGTCTCGAGGCGTGATCAGTGTTGCCAACTCCTCAGTAAGGAAAGTAGCTATTGGCTGTGCTATAAGTCGCTGAATTACGTCATTGTCTAATTTGCATAATATATATATATATATATATATTTTATATATATATATATATATATATATATATATATACAGTGGGGCAAAAAAGTATTTAGTCAGCCACCAATAGTGCAAGTTCTCCCACTTAAAAAGATGAGAGAGGCCAGTAATTTTCATCATAGATATACCTCAACTATGAGAGACAAAATGAGAAAAAAAACCCCAGAAAATCACATTGTCTGATTTTTAAAGAATTTATTTGCAAAATATGGTGGAAAATAAGTATTTGGTCAATGACAAAAGTTAATCTCAATACTTTGTTATATACCCTTTGTCGGCAATGACAGAGATCAAACATTTTCTGTAAGTCTTCACAAGGTTTTCACACACTGTTGCTGGTATTTTGGCCCATTCCTCCATGCAGATCTCTAGAGCAGTGATGTTCTGGGGCTGTCGCTGGGCAACACGGACTTTCAACTCCCTCCAAAGATTTTCTATGGGGTTGAGATCTGGAGACTGGCTAGGCCACTCCAGGACCTTGAAATGCTTCTTACGAAGCCACTCCTTCGTTACCCGGGCGGTGTGTTTGGGATCATTGTCATGCTGAAAGACCCAGCCACGTTTCATCTTCAATGCCCTTGCTGATGGAAGGAGGTTTTCACTCATAATTTGACGATATATGGCCCCATTCATTCTTTCCTTCACACGGATCAGTTATCCTGGTCCCTTAGCAGAAAAACAGCCCCAAAGCATGATGTTTCCACCCCCATGCTTCACTGTAGGTATGGTGTTCTTTGGATGCAACTCAGCATTCTCTCTCATCCAAACACGACGAGTAGAGTTTTTACCAAATGTTCTATTTTGGTTTCATCTGACCATATGATATTCTCCCAGTCATTGTCTGGATCATCCAAATGCTCTCTAGCAAACTTGAGACGGGCCTTGACATGTACTGGCTTAAGCAGGGGGACACGTCTGGCACTGCAGGATTTGAGTCCTTAGCGGCGTAGTGTGTTACTGATGGTAGCCTTTGTTACTTTGGTCCCAGCTCTCTGCAGGTCATTCACTAGGTCCCCCCGTGTGGTTCTGGGATTTTTACTCACCGTTCTTGTGATCATTTTGACCCCAGGGGGTGAGATCTTGCGTGGAGCCCCAGATCGAAGAAGTCTTGCATGTTTTCCACTTTCTAATAATTGATCCCACAGTTGATTTCTTCACACCAAGCTGTTTACCTATTGCAGATTCAGACTTCCCAGCCTGGTGCAGGTCTATAATTTTGTTTCGGGTGTCCTTTGACAGCTCTCTAGTTTTGGCCATGGTGGAGTTTAGAGTGTGACTGTTTGAGGTTGTGGACAGGTGTCTTTTATACTGATAACGGGTTCAAACAGGTGCCATTAATGAAGGTAACGAGTGGAGGACAGAGGAGCCTCTTACAGAAGAAGTTACAGGTCTGTGAGAGCCAGAAATCTTGCTTGTTTGTAACTGGCCAAATACTTATTTTCCACCATATTTTGCAAATAAATTCTTTAAAAATCAGACAATGTGATTTTCTGGATTTTTTTTTCTCATTTTGTCTCTCATAGTTGAGGTATATCTATGATGAAAATTACCGGCCTCTCTCATCTTTTTGAGTGGGAGAACTTGCACTATTGGTGGCTGACTAAATACTTTTTTGCCCCACTGTATATATATATATATTATATTATTATTATTATTGTTTTTTTTTTCAACTTTATTTTTATTTTTTTACTTTTTATTTTTTCCATTGTGGTCCACTAAGGACCTTAAAAATCATGCTAAAACATGAACATTTTGAACCATAACATTTTTTTTTTACATTAACATTAACAATCTAAATGGAAAAAAAGACTACAAAGAATCAATGACAATGTGAGCAAATGGTAATTATTGTTTTTTTTTTTTTCTTTTTTACCATAGTGAGCAGGCAGGCACAGCAACTGAGGGAGCTGACTCCAGAGTGATCAACCCGCGCCGTCAATCCCGGCGCATGCGCGCGGTTCATTTGCAGTCTGGACGCTGAGGCTAAACATGCTTTGTCTCTGACTGTAGTGCTGAGAGGGACTCCTGCGGAAGCGGGAAAACGGGACTGGACGGGGGGAGGCGCCCCACGGCAGACACCAGAAAAGTCGCTAGATTTGTCGCTAGTCGCTTTTTTGAAAAAGAGTCGCTAAATATAGCGACAAAGTCGCTGAGTTGGCAACACTGGGCGTGATTCAAGTAGGGGAAAGGGCCAACATTGATGACGTCCGAGGCCTCGCTGCCGTGTTAGCACGTGACCGCTGCTGGCAGTGGTTCAGAAAGCCCAAAAACTTTGACAGAGATTTAAACAGCCTCAGTGTTGAGTCAAGATGTGGTGTGTAGGAGTTGCTGTCAGCTGGATAGATTCTTAGAATAGATTGGTTGGTTGGAAAAATAACCAATCTAGTGGGTTAAAATTATTTTGATGAGAATAAACATGTAATGATTAAATTCTACCTTTAGTTTTAGGTAGTATTTTCCTCCATTGAACAGGTTTCCACATAAGTGGCGTCATCTGTAAGATACAGACTCTCACTCCAAAGGTTGATGGTTCAAAACCGACTTTTGAAGGTTGCAATTATACTTCATTATTTTGGCTAATGTGACTAATTTGCATTGGTTTGCCCTAGTAAAAATATAGATTTGGTAAAAACGCTGCCGAATTAGGTCGGTTTAGCCAAAAGATTGGTTGAACACAACTTCCAACTTCCAAAACAAAAAATGTGGGAAAAAAAAGATTATGTATGAATACAAATGACTAACACCTTTCATTTTGCTCATCATTGCCCGATTTGCACAAACACTTTCACTGTCTGCTTGAGTTTATTTAACTAAAATGGCAGAAAAACAGTTCACCTTAAATTATTTTTCTGAGAAATTTTACACTTACAAAAGATTTTATTATACACACCAACAATTAACGATTTCAAAGGAACTTAAATGGGAAAACAAGAAAAACAATTGCAAAAAAAAAAATCCCAATTTTATTACAAACTGTAGTTCTGCTTCCCACCAGTAGGTGGTGATGTGTTCACATGGAACCTGATGAACTGTGGGGATCATTAAGGCAACGTTTCAATGCCTCATGAGGCTTCATCTGGACATCACTACTTTAAATGTAGTAAATCTATTTACAAAATGTTGTGACAAATTGAAGTGAACTTATTTTAGGTCTGTGTTCCAATTCATGGGCTGCATCTTGCAAGGACGCGGTCTACCTGGACTGGATCCTTCAAAGTGTGAAAATAAGGAGACGGGAAGTTTTGGCTGTTGGTTCAAACAGGTCTAGGCTTTCACCACTGTAGGCTCTGTCGCTTAGCAACTGTGATAGTTGACACACAAAACAGGAAAACGGTTTCTTTTTCATTAAAAAACTTTTTTTTTTATTGTAAAGTGAACAAAGACTACACTCACAAGAATCCAGGGTGAAATAAAGGTGCCAAGGTGCCAACCACCGGGAACAGGAACAAATAAAAGCAAATGTAATGATTTAAACCTTAGTCAGTTAAATAACATGCTGCTGAAATATCCATTACTGTAAAAATGTGCATAGCTGCATATTGGTTATTTATTCTCCAGGTGCACAGTTTTATCTTGTTAAAATACTTTACAGTACAGGCGTAACTTTTTGAAGGACTGTGTGGACATGTCCCCAACAACTTTGGCATGGAGGGGACAATCTCCACCAATAATTTCCGCTTTTTCCCCCTTTCTGCTGATTAACAGTAACTGAGGTTGGTTCAGCTGTCTGTGTTCAGCAGTGTTGGGCACGTTACTTTGAAAAAGTAATTAGTTATAGTTTCTAGTTACTTCTCCCAAAAAGTAACTGAGTTAGTAACTGAGTTACTCTACAATAAAAGTAACTAGTTACTAGTAAAAGTAACTAATGTGTTACTTTTGCAAGTGTATGAAATTCATAATTGGGGATGTCTAATTCTGAAATCCTGTGTTTACGGTTGTTATAGATACTGCAGCTATATGTAGCTATATCTATCTATCTATTCCATCCATCCATCCATCCATATTTCTCTCTTTCTGATCGTTCACTGTCTCCATAGTTCTCCTGTAGCGCGAGCACAGGGCGGCTGTTACGCGCCTTTAACGAGCATGCGCGTTTCCTGTCGCTTGCGTGGTGAATCGTGCCGCCTGCGCTGTGCGGAGATGCAGAGGAAACCGTATCTGATGGGGAAACGCAGCTCGACGTAACACCGGTATTTCCATCTGGAAAGCGCTGGTTTGCCCGCTGGAGTCCTCCTCACTCTCCATCCTCCCCTCTCATGACGCGCGCACGAGTCCTATCATGAAAAAAGGTTAATTGTGTGATCTGAGTAACGTGCAGTAACAGGGTGTCGGCAATTGTAACTGCGTTATAGTTACAGTAAGAGTAATCATTTTGATTACTCGTTACTAAAAAAAGGTAGCGCCATTAGTAACGCCGTTACTTTCAACGCCGTTACTCCCATCACTGGTTTTCAGAGCATTTTTACTCCGTGTTTTCTCCTGCTGCTCTCCAGTCCCGCCTCTCAGTGTAACATCATCGGATCTGTCTCTTTGGGACATAGTATTATTTGGGGTCTCTATTCACTGCATAGAGAGTCGCTACGTGGAGGAGGAGAGATGCAGCAGCACTCAGTGAATTTTAACTGGCAGCTACTTCGATATATATTTCATTAAAAGTTAGGAGACTGGTTGTTACAAAAATCAGAGGTGCCACCAAAAAATCCATTTGTTAGACATACAGAGCTTTTTACTGTGAAAAATGGAAACAGATTGTACATTTATATAAGTTAAAAAGCTGGGCTTCTCAAAAGACCATTACTCAGAGTTATAGATTAAAATGAACACAGGTTAGTTGTTTTCTTATTGAACAGAGAATCAGACTGCACAGCTTCTAGAGATCCTGAAAATGATTTTCTCTGGCATCATTATATTGGTAGACAGGTTCATCAATCTGTTTTTAAGCAGAGCAGAGACACAGCAACAGCTGTAGATTTAAAGGTGAAAAATATTTACTGAGATATGCAACATGCAATTAAATATATCTCCAAGTTCACAAGTAAAAAATACACTATGCTATAATAAAATTCAACATATCTTTTATCTTTTGTTGCTCAATGAGACTCAGAAATAGCTGCACCAGCCAACCCAGAGACAGAAAGATTCACAGGAAACAGACTTAAAATTAAAATCTAAGAAACCTTCAAGAATTAAAGCACAAATAATACAAATCAGCGTATAAATGAATTTTGAAATATAAGGTTCAATATATAGACTTTCGCTGTCTATGACATATGGAACAAATATCTTAATTAGATTTTGCTGCTTGTGAAGGAAGATAATCACTGATGCAGCTTAAAGGGAAGCCATGCATGGATGGATGAATGGAAGTGAAGTTGCATCCATACTAGGGATGAATGATATATTGATGTCAGCATCGATATCGGCTGTTATTCGTCATTTTCTATACATTAATGTTTTTGAGCTTTTTATAAATAATGCACTAAAGGCAGGCATCTGTCTCTAACTATGAATATCAGTGCATTATAGTTCTCTTGTATTCTCAACAATAGGAGAGCATTCAATACATTTTTGGAAAATATAAACCCTATTGAAAGCGTTCGGGTTGAGTAGCTGTAGGTCCATCAGCCACCACCCTTAGTTACAAAGTTACACCCTTGTTTTACAGTACAGTATTTTATTGTTTATCTTTTAACTCGTCACTATTATGTTATCCTTATACATTTCACTAAGGTCCACATTTTAGTGACCATTTTTTCTATAATGTTTTTGCTGCTGTAAACAACAGAATTTACCCATTGTGAAACAATAAGGAGATATTCTATTCAAAGGGTAGAAAGATATACCGCAATTTTCGGACTATTAGCCACACCTAAATATAAGCCGCAGAAGCTAAATTGCATGATTTGTACATCTGCAAGCCGCACCGGATTATAAGCCGCAGGTTTTTATGTTTAATGTCCGTCTTTCTCGCTGTCGTTCTGTCTCATACCACTCACGGTAGAAGTCTGCTTCCAAAGGACCTCCGCATTCCCGTGCGTGGCTACCGTACTTGTGTGTTGAAGCAAATGTGACGTCAACATGGTGGATGGTAAAATCCATAGATTTAGGTATTACCCTAGTGGCCGTTAGCTGTAAAAGTCCACAGATAAGCCGCATTGTTATATAAGCCGCAAGGTCAAAAAATGGGGAAAAAGTCACAGCTTTACGGTAAGTAAATCTAAACAATATGTGTATAAAAAATATATCTGTAGATTTTTTTATATTCAACCTAAAAAAATACTTAGTCAAGCAATTTGTGCAAAATGGCAATTAAAAAAATTAACTCCTATCAGATTTATTGTCCCCACACTGCAGATATATATCAGAATCTATCCTTAAATTCCAGCCAAACCCATTTACAAAGTAACCAATAAAAAACTTTAGATAAATAAAACATTACCGCTGCTTATCTGACTCAATCACCATTAAAACAACTATTTTCATTCATTTCAGATGGAACTATTCACAGACTTGGACTATATTAAACTGAACTTCCAATATTCACCACTGTTTGGCGCTAAGTACTATTTCCTCTGATCACGGAGCAGCCAGCCCGCTTGGTCTCGCAATGAATCCTGGGATACCCAAGGATAGAGAGGATACATCGGACTCATCCTTTAAATCCGGGAAAAAGGATGCATTTGTAGGCCGCATAACATCTTGGAATCCGCCCAGACCTTGGCGCCGCGCTATGACGTAATCGGCCTTTGAATCTGGCCTTCAGAGGACACAGCCCATAATTTCAAACACATTAAATGTTGCTTGAGAAAGAAAGTGTTTAAATAACTAATGATTCCAGAGAGGCTAGAGCAGCTATTGATCCTATGTTAGGAACATCACCACTGACCACAACCAGTTCAACTGGTGAGTCAGAAATCAGTTTATGTTAACATTGCAAGAAAATTAGAGACACTGCAAAGTTCTATAAATTGTTTTGCAGCATGTTTGAGGAACAAGAAATGAAACACAAAAATCTTAATTAAGAAAACAAATCTCTCTATCTTACATGCTTTGTAAATCAATTAGTGGAGACTGGTGGGGTTTGTCACGCTCATCATATCTAAGCCAGTAGAGGGCACTGTAATAATTTTTTGGACTAGGACAGAGGTTATGGATTAGTGGACCGGGGTCCGGATCCAGACCCACCTGCTGGCTAATCCTGAAATCCCACATCCTACGTCTCCGCTCCGCTCTAGACCGCCCGCACAAAGCAAAGCTTACAGCCCCCACCGTTCCTCCTGTCTTGCTGCGCTCCGACTTCTCAGAGCTCGGGGTGAGGTCATGTCTGATATTCTTATTACTAGGGTTGGGTAAAAAAAAATTGCTTTAATCGTTTTGGATCGATTCCTTTACATTTTTGCAAAAATCGATGTGTAGGGAATGAGATTGATTAGTTTTATAGTGACGCGCCTGACGTTCACATTCAAATGAGCAGGCGTGTGCAAATGCCGACCCAAGTAACACACCGCTCAGCAAGCTGTCCCAACTGAAGTCTGGAAATGTGACATTAAGGGGACTTCCCACTACATTGCTAATGAGTGGCGCCACGCTTCTCGTGCTACAGACCACCAAGATGACTTCAAGCCAGACAGCTGCTAATATAGCCAACAGGTTGACTGAAGACATTAACAAATGGGGCCTGACCGGCAAACACCCTGCAGTTGTTACAGAGAACACGACAAATATGGTTTGTGCAGTGGATATAATGCAGCTCATGCATGTCTGCTGTGTCACCGCTGTGTCACGTCTGCTGGCTCGTGTGAGGCTTCATTTTTTCACTTTTCATAAACAAGTTTGCACTTTTGAGACAGTTTTTTCTCATCTCAAGTTTTAACTGTCTGATTTACAAGTTTGCACTTTATGTTTAATACGACATCCATCCATCCATCCATCCATCCATCCATCCATCCATCCATCCATCCATCCATCCATCCATCCATCCATCCATCCATCCATCCATCCATCCACAGGAATGGACGGGAAAAAATAAAATAAAATACATGAGTATTTTGAAACACAGTCGAACCCTTTTCATTATTGTAAAAACAGAATGAATCGATTGATAACTGTATGAATCAAAATCGAATCGATTCAGGACTTTGGCCAAAATACCCAGCCCTAATTATTACATTCATTGGAGCAAAACTGAAATGAACGCTTAATTTAATATGACATAATAATAACAATCCCCATCAGCATGTGAAAAATCCTGATCATTCTTTAATAAGATCCTTGTTAAACGGACCTGCAGCGGGTTTTTTTTTTTTTAAAGCTATGTGTGTGGTGGACCTAGTTATGGACTTTTGTTGTGGTTTTATGCACAAAACAACAACAAAAACCAAAAACTAAATCGTGAAATAAATCAGCGTGATTTGCTGTAAGGAGAGCAGAGACAGAGAACACTTTTTGTAATGCGTATTGTCTCCATTCAAACCCAGGTTTAAAGCCTTGCAGGGCAGCCTAAAGCCACTGCTCTCGTTAAGATATAGAAAAAAGAAAAAAAACAATGGTCAGTTCAGTATGTGAATCAGGGAATTGTCTTTATACCAAAGTGAACAATTGTTGTTCTCTACTTCAAAAAACACTTTAGCTTTAAAAGTTTAAAAATATTCTATTTTTGTTTTTTATTTAAATGGTCGATTCATAACATGGATGCATAAACACTTCATTTTATTTCAGTGCTAAATGTTGTTTAAAGTATCTAATTATAATTAAAAATGTCTCCAGACCTTCACTGGTTTATTTGGACCCTGCTGATTTCTAATTGGTTGCCCCTGGACTAGGACATTCAACAACTAGGTCAAAGGCCAGTGGTCAATATTTTAAAGACTATTAGCATTACGATAGGAGGCCGAATTATTTAATTTTTTGCTAGGTAAAAGTAATTTTTCAGATGCATGGAACTAAATTTTCTGATTTATTGAGAAGATGGTTTGAATCTTGAAAAAAGTATTGTTAAATATTAGAAGTTATGTCCCCTTGAAGGCAGTTGCCCCTCAGAACTTCCCTTCCGGTTCTTTTCCTGGGGGCAAATTATTTACTGCTCTTAACTCAAACTGGGTAAAACCATATAATAAGGACTATATAACAGGAGTAAAAAAGTTACAGAGTTTATTCCAGGTCAGGTCGTTACAGGACAGAAATATTGCTTGGAGTTGGCACAGCTGTGGGCTCAAAAAATGTCAGCCAGTGTCCAGCAAAAATTGAGCCCCGAACAAGGTCATTGTAGAGGCTAAAATCCTATATTTTAGGCTACTGGTTGTTGTTGTTGAAAGGCATTGGTTTTACGTGCGCTTAATTACGATTCAGCATGCCGATCTTCTGTTTGACATAAAATAAAGTCATTTATTTTCAGTACAATGTCCATTGTCTTACTGTTTCCCTTAAGATCCACATAAATTCAACAGACATCCAAACCAAGCACAATAGAAAACTGTTTGCCTCAGCCTATTAACAACACCTGAACAGAATTGATGGTTGACTTAGAACTCAAAATTAAAATACGCCCCCTGGTGGCGACAAACACCAAAGGATAAATGGCTTCTTCAGTCATCTCCTCATGGCGGGGGTGCCTGTAAAATTGACAGGCCGTAGTAGCCACGTTTGCTCAGCCATGTCTTTGTCCAAATACGTCGTCGCCTTTACATTTTAGTGCTTTCAGCACACAATTGAAAAAATTGCCAAGGCAGCGCGTTTCACTCTAGTGAGCTTCATATTCCTCTTCTACTCATCTGGCTTCCGGATAGAAAATTCCAAGTAGCGCCATCTCACTGCAAAGCTGAGTTTGAAGTGGTTTTTAGTGTCAGCAGGTAGATCGCATTAAAACGTCTTGTTGAAAGTGCATCGTGAGTTGGGAGCTTTTTTAATCTGATTAAAAAAAATTGCACAGTGTATGCCCGGCTTAAGAGGGAAAATGTCTAAAGAGTTCAATGGGTTCAAGAAGACAGAAATAGAAACAGAAGCAGAGATACAAAAAGCAACTCCGAAAGGTGGCCCCGTCCAGGAAACACACAGCCAGGTAGACGAGCTCCGAGCCAGCTCCCATGTCAGAGGATGAAAGAGAGCACAGACAGTCCCAGTCAGAGAAACAGGACTACACTGAAAAACAGCCCAAGCTCCAAAATCTTTAGACAAAGATGTTGATGGCAGGAGCACAGCTGACGTTTCTCTCCATGATTGTGTCATAGCCCAACAGGAACAGGCCAGATGAAGCTACTATGAGAAAAAGAATATGCAATATTGTTGCAATTAAATACCCTTGTGATCTCAACTTCTTAAGGTCTTACCCACCAGAAAATACTTTGCAATCATTTGTAGTTCTTGAAGTCTACATGCAGTTCTTTCCTGTTTGGGGAAAGGGTTCCTGAACAATTCTGCAAACATCAGTTTTCCAGCTGCTGCCACCTGTTGATCCATCCACCAGTCAATCTAGCGCATCAGTTCAGCAAATGGCTAAATGTCTATTCCACCTCTTTTGTCACAACCTTAAAGGGAAACACCTTTTTTTTTTTACATTGGGCCCTTGATTTTACGTTATTACATCATGTTGTACTCACCCTTATTAGTTTTGTGTCATTTGCAGCTGTTCCGAAAATATTCAGTTTTGTGATATCCAAGTAATGACTTCCTATGGGCAGCGAGTTGAGGGCACAAACTAAACAGTTCATAATTTATCATTTATGGTACGCCAGCATTCATAACATGTAGGCCAATCACTGTCACCCAGAGATCCGCAGTTATACTTTTTATATTTATATATTTTTTAAACAAAGCGGTGCGTGTATAACGTCATCCGCGCTTGCTGGCTACCATTCATTCATCCTGTCTGTTGAACTGCTGCTAGTTTTACACAAATGCCTGGAAGATGTCTAGTGCTACTACCAAAGATGATCTCGCTCTCAAAATGAAATTGAACAATTCACATTAGCTAGCCGAACGAATAGAAGGGGTAGAGCGTAGCTGCCTGTGGCCTGGGCTGCCTGTTACGACTCCAGTCCGGCATGCGTGTATAAAAATATATATATATATATATATATATATATATATATATATATATATATATATATATATATATATATATATATATATATATATATAATATTAGGGATGGAACGGTTTCTGAAAACCGTCCAAACCTTTCGGTTCGACTGTCTCGGTTCGGTTCGTGTGTGTTGCGTTCGGTTCATGCTCTGGACCTTTTTCTCATAGGCAAAGCCTTTACACTCCAGAGCAGAAGGTGGCGGTACTGCGACCAAAGCCAACCACCAGTAGTAAACAAGAAGAAGAAACTAAGCAGCTTAGCCGGGTGTAGCAGAAAAAAATCAGTTGTTGAGGAGAATTGTGTGGGTATGGCGAGTGGGAAAGAACAGACCCGCCAGCAGCACTTTATAGGTCTGCTGTATGGGAGCGCTTTGCATTTAGATTGACCTACGATGACGGCGGAAAGAAAGTTGTGGATAAAAGTGCAACAGTGTGCAAGCATTGTACAACACGTTTTGTTTATGCTAACAGCAACATGACCAACATGTCATGCTAACCCCGAAATCCCACATACTCCATCAGCGCCCCGCTGCGCTGCGCTCCAGACCGCCTGCTCAAAGCAAAGCCTACAGCCTCCACTGTGGCTCCAGTCCGCTCCGCTCTGAGTTCCTTGGAGATGGTAGAGGGCATGCGCCAGATGATTAAATTCAAAGCAGCAAAACATGCGGAAATGATCCATGGTTTTCGCGGATCATTAAAAATAATTACAATTCATAAATGTTTTAGGATTGTTTTTGGATTTCATTAATTTCTTAAATGTATTTTTTTTCATAAATTTGTATAATTTTTTTAATTTTTCGGTGTAACAATCAACATATATTCCGAACCGAACTGAAAACTGTGACCACGAAACCGTGAACTGAACCGAACCGTGGATTTTGTGAACACATATATATATATATATATATATATATATATATATATATATATATATATATATGTATATACATATACATACATATATATGTGTATATATGTATATGTGTATATGTATAATCAGGACCTCTTCACATAACCAAGTAATAAACCATCCCTGTTGAACAATAAAAGCTAAAAATAATTGTAATATAAATGGATTTATTAGAATCATATTGTATATTGCAATTTCTTTAACCTCTTAACATCCACCTCATTTTGCTTAATCCTCGTCTATTTTGCATACCCAAATGGAAAAGCAAATAACTTAGGAACTGTAAGCCCAAATTACATGTACAATACATTATTTGAAAGCTAACACCCTCTAGTTTCCTAATATATTATTATTATTATTCCTATATATTATATAAAAATTGGCTGACTAGAACACAGACCAACCTGCATCAGTTCAAACATGACTCAAAGTTGTTTTTTTAATTCTCGGAAATGATAGGTCAATTTTGAACAGCAGTAATAAAGACATTCTTGAGAAAAAGCAGGTTTTATTGTATTATATTTGTTCTGCATCATATCAACCACAAATGCAGAACATTTCAGACCTCTAGCTATAACAGTTCCAGAGCTGTGGGGCTTTGAACTTTTGGTGTCAGCTTGGAGCTGCGTTCAATGGCTCCACCTGCTGGTAAAGATTTTACCAGTGGAATTTTATGCATTCTGAGTTATTACCCCCACTTAAGGTTATTTTACCTTTTAAAAGGCCCAGTGGACCTTTTAAGAGGTAAAATAATTCCTGGCGATCTGTAACACAGCACCTTCACAATGCGCAGAACTGCTTTAGTTTTTGAAGTTTTAGAGCCTTAGAGGCATCAGAGAAAGATCCAAATAGATCTTAAGTATCAACAAAGATCAGAAAACACTGTCATGAAACATGTTTAGATGGGATTTTGTCATAGTTTATTTCTTAGCTCTTTTTAACAAGGAATAAGCAGTAGAGAACACACAAACACATATTATGAGTAGAACTCCTCACCCGTATGTGATTAGCTTAGTCTGACATTTTTTTAACTGAAGGGAAAAGTAACTTTAAACAAAATAATTTTAAAACTTGAACGATTTCAATCTGAAAAAAAGAGATGTACTGAAAACAAATTTTGTAATCTAAATAAAATTTGTATCTAAAAAAAAAAAAACCATCTATCCCACCATCTTCTCTTACTTTTTCTTCAGCATCACGGCTGGGCTGTGTGAGTTAAAGCTGGGGTATGTCCTGGACAAGTCATCTGGAAAAAAAAAAAAACTATGAAAAGTGGTTGAAACATTTCTTTTGTGGCTGAGAATTTGCAGATCATCTGCTCAGGCATATTCCAAAGCTTTGATGATAAGAGTGGAGGTCCAGTCCTTGCCAGAAGACAGAAGAGCATTACCTGCTCTTTTACAACTGTTAATGGAACGTCAGAATTGTAGTGGTAGATGTAGTTCCAGTCTCACTATATGTTGTTGAATCCAAGATTAAAGTGATATGGCCTTTTTTAACTAACAACAGTCTTTCTTCTGTGTTTTTCTTTCCAGACCACCTACAAGATTATGTTTGGAATGAGGAGGTTTTCTCTGACCATCAGCTCTGTGATCAGGCGAGGAATTCTAATTTGGACAAAGATCAACCAGAATCTCCACAGATAAAAGAGGAGCAGCAAGAGCCAGAACATCCCTGCATGAAAATAAAAACTATGGTGCCCCCCATAAGTGAGCATAGACAGCAGCTTGTTCTGAAGCAAGAGACTGAAGATACCGGGGAGAAACCTTTCCCCTGTTTGACATGTGGAGAAAGCTTTCTAAAAGATCATTTAAGGGGTCACATGAGAACTCACACAGGTCCGCAGATTTACGAGTGTCTTACCTGTGGAAAAAGCTTTCCTCAGAAAGGTGCTCTTGATACACACATCAAAATGCACACAGGTGAGAAGCCTTTCTCCTGTACAATGTGTGGCAGAAGTTTTAACATTAAAAGTAAGTTGACTGACCACATCAGAACACACACAGGTGAGAAGCCGTTTTCCTGTACGATTTGTGGAAAAAGTTTTTCTACAAAAAGTAACATGAATGCACACATGAGAGCTCACACAGGTGAGAAGTCATTTTCCTGTACGATTTGTGGCAAAAGTTTTACTGCTAAAAATAGATTGAACTTTCACATCAGAAATCACACAGGTAAGAAGCCTTTCGAATGTGTTTTCTGCGGGAAAAGCTTCACCTTTAAATCTGGCCTGGATGATCACATTAGAACACACACAGGTGAGAAGCCGTTTTCCTGTTTGATTTGTGGCAAAGGTTTTATAAAAAAATGTCGTTTGACTTATCACATCAGAACTCACACAGGTGAAAAACCTTTCGAATGTGTTTCTTGTGGAGAAAGCTTCATAGATAAATGCACTCTTAATAGGCACAGTATAATTCACACTGGTGAGAATCCGTTTACATGCCTGTCCTGTGGAAAAAGCTACACATTCAAATCTGCTCTTAAAAGACACATTAGAACTCACACAGGTGAGAAACCTTTTGAATGTGTTTCTTGTGGGAAAAGCTTCACCTCTAAATCTGATCTTGATCAACACTTCAAAATTCATACAGGCGAGAAACCGTTTTGCTGTATGATTTGTGGCAAAGGTTTTATTAAAAAACTTGGTTTGACACATCACATTAGAACTCACACAGGTGAGAAGCCTTTCAAATGTGTTTCTTGTGAAAAAAGCTTCACATATAAATGTGCTCTTAATAGACACATGGTCATTCACACTGGTGAGAAACCTTTTACATGCCTGTCCTGTGGAAGAAATTTCACCTTTAAGTCTGCTCTTAATAGACACACGGTGATTCACACAGGTAAGAAACCGTTCTCCTGTGTGATTTGTGGCAACGGTTTTACTACAAAAAATAGTTTGATTAGTCACATGACTAATCATGCGAGAAAAATCATCCTTGACATGTAGAAATATCTTAAAGACAAAGATTTATTGCTTCACATAACAAGTCACAGCAGTGACTTCATATGTAGCAATAGATGCCAAAGGACTTGTGATATGTTACAATTAGGCCTATGAAACGATAAAAATTTTTAATCTAATTAATCACAAGGTTTCTTGAATTAATTTTGATTAATCACTAGCCTAAATATTATTGAAAAATACACATTTTCTGTGGCAACTTAGCCATTGCTTTTTTTTTTTTTTTTAGCAAATACAGGATGGGTGAATGGAACGTTTTTCATTCAAAACCAACGGCTTGACTTTTAAACAATTACATGAGGTCATTTTACCTACTATTTATTCATCTTTTAACCAGTTGTTAAGGCAAACTAACTGGTTAACATTTTCTGAATGTAAAGCGGACCGTTACATAATGCCCTGCGTACGGTGAGGGTGGTTCTGACGCATGGGTGTCGTAACAGCTGAAGTTGAAGCCCCAACAAAGGAATGCTTGGCATTAAGATGATATTTAAGGCTTGAGGTGCTTCGGTGAAACGAAAATTCCTTCTTGCAGTGTGAGCAAACCACAACATGTTTATTTATTGTCCTGTCTTTGTTTTTTTTTATTCACGAACTGTCCATCCAGCCAGTCAACGGGTTCTTCTAATTCCTCCATCTCGCTCATGTCGGACAATTGAAATGTGGTTAAAAAAATATTGCGTTAATTCCAGAAATTAATCATCTCGCGTTAACGCGTTAATTTTGACAGCCCTAGTTACAATGTGATAAAATGTCCATCTAGAAACTCCTTCACCTCTTTCTATGGAAAACTCACTGGTTAAATTCCTTTTTCTAGCTACATTTGGAGAAAACCATTAACAGCTGTAATCTAATGTTTACATAGAAACTAGAATGGATAAGATGTAATATTTTAAACCTGCTAAATAGTTGAACTATAAGACACCAAAGAATCTAGTTTATAGGCTGGAGACTGTACTTCTGTTTAACTGAAGTCCTTAAATAATTAAACATGCTTGTTTCAAAAGTTTAACAAGGTTAAGGTTTTTCTCTTATTTGGTTTAAAGTTAAGATATTTACAGATCAGTCTGAACCTGCTTTAACTTGGTAAAAAGCTTTTTGGGTTAATAATGTATTAAAGAAGTCTGAAACTCATTTAAAAATGTAATTTGTCTGCTTTGTAAAGATTGTTTTAAAGTATACATTTTCTTAGATCAATTTCTAATAGTTTGATGATGTAGATGTTTTATTAACCTGCTATGAATAAGGTAAACTTCTGTCTATATTATAGAGATGTTCTTTTTGTTTGTTTTTTACTGCATTATTTTTTGACTAAGATGTTTTCCATTTTTGTAATCACTCCTAGACTGATGAACCAATCACAAATAAAAACTTAATGGATCATAAATTATGTGCTTCTCTATATGGTTTCATTTAAGTTACAGATTATCTTTTTCCATGTTTTCGCTGATATTTCCAGACAATCTAAAAGAAAAAAAAAGGGTAACTGATAATGACAACAACTAAAAATTAAAATTCTCAGCAAATGGATCTTTTACCATGAAAAGTATCATCATGGGGAAAAACAGTTCAATGTTTTTGCCAACTAGGATGTGATTCCAGGGCTCTATTTATTGGCAACATATTTTAGCTATCATAAACCTTTCCATGATTTTTCCATTTATTATAGTCATTTAACATTGTCCACTGGCTTGATTGCAAGTGTGCATTTTGATGTTTTTTTGTATTATTTTATTTGGGTTTCATAGTTTTTAGCTTTCTTTAAGTATAGGGTATTCACAGTTTTAGTTTCTTAGTTTTTTTATATTCATTAATTTTCTTTTTTTAATGTCGATTACGAAAGAATAATATCCTTTTATAATCGAAAGGGTTCACTGTTGTTTACTCACTACAAAAGTTTTTACTCAGTCTGTTTCACCTTGAAGGCCACACTGTTCTCTGCAGGATGGTGTTTGTAGACCAGACATAGCTTCTTCCCATAACAAACCAGATTCTTTCTCAAGGTTTATTCATAACATGTTGCTCTTTAACCAAAGTGTCTGTAATTTGTTTTGACTCTGACTACTTTTCCATTGTTGTTAGTGAGGGGGAACAAACGCTGCCCAGATCAGAACAGGGCAAAATGCTGTGCCATTAGGGCTGAATAATGAACTGTTCTCTCTTTGCAAAGATATGAATAAATGTGCCGACTGAGTGAAATCCATCCATCTCTGTTTATGTAACTAGGGTGAATAGTTGCATACCTTTTCCCCACTACAATTACACAAGTTTAATCAATTGTTTCAGCAATGGAGTAAGGAGCTTAGTAAAACATATGACATGCCTTACAGTGGAGTAAAGCAATTTCATGCAAAAATGAATCTATTCGGGTCACTTAATAAGCATTACTCACTTTTTGGCAAGTAATATAGTCAAATTGTGTGTATTATTTTGATGTTGGAGAGGGTAAGATCTGTAATGGCAGCAAGGCCTCAGAAACTACTACCAACCCCCACCCCCCCTTACTGCATTTCTCTTGGGGGATTAAGTATAATTGAATTGCATTGAAATGAATTGAATTCAGCAGGTAATATAGTCATATTTTGTGTATTTTTTTAATGTTGGAGGGGGTATGATATTTAAGATATATTACATATTATGTCTTAGAGTGAAATAAAGCAATTTTATGCCAAAATTACATTGTATAGGTAAAAAAAAATAAGTGTGTTATAAGTTATATAGTCATAATTTTTTTTATTTTGTGGATTATGTTAGTGTTGGGCTGGGTGAGTTCAGTGTGATAAGTTAAATAGTATGCCTTAGAGTGGAATAAAGAAATTCTAGGCAAAACCTGCCTTTTACAGGTCAATAAATAAGCAATTATCACTTTTTGGTTATTAGAATATTTTATATAAGTATTTTTTGTCAATTATTTTAAGGCTGGAGGGGTGAGATCAGCAAGATGTATTTAATATTATGGGCCGGATCTATCAAAGGTTTGCGTGTATAAAAACGTGAGCTATTTCACTGCGCACACTAAAAAATGTACAAACTGATCTATCAACAGCGTGCTAAAAGGATTTGGTCTTTAAAACGTGCTAAATAGCGCCTCTTATCCATTTAGTACTTTTTCTGCAATGAATATGCAATATGGGGCGTTTACACGCTAAAGTGCGTCTTGTGGGAGGAGAACATGTAAATATATTAATTTAGCACTCGCAAAGTGATTTATCAAACCTGAAAGAATTTTGCTAACGGTATCTGACTCTATATTTAACACGTTTCAAAAGAAGGTGCAAATGGTCTGTATGCGTAATTGCGCACACATGGCAGCGGTTATTGTCGCAAGAAGGAGACATCGACATGAAGCAAGGAGACGCAGAGAACGCATTTTTTTCACTCCGTGTGAATATTTTTCGAATGAACGAGGAAACGATCTTCAAAACGTATCGTTTATCCAGCATCAACATTTTGGAGCTGTTGGGGGAACTCCGAATGGATTTGGAGCCAGCCACAAGGAGGACCCACGCAATACCAGATATCACAAAACTCCTTGCAACATTGCACTTTTTTGCATCTGGGATCTCCCAATCTCGTTTTTCAGAAGTGCTGTCCGACGTTCTAAATGCCATGTCGCCCTGACGCCCTACCGGAGAACCCCGACCTCTGCGCCTGTGGAGCAACATGCCAATGCTGCGGGGATGCGTACGCGCAGTCATCTCATCCACAGTCCCATTGTGAGCCATTTGGTATGTGCATTTTTCTACAGGCCAATATAAAACACCTGTTTTTGTTTTTTGTTGTTTTTTTTTGTTTTTACTGCAGTGAAGTAGAAATTCAGCCACATACCACCTTAGGGAATAAAGGTTGCCAAGGTTTATATATATATATATTATATAAAATTTTTTTTTTTTTTTTGGAGGGGGTGGGGGTGTCACTGTAAGATTAAAATTTCTTAATGCACTAGTTTGCACAAACTACATTGCCGCAAACCACAAAACGCGCAAAACCATCATTTAAATAGGGCGTCTCCAACAGTTTTGCACCTGCCACCAGTTACGCAATCGCTCTTGTTAAATCACCCGCAAACCATGGTTCAGCCCCTCGCGCAAAATTCCAGTTTGCGAGCGCAAATTACTGCACGCAAAATTGGATCTTGATAAATCCGGCCCTATGTCTTTGAGTGATTTTAGGAAGGAATTACATTTTACTATTCATATAATTATCCATCACTGTCTTATTTTCTCCATTAAAGGAATTTATTTAGTATGGGGTGTTCTTATCAAGAATAATAAGCTTAGATTCTTCCATGAAGTTTGGCATTTTTACTCTACACTATCTATACTTACATTTCTAAAAATCAAGAAATTATGAAATAAAATAATTTCCCCTGTGAAAAACAAAAAAATGATGAAATTGTTTTGTTTTGAATAGTCTATTGAGTTACATCCATCGCAGTACAATAACGTGACAGAATAGTTTTAAATCTAAGCAAACTTAGTGCAGATACGTCTTCTAAAGTTTACTTTTATTGCTAAACTGCGTTTAGAATATGCAGATGTTTAGGAAGGCAAACATGAGAAATGGAGCCTTTGATGGGGAGAAGAGGAGGAGAAAGGTAATTAAGACAATAATCTGCTGTTACCTTGGTCAGTAAAATATAACAGTTTTACTGCTGTTAATAGGGTTTGATTTGACAATCTAAAACAGAGAAAGACACAGTCTCCCTGTTTTGTTTCAAGTGTCTTTCTCTGTGTTTTAGATTGGACGTAGTTTCTGCAGTAAGTTTGCTTAAATCCAATACTATTCTGTAACATAACTATGGTGTGCTGGATGTAACTTAATAAATTATTTAATATCAATTTTTTTTTTCATATCTTGATTTGAACTTCCCATACTTAATACATTTCTTGATTAGAGAAAATAAGACACCTTAACTCACCAGAGAGATGATCATTATATGAATATTAAAATGCCCTTCCTAAAATCACTCAAAGACATAATATCAAATACATCTAGCTGATCTCACCCTCTCGGATACTAAAATAATCCTAAATATCCACAAAAGGTGTATTTTAATTGCAAACAAACGATTAACGCTCATTTTTTGATCTGTAAAATGTAAATTGTGCATGAAATTGCTTTTTTTTTTTACTCTAAGGCATAATGTCACATGTTATTAAACACCACTCATCACTTAAATTATCTACATAAATCCACAAAATATTGCTGTCTCACCTGTACAATGTAATTTTTTGCACAAAATTGCTTTATTTCACTCAAAGACATAATATGTAAAATTGCTTACTGAACTCATCCCTCCAACAATTAAATATATTAATGTCCAAAAAATATTTTTTTGTTGCATAAAATTTATTATTTCATTTTCAATTATATGTTAATAGTTTTTTTTTTTTTGCACAAAATTTCTTTACTTCTTTCAGACGGTTTATCTGCTGTTATACAGAAGCTGTTTCTTTCCTGCAACGTCATTGCTTTGCATAGAGCTTATTGGTTTATACCTGTAATTGATCAGTTAGGAGTTATTGCGAAAAAAGTGGAGATAAAGTAGAGCATATCACTATCATTATTTTGTGGATTGTTTTATTTTTGTCAGTTCAGTAAAATCTAAGCTTAACATTAAATCTAAGCAAATTTAGTGCAGATCAGTCATCCAAAGTTTACTTTTATTGCCAAAGCGCCAGTGATCACAGTAGGGTAACGTGACAGAATAGTTTTAAATCTAAGCAAAAGTTAGAATTTGTGGATGTTTAAGTGAGCAAACAAGCAAAATGAAGCCTTTGATGGGGAGAAAAGGAGGAGAGAGGTGAATTAGACAATCATCTGCTGTAACCTTGGTCATACATACATAGCTGTTTTACTGGTGTTAATGTTTGATTTCAAAATCTAAAACACAGAGAAAGACACTTGAAACAACACAGGCAGGCTTGGTGGACTCCTGCTGCAAACAAGCCCCTCCTCTCACACGCCCAAACTTAGCGGATCACTTTTTGGCACGACAGGGACTCAAAAGAGCAGACACTAGGACCCAATCCTAAACCGGCCCCTAAATACTAACCCTGAGCCCTCTGTTTGAGCATGCCGGCATGAATGAAATGCAGAAGTAGGTACATTTCTTCAATGTGAGATCAATTAAGTTCAATTAATATCACCCTGTGCCACAGAGCTACAGTACAGCCATGCACATGGGGCATCACTGTGTTGCCATAGCAAAAAACTGTTTTCCTTTTCCATTGGAGAAAAGAAGCCATCCCATTCTCCTTTATACCCCCCAACCTTCAATCAAGGTGCTTTCCACAGCTGTGAGTGAAAATTTATTGGGAGTGGCACTTGATAGTTATGTGTTAGAGGTTAGGGAGTGGTTTGGGATTCAGACTCAAATGCTAAAATTCTGCATCATTTTTGGTCTTTGCAGCCTTGGAGGCCAATACTGCATGTCGTTTCTGATTCTTAGATTTCAACATGGAGGCTGTTCTGATCCCCGATTAGATCTTCATAACCTTTTTGTTGATGTTTTTCCCTGACCTCACTGTGATACACCATGATGTTGCTAGTTTCTGGTGTGAAAGATTTACATGTGGTAAGATTAACTGGTTTTGGCAGCTGGACACTGCCAATGTGTCATAGATAAGTGAGTTTGTTGTTGAAAATACTTTGAAATTGCAAAATTTTGCAAAATGTTGTCACAGATTTAATTTCACTGATATAATGTTACCTGAGAAAGAAATTGTTTGAATCACTAACGATTCCAGAGCGGCTACAGCAGCTGTTGGATCCTATGTTAGGAGCTTCACCACTACGTTAAATGGTTATTGGCCTGTACTTATATAGCGCCTTTTTTCAAGTCAGGTAATCTGACCAAAGCGCTTTAGACTACATTCATTCACCCACACACTGATGGTGGCAAGCTACATTGTAGCCACAGCTGCCCTGGGGCTCACTGACAGAAGCTGCCGTACACTGGCGCCACCGGGCCCTCTGACTACCATCAGTAGACAATGTAGGTGAAGTGTCTTGCCCAAGGACACAACGACACTGAAACCCGGAGCCGGGGCTTGAACCGTCAATCCTTCCATTTCAGGGCAAACTCCTGTATCTGACGCCACTGTCGCCCAACAGATGTTGGGCCCAATGTTAACATTGCAAGAAAATTATTGCCACTGCAAATTTCTATTAATTGTTTAAACAGACTTGCAAATAGCATCTGCATTAAACCAGCATGTTTGAGGAACAAGAAATAAAACGCAATATCCATCCATCCGTTTTTTGACACGCTTAATCCCAAGTGGGGTCGCAAAGGGGGGGTTGGTGCCTATCTCCAGCTGTTTACGGGAGAGAGGCGAGGTACACCCTGGACAGGTCGTCAGTCCATCGCAGATAAAACGCGATAATTTCACAATAAAGAAAACATGTCCCACTACTTTCCAAGCTCTGTAAATCAATTGATATCAGTCAGCAAAGACCCTTGTCAGCAGTTCCCCAATGGTAAATCTCTGTAATCCACAGTGGTATCATATCTATCATCTCTCTCTATATATATACGCTTTATTTATGAGACAATAAAAATAACATTTAGCTGCATCGTGTGTACAAAGAAGGTGAAATGTGCAGGCCTGAACACACAGTTTGAGTACAAATTTTTAATCTCAGATCCGAGTTTTTTCCATGTCATACTAAATGCATAAAGAGAGGCTCTGACTAGGCAGGGCAGATGTGCAGATTATTTTTTCACTTCTGTCTCTGTGCCACACAAACTAGAACAATTTCCCACATTTAACTTGGACCGATTATGAAAAGCACCATGTATCCATCCAGCTTCTCTCACTTAGTCCTGGTCAGGGTTGCGGTGGGGTCAGTCTATGGGCCAGAGGTGGGATACACCCTGAACAGGTCGCCAGTCTGTCGCAGGGCCACACAGAGACACACAACCAGTCACACACACACTCACACCAAAGGACAATGAAGAGAAGTCAATTAAACGAACAGCCATGTTTTTGGACTGTGGGAGGAAGCTGGAGTACTTGGAGAGAACTCCCACATGCATGGAGAGAACATGCAAACTCCATGCTTAAAGACATGGAGTTTGGAATCAAACCCAGAACCTTCTTGCTACAAAGCAACATAAAAAAGACAAAAAAAGAAAACAAACAAAAAACAGGCACAGTTTTAAAGCAAAGGCCCACTTAACGAATCTGTGCAGCATCTGTCAAACCAGAACAGATAAAGAATTTTTAGATGCCTAGGCCTTAATTTTTACTAGGGGCCCCATGCGAAACCTGAATTTTGTCAGAAGTCCACATCAATGATAACTTAAACTTAATTCTTCTCAACTTTCTTCCCTTGAGAAATGTGCTAAATTATACATTTTGAATAGCTGGTACTGATAGTTAGAAGAATACAACTAATATTTTGAAAATATTTATACAGTAAGGAAAATAAGTATTTGAACACCCTGCTATTTAGCAAGTTTTCCCACTTAGAAGTCATGGAGGGATATGAAATTGTTATCGTAGGTGTATGTCGACTGTAAAAGACATAATCTAAAAAATAAAATAAAAATCCAGACATCACATGACTGTTTAAAAAACTTTATTTGTATGATACAGCTGCAAAAAGGTATTTGAACACCTGAGAAAATAATTGGTAATATTTGGTACAGTAGCTTTTGTTTGCAATTACAGAGGTCAAATGTTTCCTGTTAGTTTTTCACTAGGTTTGCACACACTGCAGGAGGGATTTTGGCCCACTCCTCCACATAGATCTTCTCTAGATCAGTCAGGTTTCTGGGCTGCTGCTGGGAAACATGGAGTTTAAGCTCCCTCCCAAGATTCTCTATTGGTATGGGTCTGGAGAGCAGTGATTGGACTAACGGCGTTGAAAGTAACGAGTAATCTAACTAATTACTTTGACTGTAACTATAACGCAGTTACCATTGCAGACACCCCGTTACTGCGCGTTACTCAGGTCGCACAATGAACCTTTTTTCATGATAGGACTCGTGCGCAGCTGCGTGAAGCTGACACCCCACCCACGTCCAAAAACTCTGCAAATAGACTGAATGGTTAGTGCAACGTTAGTGCAGATTTGTGCAGAAAAAAATATTGTTTGTGCTACTTTTGTTTAAGAGATATTAAAGATTATTTTTTTAGGTCATCCAGAGGTGCGCGCCTTGTCATGAGAGAGGGGAGGATGAGAATGGCTGATGTACAGTGAGATTCCGTCTGTCAGTTGGGTAGGGGGGTGTTTCTGCTGGCGGGTGTTAACGTACAGCACACACAGAGAGATGGAGAGTGAGGATGACTCAAGCAGCAAAACAGCGTTTTCCTGATGGAAATACCGGTGTTACGTCGAGCTGCGTTTCCCCATCAGATACGGTTTCCTCTGCATCTCCGCACAGCGCAGGCGGCACGAGTCACCGCGCAAGCGACAGGAAACGCGCATGCTCGCTAAAGGCGCGCACCAGTCGCCCTGTGCTCGCGCCACAGGAGAACTATGGAGAGCGTGAACGATCAAATGATAGCCTATATGGAGAAAGGGAGAAATCTGGATGGATGGATGGATGGACGGATGGATGGATGGATACTCTGCCTTCTCAACCTACTGTATTTTTTATTTTAAACATTATTTGATGGCCTTTGTGGGAGGGATGGAGATTTTATGTCACACACAGAGTATACATCTAGATAGATAGATGATAGATAGATGTTGCAGTATCTATAACAACCCAAACACACAGGATTTCAGAATTAGACATCCCCAGTTATTAATTTCATATACTCACCAGATCTGAATGCCCTGTTAAAAAACTTCACATCGCGTTCCCCCCTGATGTCATTTACATTGAGTTGCAATAAATGCAAAACTCTCTGCAGGTTCTTGTCTTTGTCATCCGCTCTATTCAGCTGGCTTTGGAAACACACGGCGAGAAGGTGGGGGCTGGGTGGTGAGGGTTACGGGGGTGAGAAACGCAAAAGCAACGCAATAGTTGCTTTTACTAGTAACTAGTTACTTTTATTGTGGAGTAACTCAGTTAGTAACTCAGTTACTTTTTGTGGAGAAGTAACTAGTAACTATAACTAATTACTTTTTCAAAGTAACGTGCCCAACACTGCTGGAGAGTAGCTAGGTCACACCAGAGCTATGTTTTTGTCCTTACACTGTCACAAGTACAGCAATGAAATTAATTCTCTGCATTTAACCCATCCCCTTGGGGAGTAGTGGGTTGCCATTGTGCAGCTCCCGGTAAGCAGTGTGTGGTTAAGGGTCTTGCTAAGGGACCTAGAGTGTGAGTCTGTGGGAGTAGGGCTTGAATTCAGAACCTCTGTATTCCAAATTCAATGCCTTAACCACTAGACCACACTCCCTTTGAAATGCTTCTTGTTTTCTTCTGGTCATAGTCATGGAAGACCCAGCCTCGACCATTCTTCAATGCTCTAACTGAGGGAAGGAGCTTGTTCCTCAAATCTCGCAATGCATAGCGCATGTCATTCTCTTAATACAGTTCAGTCTCCCTGTCCTGTGTGCAGAAAAACACCCCCAAAGCATGATGCTACCACCCCCATGCTTCACAGTAGGGACAGTGTTTTTATTTTTAGGTCACTAAAATAAGTTTCTCCTGATCAAAATCCCACTCCTTGACTGAACTATAAAATATTTTCTAAATTACATTTTTGCAGCAGAAACTAAATTTCAGAAAATAAAAATTGTACTAGTAAGAATGTAATATTATACACCAAGAAATGTTTCATTCAAAACATGTCAGACATGAGACTAGTAATTGAAATAGTATTACACAGTATTACACAGGCAATACTAAGCACAAGCATTGTGGAGCAATGACTCCCTTACTTCCCGTTAAAATAGCACTTTGTTTAATTTAATAACAATAAACGTACATATTAGCAAAGGAAATGCTTTTTTTTCCTATCCTGTGTGCCGCTGCAGCATTCCATTTTGGAGCATGAACAACTGCATGTCAGCCTAACCAATGAAAAGTGTTTTACGTGAGGATGCATTCAAGTCCAGTGGGAAATTTGACTGTTTTCCTTGCAAATGTCCTGTAAAATTCAAACAGTGTAATGTTTTTAGTGGGGGTAGCAAAGGGGTGGAAAGGATTTCTTCTGGCTCCGCCACTGGATATTTCCTTGGCTTTTCAGGACCTTTTCATAGAACCTGGAAATAAACAATCCATGTTCATCTTTATATTAGAAAATACTTCTAATATAAAGTCATCAGAAATGCATCATTTTTTTTTGTATTGACATACTGCAAATTGCAGTTTGTTTAAATAATTCTTAGCAATGGTAAGATGGCACCTTTACAATGTGCAGAACTGCCTTTGTTTATGACGTTTCAGAGCCTTACATTCATTAGAGATAGGGCTGGAAAAAAATAAAATCTAAAAAAATAAAATCAAATTTTTTGTTATCTTGGATGATTACGATTTTAATTGATTTTAATGAAGTATTAAAAACGACATGCATGTATTTTAAAACAGGTTTACTTTATTCAAAAAATATTGTACAAAGTAACAAATCTTTAGCCAACAATAAATGTACTGTAAAAAAAAAAATGTAAACTTAAATTTTAATAACATAAATCTTGTGCAATTGACACAAATGCTCAGTTCACGTTGATATAATGCAAAGTTGTAATGGATTTGACCAAAGTGTTTCTCTGTTCCCATGCATAGAGATGTCTGTGACATGCACTCACTTAACATAGGCCTACGTAATCCAACAATAACATGATATTTACAGTTGATTTATTAAAAATGCTTTTCAGTAAAAGTCAACAGCAATAACTCCAATAACAAATGATAATTTTATTCAAATTGTATTTATTAAAAATGCTTAACAATTCCTGTAATGAATGAAAAAAAGCACAATGAAAGAAATAATGTCTCATCTAAACATCCCTAACTTAACAATAAAAGCTAACAGTAACTCTCAACTCCCAATAACACATGATACTCAGCCTCAGCAATGAACGAAATAATGTCTGTTCTGTAGGCTATTGGAAAAAATAAATTAACAAATGAGCTAATTAACAAAAAATACCTCATGTGTAGCAAAAATAACTCAAAATGTACCAAAAACGAACAAACATATCAATAGACCATGTTTACTTTCGGTGTCCAGGTGACTTTTCAGATCCCTTGCACCTCCATTGGACACCGAGACATATGTGCCTGCTTTGCGCACTGTGCACAAGGCCTCCAATGTGTCTCGACCCGGTCTGAAAGCGGGGAAACTCTTTTGTAAATCGTCGGTAAAAATACATTTGCACTTTTGCATGTTGTTGGCGTACTGACAGCCACGCAATCTATATTCTGATTAAGAACAGGGCTGCCTGCAGTGACGCGGCTCAGGGATTACGTCACATGCAGCGTCGTGCGCAGTGCCCTAGTGCCTTTAAATTTAATGGTCCAATTAAGGTAATTTAAAAAAAAAAACAAGACATTTCCTCACTTTCTAAAAAAAAGCCGGGACGCCCGGGACAGGACGTGAAATACGGACATGTCCTGGGAAATACGGATGTTTGGTCACCCTAACATATCCTTTTTTCAACCTACAATAGAAAGTCTTCTGTGTTTGTCTTTGCAGACCACGTACAGGATTATGTTTGGAAAGAGGAGGTTTTCTCTGGCCAGCAGCTCCTCCACCAGAAGAGGAAATCCAATTTGGACGAAGAAGAACCAGATCCTCTGCAGATAAAAGAGGAGCAGCAAGAGCCAGAACATCCCTGGACAAAAAAAGAAACTATGGAGATCCCCATCATTGAGCCTGAAGAGCAGACTGAGGATACAGGAAAGAAACCTTTCCCATGTATGGCATGTGCAAAAAGCTTTCTGAACAAACATAATTTAATGGTTTACATGAGAACTCACACAGATAGCACGGTTTACGAATCTCTGTCCTGTGAAAAAATTTTACTCAAAAATGTAATCTTGATAAACACATCAAAATTCACAGAGTTCAGAAGCCTTTCTCCTGAAGGATTTGTGGCAGAAGTTTTACCAGAAAAAGTAAGTTGAGTGACCACATGAAAGCTCACACTGGTGGGAAGCCGTTTTCCTGTACGATTTGCGGCAAAAGTTTTATTAAAGGAAACAGTTTGACATTTCACATCAGAAATCACACAGGTGAGAAGCCTTTTGAATGTCTCTATGCGAGAAAAGCTTCACCTTTAAATCTACCCTTGATACTCACATCAGGGTTCACACAGGTGAGAAACCTTTCGAATGTGAATCCTGTGAAAAAAACTTCAGTCAAAAATGTCATTTTGATGCACACAGCCAACTGGTGAGCAACAGTTCACCTGTATGATTTGTGGTGGTGGGGGGTGGGGGGGTAAATACGATCCAGTAAATACAAACAGCATAAAAATAAAACAACAAGCCGGTCCCATCTAGGCGTCATCGGAGACAATGACAGACGAAGTGTGCTCCTGATGTCCAGTCTGCTCCGTAGCTTTGTTTTGGTTGCTGTAACTGCAGAAAATCCCGCTTCACAAAGATAGGATGTTATAGATCGGATGAGTCTTGAACTGAATTAACCTGTGTCAAGAGGCACAGATGCACCAACTGATGTAATTGGGAGAGAATGCCGCATTTTTTTTATTTTTCAAAATAAAACATCACTCAGACTTTGATCGTCGATAAATTATATATATATATATATATATATATATATATATATATATATATATATATATATATATATATATATATATATATATATATATATATAATTTTTTTTCTGTGCGGTCCGGTACCAAATGACCCACGGACCGGTACCGGTCCGCGGCCCGGTGGTTGGGGACCGCTGCACTACACGACTCATGACGCACCATCAAGCTTAAAGCCGACCCCATCGAAAAATTCTTGCACAACTGGAAAATCGCCCCGAAAAGGATAACAAATTGCAGTGTTAGCCCAGCTTTAGGTGAAACATTGCAAAAAATGTATGAAGAAAACCTCTCCAATTCCAAAAAGACTAAAAATGTTTGAGAGTGTAGTTATTTTGAAGCAATGAAAAACTAGAGAAACAAACTTTTTTGATAATGCAAGCGAAACTGAAGTTTATTATATAACATATCACATCTTGTTAAAACAAGCCAGAAGGTTCTTTACAAAAAAAATGCAAGAAATTATGTAAAGAAAATGCATAAAATCTATGTAACAAAATCTTATGTTTACTCTAAAATGATCAAATTTTATTGTCATATTCGGTGGAAATTACCCCCAGATTCCACACACTCCGCCAGCGCCCCGCCCCGCTCAAGTACATCGTGTGGAGTACTTGTGTGTTATGTTAATCAATCAGTTCCACATCCAACGTTAAGTACTGGTTATACTCCCCACAGCAGTGTGTCGCAGTGAGCTCGACGCAGACTTTTTTGATTAATGCTGAATTCTGAGCGTGGTCTGTGCTTGACGCTGTGAGTCTAGATACGGCCGAGGCGGTGAGGATGCGGGGGCAAGTTTGTCCGACAACGGAGGGATATGACGGCGAAAAAAGCAGGGATCCAGGTCGAAAAAGGTTCCCAGCGTTCTCGCGCACCTCACTCTTCTAGCTGGTCCAACTTTACGGGTTGTTTTCCACAATTGCGGTCATAAAAAAAAAACAAGCCAGCCTCCTGTCTAAGGCACTGTCTGCAGTCACCTACAATTTGGGAGAGGTGGAGCCAGTGTTGCCAACTCCTCAGAAAGGAAAGTAGCTATTGGCTGTGCTATAAGTCGCTAGAAGTCGCTGAATGACGTCATTGCCTAATTTGCATAATATATATATTTTTACAACTTTTTTTTTATTTAACTTTTTCTTTTTTCCCTTGTGGTCCACTAAGGACCTTAAAAATCATGCTAAAAATTAACATTTTGAACCATAACATTTTTTTTTTACATCATATTAACAATCTAAATGAAAAAAAAGACTATAAAGAATCAATGACAATGTGAGCAAATGGTAATTATTGTTTTTTTTTTTTTTTTTAACTAATAAGAATTCTCTGCACACACACAGGCTGTGCTTGCCTGCTCACAGAAAGAGTGGATCATGGTCATGTTGGTCAAGGCTCTCTATGGCAGGTTCAGCAACTGAGGGAGCTGACTCCAGAGTGATCAACCTATGCCATCAAACCCGGCGCATGCGCGCGGTTCATTTGCTGTCTGGACGCTGAGGGTAAACATGCTGTGTCTTTGACAGTAGCTCTGAGAGGGACTCCTGCGGAAGCGGGAGAACGGGGTTGGGACGGGGGGAGGCGCCCCACGGTAGACACCAGAAAAAAAAAGTCGCTAAATATAGCGACAAAGTCGCTGAGTTGGCAACACTGGGTGCAGCAGAGTGTCTGCGGAGGGGGGCGGGGACGTCTTTTTGTTTGTTTGTGACACCTACGCAGACGACCTAGTTTCAAAGTATAAATCGGCCTTTACTCCTCTGCACGTCACCATCCACGTACGTCTTCTCCATTCGTCACCATCAAAATACAGAGCAGAACTATTGCTGAGCTCTGCTCTGGTCCGGCCAGGTCAAGATCTGCATTTGCAATCGGAAACAGGGAAAAGAACGGCGAGAAGATCCGGTTTGTCAAATTAAAATATAGTAATGACAGATTGGTAACTACAAATTAGAGCATAATTCTTATAAATTTAAAACCCAAGGCCATTTAATTAAATGATTGGATGCAAACTATTGGTACTTCAACATACCAGGAAACAGATTTCTCCTGTCAATCAAAATATTTATTTTATATGAGGCTTAAAAGTTTAATCGAATCCAGTCAAAAGAAAGTTCTTATTGCAGGCATGGATGAAGAGATGCTGAGTTTGGAAGTAGAAAACAGACATAGTTCATATAAAACAATTTTGTATGATCCTAGTTATCCCTGTTACAAAAATCCACAACAAAAACAAAATATTTGGGCAGAAACTGCACATCCGCTGGATGCTGATGGGGATTTTTAATTATGTCATGTTAAATTAAGCATTTCCGTTTTGCTACAATGAATTTAATAATAATTTCGGAGCGGAGCAAGACGGGAGGAACAGCGGAGACTGACGGCTTTGCTTTGCGCAGGTGGTTTGTAGCGTAGCGAGGTGGAGCGGAGTAGGGCGGTGATGGGGGATGTGGGATTTCGGGGTCAATGGGAGACAGAACAAAGAATGGGCTAATCAGCTTATAGGGAGCAGGTATGGATGAAGTAAATAGAAGAGAGCGAAGGGAAAGTAGACTAGCACAAGGGGATAAGAGAGAGTAAATCAAAAAGTACAGCACTGATTAAATATAACACAAAATGGAAAAGAAACCGATGACTATCAGAATACTAAATTACCTCAAAGTGTAACTGAAAATGCAAAAAAAACTTAAACAGGAGTCTACAAAGGGCAGAATCATGACAGTTATCAGGTCTGAAAAAAACATTTATAGACAGAATAATCTCAATTGTTTACTTTGCATAAAATGCACACAATCTTTATCACAAATAATGAGGAAATATTTCAGCATTAAGAAAAGAAATGGCAATGAACTTTGATTTTTGCCCTCATATTGATGATCTTTTCCTAGGCAATGAGTCAAAAACAATCTCCTTGAATAGTTTTTGCAGAAAATGTTGTTACAAAGGTGCTGATGCTCGGCCAGCATCAACTGTTTTTGATCATACTGAGGAAATGCAAGTTTAAAGGTGCATTCAGACCGAGCGTGGTATCTGCAGCAAGGGCGATGGATTTACATAGCATCCCAATGCAAACTGCATGGGGAAATAACCAGCGGTGACGCCGCTCACTGCTTTGCTCTCACCTGCTGCTACTTGAAAGAACTGAGGTGTTGTTAAACAGTGGCACCGCATGGAGAGAGCAGAGCAGTGACCTTTGAAGTTAAAAAATCTGGACTTTCTTGTAAGGTCTCATGTACCAACAAATCAGGGAGCTGTTCATTCCTTTGCAGATATTTCCCCAAGTTAGATTGGATGCTTTAACCTGATGTGTCACTTTACATTTTAAGCAGACGTGGCTGACTTATGGACTTGTTTGTTAAGTCTTGGTGGGCCGAATTTGCACAAAAGCTTAAGTTTTATTATGTCCGAGTCTTCCTTTGTTAGTTCATAAAACTCTGCCAAGCGCTCTGTAAAACTGGCATCAGAAATACCAGTAGATGAGTCTAAATGATGCAGACTAGTACTAGCAGTAGACCTGCTGGTCATGCTGTTTGCCATAATAAGTGCCAAATGTTATCCAATGAAAAGTGTTGTTATCAAGTGTGCGTCTCTCATTTATCTCAGAATGAACATCCATCTCGTTCAGTTTCATAACTTTAAAACTGATCTTTTCAGCTAACGTTAACTAAAAATATGAACACACTCAGTGAACGCCGTTCATGTTCCTGCACAACACCGGCAATAGCATGCGATCAGCCTGTTAGCTAAAGCATGCTGATCTAATAATATGTTAAAATGATATGCTATGTATCCTTGAAATATTGTTTATTTGAAAAGCTGTAATGGTTTGCATAAATGTATATTGAATGCCAAGTGGTGGTGTTTTTCTCTATTTTCCTCTTTTTTAGGATCCATTCCACGAGTCCTATACTGTTGTAGTATATTTGTGTCGATTTTTTTTATTTTTTGTTATTTTATTTGATTTAGCCCCTCTCACTTTGTGTTAACCTTTTTCTAGCTTGAGCCAGATCAATTCAGAAAATTGCTAACAGAAACTAACATCCTTAATTTTTTTTATTCATTTGTTATTATTATTTTGATGATAGAGAGAAACTATACTGATGCACTGTTTCGGAGAACTGTTTAAATTAGATGTATCAAAAGGCAGCTGTTGAAGGTATCCTCTTTTTTATCAACTCCTAAGTTAAAGTAAGGTTTGTGCTGCCCCCCTCGTCAGGCCAGTTGGGAAATAAAGAATCCACATTATATTTTGGTTGTTCTGTGTCTCTGGCTATTTTTTCTACACTTGGGCACATATATATCACCGCTACACTGTGATCCGGTTTTGTGTTGTTTTTTTCATTTCCTCCTAAATATATTCATGATGGATGTTGGTTTTTGGACATGAAACAATGAAATAAAGTATTTGCTTGTTAATGACAAAAGCTGCTACATAGAAGGAAAAGTCAGAATACTAGACTTCATACTGGTGCCGCTGACACTACTTTCAAGGTAGGTTCTGAGAAGCCAAACAATTTGAATTCAAACAAAATGTTTTTAGGTTTGGACAGGACCTGATTGAACAACCAAAAACAAAACAAAGGTTTTTATGCGAAAAATGTAGAAGCAGTTCATGAATCAGTGTCCAACAGCAGTTTCATCTCTGATACATACTATTGATCCTGATTACTGCCAGATTTGATGAACTCAACCCTCTTGAAAAAAGTTTATGGTGCGTCTGACCCTGCAGTCACATCAGTAACATCCTGGTGTTCTTGACCTGAAATTGCAATTTTGACATTGGGTTCATTGTTTATTTCAGTTAATGCATAATTCCATGATAATAAACAATTATACTTCACCATTTCCAGTGTCTCCAGACACTCTGATTGTTTCATAGAATCCACGGTCTCCTACAGGAAAGTGGAAATCACACACAGTTAAACTAGTCGGTCTTTATGTCAGTGATACTGATGAAAACATTACATTACCCACTCTTTAAATCTCTTTCACTTATATAACATCAATATGTGGTGTTATTGCTTTAATTATTTGATTCCTTAGTCAGAACAACAGACAGGAAATATCAAAAGAAATAAAATCTCTCTTGCTGATTTAGAGAAGTTGATGTTGGAAACTTAGTTTTCAGTTTCATGGCCGGTGTAAGATTTACTGCTTTCCCACTGGCCAAAAAAAAAAAAAAATTTTTAATCCAGTAAACAATCGGCATTTAGTGGTAGTGGGAATGGCTCGATGACCTGCGTCCACCTGCGTCAAACGACTGTGTAAACAACCCAGGTCAAAAAACACTTTAAATGGCTCGGCTCTGATACAGCGGGGACATCAGACCCCTCTTGACCTGCTAATTTGCATGATGCCCTTGGCCTGTTTTGACTAGGAAGTAATTCAGATATCAGAAATTAGGGCTGGGCGATAGTTCAATAACGATATATATCGATCGATAGACGTGTGGCGCAATAGAAAAAAAGAGTGTCGATAAAAGTTCGATAAAAAAGAAACGCAGTTTTCCTTCCTTCTCATTGTAGCCTAGCATGTAGGTTTATGCTAGTCACGGCTTCCTCCCAACCAATCACAATCGCGGACCCAGGCACGCCGTCACAAAGCGCCGCCCTCTCAAACCACAACACAGAGCACATGAAAATGTCGCAGCAAGGAGAGTCGGAGGGAATTGTTTCAAAGAAGGGTTTTTGTAGTTCGGCAGTCTGGCAGTATTTCGGTCATGGCAAGTCGTACCAAAAACAAACCACAGTCATCTGTAAAATGTGTCGGGAACCAGTGAAAACGAAGTCTGATAACACAACCAACTTTTTTTTTTTTATCATCTCACACCCGCAGGAGTACGAGCTGTGTAGGCCCTGGCGCGGCTCTCCTCCGAGGAATCTTCGGGAATTTCGGCAAAATATATATATATTTTCAGTTCTGGGCAGTTTCCCACGTAGTTCTAACAATTGAGATAAAAATGCTGAGGGGCCAGAAACTTTAAAGTAGCTCAGGTTAAAGCAGGAAACGGGGGCGGCGGCGGCGGTGGGGGGGCATTTATTTATTTGATATATTTATTTTGGTCACTTTTCTGGTCACTTTAGTTTATTCTTTGTCAGTATTTAATAACATAACTCAGGTCTCTTAAGTTATTTTTCTTTAAAACAATTATGTTATGGTTAAAAAAGTTGGTTAAATAAAGATTTAATTTGAAGTCTGTGTTTGTGTTCTTTATTAAAATTAAATCATTTAGCAATATTATAAAAAGTCCAGGTAGAGCTGCACATAAAATATGGTTTCAAATCTTTTCAATAATTATCGATATCGATAATCAATATGCATTTTTTTTTATCGATAAGCTTTTTTTCTATATCGCCCAGCCCTATCAGAAATACATATTTACTAAAAGTAATAAATGTTGAAATGTCATAACAATGATATAATAATTATGGAGATAAGTAGTTTATTGCTTGAATTGTAGAGTCTGCTTAGGTCAAATCACCTGGCAGCAGGTGAAAATAAAGTATAAAATAATTGTTCAAACAGATAGGACCTGTGCAAAATTCTAAGGGGTTCCTCCATATTTTGATTCTGTTTCATTATGCAGTAAATACTGTTTGACTGCAGCTGTTTTCTAGGAAGGGTGTATATATACACTGAGGAGGAGACTAACAGGATAAAGACTCAAGTAATGATCTGAGCAGTGGCGGCCGGCCCATAGGGGGCGCTGGCGCACCGCCCTCCCTGATAAGAAGAGGGAAACGTAAGATATATTTTTACAAATTAACTCATAAATGTCAGTTTTACTCTCTAGAGTGTGTATCTATAAGCAAACAAATTATATAAACTACATTTCCCAACCTACTGTCATTCATTTGTGGATTTCCACAGACACTCCTACCGTCTCTGTCTTGGGGCGCTGATCAGACTGCCCCACATGTGCAGAGAATCTGCCAATCATGTACTATTGCTAGGTCAATTTAATAATTTAATGGCCAATCAGCTTCTCAGAATTTTATGGTCTTGGGGCTCTGAAAATACTGCGCTTTAACAGGCTTCTGCACCCAATGCGCAGGTGCAGACAATTAGAGGGACGATGGCGAATGTAACGAACGAGATGCAGCTTTCACCAAATTCGGTGAGATCATTATTTATCTACCCGTTTGCCAGAAGAACATCCCTGTTGTAGGGTATGAAAATTTCATGTCATGGTTATTGTGACTGTGACAAATCCACCTCGTCACTTAAAACAACCTCTCTAACTTTGCGTGCCACACACACATTCCTGTTATACTGTGCTTGTGAGGACCAATACACTCGCGCTGAGCCCTACACACAAGCTGTTCCTGGTTACCTGCTGGCGTATTGAGGGTGCACACTTAATATTTCAGTGGGGTTAGCCGTGTGTGTGTGTGGGTGTGTGTGTACGTGTGTATGCTACGGGGACTTGTCATCTTCAGTCTGGCGGCATCTTTGCTGGGTTCAAACCCGAGGCAACGCTCAGTAAGCGGTTAAAACGCCAGAGTTGTTGGAATGCGGAAGTGACGTCACCAACACGTGACTCGCTAAATGTTTGTCAGATTATTTTTTTTTATTTTATGTTTAAAAGTTTGGTGTCATTGAATAAGTCAATAAATCTGTGTAAAGGAATTAAGTTGTAAAAATTATTTGCTTTTGTATATCAATTGTTTGTGGTGGTAATATATGGACAAAACTGATTTATGAGAAGAAATCAGAAATAAGAGAGCCTGTAGGGGCTTAAACTATTTAATGAGGACTGTGGGAAGAAGAGCGGCCATTTTTGTTTTCTGTTTCTTTGTTACATTGCTGGTAACTGGAGGGAGGCTGAGGCCTAGAGTATCTTGTATATGTTTAGTTTCTTTTGCACCCTGTTTTGAGATTTTGAGCACAATAAATCACCAACACCGCTAACCCGACTGAGCCTGGATTCTTGGAGGCCAAAGAACCCTTTCACAGTGACCAAAATCATCACTGTTACTGTTATTATATAGTAAATGAATTACATTACTGTTAAATTGTATTTATTGTCCAATTGTTTATTTGAATTCTTATTCTGGATTAGTTGGAGACATACACTAGGCTATATCAGCCCCACCAAAAATATTTTTCACCAGCCGCCACTGGATCTGAGTGGGAACAGGTGTGCAGAGAAAGAACTAGAAGAAAACCAAGGGGAAGGAAGGTGACACTAGGGGGCAATGGAGAGTAACTGGGAATTATAACCTAAAGATAAGTGTAAACAATGAATGACAAAAAAAACTAGAGCAGATTAAGGACTGCTGAACAGTAGTTTACTAATAGAAACACCAAACAAAAACAGTAACACTAAGAAGTAATAAAAAAAAGATGACGCTTAATAGTAAAAACTGACATAAATCAAGGCCTAACTGAAAATCCAAGCCCAAAACTAAAGAGAACCAAAAATCCCAGAATGGCAGATCATAACAATTAAAGAATCCTCAATCTTACTTCACAAAGAAAAAATATATTTTTGGGAGAGGATTCTTAGACAACTCAGTTGACAGGATATGAGACTTATTTGTTTTTGGTTTGTTTAATACGAGCATGTGGATCTCATATTAATGTTATTTCTACAGTAAATGAAGAACTACTGCAATTATTTTCAGATTACGCATAAATAGATTTATTAATTACATCGGGGAAAAGGAAATATCTTAGGGTTAGGATTTATTTATATGAGAACAACCTACTGAGTCTACTGGTAGGTAGGAGGCACAATCTGTAGAAATTCTATAGGATTGATTACCGCTAATAGCGTGTTTACTGTGTAATGGAGGAAAGGATAAAAATGGAACAACAAAGGAGTGCTTTTAATAATGTAAATATGGCCTCCCATACCAGACCATATATAAACTTACACATGAGCTTGAGCAGCAATCTTCTCAAACCTTCACCATTTTCTCTACTTCGCAGCTGTAGCACTGTTTTTCTTTTAAAGACATACTCCATTTATTTCTTTCATTTCTGCATTAAAATCTGTAGTTCCAGTGCCTTTTGTCATGGTGACTTGTCGAATCTGGGCTCCACTTGTAGTCGCTTTTCTTAATTGTTACACACGTGCTCAACTCTGAGTAGGTCCATTAAACTAACCCACAGCAGCTTTTATGAAACTAAAAACTCAGAGTTTCCAACCTTAGGCCAGATTATTCAGAGTTGAGGATTTGAGTCAGTTTGTTAAACCGGCTTTGTGAAACTGACCCCTGTTTAAGAAATTGTTGGGATCTGGAGAAGTTCCACCTTTCTCCAGCAGAGTCCGCAGTGGATCCTCCTGAGCTGAGCCTTCAACACACCTGAGGCGCATCTCATCATCAGAGGATCCACAGTATATAATCTGCCTTCAGACCTTGCCTCAACGCCGCAGTGTTTATCCAGTTTGGTTAGCACCTGAGCCTAGCTTCTTCTGAGAACCTTTGTTGCTCCTGATTCCTGATTGGATTCTAATCCCTCTTTGTCTCTGCTTTCTGGAATCCAATTTTTCCTTGTAAGCTCTGGATGAGCTTAACCTGCCGAGCCAGCCCTCTGAGCCAAACCTGAAGACCCTTCTCTGGATTCTCATGCAGCTCTGGACTAAGAGCTGGAAACCCAAAGCCAAGGTCTGCCCTCACGCTAGAAGTAAGACGCTGAAGCGGTTATTGGACTCTGCTGAACTAAACAGTCTCTGGACCCAACAGTTCCTCTCTCAAAGCCAAACCCGGACACCTCAAGGTATAAATCTGAAACTCTCAAACTCAGACTCATCTGCTCCCAAGCTAACTGAACTGTCATCCTCACAGACTCCAGTGAACCTGCCCCCCAGGCCTGTACCAGTTCCTGTGTTTATTCCATGTGCTTGTGCTCAATAAAACTTGTTAAACTTTTCATCTGTTTCCGTGGTGTTCTGCATACTGGGCTTTTCTGAAACCCATCATGACAGAAATATCTGTAATGCTCCTAATCAGGGATCCTTTTCACAAAGCAGGTTTACTCAAGCTCTTTGTCTGTTGCCGTAGTTACATTATCCCCAGAACTAATCTAGTCGGGAGTAGGTTTTGTTTAGTAAATTCAGTGTCCTCTGTCTTCACCCTCCTTAGAGCCAATGACATTGTTTTATTCCTTCATTTAGGGAGAACGCTAAAAAAAAAATCATTCACTAGGTCCGTTAGACACATTAGGTTTCAAAAACATAGCATCTCCTTTTGACGAGGATCTGATTATTATAGAATTAAATATTTTTAGACCGCGTAGCTTCATGTTCACACAATGATCTTTATGAGGGACACAGTTTCACTTCACATCACATACATCCACAAACTTATCCTTCATCACATTTGAAGCATTACACAGACTTCTTTATCAGTTATTTAACAGAACTTGATATTTGCGAGAGCACTGATTTGTGTGATGACAAGATTATAGGAAATAACTGCACAGTCAGACAGCCACTAGATATTTAATGTGTAATGGAAGACAGAATCAAAATAAGGAGGAACGCCATGAGATGATGCAGAGGTTCTACCTGGTTCAAAAATGTTTTTAAACATGATCTACACCTGCTGCAAGGTGTGTTTCCCCCCCGTGATATTGCATCGAAATATAACTCATTGGTCCACTTCCCTACACTTCTCCCAATATGTTATTGTGATCATCCTCTGTTAAAGGAGTCTGTGCAATGCTGTAAATGTAAGGACAGATAAGTTTCTGGATGTATGTGATGGATTGTGAGGTGAAACCATTGAGCTCAAAACAATAACTTTCAGAATACGAAAGGACATCTGTACGTGGCCTGACTTTAAGCAAACTTTTAAAAGTTTGAAAAATAAAGGAAATGTGAATTTGGGGTGTTTCCATTCGGTTTCAAGAAAATTAATCAAGCAGTGCAAAGGCGTCCTACTTCGTCATCCACATTACATTGTCAATCATGGCTGTAATAAACAGGAAGTAGAGGGTGCAGTCTAGCACTGGACACAGTTCAGAAATGGAGGAAGGTTTTAATGAATGTGTTGCAATCAGGGAAGTTCTTACATTAACTTGTCAGTAAGAAATGGTGATGCTGGTTCCAGCGATGTTTACGTGGATTATAGGAACATCCAAGAAGACACCGACATCAGAAACGCCTTGTAAGACATGTGAGTAAAAGTTTGCTAACTTGAAAATAAAAACAGTTTCCATCTCCTGTTTTGGGCATCAACGCTTTTTTGCAGAAGCCAAACACCACCTGAAATGAGCGTAAAAACTTTTTTGCAAGTTTTAGGGAGTTTATACGAATTTTGCAATTTTCATGAACCTTAGCTGATGCAATCCTTCAAAATGCGCATTAGAAAAAGCTGATGGAAAAGCAGTTGGGATGTAATGCCGGGCCCTCTTTAGCGTAACGTGCCACACTACGTTTGTGTTTTCAACACCTAATGTATCTAATGGATGTACTTACTTTTTGTTTTTTTTGGCACAAAACTGTGGAACTCTACTTACTAAATCAGGTCATAAAAAAATGTATGAGGCTTTAAGGAGGGTGGGAGCAGAGGACACCTTGAGGGAGAATGTTATTACAGTAGCATACGCAGAGGTTGAGGTTGTGATCTCTCTTTGTAAAACAGAAAACTAGAACTTTCCCTGATTTCAGTTAACAAACTTTTAATTAAGTTTTAATTAAACCTGCATGTGAAACAGACCTCTTCTATAACAATATTAGAGTATCACCTTTGCAGCGTCTGAACCGACACACCAGCAGAGGCAGAATTATCAGAACAATTCCAATCACTGGTCTAGTGACCCACATCACAGCAAATAAAGAACTTCCTGCTCCTGAAGCTAATGAGAAAATAACTCAAGAAGATATCAATATTATTATGAATCCAATCATTCATTCTTTTAGCTGTGCTCACCTTTTACTGCCAACCAGCTCTTTGGTGAAGCTTTTCCTGAATGTTCACACTTGTAGAAGCCTTCATCTGACTGAGACACTGCAGAGATCTTCAGCTCCTCTCTGCTGTCATTTTGTACCAGTTGGTCGTTGTGATAGAAAAACACATTGGAAAGCCTTTTTTGTCTTCTGTGTCTGCAGCTCAGAGTAACAGAATCTCCCTCAGTCACAGGATGGACGGGGCTCACCAGGAGAATATCTCCCTCTAGAAAAAAGAACATGAAGTTTCAGTCAGAAATCAGCTGCTGCAGACCTCTGGAAAGAGGCTTCGCAGCATGTGGTGCAGATCCAGCAGATTCTGCAAAAGCTTTTTCCCCACAGCCATCAGACTACTGAACTGTTGAAAAAAAAAATCAAGTCACAGATCTGCATCACACTGATAACACCAAACCAAAATACTGCATATTTGCATCATAATCATATATATTTGTCTTGAAATGCTCTGAACTTCCATATCAATGCGGTTTTGCACCATGTTTTTTTCTCCCACACTGTTTACATTTGATGACTGCTGCACTTTATGGAATGGAAATGTTCCTTTTACTGCTAAGCTGCTGCTCATTTACTGTCATTTACTGAAAGCTGTACAAAACAAATTTTGGCAAAATTACAATCATATTTGTCTAAGTCAAACTGAACACATTTGTATTCATGCTTGGCATTTTATCTGGGTCACAAAATTGACTTTTTCAAACATAACATCTTTTTAAAAAGTCAAATGAACCACAAAGCATCTGTATTAGATATTTAGAAAGTATAGATCACACAGTTCCTGAGAAACTATAAGGCAACAATCTAATGGTAAAGAAAACTACAGGACTGACCTAAATTTAAAGATACAGATTAGTTAATAATAAATGCTAAATGTAAATATAAAGGGCCTGTACTTATATAGCGCTTTTTCATGTTAAAGGACTTGACCAAAGCGCTTTACACTACATTCAGTCATTCACGAACACACACACGCACTGATGGTGGCAAAGTACATTATAGCCACAGCTCCTCTGGGGCTCAATGACGGAAGCAATATGATGAAACAGAAATGACAAAGCTTTGAAATTAACCTTTAGACTAAAATTTAAGTACATTTATATTATGTATCTGAATTTATTATTAAATAAAATATGGGTTTAGTTTAAAGGGGCATTAAGTAAGTTTTTACTGAAAAATATCTTTAAAATTTAGTTTTTATTTGACTCTTTACGACTAAAATATTGTTTGATGAGCAGACTGATACCTCAGCAGTTAAGCACTGATGCCTGTTTAAGCCTGTATTCTATTTTCTTGAATTTACTTTGAGTCGGCGCTGTTTCAGCGGATATGACGTCAAGCTCGCTCGCATTTAATGGGTACAATTAAATGTAAGGAGGAGCAGGATCCCTTTAACAGAATCACTGAATGCGTAGCAACAATCGTCTGATGAACTTAAAGGGGAACACTGTTTTTTTACATTGGCTCCTTGATTTTACATTATTACATCATGTTCTACTCACCATTATTAGTTTTTTGTCATTTGAAGCTGACCCGACGATATTCGGTTTTGTTATATCCAAGCAACGTCTTTCTATGGGCAACGAGTTGAAGGCACAAACTAAACTGTTCATAATTTATCATTTATGGTACGCCAGCATTCATAACATGTAGGTGAATCACTGTCCGCCAGACATCCGTGGTTATATTGTTTATATTTTATTTTAAAAACAAAGCGGAGTGTGTATGACATCATCAGCGCATGAAAGAACATGGATAGACAAACCTGCTTCTCAGCATTTTTGGCAGTGTCTAACTCTGTCTGTCCTTATCACTGATAATTCTGGCTCCTCTCCCCCTTCCTCTCCCTCTACTTGCACTTTTGCCTCTCCCCCATCCTCTACCTGCACCTCTGCCTCTTCCCCTCCCTCTACTAGCACCATTGTTGCTCCTGTTACTCAAATCCTTCTGAGCTGTCCTATGGGGGAAGGATGGTTACAGTGAACATTTTAAAATAGGGTTTTGAATGATACAAACACATGTGTCAAGGTACTATTAGGAAATCTTAAATTGATGCAAAAAGCACAATTAGCTTCTTTTTTTTTAAGCATTACAAAACAAGATTACCATGAAGTGTGATGCAGTGTGTAGATGATACGTCATTATACATTGCTTGAAAGTATAAATATATGAAACAGCTGGGTCATGGACATCCCTGTAAAAGACAGTGTTGGTGCCGGACCAACTTAGAGAAAGAGTGGAAGCAGATGGACTTTGTCCCGAAATGTAACTCATAACGAATTGGTGATAAAAAAACGTTGTCAGCTAGCCAATGTTCACTATGAGCTATCCAGGTAATTAAAACCAACATGGGCTCAATGAACTATATTGCCTAATTCATTTTTCATATAGCTGGTCAACAAAGGACTGACGTTTTTGATAAAGACACTTTTTGTAACACTGTAGAATTTAATGACGTTATGATATACATATAAGATAGTAACACTGATAGCCTGTATTTATCTGCAACCATTTAATAAAGTGTCAAATATATTATGGAGAACCTAATTTCTCAAACGACAAATTTAAGAAAATTACTTTTCCTACCTCTGTGAGCATCATTCTTGTGAATCAAGGTTGTCTTCTTTGCAGCGAGCGGATTATTCAGTGCTGAAGTGTGCTATGAGCCCGCGCTACAAGAATCAGCACAAGAGTGCTGCAGCTCTTTCTTTGACCACAGGTGATATTTTAGAAAGTCTATAAACTTAGACAATGTTTCTTTAAACTGAACTTTTCAATCTTGTCCATGACCTGGATGACTTAAAATCTTCACAGATAAATAAAATCTAAAAATATAGATTGATTAATTATAATTCATGTAAATATTTCTTAATAAAAGTTTGGATGTAGTTTATTATGTGATCTTTGAAACCTAAAACAAACCAAAAAAAAAAAAAATCTAAATTCAATTAGCTTAAACACCAGCAAGATCTTCACTTGAAAAAAAAAAAAAAAAATCTTCAATTAAAATCTAAATGCCAATAAAGGAAGAAAATGTGTGTTTCTACTTAGATAATAATTCTCAGAGTCTTTCAGAACAGAGATTTAATTTCTTGTTTCTGAAACTAGCAATTAATTTCATGTCATAAACAAGCTGCTAAAATGAATGTAATAAACAATCATAACATACTGCCTGCAGTGATGTTGATTGGGTTGCTGAACTCTCCTGATCCAGACTCACACCAGTACACTTTTGTGTTACTGGTTTCATACATTTTAATCGTACAGGATCCATTCATTGTCTCCCAGTCTTGGCAGGCATAATTGTAGTCCCGGCCATATTTGTGAGCCACCACAACTCTGGAATTAGTAAAGGTTCCTCTACAATTCATTGTCACAGAATCAGAGGGGAAGTGTTGCTCACTGTCAGGACTCACAGTGAGAGACAGTGCTGGATGAGTATCTGAAAACCCACATGGAAAAGGATCAACATTAGAGAAAGGAAAAATCATCTCAACCCATATTCTTCCTTTTTGTTCAGTTTGAATTTTTTTGATATTTCGTGATAATAATCTCATGAAAATTTTATTTTTTTACATGATAGTCATAATTTTACATAATAGTCATAATTTTCTGTTGTCTTTGACATTATTATTATTTTTATGGCTTTATTCTTCACTTCTTAACTTATAAGTGTTTTCCTTCATGGTCAGACTTTTCCAAAGACCTAAAGAGTCTTTATCCACAAGTTCATCATGAAACTAAAATACTGAGATTTAAGAATTAATAAACTTTGTTTATATAATTTATTTGCCAACCTGATTTAATCCAATCTGTGAAGTAAACATGAAATCAGTGGGACGTCAGGTTGGTCAATAACCTGAAATGAAGGTGATCTCTAAACACATGTTTATTGGTAGAACAGCGACCTTCAGACAAACTTTGTTCATTATAAGCAGTTTGATTATCTGGGTTTCCTCTTACAGCTCTACATGGATATCATAGAGAGATGTTCTTTTTCTGTGTTTTTATATAAAACTAGTTTTATTAATATGATCAACATTTTTCGAACATGATTTTCATAAACTATTTTAATCAAAATAAATATTTATTTCGATATCAGAAATAATCACAGATGTTAAGACAACAGACTGAATGACATCAAATCAGTTGATTTAAACAGAAACTCACTGACCTGCAGACCAGACAATCTTTGCTTCACTGTAAGCAGTAGAATTCTCTGAGTTTTCTCTTCCAGCTCTACATGCATATCCTGCTGTGTGTTTCTGTCCATGAATGATGAAGGAGTTCTCTACAGTCCCATTGATGCTGTCAGCCAGCAGCTCATATCTGTAGTCTTTCTGTGATCAATCAGGAACAGCTTTATACCAGTAGAACCTCCATCCTGTATATGGAGGATCAACCTTACAGCTCAGATTAACTGAGGCTCCAGGACTCAGCCATGATGGAGACACAGTCAGAAAAGACCATGGTTCTGTTGGAAAAAGAAATGCTTTATCTTTTTAGTCGTAAGGACATATGACCTCCTGAAGTGTGCTAGATCTGAACAACATTGTGATCATTAGAAAAACAAAACTGAAAAGAAAACTTTTTTTTTAAATACAAAGCTCAAAATCCTTAAACTTAAAATAGAGACATTTATTTTAACCATATAGACAATTTAAATCTCAAATGTTATGAAACAGAACAATAGGTAAAGCTAAAACAATAATTTGTTAAACAGATTGGTTCAAAGTTTCCTACCAGCTGATTGCAAAGACTCAGTGAGTCAAAGAAAATCCCTTGCACCAAGCATGCTGGTTGCAAGAGTGAAGAAGAAAACTTAGATTTTAACAGGTAAAAAACTCCAGCAGAACCAGGCTCAGTGTGATCAGCCATCTGCTGAGCCCAAATGGGGTTCAAGGAGACAGAAGCAGACATAGAGAAAGAAGCAGAGATACAAAAGGCAACTGTAGACCAGTTCCACAGGCGGCCCCGGACACACAGCCAGGCAGACGAGCTCCGAGCCAGCTCCCATGTCAGAGGATGAAGTGAGCGCATACAGTTAGTCACAGTCAGATAAACAGGAATACACAGAAAAACAGGCAAAGATCCAACATTGATGGCAGCAGCATAGCTGATATTTCTCTCCAGGATGGAGTCACAGCCAAACAGGAACAGACCAGATTAAGCTACCATGAAATAAAGCAGAGAGAGCAGAACGTTAGAGACTAAACTGATGAATTTTATTCTGCAAAATAGAAGAATAGAGATAAGATGAAAGCATAACTATAGATATAGCCCAGTATAACCTGAGTCACTCTAATTATAAGCTTTATCAAATAGGAAAGTTTTAAGCTTAGCCTTTAAAGTAGACAGGGTGTCTGCCTCACATGCTCTGTTAGGGATATATATGGAACAATCATATCACTGATATATGGAGCTTGGCAGTTTAAGGCTTTATATGTGAGAAGGAGGATTTTAAATTCTATTCTTGATTTAACAGGAAGCCAATAAAGAGAAGCCAGGATAGGAGAGATATGATCTCTCTTTTTAATTTTCATCAGAACTCTAGCTGCAGCATTTTGGATCAGCTGAAGGCTTTTAACTACAGTTTGTGGACTTCCTGATAGTAAAGAATCACAATAGTCCAGCCTTGAAGTAACAAATGCATGGACTAGTTTCTCAGCATCACCCCTGGACAGGAGATTTCTATTTTTTTTTTGCAATATTCCGCAGATGAAAGAAGGAAATTCTAGAAACCTCTTTGATATGGGATTTAAATGACAGGTCCTAATCAAAAATAACTCCAAGATATTGTACTTTATCATCCAAATGAAGTGACTGACTAATCAGCTTCTTTTTCAGAGACTCTGGTCCAAAGACTATAACTTCTGTTTTGTCTGCATTCAGAAGCAGAAAGTTAAGAGTCATCCAGGTTTTTATGTCTTCAAGACATGTCTGTAACCTATTTAATGGGTTAGCTTCATCTGGATTTATAGACAAATATAGCTGGGTATCATCAGCATAACAGTGGAAATTAACACTGTTATGTCGGTCCTAGCACTGATCCCTGTGGTAGTCCACAGGTAACCTTTGAGCATGAGGAAGATTTGTCATTAATGTGAACAAACTGAAATAAACCAGAAAGATAAGATTTAAACCAGTCTAGTGCTGTTCCTTTAATTCCTACAAAATATTCAAGTTTTTCTAAAAGAATATTATGGTCACCTGTATCAAATGCAGCACTGAGATCCAACAGGACGAGCACAGATACAAGTCCATTATCTGAGGCCATGAGAATATCATTAGTGACTTTCACCAGAGCTGTTTCAGTGCTATGATGAGCTCTAAAGCCAGACTGAAACTCTTCAAATGGTGTAAGTGGTTGCACACGTGTATAAGTTTGTTCCTTATTCACTCTGTGTATACAAAATGACAATAACAGTTTTCTAAGTTTAAGTCATATCATCATCAATAAAAGAGGCAGAGGAATGACTGAACATTTGACACGGAGCGCAGGAGAGAGGAGAGAAAGGTCAGAGAATAGAGAAAGAGTTAGGGGAGGGACAGAGAGAAGCCATAGCCATGCTAAGCTAGCGCTAGCCTAGTTAGATACAGATTTATCACAGGAAAAAATAACTTAATTCAAAGGAAGCCTAACCAACACCAGAATGTAGCTCAGTAGACACAAGAGGAAGCCAACACGATACATCTCAACAACAGCAGCAGTAGCACCCTCTAGTGGCAGGAGGAAGCCGCCGGACACTCAATCAGGCATTTTGTTGAAATGGACAATGTAGAGAACTTTAAAACAAAATGAAAGTAAGGAGAAAACATCCTGGATAAAATATCATGGAAATAAACTCACCATATATAGTGATGTTGGCAGCGTTGCTGAACTGTCCTGATGCAGACTCGCACCAGTAAATGGCTAGTTCTTTAAATTCCCTTTTCAAAGAACACACAGATCCAGTCATTGTTCCCCAGAAGGAGCAGTCAAATCTACCTAAACTAAAGAAGGTATAAAATCTCTTCACTCTCCACTCAGCAGAACTTCCTTCACAGCTCAGACTGACTTCATCAAAAGTGTAAAGTTGCTCTCTGTCAGGACTCACTGTGAGAGATGCTGCAGGATTAGGATCTAAAATACAAGAAACAAACACAAATAATGACAGTTTGTATTTGTTTTGTTACTTTTGTATATTTTTTAACTTTCAGGAGTTTTTTTTTTCACAGATTTGAAAAATATACATTGATGTATCTCCAATCTTGAAAACTTAACAACTCAAGCTATACAACAGTAGTGTCGCCTGGCCTGGGCATTCTCGGCTCTAGCCCCGACTGATTCTCATCAAAAGTGATCTTTTCCTCACTTGACAAATAAGAAATTTACTGAGCAGCTCTACAATATTGAATGATATGAAGTTTTGTAATATCTCAGCTCCGGTGAACACAACACAGACATGACAGTATGACTAATCAAAGAAGAGTTTGGGTGTAAGCGGACACTCATCCATCTTTTATAGGCTATCAGTGTTCATAGTGTTTAGAGTTGTTTCAGAAGAAAGCTGACATATGTTGGGATCAATTTGATGATGTAACTGGAATGACTCCCCTCTGAAGGCCCACTGCCTGAGTTTTCAGAAGGAAATACTTTCCATTCAGCTTCCTGTTGCCATTGGCCCCTTGGCCGTGTAAGGCTCGTCATAGGCGCCTCTCAGCTGAAAGCTACGCTAAGCGCTAAGTAGTGCACAAATTTGTCATTAGTATTTCTTTTGTTGACAGAAATGATCACATATGTTAAAAAGACTGAATCACATAAAATCAGTTGATTTAAACAGAAACTCACTGACCTACAGACCAGACAAACTGTGGTTTACTGTAATCAGTTAGATTCTCTGAGTTTCCTCTTCCAGCTCTACATGCATATCCTGCTATGTCTCTCGGTCCATGAATGATGAAGGAGTTCTCTACAGTCCCACTGATGCTGTCAGGTAGCAGCTCATATCTGTAGTCTTCCTGTGATAGATCAGGAACAGCTTTATACCAGAACCTCCATCCTGTAGATGGATGATAAAGCTCACAGCTCAGATGAACTGAGGCTCCAGGACTCAGCCATGGTGGTGAAACAGTCAGGAAGGCCCTTATTTCTGTTATGAGAAATAAAAGAATAATTTTTCTAGTAGTAAAGACATGTGACTTATACATTAACCTTTTTAGAACTACAACATGAAACAGACAGAATATAATAAAACACTTAAGTGTGTTGATTCTTTTTTTACATATAATTCTCCTTTTCCTTCAGTGCCTAAATGCTTCTATCTTTCTAGAACCCAAAGAGGCCTTACACTCAACAACCCCACTTCACTAAGTAATCCTGTTTCCTTCAACTATCAATAATTGATTTAAAAAAAACATAAGCTGATAGGATAAATAAATGAGATGGTATCATGATGAAAGGATATCAAGTAAAAATAGTGAATTTAGATATTAAATCCTCAGTGATGAAGTTAAACCTTGGGTCAGGACTTCCAAGTGGAAATTGACATTAATCACATAGCAAATAAAATAAATCTGATCATCTTTACTAAAAGAAACTAGGCAATGTTTACAATCACTTAAATTAAATACATTCTATCTCTGTACACTTTCCTCCATTGATTGTAAATATCTGCTTTCATTAATAAAACATCTTTTTCCTCTGATCCATCTTTATATTTTTGATAATCAAACTCCAAAAGAATAAATCAAACATTAAAGTTTACATCTAATGATGTTCATGTCAGTATTTCTCTCATCAAATCAATTCTACCACCACTATCTCAATAAGTGGGATATAGGTAAAGAGATGTCTGAGTTCCTCTGCTAAAAGTGTTACTTGTGTGAAATGATGATGTAGAAGCAGAAGACAAGAATCATCAATGAATCAAATAACGGATTCAGACAAGCTTCTCAGCTCCAGCAATCAGTAAAGACAGAAGAATATTCAATTACTTGGATTGTCTCCACAGCAGAGGAAGAAACTGAGACCTGAAAAAAATAAGGACATTCTGTGAGATGTTAGCAAAAGGAAACAAAACCACAGTAAAGAAACACATCATTATTGCCACATTGCCAGACAGTGTCCTGTCTGGCAATGTGGCAATAAGAATTATTGTCTTGATGCCAAAAAGAGCCCAACAGATTTTACTTTCACAAGTGGAGTAGTAGGGCTATTGCCATAGTTTTCCTCCTTTTTCATGCATATACATTTCTTTATTATATTTATGCAGGGAGTTTTATAGGTTATATGGACACTGCAATATAAGGAGAACAGAAGAGGAAAAACAGAAAAAAAGGAGAAAGATGAAAGAAAGAAGAGATAAAAGGGAGATAATGATAAAACATTTTCAGTCTGCTTCATCACCTCCAACAAGATGTAAAAAGAACAGCACAACCAACAGACATTGTACAAGATATACAATAAAGTAACACCTAGATACTATCGCTGAAGTAGTATTACTTAATCTGACATGTACTCTGTGCAGAGGTGTCAAGTAACGAAGTACAAATACTTCGTTACTGTACTTAAGTACACTTTTTAGGTATCTATACTTTACTCCATTACTAATTTTTCTTCTGACTTCTACTCATTACATTTTCTCACGAGTATCTGTACTTTCTATTCCTTACATTATTAAAACAACCGTTACTCGTTACTTTTGGCTTCGGTTTAATCGGTCTCCGCCAGGTGACGTCAATTGTTTACCTCGGGCGCGGTGCATCGTGGGAAAACCACCATATTAGGTGGAAAGTCGAGATAACCCACACACGGCTGTTCTTTCAGCACAATTATTTACCAGAAATGACACGATCGTGTTGTGTGAGAGGCTGCCAGTCCCGGTGTCATGCCAAGGTAGTTATCCCTGCGAAAATTTGTATCCCCTCGTCGGGAGCGCGTACAGAGTAGGAAGAACAACCCGAGTTAACTCCGCTTCAATTCCAACGTGCAGAACTTGAAATTTGAAAGGTTTTACGTGTATGAAAGTTGAGCTTCACTGTTTTATTCTTTACTTCACATGTTATAGCAGAATATCGCCAGTGATATTGATTTAAAACTAATAATAAAAGACAAACGTTTGCTTGAAAGCTGGTCGCTGACAGCAGCGTCTACTCCTTCCTCTGAAAGCAAACAGATCCTTGTTCTTTTCCACATGCTCATTAAAAAAATCTCTCATTGTTTCACATTGTCCAAATGTTCTCATGCCATTGAAAACTGTTGTAAACCATATACTTGTAATAAAAATGAAATAGAAAATGGAGTGCACGTGTAATCATTAAAGACTATATGCAGAAGGAAAATAATTTTTTCCTGGTTGAAATTTAGTACTTAAATCTATATTTGTGTTTATAGTAACATGCAATTTATCTATGTTGTACTATCCTTAATAAACAGTTTGTCTTCTAACATCAGCCGTTTTATTTCACAAATAAAACCTGCTGTAATCTGTTCCCCCTGTCTAAATCAGGCAAAAAATGCCCCAGCTTTTTCATTTTTGGCTTATAAGCATCTTTTATGATGAAAACTAACCCCTGAAACTTTGGAGTTGATTGATCTTTATTTCTTAAAGTTATAAGGGGGGAACAGATTATAGCAGGTGGCCTGCTATAATCTGTTCCCCCTGTCTAAATCAGGCAAAAAAGGTCCCAGCTTTTTCATTTTTGGGTTATAAGCAACTTTTATGATGACAACTAACCCCTTAAACTTTGGAGTTGATTGATCTTTATTTTTTAAAGTTATAAGGGGGGAACAAATTATAGCAGGCCACCTGCTATAATATGTCCCCCCTGTCTAAATCAGGCAAAAAAGGCCCCAGCTTTTTCATTTTTGGCTTATAAGCAACTTTTATGATGACAACTAACCCCGGAAACTTTGGAGTTGATTGATCTTTATTTCTTAAAGTTATAAGGGGGGAACAAATTATAGCAGGCCTCCTGCTATAATATGCCCCCCCTGTCTAAATGAGGCAAAAAAGGCCCAAGCTTTTTCATTTTTGGCTTATAAGCATCTTTTATGATGACAACTAACCCCTGAAACTTTGGAGTTGATTGATCTTTATTTCTTAAAGTTATAAGGGGGAACAAATTATAGCAGGCCACCTGCTATAATCTGTTCCCCCTGTCTAAATCAGACAAAAAAGGAGCCATTTGTGAACTGTCCGTGTGCTTCCAGTGACTTATATGCTTTGAATTCCTCGCAAGTGTAGGCACTGACGCCAAACACTAGGTAGTTTGTTATGTCCACTGATGAGGTCGGAGGTAGTGAAGTGACGTCGGAGCTCCAGTCTTTGCTGCGGAGATCATAAGGATCTATGCCGTTAATATCCGACAGTTTCGACAAGTAACGGTCCCTGGCCTCGTTATTAAGTTTTTGCCGGTACGGTAATTTCGCATTCTGCTTACTTTTTTCCATATAGTCAGAGAAACAAACTCAATCCTTTAGTCCTTCGTTTAGCTATGTTGCGGTTGTTTACACTACGCCTTCTCCACCAAAAATGGCGTCGTAGCAACAAATGTCACGTGACTGGCGGAGACCGATGCAGAGGTCACGGATTAGCGGACCGCGGTCCGGTGTTATGCGGAAAAGTGCATCCCTGCTGAATATGCATCCCCAGTAGCGGGAGCGCGCCTCGCTCTGTACAACCACATACCAACGAGGGAAACGGATTAAACTATGACCAATGGAGCTACTTGTTGTTATATTAATGATATAAAAACGTTTAAATGTTCCTCTCCAGGAGAAAACATTTGTGATTATATGGAAGATTCATTTAAAAAATATATTGGTGTTATGAACAACATTTAATCCAAAGATTTTGACCGAGGTACGGCTGATTTATTTTTTCTAGTCTCTTGGTTTTCACACACAACAATAAACAGTGATGCCGACGTGAGTTTGGAAACTGCAAAGCTTTGATTGAAGCGGAAAATCAAACGCGCATCTACACAGCACAGCGTTCACAGACCAGTGTGATGCATTCACGAGCGTCAGATAGCTATGGTGCATTCAGGAGCATGGGACATTTCATATTTTCAAGGAAAAATACATAAACGGAACAGAACTTAACTAATACAATAATGTATCTATTCAGAAACAGTGTGGGCTTTTTTTTTAATAATACTGATTGCTCTATAATTGTAATTCTAATTTTTGTTTGATTGTGCACATCTGCTAGTTTTTTATTCTAAAAAAATCTGTAATATTAGCAGCAAATTATCAAAGTTTTTCAAAAGCCAGTTTAGAAGCTCCAAATGAGGCGTCAGATCAGACAGCGACAATTACGCTGTTATTGTTTTACAGGTAGAATTTGCATTTGCTGACCCTTGACCTTTAAATACTGATGGATGTATAGGAATACAGTCATACAAGTGTCAACTCCTCTGAGATAACACAGGATGCAATTTTTGGCAATTTGTTTTTTTTTTTCAATTTAAAAATGTAATGTATTTTCTTTATTCAGACCCACTGATTTTTAATTGGTTACCCCTGGTTTAATGTTTTTAAATATTTATTTCCTGTCATGTGCTCCATCCAATGCAGATCATTGGCTCCATCCACATCTAGTGAAAACTAGTGTGATTGGATGAGTCATATAACGCAAACACTCATTGGTTAGCTAAAGGAAATCATCAGAAGCAAGCAGGTGTTCTTCAAACTGCTAACGTGAATTGTCTATGCCATGCTATAATGTGGGATTCAGAAAAATGTTGAAATGTCTGAAAGGTCGGACACAGGCGAGAGCGTATCGGGAGACGGAGACCAACAAGACCTCCCTCATCCTTGGCCCTATCTCAGAGAATTTTTAGAAATAGTCGAAAAATGTATCTTTAATATTCATATAGCGGCATCTGGCTGTTTTTTTTTAAAGGTTACTTTATACTTTTATACTTTAAGTAGTTTTTGGAGCACATACTTTTTCACTTTTACTTGAGTAAAGAGGTCAAGTTGATACTTCAACTTTTACCAGAGTGTTTTTAAACTGCAGTACTATACTTCTACTTAAGTAACAAATGTGGGTACTTTTGACACCACTGACTCTGTGTTACCTGAAGATGAATGTGGAGAAGAAGTTTATAAAAAAAAAAAAACGCTCAATAGTGGTTGTGGAGAGCCGAAGAGGCACCTCCCAAGAGCACTGAGTCCAGTGCCGGGAGACCCAAAGCCCCAGACGCCCAAAGGGACCCCAAGAACGAAGGCACCAAGGAGGGGCAAGCCCAGGAAATCAGACCCCCACCAAGGGAGGAGGAGAGACAGCCCCGAGGAAGTTCCCCAGCCACTGCAATGCCGAAGCCAGTGGACTCGTCTCCCGGGCTCCGCCGGCAGCCAGCCACTCCGAAGTGAATTCGGCCCAGGACCCCAGGGGTCCGAGGCCCCGGGGGCACCCCACCCCCCGGCAGGAGCCCCAGCCGGGCCTCAGCTGGCCAGGCCCCACGGAGAAGCCGTCGAGAATGAGCCAGTAGCCACCCAGGCATCCCCCCCCAAACCCGAGCTCCACCAGTCCCCCAGGGAGCCCAGGCGCCAGCCAGCAGAAGGAGAGCAGGACGGGAGAAAAGGGCTCCGCACTTAGCGGAGACTTGAGATGTGCTTGGGAGAGGGAGCAGTTCAGACCCCAACCTGGGAGAGAAAAAAAAAATAACTCACAGTCTCAATCCCGCCTTCCCACCCTAGTGCCCCCACTCACACCACACAGAAGAAAAAAAACACACAAAAAAAACGCAGACGCACATTCACACATAACACTCACATCCAATAATACCAGGACCAAAGACCTGGAGGCACCAGTGGTTGGCCCCGGGATTATGGGATGACCCAATAAGTGAAACTAAAATCAAGATGGGGGGGAGGGGAGGGGTGATACCGCCACACCAACCAATCTCATTCCTGCTTCAATCCCGGCCCCCCACCCGGACCAGACCACCCCCAGCAAAAGCTCCACTGGGACCGGGGCCTACATGCCCCGTGCAGGCCACCCAACCAGAGCCCCCCCCCCCACCCCTCCTAACTAATTCACCTAGCCACTTCCTCCCCTCCATTTGCTACACAACCCTCCCTCCAACTTTCTATTGGGAGACCAGAGGTGACAGCCCCGCCACCGGGCAGACCACCCAGGCTCCATAGCAGCCCCCTGCCAAGACCACGGACCAGGTGGATCGATCTTCCTCCAGGCCAGACACTGAGTAGCAGCCGGGAAACAGGGGTGTGAGAAGAGCTGGATCCTCCCTGCACCTGCTCGAATGTGGTGTTGTTGCATGTTGCTCTCAGGTGTAATTAAAACTGGGAATACCAAAAGGGGCCATCCAACACAGTCCACCCCCCCTCCGGAAAATAGGCGGTGCCAGCGCAACCCCCAATCGACAACCCAGAACCCTCAATGTCCTGGCTTATAAGCATCTTTTATGATGACAACTAACCCCTGAAACTTTGGAGTTGATTGATCTTTATTTCTTAAAGTTATAAGGGGGAACAAATTATAGCAGGCCACCTGCTATAATCTGTTCCCCCTGTCTAAATCAGACAAAAAAGGAGCCATTTGTGAACTGTCCGTGTGCTTCCAGTGACTTATATGCTTTGAATTCCTCGCAAGTGTAGGCACTGACGCCAAACACTAGGTAGTTTGTTATGTCCACTGATGAGGTCGGAGGCAGTGAAGTGACGTCGGAGCTCCAGTCTTTGCTGCGGAGATCATAAGGATCTATGCCGTTAATATCCGACAGTTTCGACAAGTAACGGTCCCTGGCCTCGTTATTAAGTTTTTGCCGGTACGGTAATTTCGCATTCTGCTTACTTTTTTCCATATAGTCAGAGAAACAAACTCAATCCTTTAGTCCTTCGTTTAGCTATGTTGCGGTTGTTTACACTACGCCTTCTCCACCAAAAATGGCGTCGTAGCAACAAATGTCACGTGACTGGCGGAGACCGATGCAGAGGTCACGGATTAGCGGACCGCGGTCCGGTGTTATGCGGAAAAGTGCATCCCTGCTGAATATGCATCCCCAGTAGCGGGAGCGCGCCTCGCTCTGTACAACCACATACCAACGAGGGAAACGGATTAAACTATGACCAATGGAGCTACTTGTTGTTATATTAATGATATAAAAACGTTTAAATATTCCTCTCCAGGAGAAAACATTTGTGATTATATGGAAGATTCATTTAAAAAATATATTGGTGTTATGAACAACATTTAATCCAAAGATTTTGACCGAGGTACGGCTGATTTATTTTTTCTAGTCTCTTGGTTTTCACACACAACAATAAACAGTGATGCCGACGTGAGTTTGGAAACTGCAAAGCTTTGATTGAAGCGGAAAATCAAACGCGCATCTACACAGCACAGCGTTCATAGACCGGTGTGATGCATTCACGAGCGTCAGATAGCTATGGTGCATTCAGGAGCATGGGACATTTCATATTTTCAAGGAAAAATACATAAACGGAACAGAACTTAACTAATACAATAATGTATCTATTCAGAAACAGTGTGGGCTTTTTTTTTAATAATACTGATTGCTCTATAATTGTAATTCTAATTTTTGTTTGATTGTGCACATCTGCTAGTTTTTTATTCTAAAAAAATCTGTAATATTAGCAGCAAATTATCAAAGTTTTTCAAAAGCCAGTTTAGAAGCTCCAAATGAGGCGTCAGATCAGACAGCGACAATTACGCTGTTATTGTTTTACAGGTAGAATTTGCATTTGCTGACCCTTGACCTTTAAATACTGATGGATGTATAGGAATACAGTCATACAAGTGTCAACTCCTCTGAGATAACACAGGATGCAATTTTTGGCAATTTGTTTTTTTTTTTTTCAATTTAAAAATGTAATGTATTTTCTTTATTCAGACCCACTGATTTTTAATTGGTTACCCCTGGTTTAATGTTTTTAAATATTTATTTCCTGTCATGTGCTCCATCCAATGCAGATCATTGGCTCCATCCACATCTAGTGAAAACTAGTGTGATTGGATGAGTCACATAACGCAAACACTCATTGGTTAGCTAAAGGAAATCATCAGAAGCAAGCAGGTGTTCTTCAAACTGCTAACGTGAATTGTCTATGCCATGCTATAATGTGGGATTCAGAAAAATGTTGAAATGTCTGAAAGGTCGGACACAGGCGAGAGCGTATCGGGAGACGGAGACCAACAAGACCTCCCTCATCCTTGGCCCTATCTCAGAGAATTTTTAGAAATAGTCGAAAAATGTATCTTTAATATTCATATAGCGGCATCTGGCTGTTTTTTTTTAAAGGTTACTTTATACTTTTATACTTTAAGTAGTTTTTGGAGCACATACTTTTTCACTTTTACTTGAGTAAAGAGGTCAAGTTGATACTTCAACTTTTACCAGAGTGTTTTTAAACTGCAGTACTATACTTCTACTTAAGTAACAAATGTGGGTACTTTTGACACCACTGACTCTGTGTTACCTGAAGATGAATGTGAAGAAGTTTATAAAAAAAAAAACGCTCAATAGTGGTTGTGGAGAGCCGAAGAGGCACCTCCCAAGAGCACTGAGTCCAGTGCCGGGAGACCCAAAGCCCCAGACGCCCAAAGGGACCCCAAGAACGAAGGCACCAAGGAGGGGCAAGCCCAGGAAATCAGACCCCCACCAAGGGAGGAGGAGAGACAGCCCCGAGGAAGTCCCCCAGCCACTGCAATGCCGAAGCCAGTGGACTCGTCTCCCGGGCTCCGCCGGCAGCCAGCCACTCCGAAGTGAATTCGGCCCAGGACCCCAGGGGTCCGAGGCCCCGGGGGCACCCCACCCCCCGGCAGGAGCCCCAGCCGGGCCTCAGCTGGCCAGGCCCCACGGAGAAGCCGTCGAGAATGAGCCAGTAGCCACCAGGGCATCCCCCCCCAAACCCGAGCTCCACCAGTCCCCCAGGGAGCCCAGGCGCCAGTCAGCAGAAGGAGAGCAGGACGGGAGAAAAGGGCTCCGCACTTAGCGGAGACTTGAGATGTGCTTGGGAGAGGGAGCAGTTCAGACCCCAACCTGGGAGAGAAAAAAAAATAACTCACAGTCTCAATCCCGCCTTCCCACCCTAGTGCCCCCACTCACACCACACAGAAGAAAAAAAACACACAAAAAAAACGCAGACGCACATTCACACATAACACTCACATCCAATAATACCAGGACCAAAGACCTGGAGGCACCAGTGGTTGGTCCCGGGATTATGGGATGACCCAATAAGTGAAACTAAAATCAAGATGGGGGGGAGGGGAGGGGTGATACCGCCACACCAACCAATCTCATTCCTGCTTCAATCCCGGCCCTCCACCCGGACCAGACCACCCCCAGCAAAAGCTCCACTGGGACCGGGGCCTACATGCCCCGTGCAGGCCACCCAACCAGAGCCCCCCCCACCCCTCCTAACTAATTCACCTAGCCACTTCCTCCCCTCCATTTGCTACACAACCCTCCCTCCAACTTTCTATTGGGAGACCGGAGGTGACAGCCCCGCCACCGGGCAGACCACCCAGGCTCCATAGCAGCCCCCTGCCAAGACCACGGACCAGGTGGCTCGATCTTCCTCCAGGCCAGACACTGGGTAGCAGCCGGGAAACAGGGGTGTGAGAAGAGCCGGATCCTCAGGTGTAATTAAAACTGGGAATACCAAAAGGGGCCATCCAACACAGTCCACCCCCCCTCCGGAAAATAGGCGGTGCCAGCGCAACCCCCAATCGACAACCCAGAACCCTCAATGTCTAAATGTCTCAATGTCTGAAATGCAAAATAAAATTGGTGTGGGGAAAGTCATCAGAAGGTGGGTTGTTTTTAATTATAGCTTTAATTTGCTCATATTCTAAGAATTTATTTTTGTTAATGCCATATCGCAAATTTAATTTAGCAAATGTGATAAACTCCGTACCTTCATATAAATGATCCATATAGTTAATACCTTTATCCTTCCAGTACGGAGAGTTTATCATATTATTGTTTTGTAAAATGTCAGGGTTATGTCAGATGGGTGTACGACTGCACAGGATAAGTGATGACCTCGCTATTTTAAGAAATTCCCGCCAGGTTGTCAGGAACGAGCTGATGTTAATATTTTTAAAACATGAATGCCGCTTGAAATTAGAGTTAATAAACGGCAAATCTGAAATTATGATATTACTGCATATATCCTGTTCTGTGTCTATCCAGGGCTCATCTAAGGGATTATGTTTTATCCAATTAGAGATGTATTGTAATATTTTTGCTAAGTAGTAGTTTTGGAAGTTACAGTAGGTAAATCTAGTCCCCCTCTGTCTTTAGTTTTCTGTAGTGTCTTTAAGCTGATATGAGGGGGTTTTCTCCCTTAGAGATGGAAGAATCTAGAGATTTAAACCAGTTTGGTGATGGTTTACACATAAATCTACTGGTGCAACTACTTTTTTACTAATGGAGTTAAAGCCCAAATTTGAGCTTTATGTATTAAATGCGTTTTATATCCAATGAATTGAGTCAATGGAGCGACAATGTCTCGGGCGTAACCATGGCTCTGTGAGTACTGCTACAGTGCTCAGAGAAATAAAAGAAAATCTATCAATAAAAAAACAAAAGTAAAAGAAAACAGTTACAAAACAAATTATGTAACACTCTCTCTATTCTATTCACTCAAAAGTCAAAAATCTGTCTTTTAAAGTTCACTTGATATAAACAAGCTTGTTCTATACAAATATGCACCATTGAGAGAAACACCTTCTTTTTCCTGTTCATCTGCTGAGTCTGCCAGTGTACAATAAACAGTATACTGTAATTTAACCTAGTATTACATTCTGTAACAATTTCTTTTTTTTTGCATTAAGAAAATGCATATTAGAAGAATGTTCTTTGATTATCTTTTTTTTCACTAGCTAATCATTGTATTTTATATGTGTATTTCTATTATTTTTGAAATACTAGAATTTATATATCACTTAATAATTTGTCCAATTTTAATCACTTTGTAAAGTATTGAATCAGTTGTTATGGTCAGGGGTAGTAATTAGATCAGTTACTCGGTAATTGAGTAGCCTTTTTATCATATATGATATATGAAGAAATACTTCTACTCTTACTTAAGTGCAATACTCCACCCACCTCTGATCAGAAACAAACAGACCCGAGAACATTTTATTTCCCAAAGCTGTAAAGGCAATCATCTCTCTGCTGGCAGTAACAAAACATTCCTCATAAAAATCCACTTCATCTCCAGCCCATTTCAGCACAAGCTGTGCTTTGTGTAAATACTATATGTTCTGTTACATTTTCAGTCTAATCTAAAGATACTAGTATTTTTTTCTTTATGTGTTATTAACCTTTTTCCATGTATTATATATGTATTTAGAGCTGTTGTCTCATAAAACTCTGTGGTATCCCTCATGCACTTCAGATTGCATACCGTAAATCCTCTAATATTGGTCTGTATTCTCTAATAATGGCCGGTCTCGCTATCAGCGGAAGTAAATAATGGCCGGACTTGTATACAGGCCAGGGCTATAATTAAAACCAATGATGTTCCTGGGCAGTCCTCAAAAACTTGTGATAGTAACATACAAGTACCACAGGGGGGCAATGTTTGCTAATGAATCCAAGACATTAGCGTGGGAAGTCCCATCCTTACACAGAGATCGTAGTGGCCTTACACAATCGTTCTGATCTGAAAGAAAAATGTGATTACCGGTAGGTCTGGTGGTAACCAGTCAGCACCAGATTTTCGTTGCCCTTCATTGTTCAGAATTTCCCTTGAAACATATGATACTGTTAGCCCATTTGGCCCACTTCCACTTAGCCTGCTTTGTTTCGCAAGTCAGTTTGGCCAAGATTCCATTCTGTGTTTTTTTTGTTTTTTTTTGTATTGCCGTGCAGAAAAATTGCAGCTGCTGGAAGATGTCTAAATAATTATCTGTATACCGTTATGGTAACTGTACTTTTTCTCAATAAATGAAGCTAGTATTTTATAGGTTCAAATAGACACAAAATCTTGGTTTTATTCTTTCCACTGGTAGTCTGTTTTGATCAAATAGAAATAGAAGCCTGACTCTAATTTTGGCCTTCTTCCAATAATGGCCTGCACCAAGATGTACCTGAGTGAAATAAAGGCCCCGTCCCATATTAGAGGATTTACGGTATGTACTGAATTTATTACCTTGACATATAGATATGATTGAAATATTCAATCCCACCAAAAATCCATAGAAAATCATAAAATCATCTGCTCTGCAGTTTCAGTGACTGAGGTTCTGTCACTTGCCTATTAAAGTTTAATAGGCAAGAGGCTCTCTATGGGGGTTCTAGACAGGGGCCAACAGGGGCCAGTAACCCCATAGAACGGGTCATGTTCCCTTAAAACACACAAAGCAAGTTTTTAGATGTAAGTAGCTCAGTTTTTTTTTTAAGTGTATTTCCCCTTGATTTAAGGAGGTAAAATTGTTTGCAGAAAAAGAAGGGTTTATGTTTAAAATAAGAAAAAAACAACAGATCAATCTTACTTTAAAAGCATGATATTCATTAATTGTATTTTAAAGGCAGAAATACTGACTCCTTTAGCAGAATTTTCATTTACCTGCTCAAACTAAGGGCAAATACATCTATTTTAAGAACCTTTTTCAGATCAGTTTCTGCACTGTAACTCTAATTTCTTTTTAATGATCAAATGTAATGACTGAATAGACTGCTACTGATTTGTTCCTTAGATCAATTTGATATTTTGCCAAGACAATTTATTTTAACAACTATTTAGAAATTACAGTCGGGTTTAAGCTTCTGCCATAGTAAGACACAGTGGCAGTTTTCCTCTGTTAGATCAGAAGTATGCAACCTTGCCCTTTCGCTGATCTAGTATAATAAACTAAGTGCTCATCCCCATTAGCTTTTTGTGTGCGTGTCTTTGTTTTATTTTTTGTCCTTTGCCCCCATTCAAAAATCAAATGTCCCACCCTGGCCCACCTTGGAAAATTTCTTCTAGAACTGCAATTGAGGCTCTGGGTTTGATCTACCAATGTGAGGGAGCAGACTAGAAATGAACAGCATGTGTCAGAGTGGTATGGAATGGAGGAAAACTCAGATTACAGCCCCTCTGGTGATGACGTTAAAAAGAATAATGTCTTCAGTTTTTCTCTTACGGTATAACCTCATTCAAACAAATATTACATTGGATTCAGACAACAGGAGTCACAAGATTGGCTGCTTTCTATGCATATTTAGAAACATTTCAGCTCTTCTAACCTTCATACATTGAAAATATTCAAATGTGGGATCAGTGGCTTTTCGTGTTTTTTATGTTAGAATTTTGATCAGAATCTCAAACTGTTTATTCTTCATTCTACATAATTGTTATATGGGCAAATACACATTCTGGACTTTCCATGCATTTGAAATAAATTAAAAGGCCCAAAACCCTGTCTAGACTCTTAGACTCTATTATGACATGTTCAAAGTTATTAGGACCAAACTGTGAAGGTATTAAACATGATTATTTTAGACTTTAAAGATGATCTATTATCTCAACAATTCAAAGGGATAAAGTTATGTACTTACCCAATAAGCCCAGCACACAGAGCAAAGTGTGACCCATCTTTAAATTTAATAAAATGGTTCAGCCCCTGTGTGGCTCCACAGATATGTTTCTACTTGATCCCGTGGCAATGGCTGAAACTGCATTTTAACAGGAAATGTTAAAAACAGTTTCTAGGCTATTTATCTGTTCATATGCCTGTGGTGTTTTCAAATATTATATCAGACATCAAAAAAGTTTTTCCACTGCATGAATTGTGCATGTTATTGGTCTTTAACCTCAGAGTTTCTCAGAATTACAAACAGTTTCTAGGCTATTTATCAGTTCATTTGCCTGTGGTGTTTTCAAATATTATATCAGACATTAAAAAAGCTTTTCCACTGCATGAAAATAACGACTAATTTACTTAATCTTTAAATTTGAGCATTTAATTCTTATAATTTTATGCCTTCCATCTCAAAATCAAATCAAATAATCTAAACTGCAGGCACCAGGATAATAAAAGTGAACATATTCTGCCAGCAGATTTCTGCATTTTAAGTTAATTTATGCTTCAATAAACTGTTTCAGAGGAGTGATCACAGTGCTCTGTCATCAGCGATGTGTCTGTCTCACAGCCAGCTCCCAGGTTTGATTAATACTTTGTAATAAATACATGAATAAAGTACAAACATACTCAGTTTTGCTCCCGCTCTATTTTTAAATACCCAGTAGAGGTATTTAAAAGTAGTAGAAGATATGTACCGGTATATAAAAACCCGCGCCCTATAGTCCGGTGCGCCTTATGTGTGTGTAAAATACAGTAATGGCACATATAACTGAGACTGCGCTTTTTAGTACGGTGCGCCTTATGGTTGTGAAAATACGGTAGTAAAATTTACTGTGATATCAAATATTCCACATTTTAGCCCCTTTTTTTTATTTAAATTCTCTGAAAACCTACAAACTATAGCTGCACCTATAGTCTTTCAATCAAATCCTGACAAGGGTTGCCTGTCCAGACTCTTTCAAAATCTCACTACAAGGTTATGTGAAAAGTGGGCCGCCCTGGTTATTGGTTGTTTGTGTTGCTAAGTTGGCTATTACTTTCATCATGTGGAAAGAAGTTAGTTGACTAACATGCAATTCCACAGGAGCAGGGGGAGACTTGCGTCAGGCTCCATGTAGGACAGCAGGGTTTTATTTACAAGTTTCTGAGTGAGTATAGCTATTGTGGATGTCCAAAAGTGTTTTATTTATTTATTTTTTGTTATTTTGACTTAGTGTGCTTTGGACATTGCCACTTCTGCTACAGCAATAGAGGTGTTCAGGACTAAGAGAGTTGTTTAGCAGTAATGTTGACATTTCACTGTGAAATATTTGAAGCATGGGAGGGAAAGCTGACACATTCAGTTCAGCTGTCTAAGTTAACTGGGCCTCTACAATCATACTCTGGTACATATTCACAGTTATATTTTATTTTTTAGCAATCACTCATTCTTCTCCCATGCACAAAAGTGATTAGATATAAGCAGTGTATTCATATCGGTTGTTGCAAAGATCCAGGAACTGAGTGAGAGGGCTACATGTGTATGTTTGGTTATTAATTGGCTATAAAGATGTAGTACATAAATGCATATTTAGGGTCACATGAACAAGAAACTCACCAAATATAAAAGTACAGCATGCATCACACAAATACCTTATCAAGCTCTTTCAGCTGGAAAAAATGGGCTGCAGGTTTGTTCTTTGTGAAATACATACAGGCCTCAATAAGAGAGGCCAAGTGGCTTATGCTCATTGGTACTGAAGATTATGTTGAAATTGCTTTTTTTTTTTTTTATTATGGGTTTATTATCTATAAAGCAGAGATATAATCACTGTTTAACATGCAGACTTTCTTTGCGTGTTGCATTTATCAAATAATCAGTTGCTCAAACTTTTATCTCCTACTGCCATAATTTGTCAAAATTATGGCAGTTAATGCACATCTTAAACAAAACACAATGAAGGATGAGACTTTGCCAGCCTGTCCTGGAAGATAAATGTTAACATTTTAAGGATTGTTACAAACACAGCCGGGAAAACATGCCCCCTCCAAAAAACATAGTTAAGCAAAACAACCTCCTGGGCCTCTAAATGATCATGCCTGCCCACTGACAACCTTACTGTCACTATCTACCAGCAGGGCAAAAGTTAATGACCCCTCAGGTTTGTTACCAAGAAAGGCAATCAAACAGTTAATCAATTAGTCAATAGTTCATCATTTCAATAACAAAAATTAGTGAAGTTAATAGAATTTAAAAAGTCATGCAAAGAAAGTACGGACCAGATGAACAGTGAAAAGATAAGTGTTAGTAATGATTAAACATGCAAATTAATCAGTTTGTGCCTAGGCAGTTTACAAACGGCATTATATAAACTGATAAAAAGGAAAATGGATAAAAAACAGGAGGCTGAAAAACCCAGGGTCAGGTCACATCAGAATTGTTTTTAACTCTCCAGCCTTGTTTATAAAAGTGTGACCCAGTTAATCTGCTGAGCTCCTGAGGTTTAACTTGGCCATATGCGTAAGAACTGGTATCACTTTGTCCAGTTCCAGCTCGAAGTGTGATTCATCCTGTTCTTAATCAGACTCGAATGCAATCATAATGGAAAAAAAATAAAATAAAAAATAAAAAAGGAAAGTACCTTTAAATAAAAATCGTGTAATGTCCCCGTCTGGGATTTTAGTTTCCCAAAAAGTAAAAGCACCCATCCTCCTTCTATCTGTATTTTTTAATCTACAGTCTCTCAGCTGCACTCCAAATATTCACATTATCAAAATATTTGGTGGGGGTACTTCTCTACCCCCCTTGTCAAAGTGTCAACACAAACAAAATTTTACCTCACACCTGCTCCGGTCTTGTCAGAGCCTCTCATATGTGGAACCTCTGAGCAACATGTTAGATAGGATTACCCTTCTTTCCCGTTAGGGCGACAGTGGCGTTGGATGTAGGTGTTTGCCCTGAAATCCAAGTATTGACGGTTCCGACTTTCAGTGTCGTGGTGTCATTGGGCAAGACACTTCACCTGCATTGTCTACTGAAGGTGGTCAGAGGGCCTGGTGGCGCCAGTGTACGGCAGCCCTGCTTCTGTCAGTGAGCCCCAGGGCAGCTGTGGCTACAGCGTAGCTTGCCACCATCAGTGTGTGAGTGTGTGCGTGAATGGGTGAATGACTGAATGTAGTGTAAAGCGCTTTGGTCAAGTCTCCTGACTTGAAAAAGAGCTATATAAGTAAAGGCCATTTACCATTTGCCCTTCTGTTATATCCCAAGAGCTCCTTCTAAATCCTGTAAAAATGCAAATCATATTAATGTCGCATTAAAAACTATTCTAGATCATTTCAAAATGCACCATACACTTTCTACCTCACATGCATTCCACATATAGGACAAACAGACAAACATTGGCCACATAAAGTCTGAATCTACCTAAGCAGGTCTTTAAAGCGTCCCCGGAGTTCTTACTCCATCAGTCCATGAGTCCCCCTGCTAACCCCTGTTAGTTCACCGTCAGGGGCGGATCTAGAAAAATATTTATGGGGTGGCAAGAGGGGGGCAGGAATTTTTTAGGGGTGGCAACATATGGCATTTGTTTACACTGAATTTAATCACAGTTATCACAGTGTGGTGAGAATAGTATGTACAGTAAGTGTTTCATGTGAAACAGCTCATATTAGTAAAACATCGTACAATGTGATCTCACTTAATAGGAGATAGAAGAATGATAACACTACTTCTAGAGGGGCCTTATGACAGGAAAGGTATTAAGGTGAGACACAGGTGCTGAGTCGCAGATGTGTGAGATTGACTGTCAGAGAGGCAGCTTAGCAGCATTTGCACAAGAAGAAACTATAGAAAGAAAATCTTACCCATCAGAGATCTATGGACTGAGCTGTACTAAAGTGAGCAGAACTACACAGTAGAAATAAATGGGTCAAGGCACCCGAACAAGGTACTGGACATCTATGTAATGTTTACTCTGAACACACATTTACCCCATTTGTTCCTCAGTAACTTCACATACAGCAGTAACGGCAACATGAAAGGGACATTTCATGCATGTAAATATGCTGTAGATAGAGCTTTATATGGAGGACCAACTCTGCCATATTTAAAAATAAATACATAAATAAATAAATGCTCAATAAATAAATAAGCATACATAGGCCTGTCGTGATAATCAATAAATCATTTAATCACACGATAAATAAAAATTATCCACGTCATTTCATTTATCGACTATATCGTCTCTGCTTGTGTTTTTCTCTTTCTATTGACTGGATGAAAAGGCTTAACTCCGGTGCTATCCACTGATCCCTCCCCTTCCTCATTTTTGAGGAGGTAGGAGGAGTGGACTGTGGCATCAGGTAGTCAGCGCGCATCATTTTGTACTTCTGCAGCTTTAGAGCCCCGTGAGGAATTAGAGGAGTTAGCGAGGTAAAAAAAACAACACATCGTATGTTGGAGGAAAAAGCTAGAAATGGAACTGGTTTGAAAGCCGAGCGCAACAGCCGCAGTGTGGGAGTATTTCGAATTCAAACCAAATGACCGAGGCGAACCGCTGAACCTATGCGAGCCAGTATGTTGCATTTGTCATAAAACAGTAGCAACTAAGAGCAGCAATACAACCAACCTACACATGCAGCTAAAGCACAACCACCCAGCAAAGTTTCTCCAGCTGGAAACAAAAAGTACAAGTGGCAGCCCGTCTGTGTCTTCAAGTTCGCGACAGTCCATCACTGAAGCAATTAATCCACAGGCAGCATACAAAAAGGACGGCGCAAAGTGGCGCGCGCTCACAGACAGCGTAGTTCATTTAATTGCTAAAGAGATGCTCCCATTTAATATTGTTGAAAAGTAGGCATTTCAAAAAATGTTGCAGACATTTGATAGACAGTATGAATTCCCCAGAAAACATACTTATCTCAAACGTGATATTTTGTATATGTTTTTATTTTCACTGTGGTTTTATCTTGTGTTTAGTTTTTATTCAAGAGTATTTTAAGTTAACAGAGACTGAGAGTCCATTTAATTTTTATTTCTCGTTTTATTTTTGGCAGGAAAATGCATGCATTATTACGTCATTTCCATTAAATCAGTGTAAAAAGGTCTTCAAACAATATTATCGTTTATCGCAATAATTTTTGAGACAATTAATCTTTCTGCAAAATTTGTTATCGTGACAGGCCTAAGCATACAATTAATTGACACCATAAATACAATCAACAAATAAATGTAAGTAGAAATTATATTATAATGGCAGGCAGAAATGTAAAAAGGGCAGGCAGAAATAAATAGCGGCGAAGAAATAACTAGGGTAAAAAAATACAAAGGAAGAATAAAACAGAGAAAAATATTATAACAAGCACATAATAAATACTTAAAAATATAGGTCATTAAAAAATAAATTTGAAGATAATAAATGACAAAAAAATAAATAAGGTAAATATTACAAAGGCAAAGAAATAAAGAAGCCAATTAAAAGAGTTATATACCTTTATGACTTGCTGTATAATTTAATTTCTACTGACATTTATTTGTTGTTTGTATTTTTGGTGGCAATTAATTGTATGCTTATTTATTTATTGAGCATGTATTTATTTCTGTATTTATTTTTAAATATGGCAGAGTTGGTCCTCCATACTGCTGTATCAACAAAAAGGCGGGTTCTGTATGTTACATCAAAATCTCCACAAATCTGAAAAGAAGCAACATAAAAATACATTTTGCTTCCAGTTTGAAAAAGTACAAAAAGATGTTGTGTGTAGGCTTATACAGGTCGTTTCTGGATAATTTCATACTATATATACAAAAAAGAAACAACAACACTGCTTCATATTAAGCAGGATTCACACCAGTATCACATTTTTAACTTTTAACACTTTTGGTTTTATTAAAGGAAATATCAGATTTTCTCAGGTGCCAAAACAAAATGTAACGGCTCTGTAAAGGCTCACCAGAGAGCATAACATAAAGTTGACATGACTATAACAGCTAAATGCGGCGATTTCCATGTTGCTCAGCAAAACGCTTCACAAATTTATTTAGATCCTATGCCTTTGTGCGTTTTGATTTGAGTTCAACCAAACTTGATCGTCTCTTTTCTGTCATAGTTGACCGCAAATATGTCTTTATTAGCCTGAAACGTCAGGCCTAACTAACATTATAGATAGAGAAATAACTTTCTGCAACCTGATTTTTATCATCTCAAAATCAGCATTGCAGCTATGCTAGCAACATTGTGCTTTCATTATGATTTAATTTCTCGATAGATAGTTAATCAGTTTTTACCTGTTTCATCCCGTTTCTCCTCTCCCCATGACCCCTGGCTTTCTCGCTTTGCCCCATTCGGTTTTCAAAACAATCAGTCTCAGTCGCTCTCGTGCTGCATTCACTGCAGTCCGACATTAGAAATTAGCGGTTGTAATTCTCAAATTATCCATAATTTTTAAGCCTCGCCACCCCTACCGCCAACTGGGGTGGCAGCAGGGGTGGCAAGGCTGTCATTTAGGGTGGCATTTGCCACCCTATACCACCCCAGTAGATCCGCCTATGTTCACCGTTAAAATGTCACCGTTAAAAATGTATCCATCCTTTTTTCTCCTGCACACACTGATCTTATATCAAACCGTTACACTGGAGTCAGTGAGTTCCCTTGGCATTTTGGACCGTGGTTTTAAAAGCTACAGTTAGCTACCTTCCGTCAGCTGAGTGTCCGTCAGTCAAATATGTCCCCCTTAGAGTAATCCTTTCTGTCACTCTTAGCTCTCTCAAAAACGTATATACATATACACTGGCCAGTAGACAAACAAAAACAAAAATTAGACAAACATGTTGCGCGACAGGGATAGGTATCTCCTCTTCTAGAGTCCGTTTCAACTCTTATCCCCTCAAAGCCCCACTTGTTTCAGCTTTCTTAAAGAAAGCAACTGGAGAAAGCTCTCAAACCAATGTCGGCTGCCACCAGACAGCACCACTTCTTTCGCCCTCCCTTAAACGGTAGGGAAACACGACACAGCTTAACCTAATATTGGCCGTCTCTTCAGCCCGTTTCTTTTGTTCCTCTTTAGCAGAGCAACCAGACAAAACTCTTAAAGTATGTTGGCTGGCACTTAGATGATACCGCCTCTTTCCTTATGTCCTTACGGGACAAAACAGGAAAGGCACAACCTAATATCGGCAGTCTCTTCAGCCTGTTTCTGTTGTTTCTCTTAAGGAGAGAAACCGGACAAAACTCTAAAACCAAAGATTGGCTGGCATCTTGCGTGCGACTGTTTTCGGAAATGCATCTTTCGTGTCTGCAGGCAGACCGGGAATAAAATCACTGTCCCTGACTCAACCCCAGGAACTTTAAACTCAGACAGATCTATTTGATTTGTGATATTATTTTAACCCCATACAATTCTAGTGTTTTGTTTCTTCTGTCTTGTTTGCTGAAATAGTTAGACTTCATTCTAACTCGATTTCAACCTTTTTACTTTTTGCTTAAAATACCACTTATTAGACCAATGTTGAAGGACAAGTAGAAAACATTGAATCATTATCTAAGTGCATCCTAAAGTTTACTTTCAGTTAGTATTATAAGTTACCACATTCTACTTGACAGTCAAAACATAATGACTTAGAACCCTATAAAATAAACGTATAAGCTCTTCTACACAAAGAAAAAAAGGGATAAAAAAAAAACTGAAAGAATCTAAGAGCTACAGGAATCAAAGTGTCCCAGTACAAGGTTGATGGTGGTGATATCCTAAATTTATTGTAAATATTTCTGATGACTATAATCCCATATGTAACAAAAGACAAAGGGGGTGTGAGTGAAATTGGAGTTTTTCTGTAAAATTGACAGACGGTAGTAGCCACGTTTGCTCAGCCATGTCTTTGTCTAAATACGTCAACGCCTTTTCTTTTTAGGGCTTTCATCACAGGACTGCACAAATTACAAAGGCAGTGCATTTCACTCTAGTGAGCTTCATATTCCTCTTCTTCTGGTTTGGCTTCATTTAGAGAGTAGCGCCATCTCACTATGGAGTCCGACATGGTTTTTAACGTACAGTGTGAGCAGAGCGTCGTGTTGCATAGATACATAGAACATGCATTGTGAGCGGTTTGGTTCGTATAGTGTGAGCTATAACTGCGTGCAACGGTGTACAGGCATGGCCAAAAGTATTGAGAATGACACAAATATTATATTTTCACATGATCTGATGCCCTCTGGTTTTCATGTGTGTATGTCAGATGTTGTCATCACATACAGAAATACTATTGCAATCATATTTTGAGTAACAAAAGCTTTTAATGACAGAATGAGTTAATGCAGCGGGTCAATATTTGCAGTGTTGGCCCCTCTTCTTCAGGATCTCTGCAATTCTCCATGGCATTCTCTCAATCAACTTCTCAATCTGCTTGGAAGTTTGTAGTGAAGCTGGGAAACATTAGCATGTCTTAATGATTTTAATACATTTTCCCCTGAGATTTTTCAACAGTTAGCTTCCCTTCGCTCGCTAACAAAACAGAAGCTGCTGAGTTAGACATGGCTCTGACATTTGTTGGGACATGGAGGTTTGTATTCAAAGAAGGCTGGAGAAACTTCGCTCAGCTTCTGTCACCTTTGACAACGTAATATAAAGCCACAGGAGTCTCTCCACCTCTCTGAGGAGGGACTGAGGTCATATGAAAAGTAAATAAAGTGTTAAACTATTTTTGTTGTTAAATTGTTGAACCAAACTTAGTTTAGAAAACTAGAAATTAAACAACTGTAATATCATCTATCATTCTACTTTCATTGAAAATATTTTTTTGAGTCCTGGATGTTTAGAAAGATGATGTGACAGCATCTGTCTGAGTGTCATTGGGATCAGAAAGAGAAACAATGACCTTGACAGGCTGCCACAGTTTGTTGAATTAAACATATTTGTCTTTTTGGTAAAGAAAGGAAACATCTGAATTAATTTTACAGTGATTTCAACATGTTACTGAGGCACCACTTATGCTGATCAGGTAGTGACAGGCTGACCAACCAGCTGGATTATACAAGGGTGCAAATAAGCAAATGCTTTTTTTTCTCCCCCCCCCAACACACATGAATACATTTGAAAGATAAAACCAAGTTTAATAACACCTTTAAACAAGAACTGACACAAGATAATCCTTTAATCACTTCTCAGAATCAGAGAAGATGCATGAAGACGACCTTCCTGTCTATTAGTTCTCACCAAAGTTGTCCTGATCCTTGATAGCAGCTTGTTTAGGAAGGACGTATTCCTCTTAATTTCTCCTAAAATACAGCATCTTTATTCACACCTTAGAGTGTTTTGAATGCGTCAGCAGCTTGTACTGCAACTTGTTCAGCATCTGTAGAGCCTCTCATGGGTTCATACTCTGAAGCATCATCTGTCATATTGAAGAAGTAAACTGTTACTCCTCTCATTCATGAGTGTTTATGGATTTATCTTCATGTTCTTGATCACAAAGACTAAAAATAAGCAAGATAGAAACCTGACCAGCAGCAGGTGAGGAGTGGGGATGCTGCTGACTCTCATCCTGGTCGACTGCTGCAGGATGTTTGAGCCTGGAGTGAATAAAGATGCTTATTAGCAACACAAATCTATTTCAGTGTAAGATCATATTTAGAAATAAAAACGTCAAACATACTCAAAACATACATCTGAAAAGAAGAAAAGAATTACGAGAACTCCAAAAAATAAACTAAACCACATCATGACCTGCAACAATGTAGAGGGAGAGTTAAAAGCATTAGGCGACAGTGGGCAAGACCTTCATCTGGAGTCACATGTTTACATTCAGTCCAACTTTTACTGCAGCCTCCATTATATCCAACATTTAAGATCTAAATCATTGTCATTATATCCCTTCATCTTAGATCTTCAATGGTTGTTGACCTAATTATTTTTAATTCCGTCCCACACTTCATATTCTATACTTGATTAAACTGATGTATATTATTTATCAACAGGCTCTTGATTCACCAGCAGGTCAAACATAATGTGTTCATTGAACCACAAGGATTGATGTTTCTGAACATACCTTTGTTAGAGAGGCTGTCAGTGTTTCTACACCTCAGTGTTTCTGATGCTGACATCTCACTGACAACATTAGAGGCAGTGCAGGTGACTGTTGTGTCTCCATCTTGTGGTGTGATGTGGTAATGCAGCTTGGGGCCTTCATGTGTTTGGTTTCCTACAGTCAGGATGTAGTTGGTGTTTCTGTGAGGAGCTGCTCTGCATTCCAGAGAAACTGTGCAGGATCCATTTAAGTCAGGCTCACTGATGTTATAAACCAGTTTGGGCTTCGTAGATATTGGCTCTGATGTGAGAACAGAGGGAGAAGGAGAGTGTAGTGGGGAAAAAGTATTCAATTATTCACCCTAGTTAAATAAACGGAGATCGATGGATTTCCCTCAGTCGGCATTTTATTAATGATATCATATCTTTGCAAAAGAGATAACAGTTCTTCATACAGTCATAATGGCACAGTATTCTGCCCTGTTCTGATTTGAGCAGCGTTCCCCCTTACTTACAACAATGGAAAAGTAGTCAGAGTCAAAACAAATTAGACTCTTTGGTTAACAGTAACATGTTATGAATAAACCTTGAGAAAGAATGTGGTTTGTTATGGGAAGAAGCTATGTTTGGTCTACAAACACCATCCTGCAGAGAATGGTGTGGCCTTCAAGGTGAAACAGACCCTGCTCCTCATATTAGTTAATCTTATCTTCAACATTTTTGTATTGCAACATTTAAAGAACCTCCTTGAGGAGAACAGAAAAAATGATTTTCTTTCTTAGCATAAAATCAAAATTTCTCCTTGGGGTCACTTTCCTAGGACCCTCAATCTTCTCAATCGCCTAAACTGCTGAATTAAATTTATAGTTGATGTATTTATAGAATCTATATGAAGGAAATAGCACAATCAACCAAATAAGGCTCAGAATATGAGCTGATCAGCTTTATTACAGTCTTTCTACCCAAACTACTCAAACTCAGTCATCCTGGTGTTCAGGGTCCAAATTTAAACCTCATATCAAACACAGAATCTAAAATGGACACATCTGTATCAAATCACTATAAACAATTAATTCTATTAGGCTTAAAGTTTATTGTCATTTTAGTCATTAAAGATAATTCTCTCTACTGAAGCTGTTGTTGTTATCAGTGTTTCATTAAAGGCAAGGCAAGGCAAGGCACATTTATTTGTATAGCACGATTCAGTACAGACAATGCAAAGTGCTTTACATGATTAAAATACAGGAAGATAAAACAGAATAAAAAGCAAGTAGGAAAAAATAAAAAATAAATAAAATAAAATAAAAAATGCAGAAACAAAAAAGAATATTAAAAACAGTTGTACTAAATAAAATATGTTTAAGTTGAACTGTTTAACTAGAACAGTTGAAGGCAATCCTAAACAAATGTGTTTTTAGTCTTGATTTAAAGGAACTCAGGCTTTCCGCACTTTTACAGTTTTCTGGAAGTTTGTTCCAGATAAGTGGAGTATAGGAACTAAAAGGTGCTTCTCCATATTTATATTAAAGGTTATTTCCATAAAATTCAGTGATAAGCCTTAGGACTGGACAGAAATAAATTATATACACTTTAAATACTTTTAATTCTGGTGTTTTTGTTGATATTGTCAGTTTATGAATAAACTGCATAAATGCATTAAAAACATTGAATTTTTTTATATTTCTTTGAAAGGTTGTTGGCTGCACAGTCCGTAAAATGGCTGCCCATACACCACGTGACCACAATGAGGAATCAGAAAGGACTCTATAGTATCAGTTCACCTTTAGCTCATTAACTTCTTGACAAAAAAGAGAGAGAAACAACGAACGAAAGAACTCAATCGCAGCCATTCACACTCACATCATATCAGCTTTAGAAAAAATAAATAAAATACATGAAAAACCCTAACTAACTATGCTTGTCCAAACTAGAGCACCTTAATTAATAATCAAAGCTGCATGATGTTGGAGGGCTGACTTGCTTGCATTACAGTTCCCCAGCAGCTGGTTTATCTCACAGGCATAACATCTGGGGGTTTGGTCTGTTTGCATCATTAACATTTCAGCTTGTTGCATCTTTCTAGAAGGAGCATGCAGCACCGAATTCACAGGGTCTGCTCCAGTACTGGAGCTAGGCTTTTAAAACAGGGGTGGTAGTTATTATTTGGGGAGGTCAATATGTAAAGGTTTCAGTTTATACAGACTACAAACAATAATTATTTTCTGCAAAATGTATATTGATTAAATTAAAGTTGTTGATTTCCCAATATGTATACAATTATATACTGTGAAATGTACAGTGTTGGGCACGTTACTTTGAAAAAGTAAATAGTTATTGTTACTAGTTACTTCTCCCAAAAAGTAACTGAGTTACTAACCTAGTTACTCCACAATAAAAGTAACTAGTTACTAGTAAAAGTAACTATTGCGTTACTTTTGCGTTTCTCGCCCTCGTAACCCTCACCACCCAGCCCCCACCTTCTCACCGTGTGTTTCAAAAGCCAGCTGAATAGAGTGAAAGACAAGGACAAGAACCTGCAGAGAGTTTTTATAATTTATTGTAACTCAACATAAATGACATCAGAGTGGAACTCTATCTGATGGGCCTATAAACCCTGTCAGATAGCGTTCCCTCTCTTCTTAACATGGGGGGAACGGTATCTGATGCGGTGTAAATATCATCAGGCTGCATTACCTCTACTCATGGGTGGGAAGTTTTTTAACAGGGCGTTCAGATCTGGTGAGTGTATGAAATTAATAACTGGGGATGTCTAATTCTGAAATCATGTTTGTTTGGGTTGTTCCAGATCCATCCATCCATCCATCCATCCATCCATCCATCCATCCATCCATCCATCCATCCATCCATCCATCCATCCATCCATCCATCCATCTTCTTCTGCTTATCTCGAGTTGGGTCGCAGGGGTAGCAGCTTTAGTAGGGAGGTCCAGTCACCCCAGCTATGAACATTTTTACAGTAATGAATATTTGAAAATATTTCCAAATGACAGCAGCATGTTATTTAACTGACGTTTATATCATTTGATTAGCTTTTAGTTGTTCATGCTCCTGGTGGTTGTCACCTTTATTCCACTCTGTAATCTAATCAGTGTAGTCTTTGGTCACTTTACAATAAAATAATTAAAAATAAACACATTTGGAAAATTCGGTATTTGTTCTGTTCCTGCGTATTGCGTCAACTATCACGGTTGCTAAGCAACAGAGCCTACTGTGGTGAAAGCCTAGCCCTGTTTGAATTCACTGCCAAAATTCTTCCGGTCTCCTTATTTTCAAGGACTTTGAAGGATCCAGTCCAGGTAGACCACATCTTTGGAAATGCAGCCCATGAATTCGAACAGAGCCCATTGGCTCCCCCACTGGTCTGCTTGCGTATGCTATAGAGCAGGCATCCCCAAAGTCGGTCCTCGAGGGCGGCTGTCCTGCAGGTTTTAGAGGTTTCCCTGCTTTAGCACAGCTGATTATAATGATTGCAGTAGAGTAAAAGCCTGTTGATCAGCTTTCAATTAAAATCAGGTGTGCTGGAGCAAGGAAACCTCTAAAACCTGCAGGACAGCGGCCCTCGAGGACCGACTTTGGGGATGCCTGCTTTAAAGAGACATTCGTAATTTGGCTGGCTGTAATTTTCCTTAAAAGGACATGATCACAGTCATTAGGTGCTCAGACTGTAACCATGTGCTCCAGCTGTGTTTGCATCACATCTTATGCAGAACACAGAGTCTGACCACTTCCTGTATTAGTAACATTATCCTCCTCCACTTATCATCTTCTCACCATTGTAGGACAGTTTAAACCTTTATGTAAACGTCTCACAGTGATGGTTTATAGATGTCTGATCTGATCCTACCTGTACTCCTTCTTGGCCTCTTTCATCAAGGTACGTTTACCGTCACTGCTTGGTTACAATGAAATTGATCAAACTTTCTCTGCCTGCGGTTTATGGTTTTCAAAAAAGTTTAGACAGCGAAACATAATCAACTTCATTCAGCTTCCATCAAATAGTCACACTGAATCAGTTCAGGATTGAAATAATTTCAGATTCTTATTGTTTGGAGTCATAAAGTCATTCACAGACAGATTTACTTTTGCCAGGTATTCTGTTGAGATTCAGTTTTTCAGTCTAACAACACAATGATGAACTGTTGACATGTCTACAAAACAAGCTGAGGGTATTTCAGTGTGTTAATGTTGCTGCAGCTCTATGCAGAGCAGAGGCTTTCAGAGTTTAACAGACATGAAGGCAGAAGCAGAACTGTTCTCTGGCCATCTGCTTAAAACTGATGAGCTGCATCTAACAGCAGCAACAGATGGGGGAGGGGTATCACAGTATAACTATGAGCTCCACGTCATTCTAGAGCTTTCTTTGCATTCTCATTAAAAGCTCTTTAACCTTTAGAGATGGTAGTAGCATATCAATGCAGCTGGAAAATATTAACTTATTAACTTTGTTACTGACCACCATTACTGTCTGAAAATATTGATCTACATCTAGCTGCATGTAGAAATAAAAATAAACTCACATAATCATTAATGAAGCTAAACCTTACCTCTGGTCAGTGTTTTTAACAGCTCAATGATTTGTGCAGCTTTCAGGGAACCTTTCAGTTTAACATGTTTTCTGTTTATCAGTCCCACTGGTTTTGAAACGCTTTGCACAATTTCAGTAAGAAGAGGAAGTAGAGAGCTGGATGGTTTGTAGTGACTGGATTCCTTCTATGGTGCAAGAGATAATGCTAAAGCAGATCACATTTCAAGGGTGTGAAATATATTTGTTGCAGATTAACGTCAGATAATATTTTCAGGGTTGGTCTGGTATTGGTAGTAATAATAACTCTGGCTGAACTAAAGCTGCTGAGGTCCTACTGTCAAAAAGCTAAAGAACTATTATTGTCAAAGATGGTTTAATTTATCAACAGAGACAGAAACGTTCATTCTCTAGAGAAACACTGCATACATTTTGACCCAAAGATTATCTTAATTTTAGATATACAGAGTTGGATAACCCACATCGAGAAAGTAAAAGCCTGTGCAGAAGTTAGTTTTAACAATTTGCAAATCATTGCACACAGTGGGGCTGATCACCTGCTTAAAAGAGCCCAATGAAGGAAAACTAGGCAGGGTTTTTAATTTTCTGGACCTGGATTTTCCACCTTAATGGTCTTTTAAGACAATGTACGGCAGAAGTTCGTATCAAGGCTCCATCTAGGCTGCTGCTCTTCTTAAAACTCATCTAGGTAATGAGAGAGTGAATGATTTGACACAGAACGGATCATGTGCCCCTTAAAAAGGAGAGTTATCCAAGTTAAAAGTTGTTGTTCAGCTATATGACACTGACCTGATCAGACTTATATTTGGTTATTGGATGTAGGATTTATTCCAGAGGGGTGAGTATAGCCTCGTCTTTACTAGTAACTCCTCAGTCTGCTGGGCTAAAGTGTTCTGCTGCCAGTGGCCTTCAGGGAGGCTAAGCTTGGAGGTCACAGGTCTAGCACCTCTAGTGGCTGAAAGTCACTGCGATTTTTTTTAAATAAATTCCCTCAGACACCACACTACGGCACATTAATCTTCCTCAGTTCTAAATCTGCATGTTGTTGCAGGCTGTGATTTTTTTTTTTAGAAAACTAAAGAGCAGCTCAAAACATCTTCCTTCTCTGTGTCTCAGGTCTAGTCTGAGGAGCAGCAGAGGATGAAGATAATCTTCTCTCACAGAGGCTCTCAGTGGTTCCCTCTGCTGTCTGAGGGGCTCCTTCATCTCCTTCTTGGCCTCTGCCTTTATGGTATGTTTGATTGCTTCTTAAATTAAAATATAATAGATTTCATCTGATAAATATGGTGGCTGGGAAGTGCAAATCAATACAAAATCTGAAACACTTTTAAAAATCTTGAAACAACTTTACATTTTAGAAAACAAATTTACAACAAACGAAACACTTTTACAAATCATAAAACAAATTTACATTTCAGAAAACAAAATTACAACAAACGAAACAATTTTACAAATCATAAAACAAATTTACATTTCAGAAAACAAAATTACAACAAACGAAACAATTTTACAAATCATAAAACAAATTTACATTTCAGAAAACAAAATTACAACAAACGAAACAATTTTACAAATCATAAAACAAATTTACATTTCAGAAAACAAAATTACAACAAACGAAACAATTTTACAAATCATAAAACAAATTTACATTTCAGAAAACAAAATTACAACAAACGAAACAATTTTACAAATCATAAAACAAATTTACATTTCAGAAAACAAAATTACAACAAACGAAACACTTTTACAAATCATAAAACAAATTTACATTTCAGAAAACAAAATTACAACAAGCGAAACACTTTTATAAATCATAAAACAACTTTACATTTGAGAAAACAAATTTACAACAAACGAAACACAAGCGGCAAAACACAGTTACATAGCCAAAAACAAATTAACAAAAGACGGCTACACGGAACGGGAATGTCCCAGTGGCAGGATGTGACGTCACGATTACCCTGACTTGTAGTACAAACAGCTCAATCTGTAGTCCTCCTGCTTGGAAAGTCAGCGGCGAAAATTATATAGAAAGAATTGCACTGAAGCTGTTTTTACGCTAACCGAACAATGTTTTGCCCTTATTGTGGAGCACATTTCAGCCAGTTTACACAATTTTGTTGTTCGTGCGGACGGTCTCTGGAACTTTTACGGGACACGGACAAGGTGGCAAGATTCGATGTTCTGCAATACTGCACTGAATATTTCAATGAGGGTCACTCATATAGTGTAATCTTGGACATGATGTCAAGTTTACACGGTGTTAAGATGAGTTTGAGAACTCTTAAAAGTAAACTTAATAATGCTGGTTTGTACAGGAGAAAATATTATAGCCCCAGAGCCACTGTAATAAACGCAATCAGGGAAGAACTTCGTGGACCTGGACAACTGTTTGGGTATAGAACCATGTGGCAAGTACTGAGACAAAAGCACCATCTCAAAGTGAAGAGAGACGATGTCATGAATTTACTCCGGACGCTTAATCCTCGAGGATGCGAGAGGAGAGCACGCCGACGATTCATCAGGAGAACCTATCATTCACTTGGACCCAACTATATGTGGCATGCCGATGGATATGACAAACTTAAACCATTTGGGATAGCCATTTCAGGATGCATAGATGGATTTTCTCGGAAAGTCCTGTGGCTCAAATGTGGACCAACAAACAATTACCCTTCAGTTATCGCGCACAATTTTTTGTCGTGTGTCCGAGACCTTGGTGTTGTCCCCATGAGACTGAGAACTGATTGTGGCACGGAAAATGGTATCATGGCTGCTGTTCAGTGTTCGCTACGTCAACATCATGATGACCACTTCAGAGGTGAATCAAGCCACATGTTTGGTTCCTCTATCAACAACCAGCGAATTGAGTCCTGGTGGTCCATATACAGAAAGGGGAGGTAAATATATTTGGTTTGACCCATTTGTATGAAATTCATATATATTTGTGCTTGAAATTTTATCCTCCCATTAAATAACCTATAGAAAAAAAATCAGCTGAGTGAAAAATGTTGAGATGGACTAAATTAATAAGAATTTTTAGAAACATCATGACATTGATTTTGTTTGCTACTTCAACAGATGAAGCAAAAATAAATAAATAAATCAAGAATACAAGCATGATGGAGCTCTTAAACTAAAATGTTGTTGAGCAACCCACTGCAATCAGAGATTTTTTTCTGTAATGTTCAATAAGACTTCTACACCTGTTGACAGGTGTTTTGCTCCACTGTTCATGAGCAAGTTGTTTTGATTTGTCGGGGACAGTTTTAATTTTTAATATATAAATTATTTATTTACACAAAAACTCCAAAAATCAATATTTTACTTTATTAAATTATATATTACTACATTTTTATTTATTATTACATTTAACAGTTTCTAATTATTTTGAATCATTACTGTGAATTTAGCCCTTTATTTTATGGAAGGGGATGTAAACTTTCAAACACAACTAAAATCACTAACACTTTTATACATTTTTATAGGGCTCAGTTTTGGATGGAGCTATTTGCAGACCTGAGAGATGCAGGACACTTCAATGGAAGTCATGAGCATCAGTGCCTATTGAGATTTTGCTTTGGTGAGGTTGTTCAAAAGGACCTAGATGAGTGTGTGACACTGTGGAACAGTCATCGGATACGTCCTTCAAGAACAGCTTCATGTCCAGGAGGAGTGCCCAATGAGCTGTACTATTTACCACACAGGTAACTGTTTGTTTTTTTTTTTTTCTTTATTTTAAATGCCTGAATGTATACCAACACTATTTTGTCTTTCATTTTTCTCAGGTATGGCTCCAGGGACTGTGGATTCCCCATTCATCAAGCTGAGCTGGATGCTTTCCCTGAGTTCAGGCTGTGTCTACCTCCTTGTGGGAACTCAAATATACAGGAGTACATGGACATGGTTATGGAGCATCATAATTTACAAACACCACACAACTGGGAGTCTGCTGCAGAACTTTACTTAAAGCTGAAAGAAATTGCTCAATTCTAAATCAGTGTGAATCACCAACAACTGCTTAGAAAACTGAAAAAGCTGAATATTGGCTAGTTTCACTGTTTCTTTGCATTAGCACTTGTCTACTGTAATGCTTAAATGTTAACCTGAAGAAAGTGGGCGAACATCAAGAAATATTACCTTCCCAAACATTTGAAAAAGAAAAGTATTGCACAGTAATGTATGTTTATGCCTACGCTATGAGTATATAGAACATATTACTCCTTCAAAAGCTTCCTTTTTAAACCAATGTAAAAATAGTGACATTTAAGAAATCAATGTTTGTCATGCAACTAGTTTAAGAACAGAAAGGAAATAAATCTGTACCTTGAGTAATATTTAAATTCAGAAGCACGATTACAGTATTAACTGAATTTACAATGTTGTCTTCTAAAAGAATAGAAAAAATAAAGAGCAGCTCTTGTTGACAGTCAGGGTGACCTCTTGAAACTGAAATTGTTTTTGGCGTTGATACCACCATGTCCCCACCCCTTTCTCATTCAAAACATATAACAAATAAGAAAAGAAAAATATGGGTACAAATCTGCATCTGTAGTGGTACAACCAAACAAGTTTGATCTCTGGGGTTATCTAGTCACATGACTTAGACACAGCCAAACCCTGGAGAATTCTGAATGCCAAAGTCCATTTGTGTTTTAAACACAGGGTATGAATCTATCAGTGGCAGTTTCAATGTGTTCAGGCATGTATTAGCCATTGGGAATCGAGAGTCATCCAGGAAGTGTAGTTTTGGCAGTGGGTCCAATCCAGAAGGGGGAAGTGATGTCAGCCCAGTTGCAAACATCAAAACATCCTCCACAGACACAGCAGCCTGGCCTTCTGTGAAGAAAACATATGGTTTTCCAGACACTATTTCACATTGTTTTTTCACACGTAGTTGTAAAAGATTTACAAACCTTCACAGTCAAGGAGATAATCTGCCCAGTAGCCCATAGTTTGACTCTCTAGAAGTCTCCTGTTACTCCCGACTGGACTGAAGTTAGGTTTGAAAAGTTGCTCTAGCTAAAGAGCTGTGAGCTTCTTTTCAATGTGGCACAGGACTGGGGACAGCATGGTGGGATGTTGCTGAAGCGCATCCAAAAAGTGCAGTGCTGAAAGACCATCTTTAAATCTGAAGAATGAACACATGATGTCACTGCCTGATCACACTGTATTAATATGTTTATACATACGTGGCCTTGTGAAATATAAGCTCTGACAGTTTGTATTGTTCCCACACTCAAATTGTTCACAACACAAGCATACAGTTGTGCTTGAATATTTGCACAACCATTAAAGAAAAGGTTAAATTCACAATATTAATTCCAATAAAAAGAAACTGAAAAAGTATAAATAAAGTACAATTTACTAAATCATAATTTAGTAAAGTAAAATATTGATTTTTGGAATTTTTGTTTTGTATGAAAAAGAAAACTGTCCCCCACAAATTAATACACCTTGCTCATAAAGAGTGGAGCAAAATACCTGTCAACAGGTGCAGAAGTCTTAACATAACAGAAAACCTTGATTGCAGTGATTGTCTCAAAAGTGTTGCTTGAAAAAATTTTAGCTCAGGAGCCCTATTGTGCTTGTTTGCTTATTTTGTTTTTAATATTTCTGTTGAACCACAATTCAGAATCAATGTCATGATGGTCATAATTTTTTTACATTTATTATTACTTTCATCAATTTTAAACTTATTTCACAGGCAGATGATTTTTTTCTCTCTTTAATGGTAAGGGATAAACTTTCAAGCACAACAATTTTTATTATTTTTAATACAATCTCACCTGTCAAGTGCAGATGAGTTGCGGTCAATAATGTACCACCGGAGATAGTCGGACACAATGTCTTTCTTTTCCTCAACAGAGGAAACATGTCGCAGACAACCTGCTGTCTGCAGCATAGTGCTGTGTCGAATGACACATTCACGCAGGACATCCACTGAAGCAGCATTCTCAATCTGAAGGATATAAAAATGAACATAAACACTAAGACTGTAGCCTAGATTTCCTTCCTCCTTTTTCTTCAAGACAAATAACACATACCGTAAACTCAACTAAATTAAGCTAATGTACAATATAGACTAAAGTAAGTGAAAACTCTTAAAATAACTCAATGCATTTACTCTGACCTATAACACTGGAACTGTGTGCAGTCCTCACCTCTTGTAAAGCTTTCCCTATACCCTCATCAGTTATTGAAGCAACTGTTGCTTTGAATGAAGCCTGTCCTGCGAGATAATGTACCAGATCTTCTGACAGGAAATGGGGTCCTGGACCTCCGTGCACAACTGACACTGCAATCATCTTTCCTGCCAAGAAGTATTCATCCTCCCTAACAGCTGTAAATTAATACATAGAGAATTTTATTTACATATACAGTACATACAATGACACAACAGACAGACGAACGGACAGACCGACAAGTAGAGAGGATGGATAGATAGATGGACAGACTGGATGGATGGGGTGGGACTTGATTTTCTTTCTTTAAAAAAAAAAATCCAGTGTGAGGTTTTTCAATTAATTAATCTCAATTATTTACATAACAATCTTCGCCCCAAAAGCATTTTTTGTATTTAAATTAATTTTTGTAAAAAGCTGAATCAAATTATAGATACAGACATTAATGTTGTAAACTCAATTTCTATCAATTTCTCAGAAATTTTTAAAATTGATTTAAATAAAAAAAAAAAATAATAATATGATTCTGCCAAAAAATCAAACAGTTTTGTCTTCTTCCATTTTTAGTACTTTAACAAACAGCTTCGGCTGTTCTTTAATTTAGATTGCACAACATGTTCCATCAATTTTAACTTTTTAAATGTTTTTTTTCCCCTTTATTAAGAGGCATTAATATTAATGGTAAACCAGGGGGGGATCAGCTAGTGTCAGCTTTGAGTTTAATTTTGAGTCTGCTTAATAGAGCAGAGGTGAAAATCTGCTCTGACTGTAGCTGGAACTGATGCTGAGAGCTGGATGCTGGGCATGAACAACGAGACAGTTGAGTTTTTTTGGACGGAACGGGCCCTGGGGCAGCACCATGACTCAGAGAGGAATAAACAATATGTTATATCAGGGCTGTCTCCAAAAGTCTCAAATAACACCAGAAAATCTTGCTAGATTAGTCAGGGATTGCTTTTTTGGGGAAAAAAATCAGGAGGTCTGACAACTCATTAAGAATAGTGACAAAAAAAATTCAATAAATAAAGCTATGTAAACATTTAGCAAATACCTGATCCTACAGTATACATACCATTTGCATTGTACACCAAGAACCAATGTCCTTCTGGTCCATCAAAGATGGGACGATCTTTCAGATGTTTCATAAGCAGGCTCAAAAATTCCCGCTTTGGGCCACCTGTGTCAAGTCCTTCTTCAAAAACTCCAGCATCATCAGTAAATTTTACTAGCATGTCACAGGTTTCAGAGTATGATGAACGCCTGAAACCTCTAATTGCTCCATCCCAAACATTTGCCCTTGAGATGTTGAATCTACTGAATCTTCCATGATCAATAGTGTGGGACAGGTTTGCAATGATGTCAGGTAGAGTAATGTTTAAATCTTCCTGTAATGATAAGAGTGACACTGTAAGAAGATATTCATGACTGCAGAGTACTTCTTATTTTCTTTTTAGAAAAATATTATTTATATGTCAATTTACTTTGCTGTGTGCTGTACATTTGTTGAAGCAACTTCAACCAGTTCCTCATCATCCTCCTCAATACAGGGTGCACACATTTCAGAGTATTTGCTGTTGAAAAACAATTATTTCCACATTAAAACATGTTCCATTCAACCATTCATTGTTTGGACCCAAATGTCCAAACAAAAAAAAAATGGAAGTATTGGGGGTAGGGGGCAGTATCATCTTTCACTAACTTATAAGGAGTTGTGACTTGATTGTTTTTTTCAAGTGGATCGAGATCCTCTGTATCAGATATCACAATCTGAAAAAAAAATACAATGATGGCAAGAAACTCCAGGTTGACATAAAGTGCCTGAATACCTGTCCAGGTTGTACTGTGGATAAATGTTGTGGCACATCTCTGAAATATGAAAAAAATTGGTGAAGTTATAATTTTGAAGACACAGAGTATAACAGTATTGTGGGTAACATTTTGATGTCAAGGAACATAAAAGAGACATAAATATGATAATTTCATTATATAGTTGTGCTTGAAAGTTTACACCTCTTACCATTAAATAGAGTGAAAAAAAAATCTGCTGCCAGTGGAATGAAATGAAATTGACAAAAGTAATAACACATTAAAAAAATATGAACATAATGATTGATTCTGAATTGTGATTCAACAGATATATCATAAACAAAAAATAAAACAAGTAAGCGATCGTGATGGGCTACTGAACTAAAATATTGGGCAAAATTCTGAGGCAAACATAACCATATCTTTTCTTTAAAGCAACTCTTACCAATATTGCATTCTTACACTATTTTTTAATAGAGTAAAGTGCCATGAATGAGGTAATGGAATTCTGAACTACAAACAGACACACCATTAATCAAAATGAAATATTATTCCAGAGTTTGCATGTTCTCCTCATGTATGTGTGGGTTCTCTCCGGGTACTCCAGCTTCCTCCCACCATCCAAAGACATGCATGATAGGTTAATTGATCACTCTAAATTGCCCCTAGGTATGAATGTGAGTGTGAATGGTTGTCTGTCTCTCTGTGTTGGTCTTGTGACAAACTGGTTACCTGTCCAGGGTGTACCCCGCCTCTCAGCTGATAATAGCTGGCATAGGCTCCAGCAACCCCAACAACCCTGAACTGGATATGCGGTGCAGAAAATTACTGACTGATGAAATATTATTCCAATCTCTAAATATTCAAAGAAAACTCCGACCAATCCTTGCAGTGGGGTGCACCCATAGGATTGGCTGAGGGACCTGCCTGTCAGACCTTTGATTCTGCATTGGGAGGCAGAGAGAATGAAGGGGGGGGGGGGGGGGGGGTCTTAGGAGTGAGGTTGGACTGTTTAGATTCAACGTCCAATCAGACGTCTGCAGCTGTTGATGGTATTCTGGTCCTCTGTTCATGAGCAAGGTGCTCTAATTTTTCTGGGACATTTATTTAATAAATTCAAAATTACTATTTAATTTAACTAAATTATAATTCAGTACATTTTTATTTGTTGTGACTTTATCAGTTCCTTGTTATTTGAACTACTATTGTGAATTGACCTTGAAGGTATGCAAACTTTTAAGCACAACTGTAAATGGCATTTTGTAAAAAATAAAGTGTCTCCAGCCACATATTTCAGCCACAAAAAAAGCTCTGGGGTAATTAATGGTATATCTGAATGAAAAATTCTCTCTTTTGAGAAAAAAACTTACTCTTTCTCAACATATTTGTAATCAGGGGAACTGTGGTCTTGTGGTTCAAAAACCTGAGAAGAAAAGCATACAACTCTTAAAATGTTTAATAGTTTCTTAATTGCTTACTGCATCATTGGTGAAATAGTAGTTACTTTTTCTGAAAATACAATAAGTGTATCAAATTTCTCCGGAAGGATTTACCAGAACACATATGCTAATGGTTTTATGCTAAAAAAAATACTTTTGAGAAAAACTTACATACCACAGTGTCAGCTTGATTGAACTCGGCTGTGCTTCTAGAAGTGATGACAATTTCAGAATCAGAGTCTGAGGTATCATTTGCTGTAGTAGAGGCTGAAAATAACACATTATCGTGCATTCTAGAGTTTAAATTCAGCAAAAAAAAAAAACAAACAAACAAAAAACTCAAATATTGACATCCACATACCTCCTTTGAAATGTTCCTCTGGGCAGATGAAAAAAGTGATTCTGGGGTATGTCTTTCCTATTTCTTTTTTATAGTCTGCCAATCTAAATGGTCCTTCTGTCCCAGGCACATTCACCACCTCTGTACAGTCTGGATACAAAAGGACGTATGGCCCCTCCCCCAGGTCCTTGTTAAATGTTCTCATTTTCTGTACAGCCTGTTTCAATAGGTCCTGTGCTGTTATCTCCGTGTTTGTAAATAAAGGCAGTGTCTTCCCTCTTAGAGGTTTTAATTCAGTTCCATGACCCACCATCAGTCCTATGTTTATCTGGTAACAAAGAACACAAGAACGATCACGTTAAAATGTAATAATCCTGTATTCCAAGTGTTAAGACGGTGTCGTGCCAAGGTAGTTATCCCCGACAGAAATCGTATCCCCTCATATCCCATACATAGCTGAGTAGCCTACTTACCTGGACAGGTTTGCTCTGTTGTTGACATTTTAATTTGGACCCGTAGCTAAAAGACTGTCGCTCTCTTGATTTAGAGCTCCTGTACTCAGTGAACTGTTTGTATGATGGGCATGTCTGTTCTTCTGGAATAGAAAGCTTTACATTAAAACACGCTTATTAACAGCCCCTACTTATAGCATGCTAACACAGAACAAGCAAAACAAAACAGAAAACATTTGGCTTAACCGCATGTTAAACAAACGTTCCCATGAATTTGTTATTTCATTGATATATGCAGGAGGTACATTAAACTTAGTGCAAACCAATATCCCACTTACTGTGTTTAGAACTGTCTAACTGTAGCTTTGATGTTACCCGCGCGCTTGGTCCTGCCACCTGGTCCGTGTCCCGTAAAAGTTCCAGAGACCGTCCGCACGAACAACAAAATTGTGTAAACTGGCTGAAATGCGCTCCACAATAAGGGCAAAACATTGTTCGGTTAGCGTAAAAACAGCTTCAGTGCAATTCTTTCTATCTAATTTTCGCCGCTGACTTTCCAAGCAGGAGGACTACAGATTGAGCTGTTTGTACTACAAGTCAGGGTAATCGTGACGTCACATCCTGCCACTGGGACATTCCCGTTCCGTGTAGCCGTCTTTTGTTAATTTGTTTTTGGCTATGTAACTGTGTTTTGCCGCATGTGTTTCGTTTGTTGTAATTTTGTTTTCTGAAATGTAAATTTGTTTTATGATTTGTAAAAGTGTTTCGTTTGTTGTAAATTTGTTTTCTGAAATGTAAATTTGTTTTATGATTTGTAAAATTGTTTCGTTTGTTGTAAATTTGTTTTCTCAAATGTATAGTTGTTTTATGATTTGTAAAAGTGTTTCGTTTGTTGTAAATTTGTTTTCTGAAATGTAAATTTGTTTTATGATTTGTAAAAGTGTTTCGTTTGTTGTAAATTTGTTTTCTCAAATGTAAAGTTGTTTCAAGATTTTTAAAAGTGTTTCAGATTTTGTATTGTTGATTTGCACTTCGTATTACGGTGGCCCTGAGGTGCAAAACACAACACAAATAGAGAAAACACAACACAAAAAGAGAAAACACAACGGCAAATCAGAAAACACAACGGCAAATCAGAAAACAAAACACAAAAAGAGAAAACACAACACAAAAAGAGAAAACACAACGGCAAATCAGAAAACAAAACACAAAAAGAGAAAACGCAACACAAAAAGAGAAAACACAACACAAAAAGAGAACGCAACACAAAAAGAGAAAACACAACACAAAAAGAGAAAACACAACGGCAAATCAGAAAACACAACGGCAAATCAGAAAACAAAACACAAAAAGAGAAAACACAACACAAAAAGAGAAAACACAACACAAAAAGAGAAAACACAACGGCAAATCAGAAAACACAACACAAAAAGAGAAAACACAACACAAAAAGAGAAAACACAACGGAAAATCAGAAAACAACACAAAAAGAGAAAACACAACACAAAAAGAGAAAACACAACGGCAAATCAAAAAACACAACACAAAAAGAGAAAACACAGCGACATTAACCAAAACGGAAATGCTAGGTACCCTCGGGCGACAGGAATCATCTCTGATTGGACAAAAGAACTAGTCCGTTCTTTGAACCGGAAAGACGGGGTTTGTTTCCATTTTTCCAAATCATGAGCGCCACAAATGACGAGGTACACGCTGCTATTAAGCAATACTTTGATGCCGGTGTTGTGCGAAAAGGTGAATGTCTGCGAGAATCTGATTGCGCTCGCGGGAGCGCGCACCGCAGCCCGCTGAGCGATAGCGTAAACCTGCTTTTCTCTGGATTAAACGGTCATGACATGCAGATACACACAGTTGCATTATAATATAGGCCTAATTAAATTATAATATAGGCCTAATTAAAGATTCGAAAGCTTAAAGTTTGTCACATAACGGCAGTTACGTGATAGACATGTTTCTATACTCGGTCTGATGACTTTGTGTAGCCCTGACATTGGAGACTACACTACAATAAATATGATTTACTGGAGGGTTTTCAATAAAGATATGATACCTTTTGCAACGATCCTCGTTACTCTGCATTGTTTTTTATCTGATCTGGCCGTATATAGCACGAGTTTCCCATGTTTCTATGTGTTTTGCAGTTTTCAATCGGTTTTCACCTGTCAAAAATTGATTGAAGGCACAGTGTAGTCACTCAAAGGTTATTTATACCTAAATATGACTAGATTTCCTTCAGGAGATGCATGATTTAAAGATCTGAGCTCACAAAACAGCTTGGAACTCTTTTAAAGGACCATTGCAACACAAAATAGCCATTTTGACTTGCAAAAAATGTATTAAAGCCCAAATACTGTCATTCAAATGGGGATATCTGCCCAAATATGACTTTATTTCATTCAGAAGCATCTTATTTTAAATAGAACAAGTCTTTTTTAGGCAAAAATCACCTTTCTTCAACCACATTTGGCCTTTAATCAATTTCTAGCAGGGCGTTTTGACCAGCCGACTTGCTAGAAACTGATTAAAGCCCAAATACTCTCATTTAAAGGGGATATATTTGTGCGGCCTGCCAGTAGCATGTGTTGCTATTGTCCCTCTGATATGTAAATAGTTATATCTTTGTGTGTTTTTAAAATTTTCATGTTTCATGTTCATGCTTTTGTCTGTATAAATCTCTTTAGATTAAAAGAAATACAATTATTTTGCACCAACACTTATGAATTGACTTTTTTTTCTTGGTATTTCTATGGCAGTAAAGTAGTATTTTTAAGAGATTGAACAACTTCTTGATTTCATGCAATTCCTGGGTAATTTGAAACCCAGCATTTCTTATATGAAATCATATAAGAAAAAGCCATTTTGCAAGTCAAAATGGCTTTGTAGTGTGGTAAAGAGTTCCAAGCTATTTTGTGAGCTCAGATCTTTAAATTATGGAGGTTCTGAATGAAATCAAGTCATATTTGGGCAGATATCCCCTTTAAATGAGAGTATTTGGGCTTTAATCAGTTTCTAGTAAGTCGGCTGAGGTCAAAACGCCCTGCTAGAAATTGATTAAAGGCCAAATGTGGTTGAAGAAAGGTGATTTTTGCCTAAAAAGGACTTGTTCTATTTAAAATAAGATGCTTCTGAATGAAATCAAGTCATATTTGGGCAGATATCCCCTTTGAATGACAGTATTTGGGCTTTAATACATTTTTTGCAAGTCAAAATGGCTATTTTGTGTTGCAATGGTCCTTTAAAAGAGTTCCAAGTTGTTTTGTGAGCTCAGATCTTTAAATCATGCATCTCCTGAAGGAAATCTAGTCATATTTAGGTAGAAATAACCTTTGAGTGACTACACTGTGCCTTTAATCAATTTTTGAAAGGTGAAAACCGATTGAAAACTGCAAAACACATAGAAACATGGGAAACTCGTGCTATATACGGCCAGATCAGATAAAAAACAATGCAGAGTAACGAGGATCGTTGCAAAAGGTATCATATCTTTATTGAAAACCCTCCAGTAAATCATGTTTATTGTAGTGTAGTCTCCAATGTCAGGGCTACACAAAGTCATCAGACCGAGTATAGAAACATGTCTATCACGTAACTGCCGTTACGTGACAAACTTTAAGCTTTCGAATCTTTAATTAGGCCTATATTATAATTTAATTAGGCCTATATTATAATGCAACTGTGTGTATCTGCATGTCATGACCGTTTAATCCAGAGAAAAGCAGGTTTACGCTATCGCTCAGCGGGCTGCGGTGCGCGCTCCCGCGAGCGCAATCAGATTCTCGCAGACATTCACCTTTTCGCACAACACCGGCATCAAAGTATTGCTTAATAGCAGCGTGTACCTCGTCATTTGTGGCGCTCATGATTTGGAAAAATGGAAACAAACCCCGTCTTTCCGGTTCAAAGAACGGACTAGTTCTTTTGTCCAATCAGAGATGATTCCTGTCGCCCGAGGGTACCTAGCATTTCCGTTTTGGTTAATGTCGCTGTGTTTTCTCTTTTTGTGTTGTGTTTTTTGATTTGCCGTTGTGTTTTCTCTTTTTGTGTTGTGTTTTCTCTTTTTGTGTTGTTTTCTGATTTTCCGTTGTGTTTTCTCTTTTTGTGTTGTGTTTTCTCTTTTTGTGTTGTGTTTTCTGATTTGCCGTTGTGTTTTCTCTTTTTGTGTTGTGTTTTCTCTTTTTGTGTTGTGTTTTCTCTTTTTGTGTTTTGTTTTCTGATTTGCCGTTGTGTTTTCTGATTTGCCGTTGTGTTTTCTCTTTTTGTGTTGTGTTTTCTCTTTTTGTGTTGCGTTCTCTTTTTGTGTTGTGTTTTCTCTTTTTGTGTTGCGTTTTCTCTTTTTGTGTTTTGTTTTCTGATTTGCCGTTGTGTTTTCTCTTTTTGTGTTGTGTTTTCTCTTTTTGTGTTTTGTTTTCTGATTTGCCGTTGTGTTTTCTGATTTGCCGTTGTGTTTTCTCTTTTTGTGTTGTGTTTTCTCTTTTTGTGTTGTGTTTTCTTTTTTTGTGTTGTGTTTTCTGATTTGCCGTTGTGTTTTCTCTTTTTGTGTTGTGTTTTCTTTTTTTGTGTTGTGTTTTCTGATTTGCCGTTGTGTTTTCTCTTTTTGTGTTGTGTTTTCTCTTTTTGTGTTGCGTTTTCTGATTTGCCGTTGTGTTTTCTGATTTGCCGTTGTGTTTTCTCTTTTTGTGTTGTGTTTTCTCTATTTGTGTTGTGTTTTGCACCTCAGGGCCACCGTATCCCAGCCACCGTATTTGATAGAGCAGACTTCTAAATGGCAATTCCTAAACATGACATGGGCCTTTGGCAAGGGGGGGGGGCAACTGAAACCTTCTATAGGCAGAATCTCACTTTAAACTGACAGAATTCTAACCAGACACAGAAGAGATTAAATTTGGTGTGTATAATTTACAACACATTTGAAAAACATTTAACATCAGACCACTTTTTTTCTAAAACAATTTTATGCAAAAAAAAAAAAAACAAAAAAAAAAAAATACTGTATACTTTAAGTACTAGTAAACTTTAAAACAACTAAATATCTGGTTTAAAGCCCAAAAAAAGTAAACACCCTAAATAACAACTGTAAATATTTCAGATTTTTGCCAAACATCAGTTGTAAAGGAATTTGTGGACTTTAGCAAAGACAACCCCTGCTCTATTCTTAATGTTTAAATACCAAAGACAAATTATGTTAATTTGAAATAATAGCCAGTCCTCTGAACATCATGGTGATCTCAGATGCTGTGAGCATGGATCTGATCCACTCTAAGTTTCACATTTAAAGTCTGAAAGGATAGAATCTGGTCTATCAAGTCAAACCAGTTCTGTTTCTGTCTAATTTATTTCCACCAAACATTAAAGCTTGTCATTCTTTGATCATGAACATACCCTACAGAAGAAAAAAAGTGTTTTTAATTTATATTCTGAATAACAGAAAGTGCCCTCCACCCCTGTTGGTCACTCGGTAAAGGATTGCAAGGGGCTGTTTGCCCACTGGTAGTACAGGGTTGAAGTGAAGCCACTGGCTACCATTGATACTCCCTAGTTCGACTGGTTGCAAGGGGACTTAAGACTTTTAAAATAAAAACAAATTCAACACTTTGACACACACTTGGTGTGTCATAGCATAAGTAGATTATTTTAACTTGCAATAAGCAAATAGTCATAGCACATTCCATAGTCATTATAAATTCAATAAAGTGGATAAATCATGTAATATGACAAAATTAATGTGTTAATGGAGCATAATAATACTGAAGTGCCAAAAGTGTTCAATTGATGAAAATACATGTATTAATGACATTATTGTCATTATAACATTTTACATATCATTTAAACATTTAACATCAAGACTGAATTACAAGGACATGTCTGTTAATGCTATAGTATTTTACTATTTGATAATTATGCATGAATGATGGCATATACTTGTATGCTTTGCGCATTATCTGTTAAAAATGTTTGAGTTGTTTTTTTTTTCATCAATATAACATGCAATATATTTCAGCACATTACTTTTTCAAATGTAAAATACAACAAACACTACAAAAACAACAGTATGATCCATTTAATAAAGAATTGCTACACTGACATTTTATAGTGAATTACTTTCTATTTACTCTACTTTTTGTTTTCTAACATTAGACACAACGTCAATGACTAACTCAGTCAATGTCGTCGAGTCAGTCTGAGATAGTCAGACCAATGATACGCTACATACTATACTAAAGGATACATCGGCGTATATATGGATTTTTTGGGTTAGTACATCCACTGACTTTGAAATTACTTGTGAAATGTCTTGTCAGAGCTGGCATCCTGCTTGTTTTTGCATTAGAATGCTACACAAGTAAGCATTTTTACTCTGTGGGAGTGGGGAGTACCAACATGCCGGCTGTTGGCATCACTTTTTTTGGGCAATTAGCAGTCTGTTAAATAAACAGAGATCATGGCAATATCCTCCAACACTCATTTCACTGAATGCTTAATCTGTATTTATGCACAAATAATTAACAAAGGAACCTTAACCCTTTAAAGCCCGATCCAAGAATAAAAGAAAACAGAAAATTATTTTTTTTTTGGTTTGAATTCCTTATTTGGCCTTTTAACAAACTATATAAAAAGAAAAAACAGAAATAAAATTTTTATATTAATAATTTATTACTATGCGATAAGTCAAGATTATTTTTTTGTGTAGTCTTCTGCCCTCTGTTATCAGGCATATCTGATTGTGTACAATAGGATTTTGAGCAAAGCTTTTACCATTAAATTATGCAAAAGGTGTCAGACGCAAAACATTTCAGAAACCGTATGTATCAAATATGATACATTTGGCATTACAGGGTTAAGCTACAATAGATCCACCAAGTTGCCATAGCAACACTCATATTTTCACTAAAGCGTGTATTGATGTATTGATTTTAAGCAAGGACGTGTTTGCATTAGACTATTTAAAACTTTTTATTATTATTTCTATAGAAATCTAGAACACATTTTCTTTTAAACTGTCCATTTAAAGCAGCAGAACAAAACCTTAATTTCTAAATAAACATGACAAACTTGGATGGTATGTAGTCTTTCAGGGTGGAGTAGCCAGCGTCATCATCAATGGATAGGAACAGGGAAGTGACACTTCAAAAACAATAACATTATATTCAAGAGTAAAGAATTCAAAGCATGAACTCGCCCTGAGGTGATAAACTGGTTATAAATGGCCTCCTCTGACTGCTCAGTCAGCTGCAGATTGACTCCTGAACTTCACAGGTAAGATTTGATCGTATGCTCATCTGTCTCTGAGTGCAGAAGGACAATATTATTGTTTTTTATTTCAACAGACATCTTATTACTCCGATAAAATATATTTTTCTTGAAAAATAAATGTCTTCATTGTGACACTAATTCCTATTGTGAACCTATTCTAAACCTTAATCACATTAACTAACATTCTTATCTGATTTACCTGTTTAACCTTTTTTTGGGTAGTCCTGTTGTTGTGACAGCTATCTGTCTAGATATTTTTACACCAGGAAAAAGTCGACACTCTTGTTTGATTTAACTTCTTTCAGAGGCAAATCATCTCATAATTACAATGGTCCTCTACAACAGTGGTTCCTGCCCTTTTTGGACTTATCTACCTCTTTGGAACACAGAAAGTTAAATCAAAGCAAGGATTTATTTATTTATTTTTTTTAAAGATTGCATGAAATGTAAATAATGTACAGCCTGAACGTCACTGCCTTTAACCTCTGAAGGATGCAGCTGGGAGGAATCATTCTACTGTGTTTTAGCTGAAGGAAATCTACATCTTATAGATTTAGAACTGTTCTAAGCATTTCTTCTTAAGAGGCAGAAGTTGTTCTTAAGTCTTTATAAATTTGAGTGTCGTATATCCGATGCTATCCAGTATTGTCTTCTTGGTAAATCTAGTGCACCTATGATGAAAATGTTTTTGCATAAAAGCACCAGACATGATATAAGTTATAAATGAGTTGTAGCATCTGTTTATTTTCTATGAGGTCTTAATCTTTGTCATCTAAGGGGCTGGTTCCTATATTTCCTGTGGTCTGAACACAAGAGGGAGAGAATATTAGAAATAGGTTCAGTGGCAAGATAATAAAAACATAAATCATTTATATAGAAATTCAAATTATGTGCCACCGTTTTAAAGTATCGATGATTAACAAATTATTTGGAGTCCAATGAGAAATCTAATACGATACAAGCTCAACATTTAAAATCTATTATTTCTCTCAATAAATATCTTTATTGTTTCAAAGTTTATGATTGTTCCTTCTCTGTTGTAGGTTTTTAAACTGTGGTGTTTTCTGAAGCACAAAGAGGACGTCTCTTCCACTTGGTGAAAGACAATGGGAAGTAACTCTGAAGAAACTGCGACCCTTGACCCAAGCCCAGAGCCTTCAGATGAACTTTCATTCCAACCTCTCAAACCGGACATTTTTGCATATGTGCAAAACAACCTAATGTCCAAAAACACAAAATTATTCTCAATGTTGGCTTTGCTAAATGCAAATGTTCCAGAGTCTTACCTGGACTTGGAAGAGTGTCAACTGATCCTTGGACCACCTGATCACATCCATGGAGAAAATGCCTTAAAAGGAAGAATGGAGCCTTTTTCCTGCCTGATCGAATTAACCAGCAGTGGTGTGCATCTGATGAACCCAGACATTGCCACCAGATATTTGGACGTATTAGCTGATCTGAACATCACAATAAATACCATAGTGAAGGACTGTATATATTTACTTTGTTGGAATAAAGCTTCAACAAACACAATTCGTTTCCTCCAAGACCTCCTCATGGGAAACACCGTGGTGGAACATAGCAAAGAGGTGTCCTTAAATCTGGTTGAAAAAATTATGGAGGAACAGAAAAAAACATCGACACAACTGCCAGCGATGGCTACAGAAAGTGGCTCTGATAACAGTCTGACCTTACAAATTAATATTGAGTCATTTCTGAACTTCTTCTTTAGCCTTTTTAAACCAGACCTATCGAATAATGCTGTAAGAAAATCTTGGAATACAAAGCTGTTCTCTATTTTGTCACTACTGAAAGCATATGTTCCAGAGTCCTACCTAACCATGAGAGAGTGCCAAAGGATCCTGCAACTATTGCCTGAGCTTGGTGAAAAGTTTTCATTTGAAAACAGAATGATGCCCTTCCTTAGTCTTACCAGAGTTTCTTGTGGACGTGTGAGTCTAATTCACACAGCAATTGCAAATAAATCTTTGGAGCTATTGGGTGAAGTGAGTATTTCCAGAAGTTCTATAGCAGATGACTGTATATCTTTACTTTGTGGAGAACAAGCCACACCTCACATAGTCAAATTCATCAAACTCCTACTGACGCAGAGAAAAAAGAGCAAGAACGGCAAAGAGAACTTTTCACTACTGATACAAGACATATGGAATCAAGAGGGGGGTTCTGATGAAGCTATCTCAGTTTTAGAACATGCTTCATGTGAATTTGACGACAAGTTTGTCTATCCTCAAACAATTGCTCGCCTGTATTACCAAAAAGAAAATGACTACAGTAAAGCAGAAGGCTGGGCACATGAAGCTATAAGTAGAGATCGGAAAAACTCTTATGTTGCTGACACTCTTGGACAGGTGTACAAGCACTGGCTGATAAAAGTCATCTCACCCCTTCAAATAAACGACAGGGTAGAAAAAGCCATTAAAGCTTTTAAAGACGTGGAAAAGAAAGCTGAGAGAGAACTTGAGGATTCAACAAATTCCTTCAACAACCGAGGTCATTTTGGTTTGATTCAAGTCGCACAAATAATCGCTAGAAACTGTGACTGCTTTAGGAGATTTAAGGAAACTCTGCAAGGCGATGTTGAAGCCAAGTTTGAGTTTTTTGAATGGTATCTAAGCTACTCCAAGATAGACAGGGTAACTGTAGAGCCTGACTACTTCTGGAAAGATGTTGCCTCTTGCTATAATAAGTACACAGCAAAACACGCCTCTGATTCCACCAGCTTTGCAGCTCTTTTGGACTGTTTGAATCACGGCCTCTTTGTGTCAAAGGAAAAACGAGCTTTCAAGGATGCAGTTACCGAGAAAACAGAGTCAGATTTAAAGAGAATACGAGATGAATTAAAGACCATCTATGAGAGAAACAGAGATGATGTGAAAGTGGCAGAGAGGTACATCCTTTCAAACATCATCTTGAGCAACAAGGTGCCTGACTCTCCTTCACTCCCCCAGGTTAGAGAGCTCCAGTCAATACTTCAGAGATTCCTGCACAACGGGATGAATGGTACAGACCCAGAGTTTTACCTCTTGGTCCTGCTGCTGTTTTGGCCAGTGGAGAACCTTCAGAGGAAGCAAAAGGTGGACAATACAATCAAAATTGACCTGGAAGAAAAAGTCATACTAATGGAAAAATCTTATATATCAATCTATGGCAAGTACCTCCGAGGTCGTTATCTATTGCCGCTGTTTTTTCTAGGAAAGGGTTCTGGCCTTAGCAGATGGATTCACCGGTCTAGACTGGATGAAGTTGTTGAAAGACACATAGAAACAGAGCTTCATGATGACCGAAATAGAAACAAAACAAAAAGAAGGATGATCAATAATACGTGGAACAGTGGGAAGGTGTGGGAGCTGCCAGAAATCCAAAGTATCCTTCAACCAATCCAAATTACGTTGCAACTTAGTGGAGAAGAAGCTAAAGTCTGTGTTAGAGGGAAGACATTAAAAGCCAGAACAGATTTTAAAGCTGGTAGCCAGACAACAAGCAATGCACTTTATTATTTTGGCTTAAACATCAGGGGGCCTGTGGTCTTCAAAGGGGAAGCTCCATGAAATTACTTTGAATGTCAGGGAAGAGGTCCTTATAAAGGTTTTACAAAGCAGCATCAGAACACTGTGTCCAGCATTGTTATTGGTTCATTAAGCATGATTTTAACAGGTTTTTAAGCCATGTTATTTTATATGTTTAGTTGTGTATTTGTTAATGTGTGTGTTTAAAGGGCAAACCAGTGTGTTTAACGGCTGTTTTATTCGCCGATCATGAATCACTTTTTTGTGGTAGACATTTTACAGCCATATATAGTTAGGGTGCATACAAACTGAGCTCAATAAAATAACTGAATCAGAGACAAACAAATTAAATTAAACCATATATCCTAATGTCAAGTGAAAGTACTTTTTTTTTTCTTGTATATCATCAAAAGAAGTCCATATGGTTGGTCTGGGCTGCATGTAACCTATTTAGTACCATGATTGTCGGCTGTTTTTAACGTATTAAAGCCATAAAAAATCCTTAACGAGAAATGGTTGTGTATGATTATGTTAAATTTAAGCCGAGAAAAATAAAAAAATAAACACTATGGTTAAACGCCTTGATATTTATTATGGTTTGTAATTTTTGAATAAAAATTCTGGGGCCTGTTGGCATGTAGAAGAATGAGCGTTTTTTGGATGTGTGCTGCAACTCATGTAAACTTCTCACCTGCCATGAAAATGTGTGGAAGCACGATCTAAAATAACTAATCATAAAGCACCACAACTCATCAAAACACACCGAGTTCTCTTGTTTTTTTTCTTGTTTTTTTTGGTTTGTTTTTGGCAAAAGAACATAATAAAAGTCAGCTGCAGATCTCATTACAGATCCAAACCTCCATGGCTGACTTTTTCCACTCTGTGCCTCCATTTCATTCACAAATCTTTATGTACATAATAAAGATAGCTGAGACAAACTGTTTGGGAAAACATTAACCTTAACACATAAGAGGAAGGTATTATTAGGGTAATATATGATTAGATTAATTTAATGTCCACATATATTAAAGTGCAGGATTTTCACAATTTTTTTAAAAGACCCGCCCTCTTTGGCTTTAAAAAACAAACAGAAAGACACATGCAAAACCCTGTACCCGCTCCTGAGAGGAAATGCTTATTTAATGCATGCCCGGGGATTTCTCCTTGTGCACACTCTGTTTAAAAGTTTCTGTTTGCATCGCTCATACAAGCTTATTTTCCTAAAGAAGATTTGCAATTTTTCCACTATGTCAGACTCACTGCCAGTATGTGAAAATGGGGACAAGCACATAGGACGGCCTTACGTAAACATATCACCAGAACAATTAGGAGGACCTCTTATTTAGATCATCCACCCGGAAAAAGAACATCCTCAACTATAGCTTTAACTATCAACATTTTTATAAACAAAGATTTCTAATATGTCTGTAGTTGGTTAAAAAAAAATGCAATGAGCATTTTGTAAATGTCCAAAACTTGCAGAAAACATGTAATGACGGATTTATGAAAGTCTCATTGGAAACCAACATGGTTTTGTTTCACTCATATCTTCGCTTTCATGGAGGTGGGCACGATGTACAAAACTGTTTTATTAGCTTATATGAGATTAGTAGAGCACTTTATCTTTTATAGAAATAAAACAATTAAAATAATGCTCATCTTAGTCATGGAAGTGAAATTTCCCCAGATATTGATTAAAAGATTTCCATTCTTTTGGGACTCAGTTACATGATTTAATTTTATGACTCTTGCCTAATGCAGGGGTGCTCAAGTCTAGTCTTTAACAGCTATCCTGCAACCTTTTGATGAAATCATTAACATCTTAATCAAATGAGTGGCTCGTTACGAGCTAAAGGAGGAGATTGAGCCTTTAAAAAAGTTACAGGATGGTAGCTTTTGAGGGCTGGACTTTAGCACCACTGGCCTAATGTAATGTTTGAAACTAACAATTCAAAGAGCCTATTTTCACAAGTCTCAATCGCTTTTAAAAAAAAAAAAAACTACACATTGATCCTGCAAAAAGATGGGTTCAGAGCTACTAGAAAACTAACATAGGCATTTTAATAGATTGAACAACAAGTTCTTCAACAACTTTTTAATCCATCAACTAACCCATCATGACCATAGCAAACGTTAAATATTTTTAAGCCTATAATATTTTAGGTGATCATAGCTCTTTAGAGGAGGTGTATGGCTCTGAAAAGAGCCGTTGGGTTTGCGGTGATGGAGCAGAGGGCTTTACTTGGAGCTGGTGTACTTGGTGACAGCCTTGGTTCCCTCAGATACAGCGTGCTTGGCCAGCTCACCGGGCAGCAGGAGGCGCACAGCGGTCTGGATCTCCCTGGAGGTGATGGTGGAGCGCTTGTTGTAGTGAGCCAGGCGGGAGGCCTCGGAGGCGATGCGCTCAAAGATGTCGTTGACGAACGAGTTCATGATGCTCATGGCCTTGGAGGAGATGCCGGTGTCAGGATGGACCTGCTTCAGCACCTTGTACACGTAGATGGCGTAGCTCTCCTTCCTAGTCTTTCTCTTCTTCTTGCCTCCTTTAGCGGCGCTCTTGGTCACGGCTTTCTTGGAGCCCTTCTTAGGGGCGGACTTGGCGGGTTCAGGCATGTTGATCCACTCGAGTTGAAGCAACGAATGAGCTGCAGGGGAGGACAAGCTGTTCTTATACAGCAGCCATGGAGAAAGAACTACAGCAGCACTTGGCTGTGATTGGATGAGCCGCTCAGTCTGGGTGGAGCTGGAGAACTAACCACGTGACATTTTTCAAAAGTTGCGCTCAGTGGGAAAATAGAGGGAAAAGAAAGGCGGGAAACAACCAGGAAAGAATAATAACAGTGATACTTTATGTAAATATTTTCTCACCAAAGTGATTATTCCCCTAAAATATTGGAAGATCCTTATTCAGTATTTGCTGCTGCACATCTGATCCTCTGATATAATGTAAAGCAGATAGAATAAAGCTTGTATTGCAACATTGTCAAAACTGCTGGGAATTAAAAGTGAATGTCATGTAGGCAGTTGAAGAAAATGGTAAAATCTGAAAAATAATCAGTGATATAAAGGTTCATAAAATCAGATATTTTCATTTCAGGTGAAATCAAGTTTCAACTTTAATGATTTTCTACTCATTCTCCTGTTTAGGTAGATGCTTGGATTTTCAGGAAGTTTATACATTAAAGACCTAAACTTATAATGTAAAGCAGTCAGAATGAATATAATATATTGCATTTGTCTAAGCTGTTGGAATTAAAGTAAATATCATGTAGGCAGTTGAGATAACAGAAAAATAATGTCTTGGTGAATAATTTTATCTTATCTGGAGCCTTTAATAAAGGACACTTCAATCTGGTTTCAATGAATATAATCAAATTTGATTAAATGGAGCCAAATCCTGTCTTACTGAACATAAACGTTTGTTTCCCTTACATTGGTGTGACAGTAGAGATCAGTAGGTATGCTTAGAATCCAGCTTTAGAAGTTTGTTATATTCACTTTTAGATAAGAAAAAGTACTGCAACGGTATTTAATTCTTGATTCAGTACACAATGCAACCATGATTAAATGGAAATCATTTGCCTGTCATCGTCTCATTTAAGAACATGGACACACGAGTCTTAGGAATTTTCTATTATTAAAGTCGTTGTATATGGTTTCCTGAACAAGTAGAGCTAAATTAAAGTGGGAATCGTGTTCTTAACCAGCAGGTTGGCGGCCCTGAAAAGGACCTTTTAGTTTAGAGAAGCGGCTCAGTTTAACCTCCAAAGCCGTACAGGGTGCGGCCCTGCCTCTTCAGAGCGTACACCACATCCATGGCGGTCACAGTCTTCCTCTTAGCGTGCTCGGTGTAGGTGACGGCGTCCCGGATGACGTTCTCCAGGAAGACCTTCAACACACCGCGGGTCTCCTCGTAGATGAGACCGGAGATGCGCTTGACTCCACCGCGGCGAGCCAGACGGCGGATAGCGGGCTTGGTGATTCCCTGGATGTTATCACGGAGAACTTTACGGTGACGCTTAGCGCCTCCTTTACCGAGTCCCTTACCTCCCTTTCCTCTGCCGCTCATTCTGACTGCCTCTGTTCGGTAACAAAGAGAAAAATGGCGACCAACTGCTGCTCTTGGATTTTATTTATGAACTGCGGACGTAGAAGGAGCCGTAAACAGCTGCGGGAAGCGGTTCAAGAGAGTTCTGTATTTGTCATATTAATTTCTTTACTGTAAATGAAGCATTAAACAGGAATGTAATCGATGTGTGGCATGTTATATTTCATATATCATTCTAAAATAATCTCAGTTTGAAATACATTTGATATCCTTTACACATGCTATATAATGTGTAATGGGGAAACGGAAAGAATTGTGGAAATATTGCTTAATAACTTTCCATTCCATTAATGATAACTTTTAGGGGTTCTGAAATTTGTTTGACAAACCTAAGGGTGTAACTTTGCGTTAAAAGGTGATAGGGACGCTCTAAGGATGGTGGCTGATGGACCTGCAGTTACTTAACCCGAACGCTTTCAATAGGGTTTGTATTTTCCAAAAATGAGCTCAAACATGTATTTTTTGAACACTTTACTATTGTTGAGACACAAGAGTACCCCAATAAATTCATGGTATTTATAGTTACAGACAGATGTCTGCCTTTAGTGCATTATTTATAAAGGGCTCAAAAACATCAATGTATTAAAAAAATTGAATAACAGCAAATACCAACATCAATATATCATTCATCCCTAGTATGGACACAAGTTCACTTATTATAGCATTGCATATTTTTTTCTTGTAAATTTGGAGATATATTTTATTGCATGTTAGATATCCCCATTACCATTCCAGTAAATCTGTCTCATCTTTAAATCTGCAGCTGTCAGATTTATGAACTTGCGTACCAATATAATGATGCAATCTGATTCTTTGTTCAGATATGTTAATGTTAATCTGTAACTATTTAACGGTCCTTATAAGCCAAGCTTTTAAGTCAAATGTACAATCTGCTGCCCTTTTTAGCTGAAAATGTCTGTATATGTAACTAACTTTTTCGTGGGCATCCCTGATCTTTAGCCAACCAGTCTCATTTTACCTAAACATAGAGTAGCTGCCAGTTGAAAATTCACCAAGTGCTGCTGCGAATTTATGTTAAAACGGCTTGCCGGCATCTCTTCTCATCCTCGTAGCGTTTCTGTACGCAGTGAATAGCGACCCCGAATAATATGTCTCAAAGAGAGATTACCCTTTACCCTCTTCTGCTCAGCTGACCTATTAAAGTGCATATTTGTCAATTAAACAAAGTGCAATCATTAAAGATTAAATGTTAAACAGCTTCCATCTCTCAGTTTAACCAGTAATGTATTGATGAAGGCAGCCTGGAGCCTGAGCTCTTAAAGCAGAGTGTGTGGCTCTTAAAAGAGCCGTTGTGTGGCTGTGTCCAGCAGCAGCAGCGGCTTGGTGGCTTTACTTGGCCTTAGCGGCCTTCTCGGTCTTCTTGGGCAGCAGCACCGCCTGGATGTTGGGCAGCACGCCGCCCTGAGCGATGGTGACTCCGCCCAGCAGCTTGTTGAGCTCCTCGTCGTTGCGGACAGCCAGCTGCAGGTGACGGGGGATGATGCGGGTCTTCTTGTTGTCGCGGGCAGCGTTTCCAGCCAGCTCCAGGATCTCAGCGGTCAGATACTCCAGCACAGCAGCCAGGTAGACGGGGGCTCCGGCACCGACTCTCTCCCCATAGTTGCCTTTGCGCAGCAGCCTGTGAACACGGCCCACTGGGAACTGGAGCCCGGCTCTGGAGGAGCGGCTCTTGGCCTTAGCTCTCGCTTTTCCTCCGGTCTTTCCACGGCCGCTCATTGTTACAGAAGCTTTCGAGATACACGTTACTAGAAAAATGCTCCAGCAGGAACTCTGAGCTGGTTTATATCCCTGCAGAGCGCGGTAGGCTGATGCTGCTGACAACCAATCAGAGAAGCTTCAAGCAGAGGCGGGCTTTTTCAAAGCAGCTTCCTCCAATCAGCAGCGAGCATTCAGCGGGGAGCCTCCTCATCTGGGCGGCGCTGAGCTCACAAACACAAAAGCTCTGTTAAAGCTACAGTGTGTAATAATTACAGGGATATACAGTCAGAAATGTAATATATTATACATAACTATGTTATTTATCATCATCTAAGAGCTCAGCCTCTTAACCTTCATATTTGCGTTGCCTTAGAATTCGTTATTTATAATTACATAGGAGCGGGTCTCGCAGCCATGGAGGCAGACATCTTTGCGCTACGGCAGCGCAGAGCCAACAAACTAGCGATTGCGAGATCGCCAAAACGTCACAACGATGTAGAAAAAATAACGCGTATATTTATTATCTTAAGTCTACATGAAATCTATACCCTACACAGACTAATGAAATACTATCTGTAAAATTATCTATGTAAACAAACCTCATCACTTGAGAAGGTAGGTGATGCGGACGTCGTGGAAGACATTTTGTCCCGTAACGCTCGCCGTACTGTTGGGGGGGAGAAGCGGTGGGGGGGAGATGTTCATGTTGCTGCAGTCTGACCGCTAGATGTTGCTAAAAGTTACACACTGTAGCTTTAAGAGCCGCCAAAACCTTAATATTACACCCACTATAAAATCATTTATGCAGTGGGGGATTCTGGACACAGCCAGAAACGGATAAGCACCAACACCAGTTTAGGGTCCATCTACACTGTAAAAACAGCTATATAAACATGTAAACAGCACTAAATTACACAATTTCTAACTACGTTGTCCATATTGGTTAGGATTCTGCATAATATACACATTAATTCTACCGAGCTGTTCTTTCTCTAATTTCATAGGACTGCTAAATGACGACAGAAACATCAAAGTTTCTCCATATACACTACCCGTTCAAAAGTTTGGGGTCACATTGATATGTCCTTATTTTTTTATTATTTTCATTTGCAGTAACCTCCCACGCTCATCGCCATCTTAGCTTTGCAGTTCATGCTATAGTTGAAAATTCAATCATGTATAGATGCTATTCTCTCACACTGACAGTTGATAGAATCTGTTCTACCTGAGCTGTTCTTCTTGGCCTCTCTCATAGAAACAAAACACTGGACGATGCACCATATATATTTAATGCTCTGAACTTCCATATCAATGCATTTTTTTGCATCATGTTTTTTTCCTCACACACTATTTACATTTGATCACTGCTGCAATTTTAAGAAATGGAAATGTCATGAAAGCTGTATGTATTCACTCTGTGTATACAAAATGACAATAAAAGTTGCCTAAGCCTGGTTTAAGCTTTAAATACATTTCCTTTTCTGGCATAAAGAATTTTCCAGTCAAACTGCCTTCAGTAAAGTTATCTCATGACAGAAAGTTTAATTTGTCAAAATCTAAAATAACAAAAATGAACTGCAGCATCCACATAACAAACTGGGGTTTGTTCTGACATCTGTGCTTAAAATACTGCTGCAGCTCTACAGTGCATACTGTCAGAGATTAACAGGATATAGCGAGAACTATAAATAACTGGTTGCTGTGTCCAAATCAAAAAAAAAATGAACTCAGAAATGGCACCATTCTCAGGTCCCCCCACAGTTACAGTTATTTTAGCATCTTGATTGTTTTTTTCTTGCGTTTTATTGACTGCGTATATAACATGTTTTCTGTTGCATATTATTTTTAATTACATAGAGTGAAAATGGCTAATTCTTTTTAGATTTTTTAGAAAACAGATCCAAATAGGGTTACTTTGGTTTTTATCACAGTTGTTCAAATGTAAGCATTAGTAATATAAACATATCACCTGTAAAACGTGTTAAAATAATAGCTTCTGCTGATCATTTTTAAATGAATACTTGTTCATTGAAGAGAAATGATAAGTAACTCCTTGATTTATGTAGTTTTCAGTTAGCAGATGTGGTTAGAAAATGTGTATTTCCTAACCCCTATCACCTCCAACCAGGAACAGCAGAATCGCAAAGAAATCTAAATAAAAGCAATGCAAGTTTAATTCAGTTCCCATGATTTATATAGTCCCAATTCTACGGAAGAGGATTAGGGCCAGTGGAGGAAAAAAAAAAAAAAGTTAACTGATTTTTAAATTTTATTTCAGTTTAGTATGGGAAAAAAAGTCAGAATTCTGAGATTAAAGTCAGAATTCTGAGAAAAAAGTCAGAATTCTGACTTTTTTCCCATATTAAACAGAAATAAAATTTAAAAATCAGTTAACTTTTTTTTTCAGTGGCCCTAATCCTCTTCACATTCACATCAGATGTAATCTCAAAGCATTTTACAGAGTCTGTTTAATCAAATTATGCAGACAGTGCAGTTAAAAGTTTTTTTTCTAAGGAAACCCAGTTGATTGCACCCTCCTGGAAGATCATGCAGTGACTGTAGACATTCACTTGCATATTGTCATTGACTTTGCAGCAATCCCTCACACTGAGCATGCATACAGCAATAGTGGAAAGAAAAACATTTTTGTTTTTTACATAAGGAGACCCCAAGCAGAACTGGGTTGAGAGTGAGCAGCCCTCTGACAAGGCCAACTAGGGGTTCAATAAGACAGAAGCAGACACACAAAATGGAAAATACAATAGAAACACTTATCCATAAAAACTTTCCATTTCAGAAAAGGTATTAGTAAACTAGTTACATAGATGGCCCTGTCTTGGAAAGGAACAGTTTAAACAAGCTAAATGAGTGCGCATACATTTTGGCACACCATAAGCTGAGCTCATAGCTATGCTTAGGAGAGAAACAGGAGTACACACTTAAAAACAGGCCCAACTCTATTATCTGTAATTTAAGTTGTTGATGGCAACTGCCTACCTGAATCCTCCCTTCACAACTGTGCCACAGCTAAACAGAGCACTAGGCCCGATGTACCTAATATTAGACAAAGCAGGGGAAATATAAAGTAAGATGTTTAACAAATACTGCAACATTGGAGAATAGAAGTTAAATGTAACAGAATGAGGAAGAGTGCCCTTTTTGTTCTCCAGCAGCTTAATACTATAGCAGCATAACTATCTACATAGATAAGGATAACCCAAACCACTCTAACTATAGGTTTTATCTAACAATTTTAGGCCTAGCCCTAAGAGTAGACAGGGTGTCTGCCTCACAGACTAAAACTGGTAGTTGGTTTCACAGGAGAGGAACCTGATAACTAAAAGATCTGCCTCCCATTCTACTTTTAGAGGGAGCCACTAGGAAACCTGAAGATTGAAAGTGAAGTACTCTGTTTGTAAAATAAGACATGATCAGATCCCAATATAAGATGGACCTAGGTTGTTTAAATAATGAGAGGAAGAAGGATAGATTTTAAATCTGTTTTGGATTTTACAGGAAGCCAATGAATGGAAGCTAAAACAAAATAAATATGATCCTCTTGTCAATTGTTATCAGAAATGTTAGCTGCAGCGCTTTGGATCAGCGGAAGAATTTCAACTTGCGGACCTCCTGAGAGCACAGAATTACAGTAGTCCAGCCTTGAAATAACATGCATGGTTTAGCTTTTCAGGGTTATTGTCCGGGACCAAGCAGTAAGGAAAAAGGGACATAGGAGGTGATTTAAAAAATATGGGCTTTATTGACCCAAAAAATGAAAAAAATCCAAAACAATGCAAAAAAAAAAAAAAAAAAAAAAAAAATAGCCAGCACATAAAAGAGATTAACTGAACCAAGCAAAACTGACCTAACACAACGACACATGAGGGTAACATATATAGTGGTTTGGCCAAACTAAAAAACAAACACAGGGGTAAACAAGATGGCTGACAATTTACTAAAGCAAACATTTATACTAACAAACCCAAATCCCCCCTATAGTTCAGTGGTACATTGTAGGGCTTAACGAGCCATTGCCCAGTTTTAAGCCTTATCAGGCCATTGCCAAACCTTTGCTCGTCAGGAAAGAGGATCATATCCTACCATGGAAACTCAAACAAAGGAAAGAAATGTTAAACGAAGAAAATACCTTCCATTGCTGCTATGTGTGTACACCATAACAGCAGTACAAGATAAAACAAAGTACAAGATTAAATATTGAAATAAATAAATAAAAATATAACCACTTTGGGGCCCCAGCCCCCACACACACCCCCTCTTCAGGACTCTCATAGTCGGCTGTGATGTTACTTCTCTCTGCGATGTGAGTGATGCTGAAGCAGAAAGGCGGCAATGCCAGGTACCAATGGGTGATCCTTTCATTAGTGTCCTTCCTTCTCTGCATCCATTGAAGTGCTCTGTGCTCAGTTTCCAGGCTAAATTGTCGTCCCAGGAGGTAATACCGGAAATAATCTAGGGCCTATCTGATGGCCAGGGCCCCTTTTTTCACAGTGGGATAGCAAACCTTCCTGGGGAACAACTTCTGGCTAATATAGACCACAGGATGTCACTCCTCTACTGGACGCCAAACCTATGTCTGAAGCATCCATCTGCATAACTAAGAGCTCATCAAAGTTGGGGCTAAGGCTCCTTACTCAGTGATTGGCGAATGTCATAGAAAGCTGCCTTTGACTCATCTGTCCATTGAATCTGAATGACTATTCTATTACGTATATCATTTAATTCTGTTTTTTCTTAAAATATACTGTTCTCTTAATGTTCTTCTGTTTTAGGTCAGTAAGAGCAAGAGTTGGCAACAGGGGGCAGTGATGCCTCCTTTATGAATCTAATGAAAGCTGTGTTTGCTTTCATTGGAGTGAACCGTTACCTATAAAAAAAACGGTACTACCTTTTTACAAAAATATAAGTTCAGCTTTCAGAAAGCAGCTGATGCCTCTGATGTGCTCACTGTGGTTTTAACACATCACTGACACTCACACTAACGCTTCTCTTTAACAGGAAATGCAGAACTTCCGCCTATGCTGACCACGGGCCTTCTGGCTCATCTTCTTAAATTTCATCTGATTAGCATCTCTCTCTATTTCTCTCTCTCTCTCTCTCCTTTGCATTTTGCTATTAAATATGATTATAATCAATATTAAATTATGATTTAAAAGTGATTATTTGTAAGCTATACTTGTATGACAGTTGTATGAATGGAATATATCTTTCTACAAAATGGAGGGTGATGGCATTCTATCTGTAGCATTAAACTAATGAAAACATATTCCTTTCAATTTAAAGAACTAATCTCAAAGAGTTTTCTTCTTTATTAACTGCACTTCTAGCCTGATGTCCCTCTTCAAAAACATGGTATATTTTGATTCCAAGCATCTTCAAGATGAGACTGGACAACCTTCAGTATTATGTTTGCCTAAATGTTTATTTTTTAGCTTTATATGTTGATGACAGGGAACAGAGCTTTAATAGCTGCATTAAATCAGAACATAAACATGTCTACTGAAACAGATATGGCACTTAAATCTCATGTGACACATTTCTACAAGTGTACACTCCACTTCTCACTCCTAAACAGGTTCATGCTCATACTGTGAAGAAAGGATCAATGCTAACATGTAGATATCACCACAGTTTCTGTCCATTTGCGTGGCAGCCAAACCACGCCCACACTTCCCCCTTTAACTTTCTCATGGCGGTCTCAACAACGTCCGCAGTAACAACACACATAGGGCGCACCGCACTATAGGGCGCGCCGCACATTTTGAGGGAAAAAAAGACATTTACACACGCCTTATAGTCGCGAAAATACGGTAATTAAATTTCACAAAAAACACTACAGCAACGTATTCCCAAAAAGTAAAAAAAGCAGTCCACTGAACTTAGTTTCCAAGTTTGAAGATGCTTTGCCTCCCATTCAGGAAGCTTTTTCAATTCAAACATTCAGAAATAGTGTTGAGTTTGGGGCTTTATAGAATTAACCAAAGACAAAACTCTGTTTTGGCTTAGAAAACATGCAAATTGAATTGGACAAATGGGTCCGCCCCTTAGGAATGGGCAGTCGTTTGGGTTTTTTTGTTAGCCTGCAATACCGATACCTGTTTATGTCTCTGAAAGGGAGGCCATTAGTGGGAATTGTTGGCCTGGTTGAAAATGCTAATTGCTCTGTTCCCCTGTATGGGGGTGGGGGTTGCGATGACAGCGTGAAGGAATCAACACTATTGCTTCATTGTAGGTTTTAGTAGACAAACAGGAGATTCCTCCAGAATGTTCACATTTTTTAAATCAAAATCACCTGTGTTATTTTTCCAAAATGTGAACATTCTGGTCCTCAAAAGAATGTCCTTAGTCCATAAGGTGTAGATGTACTGCCGATTCTTGACCAGAGGAGGTAGCTCTTCTGTGTTGTATCATGCGTCTGTGGAAAGGTTGTTTGGTTTGTCAATATATAGATCAGAGCATTCCTCACTGCATTGAACTGCATACACCACTTGGCTCTTATTTGGTCTGGTGGGGTTGTCTTTAGGATGCACTTGTGTCTGTTTAAGGGTCTTGTTTGGTTTGAAATGTGCTGGTATTTTGCGTTTGGAGAAAATCCGCTTGAGTTTTTCAGAGACTCCAGCAACATATGGGATGGTAATGTTTTTGAGTTTAATCTGCTCACCGTTATGTTCTGCTGCGTGTCACATTTGGACAAAGAAGATAGGTGGTTTGAGAGGGGTGTGAAGGAGGCCATCTATGTTAAGAAAGAACAAACAACCTTAAACAGAGGGGCTGAACTCAAGTTTCAGCTTTCAAAGACCTAAAATGCAGCGATAGAGTTGTTTCCTTCATGCTATCATTGCAACCCCTACCCCCATACAGGGTAAGAGAACACCTCGCCTGTTCAGCCAGGCCAATAATTCCCCCTAACGACCTCCCTTTCAGAGACATAGGGCCGGATTTATCAAAGGTTTGCGTGTATTAAAACGTGAGCTATTTCATTGCGCACGCTAAAAAATGTACAAACTGATCTATCAACAGCGTGCTAAAAGGATTTGGTCTTTAAAACGTGCTAAATAGCGCCTCTCATCCATTTAGTACTTTTTCTGCAATGAATATTCAATATGGGGCGTTTACACGCAAAAGTGCGTCTTGTGGGAGGAGAACATGTAAATATATTAATTTAGCACTCGCAAAGTGATTTATCAAACCTGAAAGCAATTTTGCTAACGGTATCTGACTCTATATTTAACACGTTTCAAAAGAAGGTGCAAATGGTCTGTATGCGTAATTGCGCACACATGGCAGCGGTTATTGTGGCAAGAAGGAGACATCGAAATGAAGCAAGGAGACGCAGAGAACGCATTTTTTCACTCCGTGTGAATATTTTTGGAATGAACGAGGAAACGATCATCAAAACATATCGTTTATCCAGCATTGCCATTTTGGAGCTGTTGGGGGAACTCCGAATGGATTTGGAGCCAGCCACAAGGAGGACCCACGCAATACCAGATATCACAAAACTCCTTGCAACATTGCACTTTTTTGCATCTGGGTCATTCCAGCGTACGGTTGCAGCGAGAGCTGGGATCTCCCAATCTCGTTTTTCAGAAGTGCTGTCTGATGTTCTAAATGCCATGTCGCCCTGACGCCCTAACGGAGAACCCCGACCTCTGCGCCTGTGGAGCAACATGCCAATGCTGCGGGGATGTGTACGCGCAGTCATCTCATCCACAGTCCCATTGTGAGCCATTTGGTATGTGCATTTTTCTACAGGCCAATACAAAACACCTGTTTTTTTTTGTTTTTTTTTTAATGCAGTGAAGTAGAAATTCAGGCACATACCACCTTAGGGAATAAAGGTAGCCAAGGTTTATTTATATATATATATATATATATATATATATATATATATATATATATATATATATATATATATATATTTTTTTTTTTTTTTTTTTTGGGGGGTGGGGGTGTCACTGTAAGATTAAAATTTCTTAATGCACTAGTTTGCACAAACTACTTTGCCGCAAAACACAAAACGCGCAAAACCATCATTTAAATAGGGCGTCTCCAACAGTTTTGCACCTGCCACCAGTTACGCAATCGCTCTTGTTAAATCACAAATTCCAGTTTGCGAGCGCAAATTACTGCACGCAAAATTGGATCTTGATAAACCCGGCCCATAGACAGGTATTGGTTATGCAGGCTAACAAAAAACCCAAACGACTGCCCATTCCTAAGGGGCGGACCCGTTCATCCGGTTCAATTTGCAATTTTCAAAGCCAAAACAAGGCTTTGTTTTTTGTCCTCTCTAAAGCCTCAAAATCAATGCTATTTTTGACATATTTGAATTGAAAAATCTCTTGGATGAGAGGTGAATGTTTTTGAGTTTAATCTGCTCACCGTTATGTTCTGCTGCGTGTCACATTTGGACAAAGAAGATAGGTGGTTTGAGAGGGGTGTGAAGGAGGCCATCTATGTTAAGAAAGAACAAACAACCTTAAACAGAGGGGCTGAACTCAAGTTTCAGCTTTCAAAGACCTAAAATGCAGCGATAGAGTTGTTTCCTTCATGCTATCATTGCAACCCCTACCCCCATACAGGGTAAGAGAACACCTCGCCTGTTCAGCCAGGCCAATAATTCCCCCTAACGACCTCCCTTTCAGAGACATAGACAGGTATTGGTTATGCAGGCTAACAAAAAACCCAAACGACTGCCCATTCCTAAGGGGCGGACCCGTTCATCCGGTTCAATTTGCATTTTTTTCAAAGCCAAAACAAGGCTTTGTTTTTTGTCCTCTCTAAAGCCTCAAAATCAATGCTATTTTTGACATATTTGAATTGAAAAATCTCCTGGATGAGAGGTGAAACATCTTCAAACTTGGAAACAAAGTCCAGTGGATTGTTTTTTAACTCTTTTGGAATGACTACGACCTGGATTACTAAGAATCTTCACCAGCATATAGCAACGTAGATTTGTTGAGCTGTCATGAACCGGAGGCACTGTGTTTACGCCACACGTGACTCTTAGCTCCAAAAACCTTTTATGCAAACCACAAGGAAATAATTCATCATTGTCATTGATTCAGTACTAGTGTTCTTCTTCACTGGTGGTGGTTTTCCAAACTAAAAACAAAATGCGTTTCTGTGCCAAATTTTCTCCTCATTTCTGTCATTAGACTGTCTAAATTTACTAGTCTACTGCCGCAAGCGGGATTCCTCTTTACTCTGCGACCACTAGCTTGCTTGACGTTGCCATGACAACGTAACTTCTGTGAACTTGTGTTGATTAGACATTAAAATAATTAAATTGAAATCAAAATACACTTCATAGTAAAAGGAAAAAGCAAAAGCAAAATACTTTTCACAAATTTATAAATTGTGGAAAGTATTTTCATTACATTTTTTTAGAAATCTCCCCATCGCCACTAGGGGGTGGTGCAGTACCCCCACTTCCCTCGGCTATTGGTTCAGTGCAGTTACAGAGCAGGAAGTGGAGCTATAAATGGCAGTAAACTCTGCTGGAGTTGGTCATATTAGTAAAATAAGTTACAGAATAGATACATGCCTTCAATAAATTGTTAATTTCAATAAACAATATACATATAATAGTCATACATTCAGGTCTTCAGTATGCAAATACTGAATAGTAGAACACCGCACAAATCCATCGGATAATAGCAGGAAAAATAATCAATTCAACATAGAATTACAGTGTGTAGAATATGCCTTAATTATAATTAAAGGGACAAATAAGCCATTTTGGCTGCAGAAATATTGAAAATAATCATCAAGGTATAAAGGCTGCAGGTTAGATTACTCCCATTCCAGATTCCTTCGCCATAATCTGTCTATTGTCAAAATCTATTATTTTCAATCCTTCTACCATTACATACTAATAAAAATAGTCTGTACCCATCTTCCTGATCCCTTTACATTGATGCATTTTGCTTAGATGTTTGGTTAATAATAAGTTAAACCTTGTTCCTATTGTGGAAAAATGTATTAGCTCATTAAGACGAATCCCAAATGTGTAACAATAACTATGTCTTGTAAAGAATTGTATAAAACTCTCAAATGTAACATTTGTTTGAACAATTGTTGAACTTTGCAAACCTTTTGAGACTGAGATTTCTGTGTCAACATAATCTGTTGTTATTTCCCCTTAAATCCATAATGCTTAATTGTATTCTAGATTATTTTGCTCATCACGGCCTATTCATGAGTAAAGACAGTACTGATTCTAGTCTAGAAAATCTAACAGAATAAACAGAAAGTGACCTCCTTCTAATAACGTCATGGTCATATAACCATCTTACCTTAGAGTGCACTACAGTCAGCCCAAGGCATATTGACTTAGAGCAAATACCAAAGTCCTCTACAGAAGCAAGGGGAACTGAAGAGAGAGTAATTTGTTAAGATTCTTTATTAGCTAGTTGAGCTTTTTAAGTCATTTGCTTTGATACAGTTAATCCAGCAGATGATGGCAGAAGATCACATCCTCCATAATGGATTTATAGAGATATGTAATATGTTGCTGCAAACACCAAAGGAACGAAAGGGCTGGTTATACTCCATGCAGCTCTGTGTCGCAGTGAGCTTGTCACAGATATTTTATATTTATGCCCAATATTGAAGCGTGGTCTGGGCTATGTTATTCCATGCCGCAATGCAAGAGGGACAATCACGAACTAGCTGTGGGTCTAGGTACGGCCGAGGCGGTGAGGAAATGGGAGCTAGTTTGTGTGACAAAGGAAGGACATGAGGGCGAAAAAGAGCGGGATCCAGGTGGAAAAAGGGTCCCAGCGTTCTCCCGCACCTCGCTCTTCTAGCTGGTCCAACTGCACAAGTCATTTTCCGCAATCACGGTCATACAAACAAAACAAGCTGGTAAAGTACCAAACAGGAAATAGAACGTAGAGCGGATGTAGATTGGACCAATCAGAGACCTCCTGTCTGTTGCACTGTCTGCGGTCACCTACAATTTTGGAGAGGTGCAGCAGAGTGTCGGAGAGAAACTGTCCACTTCCTCATCACCTTGTCCATATCTAGCACACAGCTAGTTTTTGATTTTCCCCTCCTGCATTGTGGCGTGAAATAACAGTGCAGACCACACTTCAGTATTGGACAAAAATCAAAAATATCAGTCATACCTGCAACAAGCTCACTGCCACACACTGCTGCGGGAGTATAACCAGTCCTTTAGGTTGAAGAGGGGCTGTAGAATCCCACAGAGCTGCTGTGGACAGGCCTTCAGGACTCTGGGGATCACACCATCAGGACCTGTGACTTCTCTCCAGTTTCCTCTTAGAGTGACTCTTGAAGCAACAGTTTTGGTTTTACAGTAACCGTGTGGAATACATTATCTGCTAAATTAATGGATTTTAGTTATAAATCATAAAAAACCTTACTGTGGCCAAATAATTTGCAAAAGGTCAAATATAGATTACATAATGATAATCAGCTGTTGTAAATGTTTGCATGTTTGTTGAGAGGGTCTTAAATCAAGCTGAGTAGTGGAGTCTTAAAACTCAAGCCAGCCTATACAGAGGCCTGTGAGCGACTCATGGAAAACAATTTTCTTTTTCTCTCAAAGCAGGTACAAAACATTTCCGATGATAATACAAGCTGAAATGTGATCGGAAGGAAATGTCTAGGATTTCCCCTTTCTTTTCTTGAGAAATAATCTCAAGGATGTCAGAAATGTCAAGAAAAAAATCTGTAAAGTCTACAAAGGCAGGGGCGGATTTAGGAAATTTGGGGCCCTGGCAAAAGACAGGCAGGAGGCCCTCTGAATTGAGAAGACAACACATATAATAGACCCATTATATAGATACAATAATTTTAATAGAATAAACATACATTATTTTTTCTAACTTTATCCCCTCTCTTCTTGTCCCTTTTCTTGCCGTTTTTCTCTCAATTTTTTCTTTTGTCCCTTTTCATATCAAAGTTCTTAGCTGTCGTTTAATGCTGTCGCCAAAGAAATCAATGATTTTCCAATTACTAAGCCAATTCTAATATAGCTGATTGCGCCTTCCTGTGTTTCCGAAAAGGCTACGGTAAAAGTAAATAACCAAGTCCTTCTTTTCAGTGTACAAAAGCCATGATCCGCTTATCTAGTCTCCATTTTTGATTTAAATGAAATAATAGCTGCATGAATCATGACAGCAGACAAGTTAGAGTAGAGCAGGAGGCTGGGTTCCAATCTACTAGCTCAGGAGAGCAGAGTTCGGTGCTTTTATATGTCTTCGCCAAAGTGTCCAGTAGCAGGAAAAAGTCAATAGCGTCAAGATTTATTTAAGGATCTGGCCCAAAATGAAGAGACCCACTCAGAGAGCAAGGCAAAGGTTTAACAGGTTTATTGTGGTAAGGGTTGAGGGGTTGGATCTGGTACTCAGAGGGCTGGTGAACCGGAACTGGAAGGGAGGAGGGAAGTTTACAGAGGTGAGTTCAGGTACCGTAGGAATCTTGGATGCCATAAGAATAATTCTAGTGAGGGACTCACGTTTGGGAGGGTTCTTCTCTCGCTTCAAATCCAGTCTGTGTAGGTTGACCTAGTGAAGAGGGGACTCGTTGGAGAGCGGACAGGTAGACCTACGTTGGACCCAGAGGAGTATGAGAGGGCTGTCACTCGGAAATCCAGGAGAACTTGAACGGAACTTGTGGAGGTTAATCCCCTGCTCAGTGTGAGACTCAAATAATTCTTCCAGGGGAAGAAGGCCAAAAATCCAGCTTGCAGGATGACTTCCCAAAACTGGCAAACACTCTGGCCTCGAGGTAGTGACAGTCCACAAGTTCTCCTCCCGCTAATGATCCAACGAGACGCAGATGTACAGGAAGGACCAACGAAGACAGGGTGCCACCTGGTGGTGGAGGGAGAGACAAACACAAACAACAGACCACACAAACTGGATTCCTGACAAATAGATTTAGCGTTAGGCACTTTTTTGTAATAAAAGCGCTAGAGGTGTCTAAAAAGTCACTAAATATAGCGATAAAAGTGCTAAGTTGGCAACACTGCTCTTCCCGCTGTTTGTTTTCAAATTATATGCTGCTGCTTGTTTGGACCTTTCTGCACAAATGGACTGATCCAGTGTGATGGACATTTAAGTAGGCACCCTCTAGACATAAAATTATCAGCATTCTGATGGCAACAAAAGTATTTTTATCAAAAACATAATTAATGTGCCCAAATAAGTAATAGCTGTATTAACCATATTTGTAAAAGGAGTTTTATGGGCCCCCCAGGAACTTGGGGCCCTAGGAAACTACCTAGCTTTGCCTAATGGTAAATCTGACCCTCTACAAACATACAGTATCCAAAAGGGTCATTTAATTCATAGACCAAAATAAACAAATAAATTAACCAAATCAGTTTTCTTTAATGTTGGCTTTTCTTTTAATGCTAGAAAACTTGTTTTAACCTGTTATAAATCTCTGCATAGATTGTTTTATCTTTGTACTGTGTGTCAGTTTAAGTCCTTTTATGGTTATGATCGACATGTTATCTGGTTATAGGTGTAAAAAAATGATACTTCCTTATAGAGCTTTGAAGCTTGCAATGGTAAAGGTTAATGATATTGTGCAGGAATTAACATAGCATATGGTCATGTTTCACAGATCTTATGCTGTGTATTCTATATGAAATGTTTGCTAGCGTCTGTCAGGCTAAGCTGTACTGTCTTTGTTTATTTTTGGCACAAGTGGTTTTTATTTAAAGGTAAGCTGACTGGAAACAAGGCTGAAAGAAAGGGCTGAAGTCATACAGCTAATGTCAGCTGCCCGAAACTCGAACCTGTCATGGCCATGTCGACACTTACCCCAGTACCACTCCAACACCCATGTGTGGCCTTTATGTTTTCTGCAGCTTCACCTTTTGAAGGGTGAGAAGACGGGGGTTGGGGGATGAGGGGGGGCGGGGGGGGCGGTTGCTGCAGTAGCATCGGTATTTATTTCTCATGAATGCAGAGGTAGAAAACTAACCACATGATGGTGCTCTCTGTGGTTCAAGTTGTTTGGTTTTTTTTGCAGGGCTCTGCATGCATATCATATGCAGAACTAACACTCTTTTGACTGGTCACATACAAAATCTTTATGCAGTTAAAATGTTTTTATGAGCACTGACATTTTTCAAAGATCTTTTCTTTGTCTATATATCTATACCTGGACAAAGCAACCAAAGTCACAATGGAAGAGTTTTGTGATATGTCTGAGTTGTGCAAATGCATACTAGCACAGGATCATGATTGCATTGATTAGATAACATACCTTTTCGGTGGAATCAAAATGAAAAGCTTTGAATGCAGTTCAAGCAACTACTGTAGTTCTCCTCTTTTTAGAGAAGCTGTGTGACATGGTCCTTTTTTATTTATATATTAGATCTGTAAATACAAATATGTAGTGTCAACAAGTGAGTGTCCATAAACATTTAATTGTGATTTTATTAAGAAATTAGATATATTGTTAAGGTTATACTAAACTGCAAGTCCTCAAAAGGAGGTCCTCTTGTCGCTCTTGGTTCTGTTTCTCTAATGACTCAATGGAACTGTATTACAGGCATTGTGTAACTTCTTTCAGAATGCCAGTAAATGTGTTTTCAGTGGTTGAGGACAGGGCTCCACAAAAACCGTTGGAAAAATCCTACAACCCCTTTTTAATACACTTTAATTTTCAATAAATAAATAAATCATCAAAATAAGTCATGAAAGAGATTCATTCATTCTTTTTATTCTTAGAGAATACATCTGATGCATTATTGATCAGAAAGACGGGAAACACCCTGTATATATGTTATATTTAGAAATCTCTAAAGATTCGCATGACTGTACCTTGAACATGTAAGCACTGAGAAGCTCTGACAGAATACAAATTAAAAAATGAGTGATGGTTATGGTAAAAACGATGCTTTTAAGTCCTTTCTGCAACCAAAACTGAACAAAAATTAGCCTTGAAATTAATCGACGTGCAGGTGAGCACTTTTGTTCCTAAAACATGTTAGCTTGTTTAGCAGTTGCCATCCATCCATCCATCCATCCATCTACCTCCGCTTATCCGGGGTCGGGTCGCGGGGGCAGCAGCTTAAGAAGGGAGGCCCAGACTTCCCTCTCCCCAGCCACTTCTTCCAGCTCTTCAGGAGGAACCCCAAGGCGTTCCCAGGCCAGCCGAGAAACATAGTCTCTCCAGCGAGTCCTGGGTCTTCCCCGGGGCCTCCCCTCTGTGGGACGTGCCCGGAACACCTCACCAGGGAGGCGTCCAGGAGGCATCCTAAACAGATGCCCAAGCCACCTCAACTGGCTCCTCTCGACGTGGAGGAGCAGCGGCTCTACTCCGAGTCCCTCCCGGATGACCGAGCTTCTCACCCTATCTCTAAGGGAGAGTTGCAGTTGCCTCTGTATTGAATAACCTCATAAATTTCATGAAAAACTAAACTTTGGATGTTACCTAAGCCTTTGAAACACAGAGAAAAAGACAAGATAAAGGCTTCCTATGTTTCAGTTGGCCTAATCAGCGGCACACCTCGAAACACTATGGTGGTCTATTATTATGAATTGAAAAAAAAAAATCACTATGATGACTTGCTAATGATTTTTAGCTTCTGCACACTCTGTGTTTTTTTAATCCCAGTTCTATTGTTTGGCGTAAATGTATTGATTTGTTTAGCATGACTAAGTAGGCCATATTATGTTTACAACCTAACGATCCACTCTTTTGAATCCTTAATATAAGCAAATTACAACTAAAAGCAGAACTAGGTTTCTGCTGACAAAAGAGAAGTCTGGAATCACAAATAGATAGAAGGCATTTGGTGAAAGGAGGAACATGTTCAAAACCAGATACCGGCCCACCACCCACATTTCCAAGAACAGAACCTATTGTCTTTTTGCTCTTTCAGAAAGTTATCTTTTTTTATGAAACTTGATGCATTCATTTACTCCAAGTGGGGAAGTTATGGCCTGGTGGTTAGAGTAGTGCACTTGTGCTCTGAGAAGGTTGCTAGTACCCGGTGCGATCCCCACAAACGTCATTCAGTCTCTGAGCAAGACCCTTAACTCCACGCTGCTCCGCAGGTGCTGCATAATGGCAGCCTACTGCTCCCCAAGAGGATGGGTTAAATGTAGAGAGTGAATTTCATTGCTAACTATACCAGTTCTCAAAATGAAGGGAGATATAATAGACTGTAGCAGCTACAGAGGTATGAAGCTGATATAATAAACTCATAAAATAAACTTGTGAGAAAAAGTAGTAGAATGGCTGAGGTCATAAGTTATAGTCTATCACTGGTGTGGTTTCATGTCAAGAAGAAAAGCATCACCTAAGCAATAGTTGCTTTGAGAAAATTGATATAGAAACATAAAGAAGGTCAAAGGGAGATGCATTGGCTTGTTGTAGGTCTAGAGAAAGGAAATGACAGTATGATGAGAAGGAAGCGTAGTAGTTTATGAGGAAGAAAACGGGGTTTCCCTGGAAATGGGAGAAATGAAAAATAGCAAATAGATATATGGGTACTGGTAGCAGAAAAATAGAAGGTGAAATGTCAGCTGTTCAGAACACTAGTGAGTCTTGAAGAGAGATAAAGAAATGAAACAAAACTGGTTGAAAGGGCTGCGAAAACTATAGGTGTGTTGTTTGATAAAAGACAGAGATGAGACTAGACCACTCTGGTCTGGGTCCCTGAGCAAAGACCCTTGACCCCACACTGATCCCCAGGTGCCGTACAATGGCAGCCCACTGCTCCCCAAGGGGATGGATTAACTGCAGAGAGTTTGGGGGAGCGGCGGCCAAGTGGGCATAGAGCTTGAGGTTGTGAGTTCGAGACCCACTCCCACACGATGCCATTGATGGGTTAAATGCAGAGAGTTCATTTCATTGCTCTGTACTTGTGACAGTGTAATGACAATAAAAGCTAGGAAAAAAATGTTTTATTTTTTTATTTAAAGACAGTATTGAAAAAGAGGCAGCATGAAGATCTGGAGGCAACAACAAAAGTATAATTTGCAAGATTTAGATGCATCAGCATAGACACAAGCCCATTATAAAGTCATAAAACCTTTTACTAGTGTTCATACAGATTTTGCTTGGTTTTAGTTTTTTGAGATTTCTGTGCATCAAGCCCGTCATACCCCCATCTCACAAATAAGTAAATGACATAAATGGATTATGTTGATTGTGACGCAGCTGCTATATGGGAACTGTGATCACCAAATTAGCTATAACTCATTGTCCGTTAGAAGAATGTAGTCATGGAGTTTTATGCCAAAAATAATTCATTTTAATACATGACAGGTTAATGTTGTTTTGTTTCAATGGAAAATGAGCAAAAGCACCTTTGTTGATAAGAGCTCATTAAGTTTCAAGTCATAGTGTTGGGAGGCAGCCACTGAAGCTAGAATTAGTAAACTCATGATCTAATATACACCTCCCCTACTCTGTGTAATCGATGAGCTTTTTTTACCCTGGCATATTCCAACATTTAATATTAAATCTTCTGAGTCAGGACTTAAATGTCCAAATAAAAATGAGAAATGAAATTAACTCAGTCAAACCTCAGATGGCCACAAGACATGTCTTTCTAAAAGTAATTATAAAAAAGTTTAACAGAAACTGATAAACTGACCAAGTGTTATTAGTTAGATTTGATCATTGCAGTTTCTGCAGTTCTGTACAAAATAATATCTGATTAAAATTAAACTCCATTTTTATTAATATAAAAAATAAAAAAAGAGCCCCGTTTTGCAGGGTGGCCAGTACCACCCCTAATATCTGATTTTTCACCCCTGTGGCCAGGCTTGGACTGAGAACAACTTTTGGCCCTGACATTTTTTCTTCTATGGTTAATAACATGGACATGACAGTGACTGCTGCTGCATAATGTCCACACTTGCACGTAGCCAGCCAGACAGGAACTCACACAAAATAGGTCTACAACGTAAGCCCAAGTGTTTTAGGTGGTTAGAATTGTATTACTTCTTGAGCTACTCGAGTTATTTACTACCACAGGTAAGTTCTTCGGCCGGAGTGTGTTGGGGCCGGTATGATTTAAGGAGGGCCGGCCCCCGCACACTGAAATTAGAACTGGTGTCATGATTGGTTTAAACGATCTGACCCACATGCAGAGAACAACTCAGAGACCAAGAGAAAAAGTTAAACAGGTTTATTAAATGTAGATGAATAACAGAAGTTGGATCTGGAACTCAGTGGGCTGGTGAACCAGACCTGGAAAAATCTGAAGGGGAGATCACAGTGATTAGTTCAGGGATGGTAGGAAATTTGCCTGTGGCTTGAATATTACTGGAGAGGGACTCACTTTTGAGGGGGCTCTTGTCAATCCTTGAATCCAGCTTGTGGGGGTAATCCAGAGAAGAGGGAACTCGTTAGAGGGCGGGCAGATAGACACGCGTTGGGCCCAGAGGAGTAAAGGAACGGACTGTCACTTGGATTTCCGAAGAGGACTTGAACAGATCACGTGAAAGTTTTCTCCTGCTCAGTGTGTACTCAGTAAATCCTTCCAGGGGAAGAAGGTCCAGGTATCCAGTTACTCAGGAAGGCTTCCTGCTGAAGAGCAAAGACAAAAACTAGATACGACTCAGAGAAACAAAGCTTAGGTTAGACTCTCAGCTTGGCTAGAGTACCCAAAACTGGCAAACACTCTGACAGCCCACTGCTCAAATACTCCTCCAGTAATGATCGAGCCACAGGTGTGCAGTGAGGCCAAACGAGGACAGGGCACCACCTGGAGGTGGAGAGAGAAAAACCCACAAACAAACCCACAAACAACCCACACAAACTGGATTCCTAACAACCGGCCCAGCTGGCAAATGCCTGGTATCTCAGATTACCAAGCCGAGCCTGCCTGTGGCCATCCAGGATATGATAGGTTTGTCCCCTTGTACAGCTCACATATGATAAAGATCTAGCATAAGAGTACATTTGAATTGAACTAAAGCTGGCTTCTGGTCAGCTACAAACCAATTTTAGTTTTGTGGGTCATATATTCCGGTGCGCGAGACAAATTATTATAAAACAGGGGTGCTACAAATGTTGAAGTGATAAGTTTGTGTAGTTATGTTTCCAATCATTGTGTGATGTCAGAGTTGGAACAGCAGGTGTTTGGCACGGTTAAACTTTGTTCAACAGGTTATACATAAAACATGATTGAACAGCTCTTGTTGAAATGGTGAAAAATGTATTAAAAATATTAAGTACATTTGAAAAGTAGAATTAATTGCTTCGGATGCTACACATTTGTTGAAATAAAATAAGATGAAATTATGGAAATGGATGCGATTACATATGATATGCGTTTAATATGATGATGATGATGATGATGATGATGATGATGATGATGATGATGATGATGATAAAATATGACCATAAAAAACTATGAATTATTTATTTTTTTTTACATTAAAACTTACCAATACTATAAATTACATTAGTAAAAAAATCTAAGACTGAAACAAACATTATAGTAGCTATAGTCCTATCTAAACACCTCCATTTGTGATGACATTAATAAACCACACAGAAAAAAAAGTTTAGGAGACTTAGCCTGAATAACCTGACTAAATGAGAGATTAAATGTGTAATTTAGTCTAGAGATTTTAACATCATCACTCTGTGTATTCCTGTACAACCTCATCAGTAGATCACCTTACATGTGCATGTGAAATTCAAGAATATCCGGAATACATTAAAAATTATAATTAGAGGTCTTCATCTTACCTTATAGACAGAAGCAACATGTCCTGAAATAGCCTTAATCTCTGTGTGGGGTTGTGTACTTCCTTCTTGGTTAGCAACTAACCTAGTTTCAAGCATTTGATACTGCTTTAAGAGTATTTAACTCCAGGAAGTTCTCATATGTGAACTAAATAACTAAAGACGAAATTATATGCACAGTAACATTTAGCTGCAGTGACTACCAGAGGACTCTTATTCTGTTAAAGTGTTGTGCTCAGAAAATGGCATATCAAAAAACATACATGAAAATCAAACCTAAAACCAAGCATTTATTTAGTAAGATGAAAGATTAATGAGCTGTCTAGCTGTTTGCAGGAAGTCAGCATTTTGTGTAATGTATGAGTAAGTAAATATTTCAACCCACAGCAAAGTGTTAAAAATACATTGATATTGATATAGCAATATCATAATGGCAGTACCTGCAGAACTCGTACATGTAGAATATGTCATGTACTATAGTGTCTGGTACTGTGTAAAGACTGATTTATAGTCAGAAACCAGGTTGTCTGCCTGTGTTTTACAGTTAACCCAGATATGCCCTCCCCCCCATCCGCAGATACTCTAATAATAATAATCATAATACATTTTATTTAACAGCGCCTTTTTCTGGACACTCAAGTTCACTTTACAGAAAATACAAAAAATATACAAAAAGAAAGATGAAAATACAAACATACAAACACAGGAACATAAAAACAATTATGGATAAGGAAAAGAGCAGTGTATTCACAGATAAGCGAGCTGGAACAGATGGATTTTTAGTCTGGCTTTGAATAAGGGGAGAGAGTCAATACTGCGGAGGTCGGGAGGAAGTGAGTTCCAGAGCTGGGGAGCAGAGCAGCTCAAGGCTCTGCTCCCCATGGTGACAAGTCCAGCTGGGGGTACAGCGAGGTGGATGGAGGAGGAGGATCTAAGGGAACGGGAGGAGGTGGAAATGTGAAGGAGGTCTGACAGATATGGAGGAGCAAGGTTATGGTTGGCTTTGAAAGTATAGAGAAGGATTTTAAATTGAATTCTGAATTGAACTGTGAGCCAATGGAGTTGCTGAAGGACAGGGGGAATATGATGAAAGGAGGGGGTTCTTGTGATGACACGAGCAGCTGAGTTCTGAAGAAGTTGAAGTTTATGAGGGAGGCCGAAAAGAAGAGCATTACAATAATCAAGACGGGAGGTGATGAGGCTGTGGATAAGGACAGAGGCAGTATGAGTGGTGAGGGAGGGACGGAGACGGTTAATGTTGCGAAGGTGGAAGTATGCAGACCAGGTAATTTTGTTTATGTGAGACTGAAAGGAGAGGGAGAAGTCGAGGATGACACCCAGACTCTTGACCTGAAGGGGGGGGCAGTTAGTCAGTTAAGTAGGCAGTTAGTAAGGGGCAGGGGGGGAGTGAGGAAGTGGGTTTACTGGATAAATAAGGCTGGGTGTCATCCGCATAACAGTGAAAAAGAATGTTGAATTTCTGAAAAATACTGCCAAGGGGAAGGAGGTAGGTGGTGAAGAGGAGGGGGCCAACAACTGAGCCTTGAGGAACACCAGAAATGACAGGGGAAGGGTGCGATGTGAAAGATTTGAGTTGAAAAAACTGAGTGGTTCGGACAGATATGAGTGGAACCAGTCAAGAGGGGTGTGACAGATGCCAAGAGAGGATAATCTATTGAGGAGAATGGGGTGAGAAATGGAATCAAAGGCCGCACTGAGATCGAGAAGGATGAGGATGGAGAGGAGTCCAGAATCAGCAGCTATAAGGAGATTGTTTGTGACTTTTATTAGGGTGGTTTCAGTGCTATGAGAGGGGCGAAAACCAGACTGAAAAGGCTCGTAAAGACTGTTGAGGGTAAGAAAGTTGTGGAGTTGAGCAGACACTATGTTTTCAAGTATTTTAGAGATAAAGGGAAGATTAGAAATGGGACGAAGATTATTAAAGTTAGTGGGATCAGAACCAGGTTTTTTCAGAATCGGGGAGACAGATGCAGTTTTGAAAAGTGAGGGAACAATACCAGAAGAGAGTAAGGAATGAATAATGGAAGTAATGAAGGGGAGGAGGGAGGTAAGACAGGTTTTGACCAGAGCTGTGGGGAGGGGGTCAAGAGAACAGGTAGAAGAGTTGGATTTTTGAATGAGGTCAGAAATTTCAGAAGAAGTGGGCAATAGGAAGGAGGAGAATGACTGGTTACAGGGGAGGAGCGGAGGGGAAGGGGGAGGCAAGGCGGTCATATGTAATTGCTGGTGAATGTAGCTGCTTTTTTCATTAAAGAAGGTTATCAAAGAATTACTAATTTGACTAGGATACATGTAAAAAGGCAGGGTATCGGGGGGGTCAAAGATAATGTGCTTTATAGAGAAGAGACTTGGAGTTTCAGTCATTGGAGCAGATAAGGTCAGAATAGTGGTTTACTTTGATTCACCTCTCCAAAATTGTAGGTGAATGCAGACAGTGCTACAGACAGGAGGCCGCTGATTGGTCAAAGCTACATCCGCTCTACTCTGTGTATATTTCCTGTTTGGTACCTTACCAGCTTGTTTTGTTTGTATGATCGCCATTGTGGAAAACGAATCGTGAAGGTGGACCAGCTACAAGAGCGAGGAGCGCGAAAAAGCTGGGACCCTTTTTCCAACTGGATCCTCACTCTTTTTCGCCCTCATGTCCCTCCGTTGTTGCAAACCACAATAGCCCCTTGTTGTTTGATGGACAGATGACCGTTGATATATGATTGGCCAAATTTAGGTGTATAGACTGATGTATAACTAACTGGTCTGCATACGATAACGAAAAAAACGAAGGGATTTCAAGAGGGGACTTTTTTTTAAAATAGAAATTTTCTACATTTTGGGACAAAATTGTCTGATAAAGAGTACATTTATAAACAGAATAATTTGACATTGAAATATGACTTCCCTACAACTTTAGGCAAGTTTTTTGTTAACTTATCTATCTCTCACATCAAAAGTATTGTTCTGAATCTCTCATATTTACATATTGGATCAAAGTTTCTGTGTTCCTTTAGATGGTCTTGCCACACTGATTCTGGTTTCAGCTGGAGTTTTATTCCTTTTAAACAAGATTTTTACTTTCCACTTTCACTAAATGCTCACTTGTTAAGAAAGATGGCTGCAAAGTCAACAACACATAGTCTGAACAATCTAAAAATCAGGGGCGTGCATACATAGAAACTAGGTGGTGCTAAAGCACTAGGAAGTTTGCCCTTTATCAACGAAAATACCCTTTTGAAACTTGTTTTTTTTTTCTTATTATTATTCATATTATTAAGATTTTACTGAGGTCGGTTTTGAAATGATCTTTTGAAAACCTGAGCCATTAAAAACGACTGAAACAATGCCCCGAAATGAGCCACCTCCTTGCTCACACCCGACCAGCCTATCTCTCTTCCTTTGTCACGTGAACTCGCGCGGTCGCCCGCAGGACATGCCAGATGCGCCGCATCTTAGCAGTTCAGTAAGCGTCTTCAGATAGCAGGAACGGTCGCTGACAGGCTGCTTCTCCCGTGCCCCATTAGCCAGGTAATATACAGATCAAGCAGAATCATTTTGTTGTGCATTAAAATGTCTCATTCAGCAGCACCAAACAAGCATTTTGCCGACTGGTCACCTGATAAACTAGTTAGGCTAGATAAAGTTTTACACTGTAGCCCAAGTCAATGACAGATAACGTGAGGACGACCACATAGGCTACAAATAATTTCGGTAGAGTTTGCAATTGCAAATCTATGTGTTAAGACAAGCGTTTTCTGCTGTATAGGTTTTGTTAGGCAAAATAAATAAACACATTTTGGTCTCTTTATTTTCTTAATTGTATATTGATTTAGTAATTGCAGCACAATGCCAAGAAAGGAGGGTTAATCGTATTGAAAAATCTTAAAAGCTGTTCACATTTTATTTTTAAGTGGTTTGTACAAAATCAGCAGGTATTAAAATAGCTATTATTTTGTAGGCTACCATAAGTCATATCCACGTGACAAGACTTCCAGTCATGTTGCCCTAATAGCAGAGATGGCAAAAGTACTCACTTTCCGTACTTGAGTAGAAGTACAGATATTTGTGTTAAAAAATACTCTGGTAAAAGTGGAAGTACTGATTAAACTTCTTTACTCAAGTAAAAGTAACAAAGTACAGGCTTGTAAATTTACTTAAAGTATAAAAGTAAAAGTAGAAACCACTTTTTTCATGCCGTTGCCTACATTTTAAATGGAAGTCTGCCAATAGGACTAGATCTCCGTTGTGTTCATTTTCAATCATCTCGTCGTCCATACTACTATGCTAACGCCACCGCCACCAAGCTGCAATGATTTGCCACGAATGAATACCGCCGAATCTGTCGATTCATCTTGTAGTGGTGCGTCAAATGCAACGTAGATTCCCATCCAATTAGACTGAATTTGGTATTTGTGAGAAAACGGCTCGCCAGCTCCCATCTCACGTCAGAGGAGGAGTAAGCAGATGACTTGCAAAAAGGTGGTGAGAACCAGCGGACAACAAAATTCCAGTTCAAAAGCGTGTAGCGGTTTATTTACTGGTGCAACGGTGAAGACAAAAAAAAACAAAACAAACAAAATACTTTCAAATAAAGAAAACAAAACCGGCCATTGCAGGCAATACAAAACACTGACAGTCTCACAGCAAGCTGACTTTAAATATAGTCTCTCTAAGCAGACCTTCAAAAGCTGTTTCTCCAACCAGTCTCTCCAAGCAGCCCCCCTAAGCCATTGGGAGTGTGCCCCTTAAATAGACCCACCAATAATCAGCCAATTGGGACAGCCCAACTAAACAGGAAGGCAAATCCCCAATAAAGCACAGTTAACATTGTAGAAAAATAAATACAGACAATAGCATCATTCATACAAAAACATACATATTTATGAAATAATTTAACCATACTAACATTACCATTTCACCTACTTATTACCATGCAAACAATTATTACATACATTGAAATCCCACTTAACATCTCTGCCCCCTAATAGTCTTTTCCAATGCCCTGGGACAATGGATAAGAGACTGGCTCCGATGCGGTACGTGTTTCCACACGGACCAGTATGCTGACGGACTAAGGGAAGAGAATGTGTAATTTGACTGGGAAGTTTTATTGCCGACTACGGAATGTATACTGAAGCTGTCGCAGTGGGTACCTTCAGAGTTTGCTACGCTGGTGAGTAAGTAAAGTGTTGAATGAAAGATGACGTTGTAATTTCGGAACTAGTGTAAATTACCGGGTGAATTGTTTGGAACTGCCGTCGCCATGACGGCCGGTCTGTGGTGCATGCTGGGAAATGTAGTGAAGGATGTGACGCTGTGCGTGATAGACGGCGGCTACACTTTGGGAACAGAGGGGGAAAACGGCTCCGTTTTCACAGTATTGATGACGTGAAAAATAATAACGGTAACTCCATTGAAATGGTTCAAAACTAAAGTAACGAGCCAATTTTTTAAAATGTAAGGAGTAGAAAGTACAGATATTTGTGTAAAAATGTAAGGAGTAGAAGTAAAACGTCGCCATAAAAATAAGTAGTAAAGTAAAGTAAAAATATCAGAAAAATCTACTTGAGTACAATAACGAAGTATTTGTACTTCGTTACTTCCCATCTCTGCCTAATAGCCCATTATTTAAACTAATGTGGCATATTTGTTAAAGCTATTATTATTATTATTAATATAATTATTAATATTATTATTATTATTGTCATGATGGTTATTATTATTATATTGTAGCCAGTCACAGCAGGGAAGCTCTATACCATCAACATCTACCAGGACAGGAGATGAGGAAGAGTTCAGGGAAGACACAGGGCCGGAAAAAGACCAGGATGAGGGAGAGCAGATTGATGAGGGAAAACAGGGAGACGAGCCAGATGAAAGAAGAAGAAAGACTTTAAAGTAGTACGCTTTAGTCTGTTCTGATGGTGTGACTTTTTTCCATTGAAAACTCACTTTTAGAGAATGTTACAAATAAAAGTAAAATTTAGTCAACATGCGTGTGTATTTTTTTTTATATAATTAAGTGTTCCACGTGCGCTAAAAAGTGCCCCCCCCCCCCCTGAGCACCTGCCCCCCAAAATGTCTGTGCACGCCTCTGCTAAAAATGCTAAATTTTGAGAACTTTGTCAAATTTAAAACTGGTTTACAAATGCTTGCGTGATCAGGCCCCTGAGGTTTTGAGTGACTGTGTAGTTCCTCTCAGATCTGTGGGCTCAGTCACAAGAGGAGCTCACAGTGGAAACTGTCAAGTACCCAGATCCAAAACTTCCTTCGGACGATCAGCTTTCACTGTACAAGGCACCAAAACATGGAATACATTTCCTGCAGAACTGAAGGGAGAGTCAAACTGGGTCCTTTTAAACATAGGCTTAAATACTTTTATTGAGAGGTCCGACATGTGAACATTAATAATCCAACTGATCTGATCTTGTATCTGTGATGTTTTACTGTGTAATTTGTTCTGTTGTGCCTTGTGTACAGTCACTGTGTGCCTAACTGGGGACAGCCATTGAGAATTAGCCTCAGCTAAAATGTTGTAGTGTGTGACAGGATTCGTGAAACATACTTGTCCCTATCAAATAAACGTATAAATAAAAACACAAAGCAACTGTCTGTCCACTGTCTTTACATGCTAATCTAGGACTAAATTCTGCAAGTCATAAAGTTGGTGCAATCTGGGGGTTTCCTTAGATACAAAACTTTTAACCAATATGTCTGTATAATGATTGTATTAACGTGTAAAGACACATGTTGTAAATTGCTTTTTTAAAAGTAACTGAATTAATTGAATTGACTGCGCCTTCTTTAGGGGCTGCACAGCGGAACACTGGGTAGCACTGCCACACTGTCTTGCAGCAATAAGTTTTCGGGTGTGATTCCCGACCCAGGTTCTTTTTGCATGGAGTTTGTATGTTCTCCCTTTGCATGCGTGTTTTCTCTCGGTACCCCGGCTTCTTTCCACAGTCCAAAAACATAACTGTTAGGCTAATTGGCTTCTCTAAATTCTCCTTAAGTGTGAGTGTGTACGTGCATTTTTGGTTGTCCTGTTTGCCCTACGATAGATTGGCGAGCTTTCCAGGGTGTACCCCGCCTCTCGCCCATTGACAGCTGGAGATAGGCACTTGCACCCCTCACGACCCCAGCAGGGATAAGCAAAATGGATGGATGGATGGATGGATGGATATTCTTTATAGAGGGTTTAGATTTTGCATGTTGAGCAAGTTCATTAAAAATTCCTAAAGCAACAAAAGGAAATGTGGATATTGTTAACTTGTCCTTAAATGCACACCTAGAAAACTCTCTATTTTGAATGCCAAAAAAAAAACTTTACCCAAAATTAGAATGACTGCATTCTAAACTATGATTAAACCTTAATTTGCTTTCGGTCAAAGAGAGGCTTGAAATAAATTCAACTGTGTTTTCCAAATACTGGGTGATTGGATAAGAGATTGGGTAATGTTAATTTAATCAAATATTGTGGCCCAGTTTGTGACCCAGTTTGCAGAGTTAGAGAAATACGTAGAAAGAATGGCAACACTGTTTTAAGAAAACCATTTTCAGTTACCAGTAAAGTAATCAGACTTCAGGAATTTAAGAAAATGGTAAAATACTGCTTTCTATAATCACATTTTTATATTATCAGAAATTATTTATTTACCCCAAATATTGTTTAATTATCTAGATGATGGTTCATTCTTTTCAACCCACATTCTGTTCACTTTAACTTTAGACTTTTGTGACATAAACTCATTTATGGCGCAAAAAGACAAACAAACTAAGTTTTCCAGGTCAAACCCTGATGTGTTTAATCAACCCAGGCCTGATTGGTCCACATTTCACCCAATTTAACCTAAAACTTCAAAATCTTCTGGTAAAGAATTATAATCAGAAGAAATTGTTGTTGCAGCGTTTTACGTGTCCACAACCATTGCGTAAGATGTCCTTTTAAACAGGAAGCCACTGGGGTCATTTTGAAGGTGGAGAGCATCTCTTCTTCTCAAGCCAAAGCTGAGAGCTTGTTTGATCATAACATTCACCAAAGACATTCTCATTCTGTAGTTTTTTTTTTTTTTGTTTTTTTTTTAATCTTTTGGTTCAACAGTCAATGATAGATGAGAGTAAAACTTTTTGCTAAGTAGTTTGCAGAAATTTTTAGAGATTTCAGTTTTTTTTTGTTTTTGTTTCCTAAAACTCAAATAAATGGTTTATTTTATAGGTTACATGTTCTAGCATTGCATTTGTGACCAAACTAGCCAAATGAAGCATGCACAGTTAAACAGAATCAGAAACGATGATATAATCTCATTAACTGATGACAGGATGTGATCTTCTAGTTCCTGTGTCATAGATAAAAACTCTTATCTTGATCTCCATACCTTACTGAATATAAGTTGAACTCACTGAGCTGCCCGAGTATGCATAGTACATTTCTACATTAGCGCTTACACACTTTTAAAAAAAGTCTTTATGATTTGGACTCACATATGTTGTAAACATATCAACATCCCATATATTTGCTTTGCATTGAAACAACCTAACTCCTCTTTGCTGCAGTATGGTGCTTTTATAATATTTGGTGAAAAAACATATAACCTCCCCAGGAGTGGCTGACCAAGCCGTAACACTTTGCGAGTTAAATAAAGATTTGACTCAGAAAAGAATCCAGAACTACATGCAAACCTCAGCTACCTCAGTTCAGAGTCAATGATTCAATAGCAACTGCGGAAATGGGGCTAAGGGCCTCTGAGGTAAAAGCCACTTTTACTCCTTTGGTCTATGTTAGAGAGATCTGTAACATAGTCCAAACGTATATAAAAAAATCTGTAACATAGGCCAATATACACACAAAAATCTGTAACATAAGCCAACATACATACAAAAATCTGTAACATAGGCCAACATACATACAAAAATCTGTAAAATAAGCCAATATACATACAAAAATCTGTAACATAAGCCAACATACATACAAAAATCTGCAACATAGGCCAACATACATACAAAAATCTGTAACATAGGCCAACATACATACAAAAATCTGCAACATAGGCCAACATACATACAAAAATCTGTAACATAAGCCAACATACATACAAAATCTGTAACATAAGCCAACATACATACAAAATCTGTAACATAAGCCAACATACATACAAAAATCTGCAACATAGGCCAAAGAATAGCCATATAATCCCAAAAACGAGTGACATTTTCAGAGGGTGTGTGCATTTTCTTTAAGCTTGTGTAATTTTAGAATAAAATACCAGAATAAAAATGGCATACTGATAGTCAGACATGGTGGTGGTAGTGTGATGGTCTGTAACTGCTTTCTTGCTTAGGATTGGCTTAAATTGCATTTTTAAATCATGGGGGAGCCCATCAGTTTGGTACACTTGGCTTTTTGGTTATGAAACAGGACAAAGATTTGAAGCAAACACGTCTTTTTTTAAATGGTTAAAAAAAATATGAAAATCTGGGAATAGTCTATAAAAGTCCTGACTGAAATGTGAATAAGATGTTTCCTCCACAGCAATGAAAAAGACTCATAACCAGTCATCCCAATTTTGGTTGATGGACTCATAAGGTAGATTTTTTCTCCTCAGTACTTGAAAACATAATTTAAAGAAAGGCACTGACTGCTTGGAATATGCACCAACCCTGCAAGAGAAAGCAGGTACATAATTTGGATAGATGGATTATATTCTACTAGGTTCAACTTTAATAATAAGATTAGTTAAATGGTCTTTTCATTTAGGTATGGCATGGAAAAATCCAAATAAAGCAAAGAACACTATTAATTTAAGTGATCTACTGAACTTACTCACAGATAAGTTGTTATACACTTGCCTTTATCCTTGATTGCCCTGCTTAATCAAACCGCTCAGCTCAGCCAGCTTGGTTTTTTTTTTTTTTTTTTTTTTGCATTTACTTGTAGCGTCTCCACCCCCTCCTTCTGTGAATTTTTGTTTCCTTAGCTGACTTGTCGAAGCTCATAGAGCAGAAGAGGAAACAGACGCTACTCCTCTCCCCACAGAGATGGCTGGTGGTCGTTTTTGCTGCCTCCTCACGTATGTCGTTGTGCTGTTTCTGAGGGTCTTCCTGCACGGTACGTGCTCAGATATGAGTTTCATATTTACTGGCATGAAAGATATTTACTGTACTTTCACCTTTATTTACTGTAGTTGTTACTTTAAAGCAAAGCAATACACAGAAGTTCCTCAGAGTTAGATATATGCAAGCCTTGATGAACAAATGGGTGTTTCATTGTATCATTGTAGATATTTCATTACTATTTTTATAGAACTGTATTAAAGATCGAAATTTAATGTCGAATATTCTGTTTTTAGGTTCTCAAATATAACATTTTACCACCTTTTAAAATTGAAGTAACATTAATTTTCGGGATTTGGAACATCCATGGAAAAAGTGGTTTTACATGTAAGAGTCATTGCTTTCACTGGGTTCAGTTATTACAGTAATTATTCTGCTTATCTCTCTTTATTATATTACTGCATGCATCCCCTAGCTCTACATTTGCACTTTGTTTTGCGTGCCTATATATGCTGTGTAATCATATTTCCTGTCAAATATGCATGTATACTTTTGCAAATTGGGGATCCATCACCCTTTCTCTTGTTGCAACTTCCTGAATGTTTTTCTTTAAATTGTAGGTCACAATGAAACAGTGTTCACCTTTTCCAACGCATTTGTTCTAACAGACCAAACTTTGCAGAGTGTTCACATTGTTTTTGCTTTTGAAATCATTTATGACAGTTCAATGATTTGCTGCTTTTTAATCGTTAAAATAAAAAAGTTGTGAGACAGAGTCAAAAGCAGGAACGAAGGCATTTCCTGTGTGCTGTTTGCTGAAACGACATTGGCCGAAAGTGATCACAGTGACACAGACTTTCATATACCCTTTCCACTGTGGGTTGTCAGCTTTTTCCAAGGAAATGATGCAACATGAACCATTGCATAAACTTGTAAAGGGATGCATTTAAATTTGGAAGCTGTAAATACTACACTGAAGCATCCTCATTTCTTCAGAAAAAGTTAAACTTCACTAATTGTCGCAAACAAAACCCTGCAAATGATTTGATTGAGATGCATGATAAGAAGTTAGATGCTAAAAGTAAAAAACAAATCTTATTTCAGTTTTTCATTTGAAAAGGTTTAAGTCATATTACTAAAATGCATATATGTATTGCTTATTACTGCTTTATTCAATATGGCTTACAACTATTAAAAATGCAATGCAATGCAATTTCTTGGAAAATGTGAATATCTTATAATGCAAGTGTCAAAGATGTTTGCTGATTTGTTATTTTTCCACACCTCCACATGAAGGCCAAGTCATGAATAGCCATTGCAAGTAACTTACTGGTCACATAGTGCAACTAAAGTTTAGAGGAAGGATGATGTTTGGTTGAAAATGGGTTCAACAGAAAGTGACATTCAGTGGCAGATTTGCAGGCGTTCCTAAACTGGAAGTCAAAGGGTAAAATTCCCTGTGGTTTGATTATCGGGGAGTGGCCAGTGGTTAGGGCATAGAGCTTGGAATCCTGTTGTTCCTGCCACTCTGGGTCCATGAGCAAAAACTATTAACCCCACACTGCCCCCCGGGTGCCGCACAATGGCAGCCCACTGCTCCTCAAGGGGATTGGTTGATTGCAGAGAATTAATTTTGTTGCGTGATAGTGTAATGACAATAAAAGCTGGAAAATAGAAAAAAATCTCCAGGAAGAAAGAATAAATACATGCCGATTTAAACTAACACAGCTTGTCAGCTACAGCTGACGTTAAAACCAGCTGCCTTAGTTTATCAATACTTTTCCCTTTAGTGTTAGAAAAAAAAAAACTATTTTTTTTAACAAGAAATGAGATTGGTGTTCTTCATTCAAGAAGCATTTATTACCATTACATTTTTCCGACTACCATTATCTTTTTACAAACATATACAGGTCATAATGTTTTTGTTTGGTTTTTGGTTTGTTTTTTTGTTTGATTTGGGGGGTCCTGTTTAATTTGATCCCAATTGTGTTTAATTTTTATTAAATTACTTAAAAAGGCATTATTTTAAAAGTTATTGCCATTTTATAGCCAGTATTTTTTCTTATTTATGATTATAAACCCATTAAACTTCAAACATAATCACATCTATATAAATATATTTTCACTTCGGTGTCATAGCTTACATTTCCAATAAAAACACCAAAATGGTCCAGATTAGTGTACAATGTTTTTATATATGTCGTCTTTTGAATAATTAATTATGTGATTTATTAATTAACATTCCAAAATCTTTATTTGTTAATTGGACATCCAGTTGTAACAGTAAACTATTTAATGTTAAGAGCACAGAAAAGTTATCTTAATTCACTTTTACGATATAAAAAGTAACTATTGAATTACTTTGATAGAGCAGTATCTCAGTTACTTTTTGGAAAAAGTAACTAGTAACTATAAGTAGTTGTCCTTTTTTTAAGAAAAGTGCCCAACATTGCTTAGGTAAAATATCAGTAAAATAATTCAAAAGTAGATTTTTGATTAGAAAATTAGTTATATTCAATAAGTAATAATATATTGTAAATAATATTGTTGACACTTATCAGTTTGGTTTCTGGCTCCATAACACTGTAACACAGTAGACCAAGACATTTTATTGAGCAGTTAAAAAAAACTGTTTTCATCGTCTGGTTCAGACGAAAAAATTAGCTTGTAGCTTATTTAAGAGGAAGTTGTTTGTGCCGCATCTTAAGGGCAGATTCTCAGACCATTACCTGTTAAGTTTTACATGCTACTCCTTGCATTTAAAATTCAGAGACACAAAATGACATTATGCAAAAGAGTTAAAGCTCTGTATTTCTGTGCCGTCTCATGACTCCTGTATATGTGCTCTTTTCAGTGTTTTATAGATATAAACAAATGAGTCTAAGACAATCTCATAATAAACAAAAAGATAAAACAGTGATAATTCTCAGGGGTAGCCAATAAAAAATCAGTGGGGTTCGATTATAGCAAATCATCAACCAGTTAAGGTCCAAAATATTTTTAGTTATAATCCATTACTTTAAACAGCCTTTAACACTGAAATAAAATGCAGGTGTTTATGCATCGATGTTATACATTGAATTTTGAAATAAAAAAATAGAAAAAAGAGAAAGTTTTTTCATTTTAAAATCTAAATTGTTTTTGAAGTAGAGAACAACAATCTTTCAGTTTGGTATATAGACAATTTCCTGACTCACTTTTTTTTTATAAAATACCTGAATATATCTTTTTATCTTTTATAATTTTATAGAAATTTCATATAATTTTTTATAAAACACCTTCTTTTATCATGGCTTAATGAGAGCATTGGGTTTTAGGCTGATTAGCAAGGCTTTAAGCGTGGGTTTCGAATGGAGACAAAGCCATTCTAAAGAACATATCAAGGTGCTCATTTTGAGCCTGGATCCATAGTTGTTGTTGATTCTGTTCATGGTGGAGAATCCTGCTTCACAGCAGCAGGTTGAGCCAAACATATTCAAAATGTACAGGGTCATCTTTGAGCACCATTTCACTTTTCTTTCACCAGTTCACCACAGTTCTTCCTGCAGTCCACACTTTCTCTGCTCTCTTTTTCTCATCGTCTTCTCCTTCTTTCCCATCGCACGGCTTGCCACAGGTTTGCCTGCTGTGTCTAAAAGTTTCTACCAGCATTAACCCAGACTGACAGCAGCTCATTGGCTAATTTGCATCACGTGCAGCCTGGTGCTAGAGGTTATAAATGGTTTTACCGTACAAACAAGGAGACGCGGCGCAAGTGACCTTTAGACACTGATGTTGGACAACATGCAATAATTTATAAATGTTTTAAATCTAGTTGGGTCCGGATCCAAACCCTGGTCCGCTAATCCGTGACCTCTGCCCTAGGCTGATTATCTCCATGGCACAGAGTTGTTTATCTAGTGGGAGCTAAAACACAGTCTTAATTTCCTGCACTACAGTTAAAAGCCTGAATCTAAAGGCAGGACCAACGGAATCAGTAAAGAAAGGTTTGACCTAATCAACCTAACAAAGGATGTGACGCAACAAATGTCTTTTTTACAAATAAGCATTTGTTTAAATTTAAAAGTCTAGCTCATTCGGTACATAATAAACTGCTTTTTACTTAACATATTATTTTGCAGCTGCATTTTTCACTGTTATGGTGGCAGAAAAAAGCTTTTGCATTGTTGGTCATTCTGACGAACCATACATTTACGCCCCCTCCCTGTAAATGGCCCAGTCTAAAATAGACTGAAGAGTCTTTGTCTTAATAGAGTGGTTAACACCACATATTTTTTGACACTAATTATCAATGTTTTACAACTGTTTTCAAACCAACCATGTCATACCCACAAATCTGGTTTTTTTTTTTATAAAAGCTTCACCTCTTCTGGCCGAGAAATAACCACAGAGCTATTGGTATAAAAAACTCAGTGCTTTAAACAGTTCAGTTACATTTCCTCCTTGTTGCTGCAAATATTCCTGTAAATATCAATCAGCCACAAAAAAGCTAATTGTTTAAACATTAAACTGTATGAATATAATATAGTTAAAACAATTGTTCGATGAAAACTTTAGCTTACTGTATCAGAGGAGGTTAGAGCAGACCAGGCAAACAGATTTAGTTTATTCTCTCCAAATATGGGTAGCATACTCTTTAGAAGCAAAACCACAAACAGACATTTAAAAAAAAAAGACTAGACTTTATTTCCGTTTTTTTTCAGAATGGATAATCTAATGAATATTGTATGTTACTAAAGAATAAAAGAACTGAATATTAATGAAGAAGCAGATGAAGAAGCAATTTTTTTAGGTAAAATAATGCTTGAGCTTACTTTTTTAAATGAGAGGCACCCGCTTCACCAAAGGATGCTCCACTTTCATGGTAGTATGATTTGTCCTTTCCCCTGCTTTCCTTTTTCAAGATGGTCCAAATAGTCTTAATAAAGATTCTCTATAGGCAAACTAGTTACAAAACCCAAGTGAATCATGTTGAAATGACGATCTTGGCTCTGGCTTAACTTTCCTTAGTCTTCCCCTTAAGTGGGACCTGGTTGCAGGGGCAGCAGCCTAAGAGTAATGGGGGCAGAGGGGCTTAGTCCCTCCAGTGTGTCCTGGGTCGTCCCCTGGGCCTCCTCTCCATGGGACATCCCTGGAAAACTTCCCAAGACCAAAAATCAGTCTATATTGCCCTTAGGGGTGTGTTGGTGCATGTATGTAGTTCTGTGTCTTTGTGCACTGCAATAGACTGGTGACCTGTCCAGGGTATACCGCGACTTTCACTCATAGCCTGCTGGAGATAAGTAATGATGGACCTGTGATTATATGGTTGATCTGTGATTGTAATCTGTGGCAGCCTGTCCCCACTGAGTAGTTTAGCGGAAAAGTCCTAGTTTAGAATAATATAGAGATATTATCCGATTTGACCTTGCTAAATTACTCTATGCTATTATATTACTGATTTCATGCAATTATGATATATTAATTGTCTACCTCAATAGGGATAGTAAATATGTTATAATATTTGGACTGTCATATGTGACAGTCTGTGAATCTATGAAAACACGTCCAACTCGCTGTGTTAGAACAACAAATCAAAGTGTGGATCAAGCTTAAATCGTGTTCAGTAACTCTGCATACATATAGAGTAAATTTACCACAACTTCTATTTAAAATAGAGGAGTTTATTGACAAGCGTCAGTCAGCTCCAAGTCAGACATATTTCAGTTAAAATTCTTGACTAAACTAGTGTAACAAATAAACTAAGCTACTAAGTTATCTGCTGGTTGCTGGTTAACATTGACGGAAATCAAATCAGAATATTTACTCTTGCTGAGTTCTGTCTGGTCCCTTCACTACCTGATCCATAACATCAGCTCATTTGCACATGTGCAAGCAGATTTTCATCCGGCTGACTTTAAATCACAAAAGAATGCTTAACTACATATTTCAATGTTTTATTATTTTTCTGAGCCAATTGGATGCTTTTTACATTCTCTCCATTAAACCGCTTGACTAACATCATCATTGGGCATGCTCAGAGCAGTTCACCAAAATATGGTTCTTTAGATTATGCATTGTATACCTTAAGTTTAAAACGAAAGATAAAACTTGAAAAGACCATATTTATGAATAACTCAAAGCTGAAAAAGTTAGCTCCCTGAAGTAGCGACAGTAACTGACATTGTAAATCAGTTGGTTGTAAATATAGAACGATCAGAAGCATTTTGCAAACCGTTGCCAGAAAATCAGGATAAATTCTTTTCTTCTCCTGTTCGATATTTTGCAAGCTTGTTCCTGTTTCAGTTCTGAGTCGCTGAACTCTTATCATTGCCGCCCGACAGATAAAACTCTGCCTCCTCATTTAAATTTAAGGAAATGAAATAAAAGGACCTTGAAATGAAAAAGGTAGTTAAAGAATAAAAGTCACTGAATAGGTAAAGTAGCTTTACAAAATAAGTGTCACAAAGTAATAATCCATTATGACAAGAATAGATATTTCAATCTGAAAAACACACATGTAGAGATGAGACAATTAGAAGATAGAATTGATACAATTATTTGGTCTTTGGCACTCAGACCTCGGCAGGAAACATAGCGCTAAATTTTGATAGATATGCATGAACAGGAGTAAAGAACAGGGCTGTTTCCCCCTGGTGGTTAGCGAGACGGTATGCTGAGCTTTATGGGGAGATCCAGTGGACTGCTCCATTGAAGCTTTAGCTAGAATTATGGAGGAGGAGCTGGTGGTGGGTTGAAATGGGGTCATCTGAATGAAATCACACAGCGCAACCACCGCCGTGCACATGAGCAGACAAGTTGCGGATCAGAGGTAGCCTAATAAACCAGACTAAATGTAAGATTAAATTTGTAATTTAGTCTGGCCTCGGTGAATGAGACATCTGAAGATTGTTGATGAGATCAACCCGTTGTTTTTCAAACCTCTGTTTGTGCCTATTGGCCAACGCTCTGACCAATGAGCGCAACTGACTGTGACGTAGTAAGCGCAACAGAAGGCTGGTGGGGGAGTGTAAACAAACAGCCTGTCAGTAAAACGGCTGAAACCTCCTTCTCAAAAATTAAGGAGCGAGGAGCCTCTTCCTGCGCACATTTCAACGAAAACCTCAAGTCTAATCCTTCCAAAACTGATTCCAAAGCTGAGTCAAAAATCGCCATCAGAGCGACTGGTCTTTCACACACGACTATGCCGAGAAAGGGCCGCTGCAGACAGGCTGCAGTTAGCCCTGGCTGCCATTAGCCTCGGAGGTCCACCGATTGCCGCGGTTCTCTCAACTTTGGAAATTGTTTTCTTAATTACGCCTTAAATCGGTAAATGGACCATATAGTGACGCTTTAAAATATACTATTCTTGCCTCAAATGATCTTAAAACATACTTTTATTGAACGACAGAAACAGAAAAGAGAATTTTTTTTATTTCATATTTCATATAGTGCATATTACTGTTCAGTAGTTGTTGCCATCTTCCTTGTTGTGCCTTCTCCAGCGTCTCGCAACTTTGTCATCATGCCCTCAAAACCCCGCCCGCTTTGCTTACAAAAATTCAAAACACATCTCTGCTTTGTTATTGGCCAGCCAGTTCTAGGGCCTGGGGCACTGATCAAGGCTAGACCACTCGCAGGCAAAAATGATTTTGGCCGCTGGCGGGTGGGGGTACTTTACTAGGCTAGATCAGAGGCCTTTAAGATGAACTTTGGATCCCGATTGGCTTTCATGGAGGTGTGGTTCAAAGCTGATTGGGTGTGTCGTAGGTGGATGTAGGCGAGCAATCAGTTTCTTCAGTATAACTTCCGCCTGGGCTCCATAAATAAAATGAATAAATTAATCTTTGATTTAACTAAAATCTTGATATATAATAAAATAAAAAATATTTCAAAATTATTTTTTTACTTTATTTCAAGTGGAGATTAGTTAATTTAATTGAATATTTATATACAATTTATCAAGAGTAGTGTGTATTTATCAAATTTTCAATGAAATGGCTTTTGCATACAATAAAGACTAAAGCAGTGATGTCAACAAATACATTTTATGATATTCCACCCTGCCATGATCATGGCGTGTTTAACATGTTTTAATTTAGTTACATCACTGTCTTTGCGTTATAATAACAATGTGCTTTTAGCTTTTTGAGTTCTTCAACTATTTTGACTGAACATGGGGACGAATATTAAGAAAGAAAACTTAATTTTGTCTTGGTTTTGTGCAGGCATCTGAACAACACCCAGATATTAACTCCCAAAACATATGAAAAATCAGGTTTAACAAATGTATTAACCAACATAAGGGGCAGATGTGGGTAGTTCCAAAAAAACAGCTGCTCTGTAGCTCTGGTCCTCTGGAAACAGGGTATAGGGTTAAAATGGAACGTGATCTGGCAATGATTGATGCTGACAGCGGCCTTACTTTAAAGAATGAGATTCCTGGCTAGGGAGAGGTGAGTTGGATCCAAGGCTATGGCTGAGAACTTAGGAGAGAACAACAGGTTCATCCAGTGGAGGCTCTTAGTAGGGTTGATGGAAGCTCCTTTGTGGACTGATTGTGCAAGGAAGGAGCGGTTTTAGTCTATTCAGCTTTCGGGGGTCTCTTTGAGGAAAGCTCTTTGTTTAAAGGCTTGTAAAGATCTCAGGCATGGTTATCTGAAAAAAAAAATTACAAAAGGACTTCGATGCACAGAGGTTCGAGAAGGGCAGGAGAGTTACAAATAAAAAAAAACAGTCTAGCAGAGAATAGTTGGTGTCCTGCTGCTCCTCTTAAGCTCCCAGGTATTGAGGCTAAGAACCCTGACTTTGCAGCAGCTGCAGGAAAAGACCTCTGTGGAATAAAACAAGAAAAAAAAACCCAGGCATAGCTACTTCCTGACACCTGCTTTCTGTATAAACTGTAGATATTTGTGTTCTATAACTTCCTTCACAGATTATAATTTAAACCATGTATCTTTAAGTATGGAAATTTTCCTTATTGAAGCAGTTGAGTATTTTAATGTGAGAGGTTATGGACCCTGATCTAAACAATATGAAAATTTCATCTTTTGAAGTTTAAAGTCCACAAAATTACTGTTCTGTACCATGCAGTATAAATTCATTATAGCCTTAAAGACTAGGAGCACCCATGGAGGGGCCTTGAAGACGAGGAGTGCACAAAGAGAAGGCCTGGAAGACGAGGAGCGCCCAAAGAGGGTTCTTGAAGACAAACTCTCACAGTATTTTAGGGAATAGTTCATCAGAGGCTTCATGGGTCTCTGAAAAGCACAGTGTGGGGTCAGACTCAGGAGACAGAACACTAAGATGATCTGACCCTGGAGAGGGTAATCTAATGGCATCTGACCCTGGAGAGGGAACACTAAAGGCATCTGACCCTGGAGAGGGAACACAAAAGGCATCTGAACCTGGAGAGGAAACACTAAAAGCATCTGACCCTGGAGAGGGAACACAAAAGGCATCTGAACCTGGAGAGGAAACACTAAAAGCATCTGACCCTGGAGAGGGAACACAAAAGATATCAAACCCTGGAGAGGAAACTCAAAAGATATCTGACCCTGGAGTGGAAACACTAAGGGGATCTGACCCTGGAGAGGGAACACTAATGGGGTCTGACTGAGAAGCAAGGACACTAAGGGGGGTTAACAGAGAAGCTAGGAGACTAAGATGGTCTGGCTGAAGAGATAAGACACTAAGAAGATCTTACTGAGGAGAAACTCTAACAGGATCTGACTGTGGAGAAAGAACGCTAACAGGGCCTGAATTAGTAACTACAGTAAGAGGCAGAGAAGCCAAAAGGTCTTCCCTTTCCCCATAGAAAAACTCCCATAAATGGGACTCCTTGAGAAGGGGAGATCTAACTGCTGGGGGTTAGGTATTGGGAACTGGCTTAAGAGTTCTAACTCATGAAGCCAGCTGTTGGTTATGGAGTTGACGGCTGAGATCACAGGGAAAGCTGACCTGGCTTGGTGGAGGAGTATGGTTAACAGCAGGCTGACCCATAGGTGAGGGAGTGGTGGCGTCAGACTGACCGATCAGGCTGACTCGCTGGGGAGGAAAGGGCAGCATCAGGCTGACTCGCTGGGGAAGCCCTTAGATTACTCTTCAGATTATTTCTCACAAATCTCCTTCAGTTCACAAGCTGCATCCACCCTCTTTCAAGGAGGAAAGAAAGAGGAAGTGATGTCAGAGGTGAGTCAGAGGTCCTTGAAAAAGCTGAGTTTAGCTTCCTCACGGATGGGCTCTGTTGGCTCCATTTATGGCTGGTTTCTACTGTCAGGTCGAGTGGAAGTTTGAAGAGGACCCAAATGCAGAGACGGAAGCTGAAGTGGTTTCTTGGAAGCATCTAAAAGGGAGCTAGGGAAAAGAGACTGACCAGGCGGGCGACAGACGCTAAACAAAAAAATACTACATAAGAACTCAACTAAGGAGAAAACAACACAAAATGGAAAAGAAACAAATGAAAACAAAAAAGAAAACCAGGACAGAGTAGGACAGTGCATCGGCTTATCCTGCCTATGATTGACAGGATGGACTGAACTGTAAGGTAACCAGGTAAGTGACTCACTCTAAAAATCATCTTCTGTTCAGATGATTGTGGTCACTTACCTGTGTTTCTCCCTAAACCAGAGTGTCAGTGATTGGGCAGTGCCCCGCCTCCCTCCTGCAGCTGCCACGAGCCGCAGATCCTCAGCAGCTTCACTTCTGTTCCATCTGTTTATGATTTTATTTTAATAAACATTTTGAACTTTCCTTCTGGCTGTCTCACCTTGAATACGGGGTCCATCTGACCCATTTTATGACAATCCTCATTGCTCTAACTGAGGGGAGGAGGTTGTTCCCCAAATCTAGCAATACATGGCCCTGGTCACCCTTTCAATACAGTGCAGTCGCCCTGACCCATGTGCAGAAAAACACCCCCAAAGCATCATGCTACCACCCCCATGTTTCACAGTAGGGATGGTGTTCTTAGGATGGTACTCTTCATTCTTCTTCCTCCGAACACTGTTTGTTGACCAAAATTTTCTATTTTGGTCTCATCTCACCACATGAGTTTCTCCCATGCAGTGTTGTTTTTCACAGTCATCTTAGATTTAGTCTTAGTCTTCAGGATTAAAATTACCGTATTTTCACGACTATAAGGCGCATATAAACGTCTTATTTTTCCCTCAAAATGTGCGGCACGCCCTATGTGTGTTGTTACTGCGGACGTTGTTGAGACCACCATGAGAACGTTAAAGGGGGAAGTGTGGGCGTGGATTGTGTATAAAAGAACAGGTATGTGCTTTATGCAGAACGATGAAAGAGTGGCTGGGGGAGGTGAATGTGAGGAGACCAGGTGGTTTTTTCCACTCATCACCATCGCTGTTAATCTGTGACTCCATGCGTGCCCATCTCACAGCCGATGTGAAAAACATGGTGAAACAAATGAACACTGTGCTTGCTGTTATTCCGGTAGGTCTGACAAAGGAACTTTAACCGCTCGACATCGGTGTGAACCGGCCGTTCAAAGTAAGGCTAGGTTCACGCCTCTGCTGCTTCATTTTTGCTGCTTGTACCAGTTAGTTCTGATGCGCGGCTGAAGCAGCTTTGCTGCTCTGGCTGCGCGTTGCAAAAGTGGGTCTGACGCGCGTTGGACGGAGCTTCACTATCCTTTCTTTGCCTTGCAGCTATATTTACTGTGATCAGTGGGAATAAAGTAGTTCTAATATGTTTTTAAGTGAGAAAATCCACCTGAAAACTTAATCATTGCAGTCAGTTCATCCAGATTACCATCCTGCCTTCTAATATTATTTCTGCGGAGCTGCTCAGACCCCCACATACCAGCGTTGCGCTGTCAGTAGCAATCTCATTCAACAGCAGCCTCTGGCTGGGTAGCCTCCTCGCGGTTCACCGCGGCAGCTGGTAGGTGTTTTTCATCTAAATAATCTAAACTTCAGGCACCAGGATAATAAAAGCAAACATATTCTGCCAGCAGATTTCTGCATTTTAAGTTAATTTATGCGTCGATAAACTGTTTCAGAGGAGTGATCACAGCGCTCTGTGTCATCAGCGATGTGTCTGTCTCACGGCCAGCTCCCAGGTTTGATTAATACTTTGTAATAAATACATGAATAAATCACAATCATACTCAGCTTTGCTCCCGCTCTATTTTTAAATACGCAGTAGAGGTATTTAAACGTAGTAGAGGATATGTACTGGTATATATAGTCCGGTGCGCCTTATGTGTGTGTTAAATACAGTAATGGCACACATAACTGAGACTGCGCCTTTTAGTACGGTGCGCCTTATGGTTGTGAAAATACGCTATTATTATTTTTAGTTGCATTTTAGTTGCATTACTATATGTTATATTTTAAGTTGGTTTTAGTCCACTAAAAGTTAAGAAGGTTTTAGTCTAGTTTTAAAATGTCAAATAATAACCAGATTCTTTACCAGACTGACAGTTCTTGCCTCTATACTACAATTACTACAATTACATCATTGCTGCTGAGCAGAAAATAACAAATAAACTTTTTTTAATGAATTAATGCCCTAAGTTAAACAAACGTGTGTCACAAAAGTTGGGAAAATAGCATATCTATTTCAACACATCATATTGGTTAATATATATCAGACAGACAAGCTAACAAGGCACAATAAAGGAATGGTTTTAGACATACAAGGTTTCCATCCCAAAGCAAACTTCCTGATCTACTATTTAATTATGCATTAAACACAGACCAATAAAATCTTCATTGCTCCAAAAAAGCAAAGAGAAAAAAAACATTAATCTTTCTACTTTGGCAATTTTGGCTTTTTTTCTTCAATTTGTCGCTTGGTTACCACTGCTCAGGGGTCAAAGTAGATTTAAATTCACGGGGTTTTGATATAATATTTTATATAAAAAGACATACAGAGAGAACCTACATAATTGCATAGAGAACTTAGCATGGTGTCAAAATACTTATTTTACCCATTGTAGGTAAGGTATAAAAAAGACCAAAATATATGATAACAGGGTGAATTAAATGAATCTACGGTTAACTAAATAGGATGTCAGAAAAAAAACTTACTTATATATAAATTTCTTTTAAAAGGTTTATAATTAAGGTTAATTATAAACCCATTGTAAATATGTCAGGTTTAATCAAAACATATCTATAATAGTTTATCATTTCATAGTTAATGTAAAATTGTGATTACAAAGACATCTTAAACACTTTTCTCAAAAAGTGTGATAATTTACCAAATGACACTGAATGACAGCAGTCATAAACTTCATAAAGACTCCTTCATGCCAATGAAAGGTGTTTTTCATGTTTATGACGGTGTAATGTCAGTCTTATGCACACCCCTTATAAAGTATTACTAATGTTTCGACTCAAGTCTTGGCAGTCTCCCTAATTGCACTAAAACTCAGTAAACAGCATTTCCCTAATTTGTGCTTATTTCATATCTTTGTTTCTATGTTTTTCTCAGTTAATGAAAACTGAGCTGTAAAGGCACAAAATATTGAGGTTTGATAAATATTTACAATAATTTTGTAGATTTTCTCTTACATAGAAATATTTAACCTAGGATTGCACTGCACCTTTTTGTCTAATTTTGTTCCTGGTTTCTGGCCAGGAATAGTCTGGGTCAGTCTGTTTTCAGTCATATGTCAATGTGAGAGGTGGTGAAGACTGGAGGCAGCAAGTATTTAAGGGGAACCGATCCAATCTCACACTCATTCAAACAACAAGTTTATTTATTTATTTATTTTGTAAGCATACTTTAGATGCAGTCCGGTAGTATAAACTGATCACCTGCAAATATGTATTACTGATACCAATGAAAAATAGAAGCTCTGATTTGAGATCAGCAATATATTTTTTTCTTTTTCCTGAAAACTTAAATAACAAACAGCCATAATGAAATAAACAGAACGTTTCAAAAGTTGAAATGAAGGTAAAATGTGTTTAAACGGATGCCTGTTAGTAACAACAGGGGCTTAGTTTGGATCCTAATATGCAAAATTATCATTCTTAAAGTTGTTTTTTTATTAAAATAACTTTATCTAAATTGCAGTTTTGTTTTCATTTAGAATCTATCATAACACTGTTTTCCATTTACATATAGATAATTATATATTTAAAAATAATTCTAAAAAGATTTTCAAATGAAATAAAATATTTCTGCTACTTTTCCACCTTACAGTGAATACTGCTGTTAACAGTATAAAAAATCATAGTGGGTTGAGAAAATGTAATGTTTAATTTCATGAGAAACATTAAAATAAAGTAATCTTTAAGGAAAAGATTATGTAAATATCCCAGTCTCTTTAAATGATGTCTGATTATGTTTTGTTTCAGATGTGGAGGCTTCAGGAGGCAAACAAGTCATTGATAGAAAAGTTGGAGACTCAGTGGAGCTTTCATCAAATTTACCAACTGAAGGAGTCAGCAGTGCATCATGGAAATATGGAAACTCAGTAGTTGCAGTTCAAGGTTCAGGTGTTACTGCAAACAATCCATTTAAGGACAGAGTGGAGTTCAATGATGTAAGTTTTAGTTTAACAGTGAGAGAACTGACCCTTCAAGATTCTGGAGATTTCAGGTTCCTCTCAGAGGCCAATGGCCAACAAAGACCTACAGTCATCATCACTCTGCAGGTTCATGGTAAGAGGATGGTTCTGATCCAAGCAACCAAAACAACTTGTAGGAATTAAAACGAGTGTAGAGTTTCTTAAATAGCTTACTGATATAGCATTCCTTTTAAGCAGAAAAAACGTAATAACTGTAATTAATGAAAAAAAAATTAACTCAAGAAAAACAGTTGTGTGTGTGTGTTTTTTTTTTTTTTTTTTTTTTTTTTTTATCAAAGTCAAGCAAACAAAACCTGCAAAAAAAGAATGCAGGCCATATTTATGTGAAGAAAGTAATTTTCCATATTGTTTGATTATGAATTAACTGTTATTAACAAAATTCTTTGCCAGCATAACTCTCCGTCTCCCTCTGTTCTCACATCAGAGCCAATATCTACGAAGCCCAAACTGGTTTATAACATTAGTAAGCCTGACTTAACTGGATCCTGCACAGTTTATCTGGAATGCAGAGCAGCTCCTCACAGAAACATCAACTACATCCTGACTGTAGGAAACCAAACACATGAAGGCCCCAAGCTGCATTACCACATCACAACACAAGATGGAGACACAACAGTCACCTGCACTGCCTCTAATGTTGTCAGTGCGATGTCAGCATCAGAAACACTGAGGTGCAAAAACAGCACTGATGGCCTCCCTAACAAAGGTAAGTGCAGATATGAGCTGTTTGTAGATGACATCTGAAATTATTGTTTTTTATTTATTTATTTTTATCTGTTGAGTTCATTGCTCTTTAAAAGGTTACAATTTCTGATCCAGCGTTGGCTAATTAACTTTCTTGCAATACTTAATAAAATTCTGGTGGGTTGAGAGCTATGATGATATTTAATACTTGGTAAAACTATGGATATTGATGATCAGGGGTTAGAGATACACTTTAATAATGTTGAACAGTGCTATGTACTAATAATACAGTTTTATACGATTTAATACACAATACATACTAGGGGAGTGAGAAAAAATATATTCTGTCAAATATTGAGATATTTTATTAGATTATTTTTGTATAAATAAAAGAATGCAGCCTAATGGATCTTAAATGGAAAAAAAATGTATATCCAGACATCCATTTAGTTTCTTACTTTCATATAACGCTTGTTGGCAGCAATCGCCTCAAAGCCTGTTATTCAGCTGCATTGCACCAGCAGAGCCACAAGACATTGTGAGATTTCTTAGGGTTGTATCATCATATAAATCACAATATATCATCCTTTTTCATGTATCCGAATATATTGTAATCAGTGGTATTATTACACATGCATAGATATCCATATGTCATTGCCAAATTCTTGCCAATTTCAAGTGCTATTACTATTTATACCATATTATTTCCCTATTTATTAAATCAAATCCTGACATGACTCATGTATATTTGTTCTTTTTTTTATTATTTTCAGTAGTATTTTACTTGACATTTGAGATGGTATTCTGAAGCACTGAACACCGTTTCACCGTCCCTCTGTTGTCCAGCCATTGATGAGGTGTTTGGTTTAATGGAGTTTGTGTTGTTTGCAAGAACTTTCTTCCACAGGTGCGGGCAAAAAAAAGTCCTAATTGATAGCAAGGTCTGACATAGTGCAGGGATGTTTTAAACTTTTTGAAATAATCGAACAAAACATGTGCATATTTTTTTCTAGCTTAAAATTCTTCTATTATTTGCACACCTGTAAAGTACAGGAACAACTTTTTCTCCTGTACGTTTTTTGCTATTTCTCAGAACAGGAGGCTCGGAGATGGTAGGGACACTGTTGCATCTCAGATACAGACGGTTAACCTTTCACACAACTTCATGTTTAAAAACTTGAACTTTACCTTCAAAGCAAGAATACTTTGTAGCATAGGTCTTCAACAGGGGGTCAACGACCCCTAGGGGCCCCGGAGGTACTGCATGGGGGTCGCAAAAGTTTTGGCTGATTAGACTTTTTTTTTTATTCCCCCTGCAATTTTTTTCCACGAATTGAAATGTCTTTAAATAAACATTAACACAATTTTAACACACTGCAGTAAACAGGTGAATGGAGGCAGAAGATGTCTTTCAGTCATCAATGCACACATTCAGCGACACACAGGAGCTCTTTCAAGCTGGGCACCGTTTCATTCACAACACCTGTCCCATAAACCAGGAATCAGAACCAGAAATACTTTAATAATCCTAGGGAGAAATAACTTCCGTTACATTATTCCATACATAATAGAGTTAGCCTACTATAGGATCAGTTAAGAATAACACAATTTCATGCATTATATATAATTAAGGGGCCCCGCTCCATCCCGCCATCAGTTTGAGGGTCCTTGGCCTGGAAAATGTTGAAGACCCCTTCTTTATAGTCTAAGCTATTTTATTGTTAAATTGGCTGTACTTAGGCTAACTGTCATGTGAAAAGGGAACAAATATGAATTATTCGGATAGCTATGTGCTGTGTTTGTGCTCCTCCACAAATAAGGTTTTAGTTAAGAGCACTTTCTTCCACATCTGACTGTTTCCACCTTTAGGCCTTAAGTGGCAAACTCTCAGTGAGACTTATTTAACTCTTTTTCAACAAGGCTCAGTTCTCACAACAGGTATATAAAATAAAGATCGGTAGATTAATACAACATCTCAAATTCATTCAAAGTTTTCTATCTAGGAAAAACCAGTTGATTGCATCGAATCATTGACTCGAATGCAATCCCTCATTTCACCATCAAAATACTGAGCCAAACTATTTTGTGCTTCACTCCGGTCCGTTCTGAGCCGGCCAGGTCAAGATCCGCAATTGCAATCACGCCAAACAGGAAAAGGAACATAGTGTTAGGATTCGGGGCTTTGCCCACCAGAGGGCGCCGTGGATCCATGCCTGGGGAGCTTTGGCTCAGCATGGACAGCTGTTTTCCATCTGCTGATTAAAGGAGCTTTCTCTATATAAGCTGAGTGAAAGCTCTCCTCTGAGCCGGATTGTTGTGTTTCCTGTGCCACCATGCCTGTCTGAACTTAAGAACCTGCAGTTTCCTGTGTGTTCCAATAAATATTGGACTTTTAATCCTCCCTCTGTGTCTGTGAGTTCTGCATTTGGGCTAGTAAAACCTGCGCTTCATGACAGAACAATCCGGCCAACAGACTAGCCCAGCAGACTCCTTCTACGCGCTCCTGGAAAGCCCGCTCTGTGCCGTCTGGAGACCCCTGAGCCTGCTCTGCGTCTTCCAGAGACTCCGGATGTGGAGCCGCAATCGGTGGTTCCCTCTGCTCCTGAGGTGGAGCCGCAATCGGTGGTTCCCTCTGTTCCTAAGGTGGAGCCGCGGTCGGTGGTTCCCTCTGTTCCTGAGGTGGAGCCACAGTCGGTGGCTTCCTCTGTTCCTGATACGGAGCCGCAGTCGGCGGCTTCCTCTGCTCTGGATGTGGAGCTGTAGTGGGTGGACCTGTTTGAGCCTGTTGAAGAGCAGCGGGAGCGGAGACGGCGTCCTTCTCGGGGCTTCTTGCTGAAGCGGAGGTGACGCCCTCCTCCAAGGCCCCTGCAGCTTCTGAGACTCTGGTCTGCTGCCAGTTCCATGGCTGGCCACCTGAGACTCTGCCTGGCATCCCTGGTTCGCCCTTCGCCCTCCATGGGCGAGTTGTTTTTTGGGGGTTTTCTTTTTCTTTGGGGCGTTTGGAATCCGCCCTTGAGGGGGGGGGGGTACTGTTAGGATTCGGGGCTTTGCCCACCAGAGGGCGCCGTGGATCCATGCCTGGGGAGCTTTGGCTCAGCATGGACAGCTGTTTTTCATCTGCTGATTAAAGGAGCTTTCTCTATATAAGCTGAGTGAAAGCTCTCCTCTGAGCCGGATTGTTGTGTTTCCTGTGCCACCATGCCTGTCTGAACTTAGAACCTGCAGTTTCCTGTGTGTTCCAATAAATATTGGACTTTTAATCCTCCCTCTGTGTCTGTGAGTTCTGCATTTGGGCTAGTAAAACCTGCGCTTCATGACAGAACAATCCGGCCAACAGACTAGCCCAGCAGACTCCTTCTACGCGCTCCTGGAAAGCCCGCTCTGTGCCGTCTGGAGACCCCTGAGCCTGCTCTGCGTCTTCCAGAGACTCCGGATGTGGAGCCGCAATCGGTGGTTCCCTCTGCTCCTGAGGTGGAGCCGCAATCGGTGGTTCCCTCTGTTCCTAAGGTGGAGCCGCGGTCGGTGGTTCCCTCTGTTCCTGAGGTGGAGCCACAGTCGGTGGCTTCCTCTGTTCCTGATGCGGAGCCGCAGTCGGCGGCTTCCTCTGCTCTGGATGTGGAGCTGTAGTGGGTGGACCTGTTTGAGCCTGTTGAAGAGCAGCGGGAGCGGAGACGGCGTCCTTCTCGGGGCTTCTTGCTGAAGCGGAGGTGACGCCCTCCTCCAAGGCCCCTGCAGCTTCTGAGACTCTGGTCTGCTGCCAGTTCCATGGCTGGCCACCTGAGACTCTGCCTGGCATCCCTGGTTCGCCCTTCGCCCTCCATGGGCGAGTTGTTTTTTGGGGGTTTTCTTTTTCTTTGGGGCGTTTGGAATCCGCCCTTGAGGGGGGGGGGGTACTGTTAGGATTCGGGGCTTTGCCCACCAGAGGGCGCCGTGGATCCATGCCTGGGGAGCTTTGGCTCAGCATGGACAGCTGTTTTTCATCTGCTGATTAAAGGAGCTTTCTCTATATAAGCTGAGTGAAAGCTCTCCTCTGAGCCGGATTGTTGTGTTTCCTGTGCCACCATGCCTGTCTGAACTTAGAACCTGCAGTTTCCTGTGTGTTCCAATAAATATTGGACTTTTAATCCTCCCTCTGTGTCTGTGAGTTCTGCATTTGGGCTAGTAAAACCTGCGCTTCATGACAGAACAATCCGGCCAACAGACTAGCCCAGCAGACTCCTTCTACGCGCTCCTGGAAAGCCCGCTCTGTGCCGTCTGGAGACCCCTGAGCCTGCTCTGCGTCTTCCAGAGACTCCGGATGTGGAGCCGCAATCGGTGGTTCCCTCTGCTCCTGAGGTGGAGCCGCAATCGGTGGTTCCCTCTGTTCCTAAGGTGGAGCCGCGGTCGGTGGTTCCCTCTGTTCCTGAGGTGGAGCCACAGTCGGTGGCTTCCTCTGTTCCTGATGCGGAGCCGCAGTCGGCGGCTTCCTCTGCTCTGGATGTGGAGCTGTAGTGGGTGGACCTGTTTGAGCCTGTTGAAGAGCAGCGGGAGCGGAGACGGCGTCCTTCTCGGGGCTTCTTGCTGAAGCGGAGGTGACGCCCTCCTCCAAGGCCCCTGCAGCTTCTGAGACTCTGGTCTGCTGCCAGTTCCATGGCTGGCCACCTGAGACTCTGCCTGGCATCCCTGGTTCGCCCTTCGCCCTCCATGGGCGAGTTGTTTTTTGGGGGTTTTCTTTTTCTTTGGGGCGTTTGGAATCCGCCCTTGAGGGGGGGGGGGTACTGTTAGGATTCGGGGCTTTGCCCACCAGAGGGCGCCGTGGATCCATGCCTGGGGAGCTTTGGCTCAGCATGGACAGCTGTTTTTCATCTGCTGATTAAAGGAGCTTTCTCTATATAAGCTGAGTGAAAGATCTCCTCTGAGCCGGATTGTTGTGTTTCCTGTGCCACCATGCCTGTCTGAACTTAGAACCTGCAGTTTCCTGTGTGTTCCAATAAATATTGGACTTTTAATCCTCCCTCTGTGTCTGTGAGTTCTGCATTTGGGCTAGTAAAACCTGCGCTTCATGACACATAGAGAGGATCAAGTTTGTCAAATTGAAATATGGCAAACGACAGATCAGTAACTACAAATTAGAGCATAATTCTTATCCATCCATCCATCCATCCATCCATTATCTGACACGCTTGTCCCAATTGGGGTCGCGAGGGGTGCTGGTGCCTATCTCCAGCTGTCAATGGGCGAGAGGCGGGGTCCACCCTTGACAGGTCGCCAGTCCATCGCAGGCATAATATTATATATTCCCAAAAACTAGGACCGTTTAATTAAACTATTGGATGCAAATTATTGGCACTTCAACATACCAGGAAGCAAATTTCTCATCTTGATATAATTTATACTGATAGGCTTAAAAGCTTCATCAAATCCAGTTACAACAACTTACAAGAGCAAATTCCACAATCTCAAAACAAACCTGTTATCGCAGGCATGGATAAAAAGATGCATATTTTGTAGGTAGAGAACAAACCCATTTTGTATGATCCTAATTATCCCTGTTACAAAGACCCTACAACGAAAATAAAATGATATGGAAGAAACACATTGTTGATGCTGATGGTTACTGTTAATTATTTGATATGAATTTAATTAAGCTTTCATTACTGCATGTTGTGCACCTATGAATTTTATAATAATATTGTAATATTATAATATTGAGCTCCAGGGAAGTCAAAGCAGAGCAAGATGGGAGAAAAAGCAGAGGCTGAAGGCTTTGCTTTTCTTTATTTTGCCATAGATTTCAATTCAATTAAACTTTCTTAATCCTTGAAGGGAAATTCAGTTTTGGTAAAGCCCATCCAAGAAGACAAAAACACACAGAAACACATTACGCAGACATACATTGGGGAATCGGTGTCCAAGACCTTGTTGCCATAAAAAACAAAAGAAAGGTATCCCAATAGGTATCTGTGTGGGGAAGTCCATGAAGCACAGTTCCCTGGGTTCATGTCAGAGTAGAGAGCTTTTAATGTTAAAATGAGCTGCCAAAGCCCACTTCATACATACCTACACATTAATCCGAGCAGCAATATTCCTCTTGGCCATCTTCCTCTCCTTTGGCGTTGTAGCAATGTTTCTCTATGTTTTTAACACATTGTCCATTTGTGTGTTGTTTGTTTTTTTTTTTGCATTAAAAAATCTCTTGTTCCAGTCAAATAGGCATTTCAGGTTGCCTGTCTTCATTGTGACTTGTTGAATCTAGGCTCCACTGATAATGGCTTTTCATACTTATTATGCACATATTCAACTCTGAGTGGACCTACTTAGAGTTGATGGAACTAACTCAGCAGCTTTTAAGAAACTGAAAATTTCAAGCTTTCAACCTTAGGCTAGATCATTTCAGAGGTGAGTTGATCTGAGTTCGAGTTTGTTAAACCTGCTTATTAAAACAGACCCCTGCTCTGGGCGTACAAAGATCTTTGCACTCATTTTAAGATTCACAAACGTTCTGGAGATTACGCCCATGAAGTCTATTTGGTGAATTTTAAAAGAATTCTGACAGACCAAGAGAATCTTTCAAAGATTATTTTACCAAGAAAATTAGATGAATTGGGGAAATCTCTTGAGGAACAAGCAAGAACCTCTGAAAAGAGAGAGCTTAGTTTAGTGGCTAATGACAAGAGTCAGACTTTATTTAGAATGACAGTGAAACCATTGACCTTTGTTAGAATCAGGAAGGGGGTTTTAGGTGCTTTTTCTGGTGCTGTGAGAGCAGTCAGTGAGGGAGCTGATACAGCAGACAGCAATTCAGTAGTAAAGAGGGCAGCTTTCAACTGCTGCAGCAGCGATATAACTGACTCATAGAATTATCCCAAATACACGCGCAGGTGACACACAAAAGAAGAAGTCAGTTAATGAATTGTGATGGTTGGCGAAGGTCAGAGGCTGAGGCAAAGAAATTAGGTCACTGTCTAGAGATCAGTTAAAGGCATGAAATATTAGACATCGTGTTAGAAGAGCTTTGATAATCTAGTGGAGGGCTGTGGGCACGGTAGCATCTAAATAGAGCAGTGAATATGTGAGCCATGAGGGTAGCAGAGCAGGTAGGAATGATTGGAGGTACAAACAGGCATAAACAAGAACTAAATGTGACAAAGTTTATATAATGTTCTTATTGTGTTGGTCTATAATTATTATCACAATAAACTCACTGGCCACCCATATTACACTAGGGCCCTAAATTTAGTCTCTCAAAGCCTTGTTTTCAAGGGGAAACCTATATTTGAGAATGCCTCCTTGATCGGCTTTGGTTATTTGTATGAGTGTCTGTGTGTTCATTACTAATACAGTAATATGGAACTAAAAAACATGCAGAATATTGCCAGGAGGGAAGTTGTTAATGAAGACCTTCTCTTGTGCATAATATATCACAATCCTATGCAAACTTCTTTTTATTCTTTCTGCTTTTGTAGTTAAACATGGCTCACTGTTAATATGCTCTGTTAACAGGTGAATTACCCCTTGTGTGGATTCTCAGTGCAGCAGGAGTATGTTTGCTGATCATTTTTATCATTATAGTAGTGATCCTCTGTCTCTGCAGGAGAAGGTGGTCTGGTAAGTAATTGTTCAATGTTAGATTTCTTCCATCAAAGCATAACTACAGTGTTTAAATAATAACTGGTGTATTAATGATATATTTGTTTTCTGCAAGGAGGCAGTGATTCAAACGAACTCACAGTATATGCTGATATCTCTGACTTTTCACCTGAAGTTGTAAGTATTCTCATGTTTAAAATAAGCTAATGTTTAAAACTGCCTAAAGTTTCCTAAATGACTGTTTTTTATTGATTCAGGACACCTCACCTAATTCAAAGGTCTGTTCTCTATATGACACTGTCAACGACAACGCCGGTCACGGTCAACAAATGGTAAGATGCTAAACTCCTTTTTATACTTCAATAACCGAAGAATGTGATTTAAAAATACTTTAGCCTTATTGTACAAATCGGTAGAAATGTTTTATTGTTGCCATCCACATTAATGAAACTGCAATTAACAGGCAGTAGCTAAGTTCAGACTGATGGAGCGAACTGCCTTTATACATTAGTGGAAAACACTAAAATACTTGTTTTTCTCTTGTTCTGTTTTGTTTTTTTTTAGTTTGTTTGTTTTTGAGAAACCCTTACGTTTTTTTTTTAGCATTGTTTTTCTGGTAGATAAAATTTCACCAAACAGCGTTGAGTAAGACCTCTATCATACTGTGACTAATATTTCTTTACTCTATTTTTTTCATCCAAATAGCCCCAGACAATCTATGATAAGATCCAGATTGAACGTATGAGGAAGGCTTCCTTGTCTCCATACCAGGAGATTTCCTAGATGCTCTCAACCTGCTGGAATTTTTTTTGGTACAGCTTAGAAGAGAGGTGAAAAACAAGCCCGGTAGAAGTAAAGAAGAAAACATCGATAAGACCGATTCCCAGACCCAGTGACGTGTTCAACAATTTTGAAAGAGAGGATGATTTTGCTTCAATATGCTTCTGAAATCCAAATTACACAAGTATCTATTTATGACATTGATGTATGCTGTTAAGTGTACTGTCAGTATATCCAGTAACCCAGAGGTGTTCTATTGGATTACTGTCAGTAATCCAATAGAACACCTCTGGGACATTATGTTTCGATCCATCCGACGCCGCTAGGTTGCACCTCAGTGATGCCCTGGTCCAGATCTGGGAGGAGATACCCCAGGACGCCATCCGTCGTCTCATTAGGAACATTCCCCGACATTGTCAGGCATGCATACGTGCATGTGGGAGCCATACAAATTACTATATCATCAAGATTTTTTCACTGTAATTTTTGGGGTGTCTTTGAATTCAGCCCTCTGTAGGTTGATAATTTTCATTTCCATCAAATTATGTGGAATCCTTTTGTTCCTAACACATCACCCAGTCCATATCAGTATAAATAAACAGCATAATTTTTTTCCCCATTGAGATCTGATTTGTATCTAAGTCTCTACAGCTCCTCCATGTTTGGGTAGCTTTGGGTTTATGCTGCACTACAACTGTTTCCAAACAACAAAGCTCAAACATCGGGACATTGTTTTATGAGCTCTCTCTAATTTAGATAGAGTGATTGGATATCCCAGGATGTTTTGTAGAACCAGGTCTGACCAGGGTATCAGCAAATGTTACATTATTGAAATGATACAATTGTGTTGTTTTTTTGTTTTTTCAAAATATCTGAGCTATCATGATTTTCACTAGATCTTCTCCAAGCAACTGCAAAATATGTACAGTGGGGCAAAAAAGTATTTAGTCAGCCACCAATAGTGCAAGTTCTCCCACTCAAAAAGATGAGAGAGTCCGGTAATTTTCATGATAGATATACCTCAACTATGAGAGAAAAAATGAGAAAAAAAAAAAATCCAGAAAATCACATTGTCTGATTTTTAAAGAATTTATTTGCAAAATATGGTGGAAAATAAGTATTTGGTCAGTTACAAACAAGCAAGATTTCTGGCTCTCACAGACCTGTAACTTCTTCTGTAAGAGGCTCCCCTGTCCTCCACTCGTTACCTTCATTAATGGCACCTGTTTGAACCCGTTATCATTATAAAAGACACCTGTCCACAACCTCAAACAGTCACACTCTAAACTCCACCATGGCCAAAACTAGAGAGCTGTCAAAGGACACCCGAAACAAAATTATAGACCTGCACCAGGCTGGGAAGTCTGAATCTGCAATAGGTAAACAGCTTGGTGTGAAGAAATCAACTGTGGGATCAATTATTAGAAAATGGAAAACATACAAGACCACTGATAATCTTCCTTGATCTGGGGCTCCACGCAAGATCTCACCCCGTGGGGTCAAAATGATCGCAAGAACGGTGAGTAAAAATCCCAGAACCACACGGGGGGACCTAGTGAATGACCTGCAGAGAGCTGGGACCAAAGTAACAAAGGCTACCATCAGTAACACACTACGCCGCCAGGGACTCAAATCCTGCAGTGCCAGACGTGTCCCCCTGCTTAAGCCAGTACATGTCAAGGCCCATCTCAAGTTTGCTAGAGAGCATTTGGATGATCCAGACGATGACTGGGAGAATATCATATGGTCAGATGAAACCAAAATAGAACTTTTTGGTAAAAACTCTACTCGTCGTATTTGGAGGAGAGAGAATGCTGAGTTGCATCCAAAGAACACCATACCTACAGTGAAGCATGGAGGTGGAAACATCATGCTTTGGGGCTGTTTTTCTGCTAAGAGACCAGGACGACTGATCCGTGTGAAGGAAAGAATGAATGGGGCCATGTATCATCAAATTTTGAGTGAAAACCTCCTTCTATCAGCAAGGGCATTGAAGATGAAACGTGGCTGGGTCTTTCAGCATGACAATGATCCCAAACACACCGCCCGGGTAACGAAGGAGTGGCTTCGTAAGAAGCATTTCAAGGTCCTGGAGTGGCCTAGCCAGTCTCCAGATCTCAACCCCATAGAAAATCTTTGGAGGGAGTTGAAAGTCCGTGTTGCCCAGCGACAGCCCCAGAACATCACTGCTCTAGAGGAGATGTGTATGGAGGAATGGGCCAAAATACCAGCAATAGTGTGTGAAAACCTTGTGAAGACTTACAGAAAACGTTTGATCTCTGTCATTGCCAACAAAGGGTATATAACAAAGTATTGAGATGAACTTTTGTTATTGACCAAATACTTATTTTCCACCACATTTTGCAAATAAATTCTTTAAAAATCCGACAATGTGATTTTCTGGATTTTTTTTTCTCATTTTGTCTCTCATAGTTGAGGTATATCTATGATGAAAATTACCGGCCTCTCTCATCTTTTTAAGTGGGAGAACTTGCACTATTGATGGCTGACTAAATACTTTTTTGCCCCACTGTATGTTAAGAAAGAGCAAGAAAATGTGAAATTAACTAACTGGTCAACGTTATCTGAAAAAATACCATGATCAGATATAATTGGATGATGTGCAAAGGTATCCAGTATTATTTTATTTAACTAAATATAGCTTACAGGTAATGATTAACAGGCTATTCAGAATAACTGTTTATTTTTACCTTTTTATTCATGCTTTTGCTAAATGTGATAACAAAAGTATGACTTCATCTCTCTAAACATATCACTGGGATTTGTAATTTATTTAATACTCTTATTGTATATCTTGTAAATATATAGATAATATAAATATTTTATACCTTCTTGCATATGTCAGGTTGAGTGATCTATTGTTTGTCTTATATCTAGTTTTATAGTCTTTTTTCCATCTGTTTATCTGCTTTTAACGTGGTTTTATGTTATATTTATGTTCTTTTATATCATTAGGAAACAAAATAAAAAGTTTTCAACGCTTTGACCTCTTTCGAAGACTTATATAAACATTTTTCATTTCAGATTTAAGTTCTGAATGACTGCCTCATAGTTTTCAATGTCTTAAAAAATGTCCACCGCAGATTTTTTTGATATATGACAATGAAACCTCAAAACATCTCTTTAGAACTTCATTTCAGATACAACTTGAAGCATTTCATGTGCAGGTTTAAAGATGAAACAAATATTTTTAGAAGGAAATCCCAACCAGAGAGTGTCTTGCACGTGGCCAAAAACCGTTTAACTTAGAAATAATAATTGTAGTATTATTAATAAAAATTAATAATAGTACAATTGAAAAAAAAGTTATAACATCTACAAGTGTTTTATTTAAGATAAAAGATTTCTGTCTTCAAAACATTTGTTTAAATAAAATCTATTGGTCTTACAGAAACCTGGGTCCAAAAAGAGGAGGCAACTCCCTCCAGCTATTTAAATGTTCATTGACCCAAAAATTCTGGATGAGAAGGAGAAGTAGCACCAGCCTTTCAAAGCCAAACCATAAAGCAAATGAATACTCATAAAAAAGAGCAGTAAAAGTTTTAATTTATAGAAGAGAATAAGAATAATCCTACATTTCCTTTAAACATAAGTGTCTTTTTAAAAAATAAAAAAATAATAATAATATAATTGTCAAACTAAAACCGAGTATTAGCTCTTCATGGAGTTAGCATAATCTCTTGTTTCCATCCACAGTCAAAAAAACATAACTATTACATTAATTGGTGTTTCTTAATTGTCATTAGTGTGAGTGTTTGCACTTGTTTATGTTACCTATTCATTTTTTTTTTTACCATTTTTGGTATATTTACTAATTCTTAGGACTAACAGGCCTGATGGGGACAGAAGACTGGTCTTAATTTGGAGTGTGTATGACGTCATCCAAGCGCGCCGGCTACCATTCATTCTTCCTGTCCGCTGAGCTGCTGCTAGTTTTACTTCCAATGCGTAGAAGATGTCTAGTGCTACTACCACAGATGATCTTGCGCTCAAAATGGAATTGAATGATTCAGATTAGCTAGTCGAATGAATAGAAGGAGTAGAGCGTAGCTTCTGTCACAACTCCAGTCTGGCACGCGGATGATGTCATACACGCGCTGCTTTGTTTTTAAAAGATATAAATATAAAAAATATAACCGCGGATGTCTGGGGGACAGTGATTCATGTTATGAATGCTGGCGTACCATAAAGAATGAATTATGAACGGTTTAGTTTGTGCCTTCAAGTCGTTGCCCATAGGAAGACGTTACTTGGATATAACCTAAAGGAATATCTTCAGAACAGCTCCAAATGACACAAAACTAATATGGGTGAGTAGAACATGTTGTAATAACGTAAAATCAAGGGCCCAATATAAAAAAAAAACTGTGTTCCCCTTTAATAAAGGCAATAAAATAACTATTCTAAATGTAGACGTGACAACAAACAGAGTAATACTTAAGAAGTGTAAAACAAATGAAAATTTTAATTACAAAGGGTACTTGTGGGTAAAAAGGCAAACATACACCTCCAAATTTTTTAGTATATTCATATTTATTCAGAGAAATAAATAAAATAAAATACTTTTGTGGCCCCAAAGGTAATCTGTTCCTGGTAACAATGAGAAATCCCATCTGCATTGATGATCAAACCATGCAATCTTTATAAAGCCAAACTTTGCATGAACTTTACACAGACTCATTTGTTTTGGAGGCAAAATCAGATTGGATAATTATTTTTGTTAATCACCAAAACCTTAAAAGGTGAGATGAATATCCAGTTTCTTAAATGCTGAAATGTTCCTTTAATGAGAGAAAAAAAAAGACAAAGTTGGTCATTTTGAAATATTTTGCAAATCCCCGCATTTGGTAAGAAATAGGTGAAACTTGAAAGAGAGCCATACCATTTGACACCTCAGTCTTTTCATGAAGCATTTTTACCTGAAAAAGAAAAAAATATGTAAGCCGACTGAGAGGAATAGGCCTGTATAAGTTAATAAGGCTAAAACGATTGTATACCTGTTAACTTATGAAATGCATAGATGATCTTTTCTAAAATAAAAAAGAAAACATGAGTATATAGCTGACCAAACCTAAAAAGTAAAACAGTTATGATATGGTTGTAGTGAAAGAGTTAATAACTGAATATAATTGTTCAAAATAAACCAATACATACATTTAAATAAAACAACAACAACATCTATTCTTTGATCCAAAGCAACTTAAAAACAGAAGAATAACTAATGAGCATCAAAGCAGCAAAGATAAATTGACATAAAAGGCAGTCAATGCCTTATATGTTTAAGGGAAAACTGTAGTTGATAACAAATCTTGAAGTCGGTACTGTGTTTAGTTGATAAATTTTTACTTTTAGTAACAATCTAAGTTTATTTATTTCATCTGTGCTCTGACCACCCAACACAGGTGTTTGATTCTATTAGTTATAATTCACAGACTGCAGCTAAATGGTCGAAGCAACCTATTGTTTGTCTAACTAGGAAGATGTGAAACAAAGCTAAACAGTATCCAACCAAAGTCACTGGTATAAATGTGTCAGGTTGTTGTGCTAATCGTTGTATTTACCAATATTTTTGGAAAGGACTGAAGTTCTATCACATACCAAAAGGCCATTTCTGAGCTACCAAATGGGGCTTTGGCTTCAGACTATAAGTTTGTTGGTTGGACTGAAAACATTATCAAAAATGTTTTTGTCTTTGGGGCTCATTTTAGATCATGTAAGATTCTCTATTCTTTAGTTTAGAGTATATATATATATATATATATAGTGCCTTTTGTCTTTGTATACACTAGAAAAAGCAAGAAACCAGAAGCCCCATCTACATTACCCTTGTGAAACCCTGCTGAGAACGGTCCGAGCACGGTAACCAACATAACAGTTGAGTGTAAATGGCACACAAAACTGAACCAGACGGTGCCAGATGCAACCAAACCACGCTAAACTAGTACTAGTTCATCAGTAGGGCTCAACGCGATGCAGTTGCGGCTCAGTTCTCTGGTAACAAAGAGTGCCATGAGCATGCTGCGTCATCTCCTTATAGTTAGCTTCCAGTAGTTGGCAGGAATGCACATCAGTATGTTGCTCGCCTACCGCCACAAAACAGATGAAGAAGAGGAACTGTAACCAACAATCAAAATCTTCTAAACACTGCATTTTATAAAATGGCTTCAAAAGAGTGTGGCGCGACTTGGGATGACGCAAAGACTAAGGCTGAAATGGCAATTTGGGCTGAAGACACTATCCAGGCAATGTGTTGAGGGCACTAAACATAATCACAAAGTTTTCCTAAAAATTTCAGATGAAATGACAATGCCATTGATGAAGTTTCTGGCCACAGTGCTTCGTCAAGCGCTCCAGTGTTTCTGGAAACCTGTAATCTGAACTCCGCAGCAACAGGTACTGTGGGTTCCGAAAATCATTCATTTTTTATTGTGATGATGGATCTACTAGTCTACCAAGAAATGTCTTTTGTAGGCCTATATTAATATAAAACATAACAAACAAATTCTAGCTGGCTTACCATAATGAGTAGGCTAGAAAAAAGTTATATCTCAAAATCCACACTAGTGATATTGGAAAACTAAAAAGAGGTCTATACTATATACCATCTACACTCACCGGCCACTTTATTAGGTACCCCATGCTAGTAACGGGTTGGACCCCCTTTTGCCTTCAGAACTGCCTCAATTCTTCGTGGCATAGATTCAACAAGGTGCTGGAAGCATTCCTCAGGGAGTTTGGTCCATATTGACATGATGGCATCACACAGTTGCTGCAGATTTGTCGTGTGCACATCCATGATGCGAATCTCCCGTTCCACCACATCCCAAAGATGCTCTATTGGATTGAGATCTAGTGACTGTGGAGGCCATTTGAGTACAGTGAACTCATTGTCATGTTCAAGAAACCAGTCTGAGATGATTCCAGCTTTATGACATGGCGCATTATCCTGCTGAAAGTAGCCATCAGAAGTTGGGTACATTGTGGCCATAAAGGGATGGACATGGTCAGCAACAATACTCAGGTAGGCTGTGGCGTTGCAACGATGCTCAATTGGTCCCAAGGGGCCCAAAGAGTGCCAAGAAAATATTCCCCACACCATGACACCACCACCACCAGCCTGAACCGTTGATACAAGGCAGGATGGATCCATGCTTTCATGTTGTAGACGCCAAATTCTGACCCTACCATCCGAATGTCGCAGCAGAAATCGAGACTCATCAGACCAGGCAACGTTTTTCCAATCTTCTATTGTCCAATTTCGATGAGCTTGTGCAAATTGTAGCCTCAGTTTCCTGTTCTTAGCTGAAAGGAGTGGCACCCGGTGTGGTCTTCTGCTTCTGTAGCCCATCTGCCTCAAAGTTCGGCGTACTGTGCGTTCAGAGATGCTCTTCTGCCCACCTTGGTTGTAACGGGTGGTTATTTGAGTCACTGTTGCCCTTCTATCAGCTCGAACCAGTCTTGCCATTCTCCTCTGACCTCTGGCATCAACAAGGCATTTCCGCCCACAGAACTGCCGCTCACTGGATGTTTTTTCTTTTTCGGACCATTTTCTGTAAACCCTAGAGATGGTTGTGCGTGAAAATCCCAGTAGATCAGCAGTTTCTGAAATACTCAGACCAGCCCTTCTGGCACCAACAATCATGCCACGTTCAAAGTCACTCAAATCACCTTTCTTCCCTATACTGATGCTCGGTTTGAACTGCAGGAGATTGTCTTGACCATGTCTACATGCCTAAATACACTGAGTTGCCGCCATGTGATTGGCTGCTTAGAAATTAAGTGTTAACGAGCAGTTGGACAGGTGTACCTAATAAAGTGGCCGGTGAGTGTATATCACTTAACATCTGAAAATGAGGACCAGTATGAGAGCCTCTATGCCATTTCAACACTATTTATGCTTCAATAAATTTTTTAACACTAAATCTCAAATCTGCTGACATTATAAAGTGTGTCAAATTTAATTTTTTTATTATTTTTCTCTATCAAATTTAAATGTTTATTATATTTTCACTCTTATAATACAGCATTACAGGAAATCGCTCTACCTTTAAACTGACAGAGCAAGCATGTATTTCAAATGAAATGGTTATCAATTGTAATTGCTTTTTCATTCCAGACATGGATGATGAACAATCTTTGAATAGATTGATTTTACAACTTTTATTTCTGAGGAGCCTGGATTAAGTCGTAATGCTGAAGTTCCTGCTGTTCAGGCTCCTGCTGCTGAGGCTCCTGAAGTAAAGGTTGTTAGACCCAAGAGTTTAAGATGGATTATGATGGATAATTAGCCTTGGCCTCTCCTATTGTATTTCAACTCACTGACTCTTATAATACCATCATATGGATCATTCACTGCTGGCTTTTGTAGAAAAAAACAAGGTAGTTAGATAACTACAGTGCAAATGTTTCCTATCAATTAATTATTTTAAACAATAATCTTAATTTCAGGTGCCATTAGAAAAGAAGGAGGAAAGACTAACAAGACACCAGTTCAACTCAGTCCTTGTAAAACCACAGAACAGTAAGTGCTGGAATCCAGCATTAAACCTGTTCTGATAGAGGTGTATAGACTAACGCAAGGGTTTTACTCTAAAAAAAGATGATCATATCTTTAACATCTTAATTAAGTAAAAGTACCATAAAAGTAAAAGACTTGAGATTGGAGCTGGAACTAACTAAATTTTGCAACTAGCATTGATATGTATGACTTATTGGGCCTCATCTCCAAAGATCCCAAAATCAAAGGGGCTAAATTGCACATACGTTTTTTATTTTTATTTTTTTGGCTAGTGCAATGTGTGGGCATGTTCCGGGTGAAATGCTGGGCCAATGCTAAGTTATGCTATGTTATTTATGATGCACTCGTGTCTTCGTTTGCTGATTTAAATGCCCATCACTTGTCGCCTGCTTTAAAGCTCAGCTCGATGCATCCTAACATGCTTGTATATGTTTTCGAGAGGAGCAAACCTTCTGAAGATCAGGCAATAATTGATTATTATTGCTTCCTCACAGCTGGAGTTAACTATGCCTTACATGCTGAAAAGTTACAGGGATAGACTGGATTTAAAGTGACATGGGTGAAATCCATAAGAACAATTGGAATTAATTGCACTGATCAGGTTCCCTTTACTCTATGAGTTAAAGGAAAACTGACAGATATATTTATCATAATTAAGTTAGTAATGACAGGTTGTGTGATTTATTTAAAATCATGTTCTAAACAAATTATATCACATTAGTCAACAATTATTTGTAAAAAAAAAAATAAAAGAAAAACTAAATACAAAAAAACACTAAATAAGTTGGCGGATGGGTTCAATGAGAACAGTTTTTGGAGGCTTCAATTCCCCTGAAATAGTGCTAGGGATGGTACAAAACAACATTATCATTTAAAGCTACAGTGTGTAACTTTTAGCGACATCTAGCGGTCAGACTGCAGACTGCAGCAACATGAACATCTCCCCCCACCGCTTCTCCCCCCCAACAGTACGGCGAGCGTTACGGGACAAAATGTCTTCCACGACATCCGCATCACCTACCTTCTCAAGTGATGAGGTTTGTTTACATAGATAATTTTACAGATAGTATTTCATTAGTCTGTGTAGGGTATAGATTTTATGTAGACTTAAGATAGTAAATATACCGTTATTTTTTCTACATCGTTGTGACGTTTTGGCGATCTCGCAATCGCTAGTTTGTTGGCTCTGCGCTGCCGTAGCGCAAAGATGTCTGCCTCCATGGCTGCGAGACCCGCTCCTACGTAATTATAAATAACGAATTCTAAGGCAACGCAAATATTAAGGTTAAGAGGCTGAGCTCGTAGATGATGATAAATAACATAGTTATGTATAATATATTACATTTCTGACTGTATATCCCTGTAATTATTACACACTGTGGCTTTAAGCATGACAATGTCTAATACCATCTTTTTTTAGCCATCATCGTTTGTTCTTTAAATTATTTCTATGAAAGGTGGTCTCTTTAAAGTAAAAATTACATAAATAATTTGAATAATTTTCTCTTACCTTTCATACAAAGGACTATGAGCGCTACAACTAAAACTACAATGGCAGCCACGCAACCATATCCCCGTACACATTGAGGTGATTCCTCGGGACCTGAACACAAAAAAAACATATATTTAAAAAGTGGTTTAAACACAACAGAAATAGATGTATATTAGCATAAGTATCAGTATTGGCAAATGTTCGTTCTTTTTAAGTTTATCTGTGTAAGTTTGATAAGATATTAAAAAAGCAAACATTTATTTCCATGTATTTCAATGTGGGAAGAGAACTGGGTTAGTCATGTTGTATTTTTTTGTTCATGTGACATTGATTGTGGTAAAACTCAGCATTGTAAGCATTTAGCTAAAATAATGTCAGTGCTGTTATCTGCCTTTCATTATATCCAAACGGAAGAGAAACATATAATATTGGTAAATATCAGTTATCAACAAATCATACAGTTTAAACCGTAATTTTATCAAAAACTGAGAAGTAATTAATGTTATACAATATTAAGAAAGGGAAATCAATTATACATTTTTAATGCAAAACTAAATGATCAGAAATGATGAAAAATTACTTCTTAAAAATGTAACCTGGTTGTTATTATGTCTTTTTAGGCTTTGGTTTATGTTTTTCTCCTACACTTATAAAAAGCAGAAAACTCTGTTTTCCAGCCAGATCTAAAACTGTTTGATCTAAAAACTGTTTCATAGCTAATTCTTTGTTATGTTAGTAGTGACACAGGGCCGAAAGGTGGCGTAACTTCATGAGGTCTGTTATGCCCAATATAAAGTCTTTTGATCATATTACTGATTTGGGAGTTGTAGCCTAGTGGTTAGGGCATAGAGCTTGGATTCCAGAGGTTCTGAGTTTGAGACCAACTCCCACAGACTGCCACTCTGGCTCCCCGAGCAAAGACCCTTAACCCCACACTGCCCCCCAAGGGTATGGGTTAAATGCAGATAGTTCATGCTCTGTACTTGTGACAGTGTAATGACAATAAAAAGCTTGAAAGGAAAAACAAAATGGCCATGAAAAACATCTAATAGAGGCTTTTAAATTTTCAATCTTGGCTTACAGCTAACATACATGATATATGGTAACTGCCCAGTTAACATACATCCTATACAGCATTAGAATATCAGCTAACTTATTGATTTTCAAGGTTTGGAGGCCAGGTGGTGCTAGAGGAGCTCAGAAGGGTAAGGAAAAAGTTATGCTCATAAGAAAGGTGTAATAAGATTTTTTGTAATTATCATTAAATATATTATTTTTAAATCGGTAGTATCAACTATAACTTGTAGTAAAAAACATGTATTTTTAAAAACTTCTAAACATAAAAAAACCCAACATACTAATAGTAATAAAATACCTTTTCACTTTTGCAACAACATACTCATTTAAGTCACTTTTCAAGCTAGAAGCAGCTTAAATGATGCAGCGAATAAACCTTGTATCCAACCGACAGTGTTATTTTGACCTCTTAAAGTTAATTATTTTATTGGTACCTGCCACAGCAATGTAATTGCATGAAGGCACCTATTAACAGACTCTTTGTTTCTATGTTTATTATGTTTATTCTTCTTCCATCAACATTAATGCGGCCCGAACCGTAGGACGCACCCACACAATGTACGTATCAGAACGCCCGGCTTGGTCTCAGCATGGGTGCCCGTTCTTTTATAGGTGATTAAGTTACAATACCATACATAAACCGAAAAACACAAATTAAAGCTCCATTTGTATATAAATCTTTCAAAAATGGAAACTGTATATTGATTACTGCTACAGTTTTTCTAAAATTAGCCATCAAGTATGGCCTCAAACTCAAATGTACTTTGCGCTTGTAAATCAGATATGTAGTTGTGATTAGGTTTGCTCACACAAAATGACACAGAAATTTATTTTATAGATACACATATATTTTACAAATTTGAAAGATATACAGAGATGAAATTAAGCCAAATCAAAGAAGAGGAATGGCTCTCACTCATGGTAAAACCATTTTTTGAATAACATTTATGGTTTTTGTAGGGCAGTAATTTGTGCAGAGGGGTTTTTGCCCACCTGTTAACATACATCCCTACGAGAGATGAGCACAAACACAGGTATGAAAAACTATATTTACATTATTCTAAATATTTCTCTATAGACATACAGGTATCAAATTAAGAAAAATTGAGGACATTCTTGGTTTTTGCAAAGCACTGATTTGTTTGGAAGGGTTTTGGAGTATCTGATCGGTCATCTCTAACATGGAACTCAATGTAATCTAACCACACAAGCATTTTTGAAAAACCTTTTAGTTTGTTGTTCCCATTATGCTTGTGAATGAGCTACAGATATGAAATTAAGCACAATCAAAGACAATGGATAGCTGTTACTCTGACAACATTTTTTGAACACCGTTTTTGAATGTTTATAAAGCCTACAGACTTAGGGGACCAAAGTGACTGCACTTTATCCTTTGTTATGCTGCTTTCAAACCGGGCACATTCTTGGCATTAAAGCATCTGATTTACATGCAAAGTCTACGGTTAGGGGTCCAGCGGAGCATTCGAGCATTGGGAGGGGTGTATTTCAAGAGTTCTGACGCCCAACCGTTTAACCATGGAATTCAGTAAATTCAACTTTTGCCGCTGGACGCAGGAACATGAATCAATCAGAAAAGCTGTAATAAAACTTCTTTTGACCTAATAACACGGAGAGAGAGTGATTCAACAATTTGAGATGAATTCCATATCACTGTCTGACCTTTTCCTTCACAACACACTTTTGTGCACATTTAAAAATAAAGCTCTCTCAATTATGCTGTAATGAAGCATCTACTAACCTAATAGAAAGGAAAAATAGATTAAACCATTCCCTTATGTTAAAGACACAGCTCTGCTTGTCCTTCAAAATAAGACACAAGATACTCTAAAAAATAAAAGCCTAAATAGTATAATCACCAATTTATTGTACTATAGGGAGCTTTATTATGAACCTAGTCGCCACTAGGTCTGGCCACATCAGTCAGCAGTAGATTTGGAGATGCCAGTTGCCAACAGCTGTTTGACGTTGGTCGCCTCTAGGTATGGTGACTCAAGTGGCCATCAAGCCTGAACAACCAAGTTTCCTCCTGGCATGGTAATGTATGTCATCACAAGGTTTCATGCTATTACCCGATCTCAGGTTAACTCAACTAACCACATGACATCTTTGGTGCCACCCTGGCTTTGCCACAAAACCAAGTGGCAGGCACCACCAAAATTGCCTTGGGGAATTTTCTAGTTATTTGATGTTTTGTCAGTGAAAGATTGGTGGAGTTGGGTAGCAACTACGTTTATGACTTCACCATGTTTGAAGTAGCTTTACTGTATTTATCCATATTATCACTTTATTAAAGATACAAGTATAAAAAATGTGACTAATATAATTGTAAAGTATCAACACTTTTAGCTGAATAAAATCTCAGGCTACTCTATCCAACATGACCAACTTCATTGAACAAAATTAGTAATCGCTACATAAGGTTTACTTTGAAAAATAGATTTAAAGTTTTTCTTCTGAAAGAATGTTTCTTTTATATTTGTCTATTTCATTTGGTGCACAATGTATATTCTTTTCTGCTTAACTGCATAATTTCAAATAATACATCTGATGATATGATCCGTTACTTGGTGCTTAAGAAGCCCTTTAACCAAACATTGTTTTACTCTTCAAGTTTTGCTCTCCTTTTATTTTAAGTTTTTTTCAAAGAACACAATGTGTGCATATATCCACTAGTATGTTGTGTGTTTCCATACATTGTGCAACTAATGTTGCCTGCTCTGACCAAAAATCAGGTTTCTTTCTTTTATGTTTATAAAGTGTGTTATTCAATGGGAATATAATAGTGTCAAAACAAATGTAGTTGTTACTCGTATGCTTAACAAGCATAATCACATCTAAATCGAAACAAAGTAAGAAGGAACTATTGTAAAAGTTAAATTTTCTTTGCATATTTTGTATCCTTTTCTGTATTTTTACAAAGGAGGATCCTCAGCCAGAAGCTAAAGGTGTTTGGGGTGCTGCAGCATGAGAAGTTTGGAAACTCTTGTCCCAACTCAAAAACTCACCATTACAATTTGATTGCCAAACAGCTGTTTTGTTCTCCTCTTTTCTCCTGGCAGTGCAGGTGACATTTACAGAGCTTGACGATAATAGTACAAGCTCTGATGCACCAGTCTGGGAACTGCTCCAATGACGACATGAAGGTTTAACATCCCAGGTGAAATTAACACCATCATCTGGAGAAGAACACTTGAGAGCGAAAGTACAGCCTTCTGTTGTTGCTGGAAAATGGATCTTGGTGATTTTTGGTTGCTGAAGGTGTTCTGCAATTATTAATTAAAAGATTGATTTTTTAGCCTGAACCTATTCTCATAAAAAAACAAAAATCACATTAATATGTGAAATAATGCAGTAATTATAAGAAAGTTTACAAGGAATCTTAGGATGATGTTAAACAATGGTTAGAAAAATATTTCTATGACAAATTAAAATAAAAGAAAAAAATGTTTTCACTCAACAATTACCTTTCACAGTCAGAATAATCTTGTTGACTTTGTCCTCATTGTGTTTATTGACGAGATCTACAGTGTAAGTCATGGCATCTCTTTGGGTCAGGTTAGAAATGGTTAAATCGCCTGTCAAGACACAAAACATCTTAAACAGGAATGAACATTTCTTTGCATTGTGTCAAAATATAATTTCCATTTTACCTGAGGTGCCATTAAGAGTGAGCCTCCCTTTGTATTCTGCACGACGTTCTGTATTTATTTTACCGTTGTAAAAGGTGGCAATCCAGGTGTTGTTCGTGAATATTGACCAGTCAACTTTGGATAAAACCCATGATGAGTTGGCTTTTGATGGCAATGTAACATTATCACCTATGTACCCTGAGATTTGGATTTCCTCAACCTTCACCCCTGGAGGAATAGATTAAAAATTATCAGTGAAGAAGCTGCATGTGCTTTACGTTTTACTTGGCAAACAATAAAAAGCAATGTTTTAAAAGCTTTCCTAAATACAAACATTCTTAATGGACCATTTCCTTGACAATACAGTCTCACTATTAAGTCTTCAATATTAATTCTTGGCAAAGTCCCTTCTGGTCATTTATTGTTGCACAGCGTGCACGACAGATAGTGGCAGGAAAGATGGAATGAAAGATTTTCAATTAACTGTAAAGTAAAACTTCCTACTAACCCAAATCTCTAAACCTGAAGAAACACTAGTACACATGTTACCATACCCTTCTAAAGCTGCCAAACCAACATTGTAGGCAAAAAAAAAATGTATTTGTTCTTGGACATGTGATAAAATGTCCACAATCTGCCATTTTCCCTTCGTGTCAATATATGACAAGAGGCCAAGTGTCAGTAGTTGGTATTTTACGAGTTGCTAGTGAGGATGTGTTGGTTAAGAACATGAAAACAATGCAGGCCATTTCATCTGCATATCTCAGAAATTTTTTAAAACAGAAAAGAGCAATTGGTGAAACAGTATTTATGAAGTTTGTGTATACTGTAATTAGTAATTTCATCAATTCCAATTTGAATCATTTTTAAGCAAAAACATTGTCTTTGGTATCACCTCCCCAGGGACAAACCCAAGTAAACAACATAAACTCTATCCACAAGGAAACAAATCAAACCTATCTATACATTATTCTAAGGGACACATTTCTTAACTTAAAAATCACTCCTTGGTCTTTATTCAAACATCCCTCAGTCTCTGTATTCTTTAAAAAAGCTTTTCTATTTCATCCAACAAATGAGCAACACCCACTCTTCAGGCACTTGGTTAGGCACATGGGACGCAACTAAATTCTTTTTGGAAAAGATTTAAATAAGTATTGGGTACATTTCCCACCAGATTTGATTCACGTCGACATTATATTTTATCAATCACAGTGTTGATGCAGACTTGCATATTTTATCATATTTATCCACTTGAACAGAGTCTTTTGGTGGTAGATGCTCACATAGAACACATACTGCATTAATCAACATGTTAAATGTCACAGAGTTAAGAAAGAACACAAGAGGAAGAAAGGGAAGAAGAAAGTAAGCAGTTATATCATAAATGAAATATGACTAATATTTTCTAATGTGCAGCTCTGCTCCAGTAGGAAGAGATTTGGGAACTTTGTTTGACATCGGAGTACAGTGGACTCACAAACATGATCAACAATAATTTTGATGTAATCAGAGCTTTGCATATGATACATTAACCTGCTGAGCGCAACCATCAAAATATGAGTGTATGAGGGCCTTTAAGACATGTACTTGCTTAGCAAAAATCCTCAGGTAGTCTGAGGTGTTTACACAAGCTAAGGATATATATGTGCTAAAAAAAAAATCTTTCACACCATTACTGTATACTATCCCCATCAGCCGAAATCCTTAGTACAAAGATGGTTGGATCCATCATAATGCTTTGATTAGTTTTGTCCCAAATTCCGACCCCTAATTACGTATTTGAAATCAATATTCTTTGGGCAAATTATTTGTCATATATGTTCTTATGCCTAACTTTTTGGAGCCTATTTATATCAAAGCGTCACATTCCACCATCCTTTATACAATAAAAATTCTAATATGTTCAATGTTATTCAATATATCATTAATAATATTTGAATATTAATATAATATTAATTAGCAAATATATAATATAATAATATAATATAATTAGTGTTGTACCGATACCGATACTGCACTAAAATGGTGGTATCTGCGAGTACCAACAAATGAGGCACCCATACCATTTTGAGAGCCAAAGGTTTATTCAACTATTGTCTCCCATTCCAGGTAGGCAATAAAAAGTTCTACTTGATTCACTTTGTATTAATCTTTTTCCTGCTTTACAAAGGTAGGCAGCAGCTTGACAAAGCCATGATGGCAATTATTTTACATCCAGGTAGTATGCAGTTCTTCATATATACACACACACATCAATTTCAAGCAGATGGTATCGGTATGGTATCGGTAGCGGCCGATACTGCATAGCCAGGTATCGGGTATCGGTACCAGGCCCAAAACATGGCATTGGTGCAACACTAAATATAATAATATAATACCATATTATTAATATATTCAATGTTAAACAGAGTCTAAAGAACATTGTTTATCCATAAAAGAAACTTATAAAGAGCAGAGATGGATAATCCAAGTTCAGAAAGTAAAAAGCTTCTACAGAGATTACTTTTAACATTTGCATTTCCGGCTCTCAGGCCTAGGCCTAATCACCTGGTTAAGTGAACATAATGAAGAACAATAAGGCTGGGTTTTTGCTTTCTATACCTCGATTATCAGCCTCTCCTAAAGAGAAAAGTTGTCACAATAAAGTGCAGAGTTATATTTAGTTAACACCAAGGCCGTCAAAGGAAGAAATCCCAGCCATGAAATAATCTACCTAGCCATACCAGGATCCACCAAAACTACCACAACCAAGAGGAGACTTACCAAGCAGGAATCTTGCTCTTTAACTGGAATCCACTTCTCTCTGCTACAAATAGAGGATTTGTATTTGTTGGACCAGAGAGGTTTGCTTTTTGGCTCATCTTAGCATTGATATCTGTCATGTCCATACATGCAAAATAACACCACTATACTTAAACATCTTTACTAAACCAGAATTTCAGTACCAGATGTGGTCAAGTTGATTTTTTTACCAGCCTGTTGACTCATGAAGCTTAAGCAAAAATTCAATCTGGAAGAGGGGAAGGGATTGCAGAGTGCCAATGAGTCCTCGCAATGAGCTGGTTTTCCTTATATAGAAATATTTTTGAAGAATATGATTGTGCTACCTGTATCAATAAATGTAATTCTTTTTTATTTGTAGCTGTTCACTGTGTGACTCTCTCCAGGTTGAATTGGCTGCAAACTGGCAATGACTACGGGCTATAATTTGCAGGTTTCGCACAACTGTGTCTTGGATGGCTACAGATTTTCCTCACAGACATGTGTTTTTAATATGCTACCTGACCTTTTAACCATAAAAAGCAAAGTCAAGACCAACCAAGACCAAGTAGATGACAATGGTTAAATAGTCACAACATGCCCCTTTTTCAAAGCCAGATCATGGGGTAGCATTGGCCTTTCCTGTACAACATTAGTAGTATAGTATCTGATTTGTTAGTTTGAAAACTAACAAATCAGATGTTTTACACATCTGATTTGTTAGTTTTCAGTGTTCTATTCACTCAAATTAGCTTATTTAGCAAAACTAATAATGGTGGTTAAATCAAAAATAAAAACAGCAAAAAGAAGGTGATGCTGTAATAACCTTTAGCCAGTGTTGTTTTTCTGTTCAATCATTTCAGACCTAATAGAAGACTTTGAGAGATCCTACTAATATAACTTAATGAAAATCTAGTTTGCCACTTTGTAAGACTAGCATAGGTAACAAAAGTATGTCTGCAGGAAAATTCTTTATGGAACTACTGTATATGTATTTATTTCATTCCATCATGAAACTTAGTGGCCATAATCTCATATTCATGTTTCCATGGAGTGCCAAAAGTGAGAAAAAGCTATTGGTTTATAGCTGTGCAAACTAAGATTTTGTTCTCTGAAAGCAGTATAAACTCTAATTAGAAATACATTAATAAATGTAAATATTTCAACTGCTAAAAATCGTTTTATTGATTCCCACTTGCATAATGTCCCGTTCATTTCATCAGATTGTGTTATTGTCAACATATATAAACATTGAAATAGAAAACAAATTTAAAATATAATTAAATGCATCCAGATGTAGCTTGTTTAATGCAATTGTCATTGTGGTTTAAGATTTTGTCAAGATTTTGGCACTCATCCCTGGCTTAATAGTTAATTCTATTCACCTGACCAGCTCCGCCAAGTTTCTCATTGCTGTTCATCTCATTCACCTGCTCCTGCCTGTATTTAAGCTGTTTTCCCCCCTCGGACATAACTCTAAAACCAGAGATTCCGGCATCTTTCGAGTCACAGATTCGACGTGTTGTCAATGAACACTTTTGTAGATAACCTCAGTCTGTCTGCCTAAAATTCTGGGTCCAAAGTTCTGACAGTATTAGCTTGGTTATTTTTTTAAATGTTTCACAGGTCAAACTGTCAAAGCCAAAAAAATGTAAAGCTGTATTGCAACTAGTGTAAGTGTAAGTGCTGATTTTCCAAAAAAAAAAAAAATAAAAAAAAAAACTTCTATGAAAATACTTGTTTAGAATTTCAGAATTGCATACTCTGCCCATGACACGGTTGTGTTTTGTCTCTGGAAATTAAAGACAGCTGAAAACAAACGGACCTGTTGAGACATCATCCAATTCAGAGTTTGAGTACTTAACAGGTTGTGAGTATGACTTCAAATTAGGTCTTTAGGGTTCAGGTTGGCATGGTTAAATATTTCCAAAAAGTTTTGAATATGAGTAGTTACCGGGCCTTTGCTAAATAATTTAATTCAATTTTTCACACTTTTTCATGCTACATTCAAAGGCCTCAATTAAATTCATTGTGATTCTATGCTTTGAACCAACTCAAAGTTCTAAATGATAAAGCGGAATAAAGATATTTAAGTGAAAGAAATTGACCTGCGTGTATTGAAATCTCAGTATAAACTCAGATATACTGTAAAACAGCGGTCCCCAACCACCGGTCCGCGGGTCATTTGGTACCGGGTCGCACAGAAAAAAGTGTACATACATATATATATATATATATATATATATATATATATATATATATATATATATATGTATATATATAATTTATTGACGATCAGAGTCTGAGTGATGTTTTATTTTGAAAAATATCAAAAATTGCTGTATTCTCTACCAATTACATCAGTCGGTGACATCAGGAGCACACTTCGTCTGTCATTTTCTCCGATTACACCTAGATGGGACCGGCTTGTTGTTTTGTTTTTATGCTGTTTTTATTTGATTTTATGCCCCCCCCCCCCGGCCGGTCTGTGAAAATATTGTCTGACATATAGCGGTCCATGGTGCAAAAACGATTGGGGACCGCTGCTGTAAAAGACTCAGAGGCTTTCACCGAACATTGGTTTGTACAGCAATCTGAAAAAAACAACAAGAACTAGCACTCCACCTAACTGACACAATCTAATATTATCTGTTACTATAAATCCAAACTTTAAACAAGTGGAAACAGGAGAGCAGATGTTGCAACAAATCTATGAGAAGCCGCAAGTCAGAAGACATGTGTTAGACGGAACAAATATGCGGAGCATGAGGATGTGGTCAGGTTATTCAGTTAGGCAGTTGTTTATTTGTAAAGCACTCTCCCACTCAACAATAAATGGGACTGAAGTGTTGAACAAAGTCAATATATAACAAAAAACACAGAGGGTGAATAAAGAGAAAATAAAAAAAATCTGGTTGAAAACTGTTGAACGGAATACTGTGGTTGGCAAAAACTGTGGTTGAGGCTGCCTCATTGGACTGAACCATGTGCTTCACTGCCCTTTAGCCTCATTGTTGCCAACTCCTCAGCAAGAAGCACTCCTATTGGCTGTCCTTAAAGGTGCTAGATGATGTCATTGTTGAATTTGCCTATTTAATGTCATTCAGCTGCCAGTGGAGATTCAATTCCATTTTTTTGGGATGTCTATCAAAGCAGGGCACATAGATATTAGGATAGTTGGAAGGGAAAAGTTGTGGGGATTGTAAGAGTAATAACCAGTGTAGAAATAAGTAAAAAAAAAAAAAAAACATAGAACTCAGCTATTTAGTTCCAAACTCCATTCTGGTTAGAAAAGTATTATCCCAGCTTGCAGTATACTGTAGGGCTGGATTAGCAGCAGCTTTACACATGCTGTATTTGAAGTGGAAAGGTTATCTCTCTGCTGCTGCAGCATGCATGCAGCCTGTCTTGTATGAACAACAGCAGAAAGTGAAAAGGAGAGAGTGCAGGAAGCAAGCTATAAGATCCACTTGCTAATTGCTCAGGGGGACTGAGTTCAGTGCTTTTATGTGTTGTCTCTAAAGTCTTCATTAACACAGAAGAAAGTTGTTAGATTTGGAGCTAGGGGCTTTTTTGCAATAGATATGTCTTGGAGTAACTAAAAGTAGTGAAAAGACCAATAAGTTGGCAGCACTGTTTAGCTTTAATTTCGAAGTCAATATTCACTTATAATGCAACAATATAGTGGATGTCAATTTCAGTGTCAAGGTGCAGTCACAGAAAAAGATTGGTCCCCAAAAATTTGCCACTTTGTTAATAAAACCTTGAACAAAGTGTGACTGCCTGACCTGAAGGAGCTGGTGAGAATCCTATCCAATCGACTTTATTCATACAGCACATTAAACAAAAAATTTTTCCAATGTGCTGTTCAGAAAAACAAACAAACAAAACTCAAAGCACACAAACAATCAGTAAGAGTTTAAAATGAGTAAATAAATAAAAAGGACACAGAGGACCATACAATTATGCAGTGTTACAAGCCAAAGAGTAAAAGTGGGTCTTAAGACGAGACTTAAAACACTCCACTGTGGAGGCTGTTCGTATATGGAGGGGCAAAGCATTCCAAAGTCTGGGGCCAACTACAGAAAAGGCTCTGTCCCCTCTGCCTTGTCTTGGGCACTGTTAGCTAAAGATGGCCCTCAGACCTCAGAGAACTTGCTGGAGATTAAATCTAGTGGAGTTGGTAATGTATTGAGGACCCATCCCATTCAGAGCTCTAAACGCAAACAATGAAATCTTAAAATGAATTCTAAAAAAAACAGGGAGCCAGTGCAGAGACACAAGAATTGGTGTAATGTGTTAATGTTTTCTGGTCCCCCTTAAAAGACGAGCTGCTGCATATTGGATCAACTGCAGACGGGAGAGGGCCTGTTGGCTAACCTGAATAAAGTGCATTGCAGTAGTCTAGACGGCTAGAAATAAAAGAGTGCAAAACCTGCTCAAAGAGGTTAAAAGATAAAAATGGTTTTACCTTAGATAAAAGACAGATGATAATATGACAATTCTAAAACGCTGCTTACTTTTTTGTTCAGTTTGAAGTCACTGTCTATAGTGACACCAAGGCTGGTTACTTTGGAAAGTACAAAATCCTTGAAAGATCCCAAGTCAGAGATGGCACTGCCGAACACCATCACCACTGTTTTGCTCTCATTTGGTTTTAAAAAAAATGGTTTGATAACTAAGCGTTAACACTAGCCAGAGTGTCAAGTAGAGGTTTCATGAGGCAGTGGCTGTTTTTAGCAATTGGCAAATAAATTTGACAATCATCTGCATAGAAGTGGTACTCTATACCATATTTATTAAAAATCTCATTGAGAGGGAGGTGGTATAGCACAAACAATAAAGGTCACAGGATAGAACCCTGAGGTACTCTACAATAAAGTGGGGCAGATGGCGATGTAGTGTCCCCCGCCCTGACAAAGAAAGACCTCTCTGACAAGTAGGATCTAAACCACGGCAGAGCAGTCCCCCTAACACCCACCCAGTCCCTCAGGAGGTCTAGGAGGTCTAAAAAAAAATGTGTAGACCGACATAATTCCGACCGACCCAATACAGCCCAACTTTCAACACCAATTTCTGGACTAAATCAACACTATGACTGACCAACCAGGTTTCGCATAAAAACCAACATCTAAATGGCACCTGGTGTTCTGGGGGGACCCACTGGGCAAAAATTGGTTGAATAGACATTAAAACAAGGACATGATTTACTTCCAAACGTCTACATTGGGTTGCAAAAAAAAAGCAAAAAAGGGAAAAGCTGTAATTTGGAGATTGTTGAGAAGACTTTGAAAACTGGGTTTTGAAACTAAGCACTGAAACAGGCTCTATTATCAATTATCTATAACCAGCATTGGTAATGGAAGCAGCCCAGCTTCTCCAAAACAGCCTGGATTGATTTATGAATACGATCTTACAAAAAATAGGTCATATAATTGTAATAGCAACTGATTGCTAAACACTAAATGGAATAGGGCTGCTTGACCACTGGCAAATCTCTAAGACTGCACCTTTGACTGCCGAGCCATTATAAACCATAGATCTATACTGGTAGGTCTCAGCTGTCAAGTGTCCAGTTTTGGCTGGGAAACTACTGTTTTACCCATAAGCACAGGTGATTTTCATTGGTAGCTGTTAGCAGGCTTTTGCTGTACTACAATCATCAGAATCAGCTGTGCTAAAGCAGGGAAACCTCTAAAACCTTGAGGACAAGGGCCCTTGAGAACCGGCTTTGCAAATGATGCCATTTGCTGTGGGTTGAGGAAGAAAAATGTCTTGATTCTCTTCGAATATGTTGCAGCCAATAACTAATGCAACTTTCAGCCATTCTACCTGAGCTCAAGTTATTTTACATCATAAAATAGGTAAAAATGTAATGTTTTATTTGTGTAAGGCCAATGGAAACAGACTCCTAAAAATGTGATCACATCAAAAGGCAATTCCACAAGGTATTGATGTTGAAAGAGCGAATAAAAATGTATGCCACACTGTTCAGATTTTTTGTTTCTCTAAATGACTCTCAAATTGTGTATTATTTCCCCTTCCACTTTTTAATGGGTGTTGAATGTGATTGTTAAATCGGATGTTTAGTGACAAATGACCTTAATAAAAAAAAAATATAAAAAAAACAAAACATTATGGAGAGTGTCTGAGAAAGTACATGCGTATGAGAGCATTTTTTCAATTCCAAAAATCTTAGCATCTATCAAGATTCATTTGAACCAGCATTGAAGTAAAAAAAAGAAAAAGAAAAAAAAAAGCACTTTTTCACCCCCCAGAGAAAATGAAGAACAGTATCACGGTTGGAAGAGAATTAGACACTGACACATGATTTTAAGATACGACTAACATGGAAAACAAGAGATAAATCATATTATATGAACATTTTTTCTCTTTTTTAATCGGCAAATTAATCCTCTATTTCAAATAGGCAGTCATACACTTATGAAAATATCAAAGCAAGTAAGTCCAGACATCACGAGATTTAAGGTTAGCTTCACAATTGAACTTCCGTATGTCTAACCTTTTTATTCTGAATCACTATTAAATATTTCTTTGACATACACTATATTGCCAAAAGTATTTGCTCACCCATCCAAATTATTGGAATCAGGTGTTCCAATCACTTCCATGGCCACAGGTGTATAAATTCAAGCACCTAGGCATGCAGACTGTTTTTACAAACATTTGTGAAAGAATGGGTCGCTCTCAGGAGCTCAGTGAATTCCAGCGTGGAACTGTGATAGGATGCCACCTGTGCAACAAATCCAGTCGTGAAATTTCCTCGCTCCTAAATATTCCACAGTCAACTGTCAGCTGTATTATAAGAAAATGGAAGTGTTTGGGAACGACAGCAACTCAGCCACGAAGTGGTAGGCCACGTAAACTGACGGAGCGGGGTCAGCGGATGCTGAAGCGCATAGTGCGAAGAGGTCGCCAACTTTCTGCAGAGTCAATCACTACAGACCTCCAAACTTCATGTGGCCTTCAGATTAGCTCAAGAACAGTGCGCAGAGAGCTTCATGGAATGGGTTTCCATGGTCGAGCAGCTGCATCCAAGCCATACATAACCAAGTGCAATGCAAAGCGTCGGATGCGGTGGTGTAAAGCACGCCGCCACTGGACTCTAGAGCAGTGGAGACGCGTTCTCTGGAGTGACGAATCGCGCTTCTCCATCTGGCAATCTGATGGACGGGTCTGGGTTTGGCGGTTGCCAGGAGAACGGTACTTGTCTGACTGCATTGTGCCAAGTGTAAAGTTTGGTGGAGGGGGGATTATGGTGTGGGGTTGTTTTTCAGGAGCTGGGCTTGGCCCCTTAGTTCCAGTGAAAGGAACTCTGAATGCTTCAGCATACCAAGACATTTTGGACAATTCCATGCTCCCAACTTTGTGGGAACAGTTTGGAGCTGGCCCCTTCCTCTTCCAACATGACTGTGCACCAGTGCACAAAGCAAGGTCCATAAAGACATGGATGACAGAGTCTGGTGTGGATGAACTTGACTGGCCTGCACAGAGTCCTGACCTCAACCCGATAGAACACCTTTGGGATGAATTAGAGCGGAGACTGAGAGCCAGGCCTTCTCGTCCAACATCAGTGTGCGACCTCACAAATGCGCTTCTGGAAGAATGGTCAAAAATTCCCATAAACACACTCCTAAACCTTGTGGACAGCCTTCCCAGAAGAGTTGAAGCTGTTCTAGCTGCAAAGGGTGGACCGACGTCATATTGAACCCTATGGATTAGGAACGGGATGTCACTTAAGCTCATATGTGAGTCAAGGCAGGTGAGCAAATACTTTTGGCAATATAGTGTATATTTGAGAAATTACATTTAAAAAAACCTGTTAAGCCTACCTACCTTGAAATGTCAGAAAAAAGAAGATAAAGAATCTCATTTCTGTGCCGTTAAACAAACTGATCGCTTATAGGAAGAACGAAGTTCCCCTGTTCAGAACTTCCTTTATATTACATATGCATAGCAACGACCTCCCGAGGCGAAAAAACGTCCCTTTGCATTTCACACTTTGTCCCTTTGCATTTTTTATCAGGACTATTTTTGTAATTCTTAGACATGTGTCACACTCATGTCACCACTTGTCACAAGATTGTTTCCTAATAAAACATCTATTAAAAACTGTTAACATCAGTTAGACACTAATACTAACCTAAGGTATAAAAGTAAACACACTTGGTTTCATCAGAAATCTTCCTCGGGAGGGTGTGAATTAGTGTTTGTGGGGTAAATTAAGTTGTTCAGAGCTTAAGGCTTGCAGTTACCTTAACTGGTAACTTCTGATTACCCAGACTCTAAAACAACGATAACTTAGTTTATTATGTATAATATATATTAAACTGCTTTGTAGGGTTTAAGCACCATAAATGTAGTGTACATCTTATTTACCAATATAGCTTTATATTGAAAAAAAAAGTTCAAAGATGGATCATTGCCTGGTTGTTTAACCCTAATAACAGTGATATTAAAAAGAAAGGTTAAGTTCTGCCTCATGTGATACCATCAATACTGAGAGCCCCACCTACACACTTCCTCTTCTCTTACTTCTCCAAAATGTTTTCAAAGCTGTTAGTTTCAGAATAACTTATGTTGTACAGAGTGGAAAACCAGGTCTAAAAAGGTTTAACCCTAGAAGTTCTTAAGAAATTGCAATGCACTATTAAGTTGCATTATCTTGGTAAAGAAGCACCATCTAAGAAACTGTCTTCATTTTCAGTGCTTCACAGATAATTTAAGATGAATCATTAGTTTCCTTTGTTTAACTTCCTTTTTGACAGCTTCCTGCCACATGGTGGAAGGTTGGTTTGGGCAAAGAAATGAGGAAAAATGAACTACTATCTTCAGTGCTGCTGCTTTAAATAAATAAAGGCAGTCACACTTTTTAAACTTAGTTTTGAACTGAAGTCCCTAGAGGGTTCAAAAAAGGTAATATACGGTGTTGTGTAATATCTTGTGAAAGTTTTCTTTTTTTGTGAAGTTAGCTTCTGAAAGAGAAAACAATGAATTGGAATATTAATTAACATATTTTGATGAAGTGACTAAAGAAAGGGAGTTGAGGTGTGGCCTCTGTCACTTCCCATCACAAATGCTTTGGTTCAATGTCATCTTGTTCTAAAATGATCAAATAGCCACTCTCATAGATTCTTATCGCTTCCTGGATCGAAGTGTTTACTTCAGAAACAGTCACATCTAGCATCACAACGCATTTTCTCCTCTATCAATACAGTAATTGAAGTATTGACTCACTTAAAATATTTGCACCCTCCTCCTGTCTATTAAGATCAACAGCAAATTGCTGCATATAAACCCTTTAAAAATTTCAATATAAATTCAGTCTATTTATATAGCACCAATTCACAACACATGTCAGCTTAAGGGTCTTTACAGAGACAATTCAACCAGATCATGCAGTCAAAATTATTCAAAGTTTTCTATCTAAGGAAAACCATCAACTCATTGACTCGAAGGCAATCCCTCACACTAAGCATGCTTGTAGCGACAGGGGAGAGGAAAGACTCCCTTTTAACAGGAAGAAACTTCAAGGTGAACCAGGCTCAGTGTGAGCGGCCATCTGCCAAGGCCGACTGGGGTTAAAGCAGATATAGCAGATATACAGAAAGAAGCAGAGATACAAAAGGCAACTGTCAACCAGCTTCACAGGCAGCCCCGTCCAGGAAACACACAGCAAGGCAGACAAGCTCCAAGCCAGCTCCAATGTCGGAGGAACAGGACTACACTGAAAAACAGGCCCAGCTCCTACATCTATAAACAAAGGTATTGATGGCAGTAGTACAGCTGATATTTGTCCCCTGCATGGTGTCCCACCCAAACAGTTAGAGATTGAACTAACAAAATTTGTAGAGTGGGAGAATAGAAATAAAATGAAGTAGAATGGGGAAAAAAGGGATTCCTATGTCCTCCAGCAGTCTAAGCCTATAGCAGCATTACTATAGAGATAGCTCAGGATAACCTGAGCCACTCTAACTATAAGCTTTATCAAAAAGGAGAGTTTTAAGCCTACGCTTAAAAATAGACAGGGTGTCTACCTCACGGACTAAAACTGGTTGTTGGTTCCACAGTAGAGGAGCCTGATAACTAAAAGATCTGCCTCCCATTCTAACATAAGGAACAATCAGATCTCTGATATAAGATGGAGCTGGCTATTTAAGGCTTTATTTTAAAAATTGTTGGTAGATAGCATTTACTTAAGACATGCAACCGTGGGCGGTTCTAGACAGGAGCCATCAGGGGTCATCAGATGCCAACAAAATCTCCTTCCCACATATAAATGTGACTCAATGACCCATTACACCCCCAACACAGACTGTTATCCCTGCTGCCTTCCGGGAAGAGACTTCGAAGCATCCAATGCATGACCATCAGATTCTGTAACAGCTTCTTCACACTGCCATTAAACTGCTGGATGTTGTATAAATGGGGTTTAAAAAAGAAAGAGCTGAAGGATTGGAATCCGTAAATCATATCCCAGTCTTATGTTTACATTTTATCAGTGCTACTTACCGTACTTTTTATTACTGCTGCACTTTAAAAATGGAAATGTTTTGAGAGCTGTACTAAACAACATTTCTTTTTGTACACATTCTGTGTGTACAAAAAGAACTGATCTTAGACAGACTAGAATTGATCTAGTCTGTCTAAGTCTAAGTCTCTAAGTCTAAGGATATTTGTAATTTTCCCAATACTCCTCAGATAAAATAAGAAAATTCTAGAAACCTCTTTAATATAGGATTTAAATGACAGGTCCTGATCAAAAATGACACGAAAGTAGACGTAATAAAGAGCCATCGTCTCTAGGCTGACTAACATTTCAACTAGGCAGCCAATTACCTTTTTTTTGTTTGTTTTTACAGCAACAGGAAAGCCATAAAACCAACGAGAAATGCACAAATTGGGTTTGTGCATTTCTGGGTTTGGCGCATTTAGTTACATAAAGGCCACAGTCGTCCTTTATTTAACTAAACCTAAACCCAAAACACCATGGCTGAACTTCAGAGAGATTGAAGTTCTCTAAGTGGTTATGCTTAAATAATTATATAATTATAATTATATAAATAATTAAAATAATATCGATCAACCTTTAGCTTGGAAAATTTTTTATCCACCACGGTTGGCAATGAGCTTCTGGGGATTAATTAAGCTGTTTAGAGCTTAATTTCGATGTAAATCTGACAGTGGGTGCTCCCTGGACTTATACAGTATCTCTCAGTTATGAGGGTTAGGCTGACTGACAGCTTTTCTAGGTTGTATGATTGATATAAGTTGTAACTATAGGTTATTTCCCTCACTTTTTTGTAATTTGGTAGGAATTGTATTACTTTAACACTCACTAAAAAAAGTATTTGACCACATTTTCTTTCCTTTAAATGTTTACTCTGAAGATACAGTGCCAAAGAATACAATAAACAAAGAGAAAATAAGGGTTTTGTAATAATTTTTCCAGGACACAATGTACAAAACATTATCATAATTTTTATGATATGATTTTATACATATTATCTTTATCAACTTCAACTTTGTGGCTCAGAGGTTCATCGTTCTGTTATGGCCGTTCCCAAACTGCCAGTATCATGCAGCTTAGTATTCTTAGCATTGGCTTTAGCTTTAATTTTGTCAACCGTTAAACCATATATTTACTTTATTTTGTTTTCCTTTCCGTTTTATCTTTACATCGAACATCTCTCCTCCAGTTAGGGAATATTGTTAAAAAACTAACTGCATTCACAATGCCTTTTAAGCACAGTCCTGCAGATGTTATGCTTCAAACCGATCCTGTAACCTCCACAGGAAAAAATACCTGAATTCCAGTGGCGGCTGGCTGATAAGAAGAGAGAAACGTAAATATATATTTTTAGAAATTAACTCATAAATGTCAATTTTACTCTCTAGAGTGTGTACCTATAAGCAAAACAAATTATATAAACTACATTTCCCTATCTACTTTCATTCATTTGTGGATTTCCACAGACAGACTCCTACCGTCTCTGTCTTGGGGCACTGATCAGACAGACCCACATTTGCAGAGAATCTGTCAATCATGTACTATTGCTAGGTGAATTTAATGGCCAATCAGCGTCTCAGAACTTTATGGTCTTGGGGCGCTGAAAATACTGCGCTTTTACAGGCTTCTGCACCCAATGCGCAGGTGCAGACAATTAGAGGGAAGATGGCGAACGTAATGAACGAGATGCAGCTTCCACCAAATTCGGTGAGATCCTTATTTATCTACCCGTTTGCCAGAAGAACATCCCTGTTGTAGGATATGAAAATTTCCTGTCATGGTTATTGTGACTGCGACGAATCCACCTCGTCGCTTAAAACTTTGCGTGCCACACACACATTCCTGTTATACTGTGCTTGTGAGGACCAATCCGCTCGCGCTGAGCCCAGTAGCTCCATTAACTTAAAACACACAAGCTGTTCCTGGTTACCTGCTGGCGTATTGAGGGTGCACACTTAATATTTCAGTGGGGTTAGCCGTGTGTGTGTGTGTGTGTGTGTGTGTGTGTGTACGTGTTTATGCTACGGGGACTTGTCATCTTCAGTCTGGCTGCGTCTTTGCTGGGTTCAAACCCAGTTTGGTGTAATTGAATAAGTCAATGAATCTGTGTAAAAGAATTAAGTTGTAAAAATTGTTTGTTTTTGTACATCAACTGTTTGTGGAGGTAATATATGGACAAAACTGATTAATGAGAAGAAATCAGAAATAAGAGAGCCTGAGGTGAGGGGCTTAAACTATTTAATGAGGGCTGTGGGAAGAAGAGCGGCCATTTCTGTTTTCTGTTTCTTTGTTACATTGCTGGTAACTGGAGGGAGGCTGAGGCCCAGGGGATCTTGTATATGTTTAGTTTCTTTTGCACCCTGTTTTGAGTTTTTGAGCACAATAAATCACCAACATCGGTAACCCGACTGAGCCTGGATTCTTGGAGGCCAAAGAACCCCGTCACAGTGACCCAAATCATCACTGTTACTGTTATTATATAGTAAATTAAATCATTACTGTTAAATTTTATGTATTGTGCAATTGTTTATTTGAATTCTTATTCCGGATTAGTTGGAGACATACACTAGGCTATATCAGCCCCACCAAAAATATTTTTGACCAGCCACCACTGCTGAATTCTTTGTTTTTAGATTATTTAGCTGTACTGTCTTTAGGGATAGGATAGGATAAAGAGAGGGGGAGACATCTGCCAGGACTAGAACTTGTCCAAATTAATATTTTTCCTCATTTTTCTCAATGAGATCATGTGTTGTCGTCTATTATGGGTCAGATTTTGAGAGCACATAACCCCATTGAACAGCAGCTGAATAGCACAATTAACCACAGCCCCTTAAAAGATTGAGTGCCGCATTTAAGTCCAAGAAAAGCTGCAAACCTATTAAAAACCACAAAGAAACCATTGAAATACAGACACACTTTTATTTGCAAAACCACACCGTGAACCTAAGCTGCCAAAGTGCAGAATTCAGATGCAATGGACACATTGAATAAAATCTTAAAAATACCAAAAATCCACTGAAGTCCTTTGACCAAACCATTATGAATTACAAAACATATCATATTGTAAAAATAGAGTCAATTCACTTCCCTGTGGAAGTAAAGTAGGTCTGCTAATTTGATAAGGCAAAACTGGGAAAGCCATTTTTGACATTTCTCGTTGCCCTTTCCTTCAGACTGTAACACTAGATACAGGGTGTCTCAGTCTCTTTCAGTAGCATTTTACAAAGATCATTTCTGCTTTTTTAAGTTTGAGCAAAAGATGGCTGAAAAAGGAACCAGGATCTGTTCAGCACAACAGATTTGATTAAAAGCCTAGAATCAGCTTCATAGACTGAAATGGTCAGTGTTAATTATAATAAAAGAAAGATGATGCAGTATAAAAACACTTAGATCAGGATAAAAGCCTGAGGAACATTTTTCCACCAAAACTCTGTGACATTTGTATAAAAAATACGACTAGAGAACAGTGACCGTCAGCAGGGACTATGCAGCAAGGACTCTTTGTTTTACCTCGCCATAGTCTATTTTTTTCTTAGTATGGCTTCTTCAAATTTAAACTACATTGTATTTTTTTCTAAATACTTTAGAACCATGTATAAAACATGGTAATACTAAAAAGGTATATTTAAAAAAATGTCTTGATAGAAGCATTGTTCCACTTCCTCTTCTGTCCAGCTGTTTCTGTCCTTCTACACCGACGTCTCTGACTGAAGCTTCATGACAAACTTGTGGCTTTTTGGGTCGATGAACTCTTCAGTCAAGCGCAGGAAGGGGAGGGGCATCACCTTGATGACCAGCGCAAAGTTGAGGCGTTTCAGGCAGAAAACCTGGCCTTGGCGCAGTGCGGCTGTCACCGGCTCTTCGCTCACTAGTGTCCACTGGCGCCCCCTGTTGTTGTCCAGATACTGGAGGGTGGGACCAGGGCTGAGGTAGCGCTCCAGGAAGGCCTTTTAGGACAAGAAAAGAGGGATTGATTATCTGGATCCTGAAAATCTGAGCATGGCATGTCTTGTGAAAGTATTCATACCCAAGGAACCTATTTTTTACCATTACAAAGAGATTTTTGTGTATTTTAGTTCAATTCTACACTATGGACCAACACAAAGTAGCACATTATTGTAAATTTCAAAGAATATGATAAATAATTATAAGACTTTAAAAAATTATAATAATAATAAAAAATCTGAAACGTATACTTGTGTTTTAATTACAGCTGCGTGTCGTTTGGGGTTTTTCTCCATCAGTTTTACACATTCATTAAACTTCTTTTTCTAAAAAGCTGCGGCTCAGTCAGTCAGACAGAATGGAGACACTGGGAAACATCAGCGTTAGTGCTGTTTAACAAATTATTTTTGTCCGAAATTTTGAAAATGATGATCCCCCTTTCTAATACAACACAATTGTGTATTTTTGTGTTGGTCGGTGACATGAAATCCCAATAAACTCCACTGACATTCATGGTTGCTATTTGAAAACAAAAGTGAATAAAAGATTCTGTAAGAGACTGCTAACATTTAACTCTAATATTGCAAAAAAATTTTTAAACAGGTTATAACCAACCTGGCAAACATTGATCATTTGTAGCACTCAGGTTTATTTCTATACATTATTGATCTGGGACTGCTCCCATTGAATGTTTTAGGGGAAAGAAATGACTCTCACCAGAACATTCAGAACTAATTGGGCAAAGCGGCGACTCGAGGCCAGCCTGCCTAAGTTTTGTTTTAGCCAATCACAGTAAAAACTGAAATCGCAGCAGACGCTGTGACAAAAACACAACAACTGACACTTTTACATTCTTGCTGCTCTTCTTTCAAAGATAATATTGTAGATTTTCACAAACAGATGTGACAGCAGCAGCTAAGCCTATATCCTCCTGCGCTGCCATATTTATTTGCAGTATTACTTGCGATTTTGGTTCTGCCTTGAGCCCGAAGCAGAACCAAAATTGCAAGTAATACTGCAACTTGAATGACGCTATTGATTTAAGCTGGAGTGGTACAAAATGGATTCTTCTTCTCAGTTGCAAGGGGGACCTGGTCAGACAGTCTGCAGCATAGATAAAAAGAGGAAATCTTTAATCAATCCCACATCCACTAGCATATTAAACGAAGCCTTTTTGCAAGTAGACTGTTTCTACAAACCTTTGTCAGTGAGCTCCAGAACAAGTCCTGTTGTGAAATTTCTTTTCTCCTAAATATTCTATGGTCCACTGTTAGTATCATTATAACAAAGTGGTAGCAGAATATATGCTGCTAAACATATTGTGCAGAGATTGCCAACTCTCCACAGAGTCAGCCGCTGCAGACCACTAAACTTCATGTAGCCTTTAGATTAGCTTAACCCTTCATAGGTACCTCAGTGAAATACTGAAAATCTAAATTTCAAGCCAATAGTGTTATTGGAATCCAGGACAAGACCTTTTTACCTTTGTAACATTAAAAAAAATATGGATATTTTGATGGCAAAAATGTATGTCAATGTAATAACAAGAAATGCCAACTAGCCCGAATATATTAAGAAAAATAACAAATGTGCTTCTATGAGAAATTCATGAAAAACACTCTGAGAGTGAAAGAAACAATTTTTTTGGTACAACATAACCTTAGAGGCCTTAATGCTGATACGGGCACTTACAGTTTTTTAGTTTATAAACCTAAATACCATTGTTAACTAGGCTTATTTACTTTACTTTTTAGATTTTCAATTAACGTTTTACCTTTTTCTCTTGATTTTTCAACTTAATTTCTAGTAGGTAATATATGATCAGGGCTCATCTAATTGGTAAAATGCCAGAATAAGATGTAGAGCCATGTAGTAGTATCTTAGCTGAATGGCTGGATATAGATCTTATGCTTCTAGACCTCACTGAGGGATGGGGGGGACTCCATTTGTACGCAAGTGATCAAATATGCTAACTTGCCCTATAAAGGGTTAAGAACAGTAAATGAGGGTGTCACATAATTGGCTTCCATGGCTGAGCAGCTGCATCCATCTATACATCACCAGCAGTATGGTGATGTATAATGGTGGCACCACTGGACCCAATGGAGCTGGTTTCTCTGACCCATTCAAATATCTATGTTTATATGCAACTCAAGGTGGGGCAATATAGTAGATAGTGAATAAGGACATAGAGTATGATATAAAATAAAACTTCAGTCCTTCTTTTTCTGGTTTTATTTGTGCAGATCTTGTTTCTGTGCAGCTCTTAAGAAGCACGCCTCCTAACCTTGGGCGCCATGTTGTGTGTGATGCAGAACTGCAGATGGTTGATGATGCTCTCCATGGTGTGATAGGACTGCTGCCTGGTGGCCCGCAGGTACTTCTGCATGGCCCGAGCCATGGGGGCGAAGATGGCCTGGGCGGCTTCCCTGGGATCCATCACCTCCCGTGGGTGTTTGGGAGAGGAAGACGGCGACTCTTCATCCTGGTGGCGTTTGATATGTGTGAAGGCTTCTTCTACTGCCACCACCAGTCTGTAAGGAGACATTGCAGGATCCACGTCACGTGGAGTGTTTTTCGGTTAGTTATGACTAATTAAGATTAATTTAGATACTACTTTAACTTTTTAGGTCTATAGGACTCATTGTCTATCAGTACAGTAAGACATCATGCATCTCTATAACTACCTGGCTCTGCGTTTGCGGACCCTCCTCTCGATCTCTGCCTCCTCGTAGTAGTATTCATTGTGGCTGTTGTCTCTTCTCCGAGCAGCGGCTGCTATCATGGCTCTAGACTGGCCTGTAGAGTTGTTGGTGTTCTCTTTTGGAGAAAAAGACTTTTAAATTAATCCAGTTAAGGAATGAGAGGCTCTAGGAGCATAAAGTAGAATCATGTATCATATGTACTGATTTAAAAATGACAAATTAATACAAAATTGGCTTAAAGTTATCCAGCGAGGACTTATTGTGGGTTTGGAGGGGAAAGGTTACCTTCTTCCACGTTGTAGACTTTAAATGAGGAGATCTTTTTGGTGAGGATGGACTTGGGGAGGTTAAGCAATGCAGAGTTATAGACCGGGAAGTCACTGTAGTACTGATCCAGAATCCACACTGCGGCCCTCTGGATGCTGCATAGCAGCAAAAAGAGGAAAACATGAACGTTTAGCAGCACAGCAGACAAACAGAGCTGGTCTCAGAGTGTAGCATTGTGAGCTGCGCACTAGTAACATGTCAGAGGAAATGGTAAACCACAGAGAGCAAGAAAAGGGCTGGGTAAGGCTGATAAGAGGTCACAGGGAAGTCCAGTTTTACTACAGGATATGAGGTACTTTAAAACACAAACATTTTTATTTCTCATATGTATGCATATAAACTAAAATACTTTGTATGTAGGTAGTGCTTAGCTTGGACGGTTAAAACTCTTTGTTTTCTTCCCAGTACTGATGTAGCTGCACAGTTCAGAAAGAGGTTTCAGTTGCTCTGATGGTGAAATTTCATCATCTTCCTGCTGCAGCAATGTTGACTTAAAGATCACTGCAAGTGAATCTGGTGCAGCGTCTTTTAAACTGCAAAAACGAGGCAATAGTTTGGTTAATAAACACCTGTTTTACTAATGAAGCATGCAAATGATGATGATGATGAAGCATGCAGTGGTGGTTTTAGATGAAATCTGTGGAGCGCTACTTTCTGCTTTATTTGCATGAATGAAGTAGGAAGCAGCCCCTAACAGCAATTTCTAAATAATTGTGGAGGTAAATAGTGGAGACGAAACATTAAATTGGTCCAAGGGATTCATTAGATAATGATTTAGTATTACACTGCAAAAACTAATCAATAAAAAGTTAATATTTCTTCAAATAAGTGGATTTGCTCTTAATTTGAGCGGGGAAATAAGATGTTCTCCCAAAGAATGAATATGTCTGATTTTAAAATAAAATTATTAGATTTGATGCAATTGAAATAAGATAATGAAGATTAAATCATCTTATTTCCTCTGCAAATGGTCTTACCTCTTTAAATTAAGGGAAAATATACTTACTCTTATATAATGCTTGCAGTACAGGGGCCGTAAAATGGGACAGGACCAGTTTTACAGGGGCGCTGGCCCCTTTTGGCTTCTTTCTAGAACCGCCCATGATTGCATGACTTAAGTAAATGCTATGTACCAACAAGATGTCTTTTATTTGAATGTCAATCTGGTTTAAAATCTCTTTTTTTAAATGCTCCAAATCAGAACCCATGAAGTTTTGTTTTTGATTTGTTAAAAAAATGTGACAAAGCAATATGTGAGTGGATAGCTTATATGCAAGCGTGCAAAAGGGATGTATGTTCTGATGAATAGCCAAAGCCTTTGCATGTAAAGGTGTTACAAATGGCAAGAAGTTCTGCATTAATCTGCGTGTTAAGTAGAAGTTCATTGTTGCATATGTAGTTCCTGAGTACAATGTGGTTTGCACACTAATTTCTGATCAAGGCGTAGACATTCTATTGGTGGCCTGTGTGAAATGGAAAAAAGAAGAACTATCAAAAAGCTTTTCAGAATCCTTTAGACATAAATAATCTTCTCAGAGGTAGCTAGACAAGTGTTTTAAAAATAAAGTTTGGCCTCTTTACTTCCCTCATTAGAATATATATGAAATAGAACCGATCAAAAAGATAATGGGACAGAGTCAACCTCAATCAGACTAAACTGTAAACTAATTTGGTTTCAGACGGAGGTGGACCAACCTGTTATTCTAACCCTGGCTGCAGCAGGAAGGACATTTAGCATAAATATTGGCCAATTCTGAAGAGCAAGTCAGGATGACTGAATAAAAGATGTTACAATTTACATTGGCTAATATCACAGAGAATTAGATCAGCACATTTAAGGAAATCAGTCACATCACATGGTTTGCTTTATTTGCACTAAATTGGCTTAACATCCATAAAAATGTTCATTATGAAATAAATGCAGCCTTTTTCACATCCGACTGCAGCCATATTTCTCCTGTATCTCTCTATATCTATATTTTATTTAGGAAATATACTCCAGTTCTTTAGATTGACCAGCACAACATTTTTTGGCCTATTGACCTAAGTGGTTGGGGCATTATGTTTGTATCCCAGAGATTTTGAGTTTAAGCCCCACTCCCACAGACTGCCACTCTGAGTCCCTGAGCAAAGTTTTGTTGCTTTGTGCTTGTGTAATGACAATGAAGTCATTTGAATTATTCTCAGAGAGGTATAACAACTTAGTACATCTCTGTCGGAGCTCAACGGTTAGCAGTTTGAACCTTTCTGTTTGTTCTTATTCTGGCAAGAATTTTATACTTAGAGAGCCTGATTGATTATTTTTTCAGATCTCCTTTGTTAATTTAATTTATTTGGGTGCATTATTTTATTTTCCATTTACAGGGAGCAGCAAAAATAACACAAACAAACAGTTTATTAAATGCTGCTACAGGGGTTAGCCCTAATTCACAGTACTTTTGGTTTATTAACATCTTATTCTAAACCAGCCTTTGGAATTAAAAATATTAAAACGTTTAGAATTGGCCGGTCCGATCTTTAACAATGTGGAAACTGCTGTCCTTCAGGTAAACCCTCAATGGTGAACCTCCAGTGTTAGTCAGACTTTGTTAACTGTTAATGGTTTATGTGTAGGTGTGAATACTTTCCTGTCTGCAGGATGAATTTATTTTATTTGCATATAAGTCAAGTGTATTTTTACCGATACTAACCTAAGATGCCCCACATTGTAGAAGCGACTGACTCCATCAGTGGTCCTGACAACTTTCAGACAGAAAGCAGGTCGAAGGTGGCGAACCTCCAGCAGAACCAGAGCCAGGTACTGAATGAAAAGCAGTGCGTCCACCAATGATGCAGCGTATCCCACAATCCCCCTGTAGTCCGTCTCTCGAGGCTCCAGCACTCTGACGCCATAGAAGAGCCAATAAGACGCGACGAAAAGGAAGACCAGCGCCAGCAGCAGGCAGCGGAAGACAAAGAAGCGTGGCAGAGTGGCTCTGGGCGGGCGGAGAAACAACGCCCACGTGGAGATGAGGAGGATCAGGAGTTTGAAGGCCAGAGAGATATAAAGACCCTCACATGGCGTTCCACAGGGGTCCAATGTTTCCCGCCAGAGAAGCTGCGGGAGGGCAAGGAAGGCCAAAGGAGTGATAACAGAGATGAGGCCCAAAATGCCTCCTAGAACAGGGCTGATGTAGCGGCGACAGTCTAGAGGTAGAGAGTCCTCCAAGTCTTTAGAGGTCCGAGTCAGATCCTCATTGGAGACGCTGTCCACAGAAGTACCAGTGACCACAGTGGTGGTTTCCCCCCAGTTATCATCCTGTGGAAACAGCAGAGGAGGTGAAGGTGAGGATATTTCCACCTAGAACAACACAGGCAACACCAAAAAATACATAGATCTGACCCTGTCGTCCACTATAGTCGACTCAGGATCCAGCAGCGGCTCCCCCGGAGCCTGGATCATCACAGATTTATCTCCACGGACCGATCCATCCCGATTCTTTAAGCGATGACGCTCCCTTCTTTCTCTGAAATACAAACAAGTGGAAAAGCCAGGAATGGTTAATTACTCCCCAATGAAGGTTTCAGCTAAAAACAAGTATTTTCAAAGTGATCATCAATTGTTACTGCAGGGCCTTACAGTAATATGATCCTGGCTTAGTTTAAGGTTATCTGGGAAATACAGTCTTGATCCGAAGAAAAAACAGTTATGATGTTGTCCTACAAATATTCTGGATCATCCCTGCAAATAATTCTTTATTGTTCATAAAAATATGAGGTTGATATGATAACCATGTGCCATGGCCAATGAATACACAGACGTTCTACCTCATTTGCATCTTATTTTACTTTGCAAAGAAATATAATATAATTGGGAATCTGATTCTTGAAAACCAGGCCTCTCTGAAAATAGAGTTGAAGAATACAGCTGTAAGTGACTGTAAGTCTTTTTACACCAGTGCCTCTGGTGGCAAAATAAAGTATTACAAAAACAAAAACATTTCCTTTGATTTGATTTTATTTATTTATTTACTTGCCTTTCAGGGCAGAAAATAGACCTAATACAAGAAAAAAAAAACTTCCAACTTTGTTTTCCAGATTATTTTTCTCTCCTGCCTTTCAGGCCTACCGTAGAAGACGTTATGTCTAATCAGAAATATAATATAGATTACCTCGCCTACCCAAAATCAGCTGGTTACATTTACACTAATCCATTAAGAACTTACTTAAAGTAAGAAAGTAATTTTCACTTCTTCTAAGAGGAACTTTGTTTTCTATAGAATAAAGAAAAGATATCATTTCAAAACTAGAAAAGGGCCATTATAACAAATCAATGATATTCCATTGCATTAAAGATCAAAAATAATTAAAAGAAATTAAAATGCAATATTCAAAAGATTCAAAAACCTGAATTGATCAAAAATGCCTGATATATAACGCTAAAAGTGGTTATATTGACTTTCTATTGTGAATTATTGTAGAATTAACTTTAATGAGTGACAACGTTAAAGCCTTAATTATAAACATGATTGACCCAAGAGCTGCCTGAGTAAAAAGTTTATAGAGTAACTTTGATCTAAAAAAACGGAAAGGGCTTTTCATTTATCAGCAGGTTGTGTTGCTGTAAGACAGGAAGTTCTATAAACTAGAGTCACCTCAACTTTAGTTGGGTCAAAGACCTAACATATCATTCTATGATTTGCCTCCAAAGGTTTGCTATGATGCCTGGATTTAGATAAAACCTAAATCTAAACTGACATTTTATCTCATCAATAATATAAACATACAAAGATTGAAAATGAGAATTTTTTCCTTCTATTTAACCTTTTCTTCTTTACTTTTACATCAAATGTGTTATTCTCAGCTGTTCTATTTGGACATTATTATTTAACTTTTTTTTTCTCATTTTCTTCTCCAACGTCTTCCATGAAGAACAAAAACTGAAGTCTTAGTAGTTTGATCCCATTTTAAACACTGAGGATTTAGTCATCAGCCCACAAGTTACCTCTGACAATACACAAGAATAACCTTATTGCTTCAAAAGTTTCTACTTCTTAGAGCTAAAAGAAGAAATGCATTGCAACACGCTTTATAAACAAAGGTCATGGTGGGGAATATTATGCTATATTTTATTTGGTGACATCTAGTGGAAATTATATAGAATGCAAACACCCAGATGAACCCATCACTGTATCTTCTACTTCCAATGCTGTAAAGTGGTGGTATTAGGTAAATACTAAGGGAACCCAGTCATTTGATACAAGTGTGCTAAAGAGGAGACTCATAAAATATATAAGTCAGAGGGTCCAGAAGGCCGAGTCTGAAAAACACTGCTGTAGAGAATCATGAAGTCATCAAATGCATTTTCTAAACCTTTTGTTTAAGGCTAGGCATCTTTATTTATATACAAACAAAAATAACAGGTAACAGTTTATCACTCAGGATGTCCAACTATACCCATTCAAGCTGACACCTAAAGTAAATCTAGAACAGCCTAAATGACCCTAAAGGCATCCAGTAGTTCTGCATGGTGATTAAAGGATTCTACCAGCTTTGTTCATCCTTTCTTTTATTTTTTATATTTATTCACAAAAAAAAAATGGTTAAAGTTCAGTCAGGTTGGATGAGGTGTCTTTGTAAACATTAATCTTTAAAGGTATTGTGGAGGATTCTCGCGAATCTTTAACAAGACCCGCCCACTCCACTTGTGCGAGAGCGTGCACAAGCCCATTTCTCCTCGTGCATGCTGTGTTTAAGAGTTGTTGTTCTCATAGCTCATACAAGCTTACTGTGTCCAAACGTCCGCCCTAACCCCTAAATCCCTCAATCACTATATAGAGTGGGGATTATATAGTGGACTTTATAGTGAACTCAGGTAACTGACTGTTCGCCAGATGACCACTGCTTCTTGCTCTGTTGGTCACGTAACTCCTCCCCCTTACGTAAATATATCATCAGAATTATTGACAATAATGAGGACCACTTATTTAGATGATCCACCCGGAAATAAAAGATCGTCCTCTATACCTTTAAGTCTTGCTACATAATGTTATTTGACTTTAAGTCTCTATTATGACCAGGTTATTCTAAGGTTATTCTTCTCTAATCTAACTTTTTCATTCTAGCGCTGGCTGTCTATGTAGAGTCGAGAACCTGCTAGAAATTAAAGCTTAAAGGAGTAGTACACAGTTTCCTTAGGCTCGTGAGCTTGCAGGCGCGCGCTTTTAGGAAATCCTATACACTACTGTTTATGCTCTAAAAACATTCTAAATGACTTCGTTTCGAGTAAATTATGGACTCTACCCACTCAGGACACTTGGAATACATTGGACGAGCAGTATGGAGGAATATTGACACGTTTTTTGTGGACTTTTATGGACCTTTCTGCCTCGGGCACCATAGACCTCCATTATTTGAATGTCAGCAGACAGCAAGAAGCCTCCCAGATCTCCAGATGCATTTGAGATATCAAAAAAGTACTCCAGAGTGTTGTTCAGCATGGGGGTGAGTAGAAAATGAAGGCTAATCATGTTTTGGGTGTACTATTCCCTTAATATCTCTCAAGTTTTCTCACAGCATTGTCCTTTATTTAGTTCCATCCACCCTGACTAGCTTAACTGTTCTTTCTAAACAAAAGCAGCTCCACTGCAGGATGCTGCCACCTTCATATAGCATGGTACAAGTCTGGTCAATCCAATCAAAAAGTTATATTTTGGTCCAATCTAATCATCAAATCTTCTTTAACATTTCCGCTTCACAGGTTCTGGTGTATTACTCCTGCTAATGCATCTCACTCTAACGTAACAACAACAAAAAGCATCCCTTACCTGTTTTTGCGGGAGGTACGAGAGTGCGACGACTTGTAGGAATAGCCCGAATACGTGGACTCGTTGTCCATGTCGGAGGCCAGCGGTGGGGGGAGTTTCCGTGCCACTCCTGTCCCCGAGCCGCCGCCCTTCTCCCAGACCACACCCAATTGGCTCTTACGGTTGCTGATGGACTTTGAGGAAAGAACCAACGGGAGACGCAGCAACTCCACTTTACTCCTGAGGGAATCTATCTTGGAGGCCTGCGGGAAAATGAGCAGCGATGAGAGAGGAAGAGAAGATGTAGAAGTTGTATAGAGCACACTGTGTGAACCAGGAGACAGAGGAGAGATTAGGGAGACAGGAAAAAGTGCAAAGGAAGAGGAGAATTTGTCATGTGAGACAAGTAAAACTGTCTTGAAAGGGGCACATACCAAGCAGGAGCAGAAAGAAGAGAGACAGCATTGTTAAAATGTTGGCACCGTGCGCTCTGTTGAAAGGCTGTGTGCCGTCTGAAGCACAGGACATAGCTAAGCCCATTCGTCTCCTTTATTGGAGACTTTTTCATGAGAAACCATAAGCCCATTGGCCATGAGTGTGTTCTCAGCTTGATCTCACCTTCTATTCTGGCCCCAGCATCTCAAACAAGCTGCTATTACATTACATTTCCATAGATGGAAGACCAAAAAAACCCAACATTTGATATATTTTCTAACATTTTTGAGTGTAAAGTTGATGCCAAACACAAGCGTCACATTCCAAAGGGTCCCCTGTGGTTTCTCAGGGCAACACAGCTCAGCTACAATGGGGATGAATGGGAGTCTAGGGGTGAGAAAAGACAAAGGAGGGAGGAGGTGCTGGGGTGTTGTCATGGAGACCAGAACAACAACTCAGCGCTCCTCTCCTCCTCGATCCCTTGGCTACACACCCCAGAAAACAAAAACAGACAATCCTTTCACCAGAGCTATGAATCTCACTTCAGTTTAAAGATGTTTTCTACCTTATCTGGAATCTGTTTTCTGTTCTCAGTCTTCATCAGGACAGGACCGTCCTTGTCTTCTCAGTACTTCACCGTCCAGCCCTTTAATGTAATAACCACTGTCCTCGTGCTGTCTCATTTGGAGCTCTAACCTGCTGTCTCTGCTTTCAAAATCAGACACTTCAATTAACTCTGAGGGATTTCATGTGGTTTCCACGTGGAGTTGATTATCTGTAACAGAGGGATGTGCTGAGCAGCAAAGAGGCGCAAACGTTCAGCAGATAAGCATTAAGCAGAAAGATTGGTGCCTAAAGTGCTGCATTAATATCAGTGTGGTATATGCTTCCTGTGTCGGTCCTAAATAAAAATATCAGAGGTTGTCCTCAGAATCATATTAAAAAGATATATTTTAATAAAATGTGGAATTTTTTCCCCCCTTTGAAACCTATTTAGGCAGAAAAACAACAAATTCCTGTCAACACATTGCTAGAAGATAATTCCTTTATCTGAGCAACAATTTTCATTTTAAATCAAACTTACACCATTTCACAAGAAAAAATCATCTTAAAACTGACAAATAAGCTAAACGATTTATCACCTTCATGGCTTTTAATCAGAGGTGTCCAAAGTATTAATGTTTATTACTCAAGTAGAAGTATAAATCCTACTCTTTAAAAACACTTTTTAAAGTATCAACTTAAGCTTTTTACTCCAGTAAAAGTGTAAAAGTACCATTTTTAAAACTACTTAAAGTATAAAAGCAAAAGTAAGACAAGAAAAACTGATCAGGACAGATGCTTTGCTGCAAATCCCTATAAAGAATGATATCTACAATTCAGGATGATAACTTCGTTATACTTGACATTCTTAGTTTTATAACTGATGGTAACAGTATCTAATTTAACTTTGCATCATCATTTATTTTGGTATTGTCGAACAACATGTTGGTGCAAAACCGAGTCCAACAACATAGAAATTATTTGTCTGGATGAAACAAGTTATTTTCATGGTTTTTATCTTTTTTTTAAATACCAATAGGGGCTGTTCAGTGTGCAGTGGGTAGCACTGCCGCCTTGCAGCTCCGGGTTCCGGGGTCTTTCTGCATGGAGTTTGCATGTTCAGTCATTTATTTTTATTTTTTTTGGGCTGTGTGCCGGGATCCACAATCCAAAAAAAAAAAAGAAAAGACTGTTGGGTTAATCCTCTAAACTCTCCTTAGGTGTGAGTTTGTCCTGTTTGTCTCTGTGTTGCCCTGCGATGGACTGGCGACCTGTCCAGGGTGGACCCCGCCTCTCGCCTGTAGACAGCTGGAGATAGACATCAGCACCCCTCATGACCCCAGCAGTGATAAGCGTGACAGAAAATGGATGGATGGATGGATGGAAATACCGACAGGCCATAATGAAAATGAGCTTAGATGAAAAAAAACTAACGGGTCTGTTTCTAAAATGTAAGACGTAGTAATTCCAAAATAATGTAAGAAGTAGAAGCAACACGTTGTCTAAACAATAAACACTCCAGTAAAGTATAGATAGCCAAAGTGTCCACTTACGTAAGGTAATGAAGTATTTGTTCTTTGTTACTTGACACCGCTGCTCTTAATAAATGGTTCTCACCTCAAACTTATATAAAATTATATTCTTAAGAACTAGAAGGGCAAAGTTTATTAGCACAAATAAATTAACAAATTCCTCTTATACAGAGAGGGACAGAAAACGAATGAAACAGAAGCAAAGTACCAGCTATTGATAGAAGTCCACTTTAAACTGTGGTCTGTTAAAAGTCGATCCTAAGTGCTTATATTAAAGGCAAATGGATTCCTGCAATTATATGTTCCAACCAAGAAGCTTTTGTGAGATACAGTGCAAAAACGATCTAGATATAACTAAAATTTTCTTAAATTAAATGTATTTACCCTTAAGCTGAGAAGGTAATTATGATGATTTTCCAATGGAATGAGTATTTTTACTTTTAAAATAAGGTAATTAGATAATGAAATACTTTTTTTCTTATTTTAAATGTAAATTGTCTTTTTGCATTGGCAAAGATTCTCACTTACCTCCTCATTTCAAGACAAAAAGCACTTATTTTAAGAAAAAAATTACTTTTTGATTTTTTTTCCAGTGTACATGTTAGAAGTATCAGGCTAATTTTCCAAAGTAGGAACCATCAGTACAACTGCAAACATGTCCAAAACAACAATAGTTGATTTAATCAGGTTTAGAACCAAACACCAAAACAGAAGGTAAGGTTATTCATGACCTTTACTGCCTGATTATTGACCTTAGCAGCCCTGTGATCTGGTTTAGCTCTTATTATTGCAATAAAATTAGAGATTTAAGGTTTTATGGCAAAAAATTAGAAGATCTAATGATAGAGACCCATTGACCTTAGAACCTGCATTCTTATTACGAAAATGGGGATTATTTTTAGAACTTTGCAGGTTTCTGCCAAAAAATATCAAAAAAGAATTAAAGCCCTTTTTTTAAAGATTTTAAATGTAGTCATGGAAAAAAGCAGCAACAACTTTTAACAAGTCAAAACACTTTTAAGAAGTGTTTATGGTTATGTGCCAGAAGAAAAGGGCTATTTGACATGTCAAATATCTGCGAACATGAAAGAATGTTCTGCAGAAATGAAACAGCGCAGCTGAGAGAGCAAATATCTGAGTTTTTCCTTGATTTGAGTAAAACCGTCCTGAGAAGAGAATAAAAAGAAGAACAGATGTTTCCATGTTTCTCATATAGTCAGGAGAAGGTAAATCCTATTGATCGAACCAACAAGCTTTCTCCTCATAATCCAATCAATGCATTGATTTCCTTTAAAAACCAGGGTTAGCTTGATGTGGGGCTTGATCCTCAGATGTAGTCAGAAAGTGTCATAGAAATGACTGTTAACTGTTTTTTTCATTTCAGTTTGGAATTAATAAAGTGGTTTGGAATGGAACTGAATTACAGATGAATTTTCATGGTTCTTATTGGCGGAAACTAAAGTTTCAGATCCTCCTTCAGTCAGTGAATGCATCATGCATAAGTGCTAGGTTGGAGGGAAATGGAAAGAGGAGAAGAGTTTATTTTTTTTATGAAGGAAATTTGATCCAAGCAGTTCTCCGTGGAGGCATTTAGAAAATGAATCATAGAAGAAATATGCTTAAAAGAAACCAAACTGCTTTCTGTGCAGCCATGTTGCTGCTATAACATTGTTTAATTCAATTTAATTCAATTAAGTTTAATTATATAGCGCCGATTCACAACATGTCATCTCAAAGCACTTTACAGTTCACAAGATCATACATTCAGATTGATTACAAGTTTTCAATCTAAGGAAAAGCAGTTAAATGCATCGACTCATTGACTCAAAGGCAATCCCTCACATTAAGCATGCTTGTAGCGACAGTGGAGAGGAAAAACTCCCTTTTAACAGGAAGAAACCTCCAGCAGAACCAGGCTCAATGTTTAGAAGAGTCTAGTTCTGTTGTTCAAGCATCCAGACAAAATTATGATGAAATGTTTGCAAATTTTAGGAGATTTGAGTGCTAAAATTCCCCAAAGAGCTCACATTCGAAGGTCCTGGTAGCAATAATAAATATATTAATTAATAACGACACATTCATTATCAGCCTACAAACATTTAATAATGAAGAATGACTAGTAAATGTTCAGTTTATCCACAAAGTACAAAAACTGTTTTACTTTTATTTTTAGATAAAAGATTGATTGAAATAATGGAAATTATGTTAGAAACCCAAAGTTAATAAAAAAACAAAATAATCTAAAATCAGCCAAAGTTATCTCTGGAATCTGCATCTCTAGTTACAACTTGTCATTAATACCTTATATAATAACTAATTAATTACTTAGGTCAAAAAATGTGAAAGCCTAAGTGTCTTTTCCGAGAAGTAAAATGTTGGAAATAACTGTTTTTTGCATTAGATGTTGCTACTTGAATAGCAGTATTGGTGGTTCTTGTTTAAAGCCTTTCACACGGAGTTTAAATAATAAACTAAATAAATACAATAAATAGCAACTTTGATTACTTGTCAACACAGTCCAGAGGCCAGATGTGGCCTGAGGTGGCAGTGAGGGACCAAAAGGACAGTTGTTCAGAAGTTTTATGACGTTGTTTCTGGATAAAAGGGGGTTGGGGGGAAATGGTCTCCTTCTACGACAAAGAAGAGGGTTTGATTTATATTGTAAAATAACAAAAAGAGCTATTTTAACAGACGGCCATGGTGAGCTGTTTTACCGCTGATCAGTTAAACCTCGAAACTTAATCACAAAAAAAGATGTTATAAAAATATGCTTATATGACTCATGAGTTTTATTATGACTTTAAATTTAATTACTTTTTCTTTCTTACATTATTTTTAAAATCTAGTCTCTTTGCGTTTTGTTGTTAGAAGCTTGTTTGCTCTGCTGTTGTCTTTGCCAATAAACCTCTTGGAGTGCGATATTAATCTCAATGAGAATTCCCTGGTAAAGTTGAGGTAAAGAAATTTTAAAAATAACAAACAAATGAATTTATAAAATCATGCTTAGCCACAAAAAGTGGGATCTTTTTAAGGAATTTTAGATTTAAGATTTTTAAAAGGACCAGACAAATGAAAGATGTATAACCTGTGAACTGGGCTTTAATTTTCTCCATTGATTTTATGCATTTACAGATAATAGGGAGTGGGCCTAACGTTCTTATTAGAAAGTAAACACAGACTCTTTAACCAATCTATCAGGGCAGCACTGTATTTCATCCCGCCCCCCAAGATATACATGATTTCCTCTATATTGATTATTCAGAGGGAGCAGAAGGAGGGGCCCGCTAGGCCGCCAATCATGCAAGCGCCTCTGACACTTGACACCATTGCATAAATAAATACACATTTATATACGCAGGAATAAATCCATCTGTGGGTCCCTACTGGTCCCCAGGAGCCATGGTTCTTCAGGACCTGAGATGAACTTTAAACAACAGACACTCTTTGGAATATGATCCAACTGAGGCTGTATCTCCTGCTGCAACTCAAAAAGGAGCAACTTCAACAGGAGCAGGAAGTCATCTTCTACTGTAACATTGTTCTGATGACTATGTTAGTCACTGTGTGGTTTGACTTGGTGAAAAGGCACGGAGTACAAAGAGGTTTGCAAAGATGATCATCAGTAGGTGACCTTCCCTCCATCCTGTAAAGCTCTAGAGTCAGGAGGATGGCTGTTAACATCTCTGCAGACCACACACATGCTGGACACTAAAGGGCTGGTTATCCTCCCGCAGAAGTGTGTCGCAGTGAGCTTCTGGAGATATTTTTGATTAAAGGGCTCCAGCGTTCTCGTGGACCTTGCTCTTTTAGCGGGTCCTTCTTCATGAGTCGTTTTCCACAATGGCGGTCATACAAACAAAACAAGCGGGTGAGGTACCAAACAGGAAATACGCATAGTGTAGAGCGGATGTAGATTGGACCAATCAGAGGCTTCCTGTCTGCGGTTACCTACAATTTTGGAGAGGTGCAGCAGAGTGTCTGTCGAAGGGGTGGAGGCATATCTGCTTTAACTGCAACACACGCGCAGACAACCTGGAACTGAGTATAAACCAGCCTTAATGGTTTAGATTTTACCTTCAGATCAACAGGCAAAGAGCTACTTGCTAAAAAAAACAACAAAAAAAAAACAAAGAAAAAAACTCTGAAGAACCCAAGGAAGATCTAAGAGCCATAGCAGTCAGCCACTTTTCTGTGAAATAAATGAACTTATTCACACCATCACAACCTGTCATTAGATATATATGAAAAACATGTAGCCTAAATACACATATATGTATGATTTGTTTTTGTTTATTCTCTTAAATATATATAACTATTCCTTATTTGTGCAAAAAAAAAAAAATGTTCCAATCTGATTTGTTTTTAAGGGCTGGAGGATTGCCCCCCACCAGCCCCCCATAGGAACGGCACTGGCAGAGGAGCAGGTTTTAAACAAAGCAAACACACCCAGCATGTGCGGCTCGGTGCAGCCAAAACGTAACTGCTCAACTAACCCAAAGTTAAAGTCACTGATGAGACCAATGAGTCCAGATTTCACAGATGCGCGTTTAAAGCTGCGGTGCGTAAAGACGCACAGGCTGCGCAGGAGTCAGGAGGAGGAAAAAGCGCACAAAGGAGTTCAATCAGGAAACAGAGATTATTGCCAGCCTATTTCCTCAACTGGTAAAGAAAATGAAATTTACAAATTGTGGAAATGAGTCACATTTATACACTGGTAAGATTGATTTATATTAATTATAAGGGTATATCGAATGACTGTGTGACTGCAGCCAAACAGAGTTAAAGTCATGCCTTTAAATCCTGCATGGTTCTTACCTTACTGCCAAAAGAGGAGAAAAAAAAACGCCTCCAGCACAAAGAGTCAGTAAGGGTCCCTGACTAAAAGTCCCTTCTCTGTTTCCTCTGGGTCCTCTTTCCTCTGATCTCTACTGAGGTCAGAAAATAAGGATCTCCATCAAAGCTCTCAGCGCTGAAAGTTTTAAAAAAGATTTTAGAGCAAAATTCCCCCAAATCGCCTCAACAGGCTGCAGCTGAAACCCTCATCCTGGCTCCGCGCATCTGATGTGTACCAGAGTCCCGCTGAGATGGGATGGGAAGGAGATCCATGGCTGAGGAGGAGGAGTCAAGATAGACAGCTTACAGGCAGCTTCCGGTGAGGGCCTTTCAAATTAAAAGCCGTTTTCCTTTTCTGTTTATTTTCTAACTTCATTCATATTCATGAGTATATCTGTTCTAAAACATCATTTTTTTAAATAAAGTAAAAATATTGCTGTATAATGTTAACTATTTGATCTAATGCAACAACAAAAATAAAACAAAAATAAGTAGGACATCATTTAAAAGGAAACAAAAAATGAAGAAAATAAATACATGAAAATAAAATCTTGACTTATTACAAGTGTTTTAATTGTCCCTCCTTTACTGTGATGCACTGAAAGCTGTTTTCTTAAAGCTTTACAGGCCTGTTAGATAACACTATTAAACAAACAGCATAATGATAAATGCTCACAATTGAAGCTGGTTGAAGTATAAAGCAGGGTAATAATTGGTTTATTACGCCTATCCTAGCTTTGAACCTTTAACTGACCACTGGACAAGTCCAAAGGGAAAAAGTGTGACACGTGGAAACATGAACATCCAACTAACTTAATGATTCCAGCTCCAGTCTTGAGCTTTTGCTCAGCAACCTTTGGGTTTATTTCTGCTCCAAAGAGACCAATCAGATCATCAATTATCTCTCATTAATTGGATCAAGGATGGCACAGGCGTGATAAGGAGTGACTCATTTATATTTAGGTTTTCTGAATCTGCATCTGTAAAATGCATTACAGAGGCTCTCAGTGACTGGAGGCTGACACCACAGGGCTAACTAGACTAACCAGGAAATAACTACAAAACCTGAGAGGAAGCAGCTAATTAAAGAGATCTGGAAACACTTCCACTGTGAAATGATACAAAAGTATAAATAAATCCTTTTTCCAGTTTCCCACTGTACAGTAGGGCGGTGTTTCCTCTATCCTCCATGTTTAAGATGCGTTTCTATTCCTGCCCATCTGATTCAAAAACTGACCTTCACAGCAGTGTTGTGCTGCAGAATCCTGTTAATCACTCCATATACTGCGAGCCCAGTGATTAGGAAACACCTAAAACATCCAGGAAATCGGAGCCTGAAGAGGAGGTTGGGAACCACTGATGTAGGATACGCAGATGATCAATCAGATGAGAGGATGATGGAACATTTTAGGAGATGTGAAATATGTCAACACCTTGAACACATTATCCCAATAGTGAAACATGGTGGTGTTAGCATCATGGTATGAGCGCGCCTCAGTTCAAAGAGATCTAGATACAGGATAATAAGGCGTATAATGACACACTTTAACCATAACAAGTCCGTATTTAAAAGCACAGGGCCTGAAGTCCAAACCACAACAAAGGCTAGAACATTGATATTCCCCAGATGCTTATTATACAATCTGCCTCGAGTTGAGCTATTTTGCAACAACAAATGGCAAAAAGAAGGAAATCAGTCTGTAGATGTGTAAAGTTAACGGATACACACCTGACAGACATGCAGCTTTATCTGCAGCAGGTTCTACCAAGTAGCCCACTGACTCGGGAGACACTTAACTCACCAATATTATAATCATAGCTGTTTATTATATAGAATATGTTTATTTTCATGTTTGTAATGTAATTCAATGTAAACTTTAGTGCAATAACGAATCTATGTTTAAATTTTCTTTTCTTTACCAATGAAATAGCAACATTGTTGGATTGGAGCTCCATTCACCATCGCCCTCTAGTGGCTGCCTTAGCTAAATGCCATAATTGCAAATAAAAAAAAACAATTACTGTTCTGAAGGTGTAAATAATTATCTCTCCTTAATTAGCCAGCAGTAGAGGACACACTGGCTAATCAAAGAATAAAGCAAAATAAATACAAAACATTCCATTAAAAATATATGATTGAAAATCAAAGCCCACAAGGAATGTTCTTATTCCAGTTTCTTCTTTTTAATCTCACAACACAAACCAAAAAAAAAAAAATCCAAAATGTGTTTGCCTTCTGTGCAGCTAACTCACCCTTCTTTTAAAACAAAACAGGAAATAATTTATGCATCCTTTTATTAAAATCATGTCTACAAAAATAAAATCAAATACGAGGACTAAGGCTTTACAGAAAAAAAAAATGAACATTATAAAACAAGTGGGCTGGATTTCTCTATATTACACATGACTGAGACCAAATAAAAAGATCATGAGATGGAAATTAAAAATGTGTTTATGCATACAGTAGTTTGCACTGTGCAGGGAAATCTATATGTGCAACATATATATATATATATATATATATATATATATATATATATATATATATATATATATATATATATATTATATATATATATATATATATATATAATATATATATATATATATATATATATATATATATATATATAATATATATATATATATATATATATATATATATATATATATATATATTATATATATATATATATATATATATTATATATATATATATATATATATATATATATTATATATATATATATATATATATATATTATATATATATATATATATATATATATATATATATATATATATATATATATATATATATTATATATATAATATATATATATATATAAAAAAAAACAAATGTAATCATTTTGAGCTGCTTTTAATCCAGCCAGTTAGGTCACAACATTGAAGTCAATGTACAAGTTAATGCTTGAAAAGGAAGATGCACGAAGTGTAGAGGTAGAAACAGGAAATACAACCACTGTAGTTGACTAGTAGAGGAGGGGAGGAATAAAGAAGAGATGGAAGGTAAGAGATTTAGATAGAAACTGATCCTGATTCATCTGATCCAGACCAGCGATGATATTTATTGTGCTTTCAAACTGACACAACAGAAAAAAAAAACATCTCTGCTGGTCTGTGGTGCCGAAAAATCAGCAGCCGAAATGGAAAATAAAAGATTTTCCCTTCAAAGCCCCACTTTGGTAGATCTCTGTTCAACTTTAGCAAGTCTCTTCAGGATCAGCTATGAATGTGATTTTCTGCTGTTTTCCTGTCCCTCCTTCAGAGAATGTAAACACCTATTATTTTTATTTTCTTTCCAACAGCATAGAGATAGGCTGCTAATCTGGCAGCTTCAGGTTGGAAATGCGATGAAAGGCAGACGTAATCATTACCAAGAAATCAGCTGAGAATAAACGGCTCTAGAGATTCATTAAAATCTCAGTAATAAAGAACTTAGTGAAATATAAACAAAAAAAATGTAGCTTGTGGTGTTTTAGTAAAGATAAAGTTAAAAGAAGGAGAAAAGTACTTGGATTTAGTGTTCCTTACTGTAACCCAGGACTAACAATAATATGTAGGTTTAACAACAACAACAACAAAAAAACAAAAACAAAACAAGCACCCAAACTGGGAGGAAATGGGACTGATGGGGCGTACTTGGGGCTAGCTCAAGACACAAACCGTTAGCATGACTCTAAAGCTATGCTAACATGGGGCTTAGTTGTTTTTATTATGAAGTTTTACTCTCTATAAACAAAAGAAGCCCACAGTCGGCTCATTGTTTTGCTTCTTTACCATTTCGTACTTTTTATTTTAGCTGTGAGCTCCACTTTTTTGGAGGCATTTTGTACCGAATACATTCAGAATAGTTTGTCAACCAATTCTTTGTAATTAACTGTTATAACCTCATTAGAATTTACCACAAGAAAATGGCTTTGATTAATGAGAATGACAGGCAGGATTTCTTTTCATTGTTGGTTTGATCCGGTGGTAATTAATAATCTGCATTAAGAGTAAATGGTCCAAATGCGGATCTGAACCGCAATTTTAACGGATATATAAAATATTTAGCAAATAATATATTTTTAATTCAAAAATATATTAGATTTAAACATTTCAAACCTATTTTTCATTTTAATAGTACAGTTATAAAATTATGTCTTTATGGGCAGAAACTGGAGTTAGGCAAGAGAGAAATGAGCTTATGTGTTAGCAAAGGTATAATAAACCATTACAGATTTTTACTAGTATGTTGCCAAACCTTGATCCAAAATAACTGACACACCAATACATGGAAAATAAAAATCTATGCTGGTCATCTTCATCCCTTTAAGCTTAATGTATGTGTAGGAAAATGGCAGCCATTTTTTTTTTCTCTTTTAATGGTTTAAAGTGGGGTTCTGTAAGGCGGCTGTAAGTAGTCATTATCTGACTGCACCTACATGAAGGTTTTGAGTTAAAGTGAGACCTGGATGGTATGTACAATCTAACGGTTAGTTTCTAGCATTCATGCAAACTCATGCGAGGATGACATGGAGGGGTTCGTGCGTTTCTAATGATGTTCCATCAGAACGCCGGCTTCTGCGTTACTAACAACCCAACAGAACCCTTCTTTAGCTAACCAGAACCACGGCTTTAAAGAAAGCTTCTGAACAGGTTCTGGTTAAAATCTACAGCTATTTGTAATCAAATAACGACTTGTTGGCTGATGTAAAATAGATGACTCTTTGAGGTGGTTGTAGATGAATTTCATTACTTTTTACATGGGATTTTGTTCTAGTTTTATGCTAAGCTAACAGGCTAACATGCATGAAAGCAGTTGAGTTTACCAGACGTGTTTTTCTACGGCTTTTCTGGACTTCTTCTTGAAACTTTAAAGGCGGTCCAGCACAAAATGAGACGTAAACATCTTGTAGTTTTCTACCTACTTGAACCAAACACTGAGTTACGACTGAGGGTTGTAGCATGAAGCACCGTCGGCGCTCAGATTTGGTTGTGACTTGTTAAACCTCCCGAATGATGAAAGCTGGCATGATGTGAGCAGCTGTGTGTCTCTGCAGAGATCCCTCCAGTTAAATCAAACCTACCTGCTTTTTCAGTAGTAAACAGAGCAGTAGTGTCTCCCAAAGTAAAGTAAAACGTGACGTTAGTAAAAGTCGTGCTGTGGGGAGCAGCCTTCCTGTAGCGCCTGTAGAAGCTGAAACCACAGTGATTCAGTGAGTTTAGTGGTGCCCGTGTTTCCTTACGCAGTGCAAATCACCTGAATTAATCAGACACAGTCCTTCGGCCGGGGTGGAAGGTGAACGTGGTGTCCGCCGCTCCCCGGTCAGGGGGAGATGCATTATGGGTAAAGTGCTGGGGTGACGGGTCCCTCGGAAAGTTTCCTTAAATTAACATTTCAACACTTCTCTGCTCCGTTCCTTCAACCAGCTCACCAGAACAAAACAAGTCTTTTTTTTTTTTTCCTTCACAAAAATCCAACTTGTCTTTGTTTTCCTCCACTTCAATTTCTCACACTTCCTTCTTCCTTTTCACCAGCAAACTCTTCATTTCTCTTAGCTCTCTTCATGCTTTTTCCTTTAAAGTCAACCATCAAGTGTTCTCCCATGTAGTCTGGATAAGCATTGGAATCCCCAGACTAATTAGTGTTCAACATCTGTGCATGTGGAGATCAGCTCAGAATCCAGTCGACAGGATTTTGGGCTCTGCTGTCGTTCCCTCGTTCCCTGTTTGGTTCATATCCAAGCAGAAAACAAGAAGTTAAACATCTAAGAACTAAAACTTGGTTAAATGGTCAAAGATCCAAATAGAGGTTTTTCTCACAAACCGTCTCCTGAGCTGCGGTCCATGGAGGGCGTCCTGGAGACGGTTGCAGAGGGACACGGTTGGTCCTCTGCCTCATCTCTGAGCGACTCTAGCAGCTTATTATGGGCCATCTCGATCTCCTGCAGAGGCGTCAAAACATCAATAATCAGCAGAAACACTCAGAAATACTCTTCTTGTCATCCAAACCACCAGTGGAGATTCTAGATGAGTTTTACAAGGAAGGCCAGTGATTTGTCATGGAGGCAAATAAAAGAATAATAGAAAAAAATATATAGTGAATTTTAGTTAATTAAAGGATCCACAGATATGTAGCTTCTTTAGCTTTAAATGATTAAATACATTCTAAAGTCGTAGGGAAGCGGCGGTTCCAACCATTGCATTTCCGAATTCTCCCGAGTGTTGCAGATTGGTTGTTTATGTGGTGGAATTGTTGTGGCAGAAGGTTCGCAAGCAAATTTGGTTGTGACCGGTTTGTCGGAAGCATCTTGCTAACCAGTTAGCAAGTCAGTGCTAGTAGGTTCCCAATGGGAAATTCCATTGAAACCAAGTAGCACTAAAATGGTGACTTAGAAACAACACTGTCAAGGAACGCTATGGACAGAGGAAACATGCAAGAGGAGGAGAGTTTAGTGTTGGAGGTCGTGGATGAGTCTCCTCCGTCATACATCTTTTATATAGAGTAGGAAAGCGGGGACGAAGTTGTTGTGTTAGAGGACGCCAGGGGCGGCAGAAGCTTGGTTTGGTGTAGAAGGCTTACAGCCGTACATGTTTGAGCCCTTGCCTCGCAACGCTGCCAGTTCTGTTAGCTCTACGCCTGCCGAAGACACAGACGCCCATCCCCGTGAACACTGGGACGGAACTCAATGGGAAAGGAAATTATTCTTATTTCTTATTTCAACCGTTGCGTATATTAGCTGCAACAAATGAATCAAGATGCTATGACCAAAAAAATCTGATTGACAGGTGATCGTTGATATATGATTGGTTGAATTTAAAGACAGGATTTTTTTTTTAAGTAGAAATTTTCTACATTTTGGGACAATATGGTCTGATAAAGAGTATATTTATAGATACATGTTTAAGCCAGAATTATTTAAATATGATTTCCCTATGACTTTAAAGGAGAAATATAAATATTTGCTCTTAGCAGCTAAATACGATGATTGACAGGAGGATTCTGAACCTTAAAACTAGATAATTAGATAGTAGTTATTTTTCTCATTTTTAAACAAAAATAATTTTAGTCCATCTGCAGATTATCTTTAACCTGGCAGTAGCCAGACTGAAATGTGTAGAACTGAGTTGAGTTTTACATTATCAATCTATGATGGCTGCCGTTCAGTACGCCTATAAAAAGGAGAGACGTTTAGTACAATACTTTGAGCTGATTGGATGACGTGCCAGCTAGTACCCGCCTTCTATTATACGCTTTCAGCCAATTGGAGCAGCGAATCGTCATGTTTTGTAAGCTGATTAATCAAACTTTTCCCAAATTCTGTCAGAAGAAAATCACAGACATCTTTCCCATCTAAAAATTCACAAAGTGCTTCTCTTTGCTCCTTTGTAAAAAAAGAAATCGTCGCTATTTTAGCTAAAACAATTGCGGTGTCGACAAGTGAGTCCTCCAGCGTAGCCATGTTTGTTATGCCCCAGCAAGGCCTTTTTCACTGTCCAACCCCCAACAAACACTGCTGGCATGTCATTGGTCCGACCCGCTGGTCGTTATGAGATGGACGTATTAGCGGGAATCTTTCAAGATGGATTTGTTGTGAGACTGAAACCTCAGATCTCGTGACAATCCAGCTTTCAGCGCAAGGTTACATTATCTGACCTTCCTGCCTAAATCACAGTAATAAACACCTATTTCAAGAAAAATTGACCTATATTTAAAATTCTTTGGTTTATTTTTCAGTTCAGGGGGCAGAACCAGTTTTAGATATTTGATTCTAGTTTAGTTTTATTTAGCTGTAACTTTTTATTAAATAACTCAGACCTCAATTTCAGTCAAAATAACCACAATCATATTGAACAGCCATAGTTAGCTATAGTTTTAACTATATATATATATTTTTTATTTTCGTTTTAACTGTATAACCCTGGTAAAGGTGTGAATATTTTAGCAGGGATCTAAATGATCAAGCTTTCTGCTTCTTAGAGACTAAAGAAGAAAAAAAAGAACCTCACCTTCAGTTTGTGCAATTTGCTCATCAAACCCTCGATGGTGAGAAAAATTTCATCCACGTTTTTTATCACGTGGCTTTGCTGTGCAGCTTCTGATGGGCCCGTTTCTTCTTCTTCTTCTTCTACATCTAATTCCATTTGCATAGTTTCTGTCTCTGATTGGCTGAACTCTGACCAGCAGGCCGCTGCTTCATCCTCTGGTTGAATCTGTGCCGACATCACTTCCTCTAGACGCAGAGGGACGCGGTTGGCGGTGGGTGTGGCAGGGTCACGGACGTCATCGGTGACGCTCTCTCCCTGCTCTGAGGGTAACACCAGATAGAACATGTTCCCTGGAAACCAGAGAGGGGATTTTAGTTTGACATTTTCACCTCAGCTGCAGGTTATTTTTGATTACTTCAGTAATTTAAGTTTGTTTGTGTTATAAAATTGAAGCAGGCGACTCATTTTGCCTCCATTACGCTGCTGGTTGACCTCGCCTCTAGACTGGTACGGCAGGTGGGAGGGGAGGCTGACATCATCAGTGATGCCATCAGGGGCAGAAGAAGGAGGAGGAGGAGGAGCACCCGCAACCACAGCTACACATAGAGGACCGACGTGTGACGAAGAGTGAAAGAGTGAAAGAAAGCGGAAAGGTGAAGAAGAACAAAAAGTTTGTTTTTTTGATTTTTGCAGGCAAATTAAATTTAAAGAATAAATAATCACAGGTTGAAAAGAAACATGCAAAGACTCCCAGAATTCAAAGACTAATCGTGGTCAGATAATAGCAGCGTTTCCATTAACCCTCAGATTGCGTGAATTGTTAATTTGATCGACGTACCGCAATTGCGAAACTCTGAATCTTCAAAATTAGCAGAATATCGTCATAGTTCTGTGCACATTTGCATCGGAAACGCAGCTAATATCTTAAATTTTAGTCATCATCACCAGTGAGGATTAAAGGATTAAATATAAGAACAAGATCATTTAACGTTAGACCTCGCAGCAGTTTTTTTTACCTTTCCTCACAACCTTGACACTGGTTTGCCTGCTGGGTGTGGGCGGATCCTCTGGAGGCGGAGATTCTGGAGGCCTAGCTTTTGGGGGCGGAGCCTCTGGCTCCAATTCATTGATGCAGAAGTCGAGCACCGTCTCCAGGGACTCCTGCCGTCTCCTCTCGGCATTTCCGTTGCTCATGGTGTTGGTGGGGGTGTCGTCTGTATCGTGGCTCCACCTGTCCTCCTCTACATGCGGTAAAATGAGCCTCCGTAGAGTTTCCACTGTGGAGGAAACGAAAAATAAGAAGGATTGAAAATGTTTATCATCATATAGAACCTTCAGAACTTCCGGTTCTGGTACTTTCTCACCATCATGTAAAGCTGCTTCCGCTACGCTGACTGCCTGGTCCTCATCGCTGCCATTAGCGTCAGGTTGCTCTGTAGGAAGGTCGCCCAGCTCGTGGTCATTATGGGATGGAAGGCTCTCCATGAAGTCCGACTGCTCCTCTACAGGATGGGCTGATGGATTAAAAAAGTAGAAGCATTAAAAACAACCATAGAAGCTTCAGTCGCAAAAGGAATAAACACAAAGTTTTATATATGGAGAGAGAATAAAGTATTAATGTAAGGATTTCCTTTCCTTACCTCTAACACCTGGACTAAAAAAGGTAAAATCAGTGAATACAATAACAAAAAGGATTTTCTTTAACGCTTCATTTAAACAAGGTTTAAACAGGAACGAGTAACTCTAATTTAATGCTTTTTAATGCTCTTAGAAATTATTTTAATGCCACCAACAAGTACCCATGACTCAAATAATAATTTAATGACTTTTAATAATTTTCTAACCCTGTTTAAATCTACCGGACATGAAGGTAACATTAAATTTAACCGTTAGAACAGCTTTAGAAAACTGACACGGTCCAAGTGGAGATAAGAAGCACTTTTAAAGAAGGGGGACTGATTTCTCTTTTTAAAATCTTCTAAGGTTTAGCTTGTTAAGACTTAATGAGTATTTTTTTCTCACTCTTACAGGGAGAAGAACAAGAGGACGTTATTTAGATGAGCTTTATTGATCTCACAGCGGAGAAATTCACTGGTCACATATTGGCATAGAAGTCAAAGAAGGTGCAAACAAGGAGGAAAAAGGTGCATTAAGAATAGGTAAAAATTTCGTCCATCTTGGTGAGGTCAGGCTGCTCGTGTTCGACTTTAAGTCTAGTCAGTTTTTCTCTGCACTACATTTATATTTTTACAGCTGATTTTTGTATCTCTGCTTCTGTCTCCTTGAACCCCAGTCGGCCTCGGCAGATGGCCGCTTACACTGAGCCTGGTTCTAATGGAGGTTTATTCATGTTAAAAAGGAGTTTTTCCTCTCCACTGTCGCTACAAGCATGCTTAGTGTGAGGGACTGCCTTCGAGTCAATGCAATCAGCTGGTTTTCCTTAGATAGAAAACTTTTAATCAATCTGACTGGATGATCTGGTGAAATGGAAAGTGCTTTGAGATGACTTGTGTTGTGAATTGGTGCTATATAATTAAACTGAATTGAATATAATACATATTCTAAGTAGTATAGAGAATTTAACTGACATTCTCTGCTATCTTTATCGACTTAAAAAAAAATCTGTCATAATCTTGCTATTATGTTTGTCATTTTTGCAGCTGTGGATCTGAAGGCTGCTTAAATGAGAAAAACAGAGACAACTTAGGATAGTTTCGAAGGTTGTGAGAAAATAAAAATGTATGATGTCCATCCTCATGTACATCCTCTAAGTAGTTTGAGTGATTTGTTCTCTTCCCCTCCTCCTTATCAATCTAAAAGTGCCTCCTCCACTTTGGTTTTCTTTAGTAGCTGTCTCATATCAACAAAGGCTTTAGAGAGGAAACTCTGGCTGCCAATCAATGTGAATAGGGTTTAAAAAATGGAGTAGTAGAAACTTAACAAATCTCCTTTTTTGTTTTTTTATTCTGCAGTGTGTTACTTTAAAAATCAAACACATTCTACCCAAGTTTAACAAAAGAACGATAAGAATGCATAATATATTGCAATATGTCTTCATTGTAAGATCGGAGTGTAAAACTGTTTAATAATATTTAATAAAATAAAGACATTTGGAAACCTGCCAGGTCCAACTTTCTGTTGTTACTTTTGGGTTTCATTTTTTTGATTCTTTTGGGGCACGGGATCTGAGGGCCTCTAACTTTTTTTCTTCGCAGTAATCGGAAGAAGCCGAGCAAAGGAAGCTACAGAGGAGAAAGATTTTTAAATAAAATATCTTTTTTTGAACCCTCATCTTTGTCTCGTGTCCTCAAATATGTTGTGCCCTTGGTGGACGTAACATATTTATGGGGGCTTGTTTAAACAAAGTGTGCCTTTAGAGACAGGTCGTGTCCTACGGTTGATTCTTGTTTGTTGGCGGTTGTGCTGGGTTTGTGTGTGTTTTTGCGCAGCTGACGCGCGTTGCGCTGATTAATTAGAGCATTCGGTTCTGGTGGTGCTGTAGCTTTGTTTGTGCAGGGGTGTTCCTGATTTAGTGTGGCTTGATTCCAGGGGTAGACATGGAGTTTGACCTGGATGAGTTTGTTCGAGGGCCCACGTTGGATACTTTGCATAACTGCACAAAGGATCAGTTGCTGTTAATAGCCGAGCATTTCAAGGTTACCGTAGATAAACGTGTTAAGAGAGGAACAGTTGAAGCTGAGTTGTTAGAAGCACTGGTGCAGATAGGAATTTTTCCTGCTACAGTTTTACCGAAAAGTCCTGTTGGATCGCCATCGAAAGTTTCGTTGAAAGATGACCCGGTTCGTTTGAAGGAACTGGAAGTTGAATTGGGTCGGCTTGCTTTGAGAGAAAAGGAGCTGCATCTTGAACAGCGACGATTGGAGATACAAGCCGAACTGCGTTTGAAAGAACTCGAGCTTGGTGCTGAGTCTTCACAACCCAAATCAAATGATTTTGACGTGAGTAGAAATGTTCGCCTGGTTCCTCCATTTAATGAGCGGGATGTTGATAAATACTTTACCTTATTTGAAAGAGTGGCACTCACACTTAAGTGGCCCAAAAATGTGTGGACTTTGTTTTTACAGTGTGCATTAAGTGGCAAAGCGCAAGAGGCATATGCGTCTCTTTCTGTGGCTGATAGCCTTGATTTTGAAAAAGTTAAAGGTGCTGTTTTGAGGGCATATGAACTAGTACCGGAAGCTTATCGTCAGAAATTTCGTAAGTTGAAAAAACGCTACAATCAAACTTATGTGGATTTTGTTAGAGATAAGGAAATTCTCTTTGATCGCTGGTGCGCTTCTAAGAATGTTGCCGATTTTGCGCAGCTTAAGCAACTTATTTTATTGGAAGACTTTAAAAATAATTTGCCTGAGAAAGTTACCACCTACTTGAATGAAAAAAAAGTCTCAAATGTGTCAAAAGCTGCGGTGCTCGTTGATGAGTACATGCTAACCCACAAAAGTAATTTTGAGCGCTCACATTTCTTTAGTAAGTTTGACCACTCTGGAAATAATGGGAGGGAGTGTGCCAAAACTGTCTCGCTTGTTGAAACAGATATACCTGCTGCGCTCGGTGGCGTTGAAGGCAAATCGGATAACAGGTTGGAAGTAAAAACTAATGGGACGTGTTTTTATTGTAAAAAGAGAGGACACATTGTGGCCAATTGCCCGGTTTGCAGAAAAAGAACACTAAGCCCGTCGCTCTAGTTAAAACTGTGAAAGGCGATGCTTATTCACTTTCAACACAGCCTTGCGAGTATGCTGATTTTAAGCCTTTCATTATGGATGGGTTTGTTTCTTTGTCTCTAACTGGTGAAAAGATCCCTGTAAAAATATTGCGAGACACTGCTGCCTCTCAATCTTTTATTAGGGAGGGAATCTTGCCGTTGAATAACGACACTGCGATTGGTTCTGGTGTGCCAGTGCGTGGCTTTGGCATGCAAGACATCTGCGTTCCTCTGCATAAAATCATGATCCAGTCTGAGCTGTGGTCTGGTGACGCTGTGGTTGGGGTGCGTCCTAGTTTTCCAGTAGCGGGCGTCTCCATGATCATGGGCAACGACTTGGCTGGGGGTCGGGTGTTGGTTACCCCGGATGTTACACCTGTTCCGGTGTTGAGCGACTGTCCAGATGCGCTCGCCCATAAATTCCCAGATGTTTTCACGTCATGCGCAGTTACGCGTGCAGCACTTAAACGTCAACGCGAAGAAAGTAAAGATGAGTTTGACTTGAGTGAAAGTTTTTTGTTCAACGCTGAATCCGAACATGTTCCATTAAAGCAAACTGTGGAGGATGACATGTTGGATGTAAATACACTGTTATGGTCTAGAAAGCAGTTGATTGAGCTCCAAAAAAGTGATAAAAGTTTGGAGTCATTGTTCGGCGATGCATTAACTGATAAGCCTGACTCCATTTCTACTGGCTATTTTTTGGATGATGGTCTTCTGATGCGTAAATGGACCCCTTTGAATGTGTCTCCTGTTGAGGAATGGAGTGTGGTGAAGCAGATTGTTGTTCCATCTCCATATCGTTCAGAAATTTTGCGGTTGGCACATGATAATCCGTTAGCGGGTCACCTTGGCATAAGAAAGACCTATGATCGCATTTTGCATCATTTCTTTTGGCCAGGATTGAAGAGCGATGTCGTGCGCTACTGTAATTCGTGTCACTTTTGTCAAGTATCTGGAAAGCCAAATCAGACGATTTCTCCTGCTCCTTTGTATCCCATCCCAGCCATCGCTGAACCATTTGAAAGAGTATTGGTTGACTGTGTGGGTCCGTTGCCTCGAACCAAAGCGGGGAATAAGTTCTTGGTGACGGTGATGTGCACCTCTACTCGTTTTCCAGAGGTTTTTCCGGTGCGTAAAATAACTACGCCCGTAGTGGTTAAAGCATTGACAACATTTTTTTCATTGTTTGGTTTACCTCGGGTTGTGCAGACTGACCAAGGGTCTAACTTTATGTCTAAAGTTTTTGCACAGGTTTTATGTCAATTGGACATAAAGCACTGTCATTCCAGCGCTTATCACCCGGAGAGTCAGGGCGCACTCGAGCGTTTCCATCAAACTTTAAAAACAATGCTTCGCACCTACTGTTTGGAGTTTGAAAAAGACTGGGATGAAGGTCTACATTTACAACTGTTTGCTATTCGGGAGGTGGTTCAGGAGTCTCTGGGGTTTAGCCCGTCGGACTTGGTTTTTGCTCACACTGTTCGCGGTCCTTTAAGGCTGTTGAAAGAGAAGTGGTTGTGTGACAAATCTGACCAAAATTTGTTAGACTATGTTAGTAATTTTCGGCTGAAGTTGAGTCGTGCGTGTGAGATAGCTAAAGAGAATCTTAAAACTGCACAGGCTAAAATGAAGTCCTTGTTTGACAGAAGGGCAGTTTTGAGAGTTTTTCAGCCTGGGGAGAAAGTGTTAGCGTTACTTCCGGTTCCTGGTTCGAGCTTGCAAGCGCGCTATAGTGGGCCTTATACAATCACGAGAAAGGTTGGTGATCGTGACTATCTGATCTCTACTCCTGATCGGAGGCGGACTTCACGCTTATGTCATGTTAACATGCTGAAGCCGTACGTCGAGCGTGCGCCCACTCTGCATAAATTTATCAGTTGTGTTTCCAGTGAACGAGATGACGCATGTGTCGGGGCAGCTGCAGATGCACGGGAGGAGCTGTCCGGTGCTGAACCTGAAGGTGACGTTTTCTCCCCGGCTGTCACTGAGGGGAGGGTTCCAAATTCAGCGGTTTTGGAGAACTTGCCTCTCTTGTTGTCCCACCTTGACTTTTCCAAACAGGCTGATGTAATTCATTTGATCCAGTCTTATAGGTCTCTGTTTGCAGATATTCCCACTCAGACTCGTGTGCTCAGCCATGACATTGACGTTGGTGATTCCAAGCCAATTAAACAACACCCGTAAAGAGTGAACCCAGACAAACGGCGCTGTTTGAAGACGCAGGTGGAGTACATGGTGGAACATGGACTTGCTGTTGCCAGCAGTAGTGCGTGGAGTTCACCATGCCTCCTGACTGTTAAAGCCAGTGGGGAGGACCGTTTTTGTACGGACTTCAGGAAGGTAAATGGGGTGACTAGGCCGGATTGTTATCCACTCCCTCGTATGGAGGATTGTGTGGACCATGTGGGGGCTGCCCAGTTCGTTACAAAGCTGGATCTGCTAAAGGGGTACTGGCAGGTGCCCTTAACGGCAAGAGCCCAGGAAATTTCCGCTTTTGTCACACCCGATGATTTCCTTCAGTACACCGTGATGGCTTTTGGGATGCGCAACGCCCCAGCGACGTTTCAACGGCTAATGAATGTTGTTTTGTCGGGTTTATCATTCTGTGAGGCTTATTTGGATGACGTGGTGATTTGTTCTGCTACATGGACTGAGTACGTTGACCATTTAAAAACTGTTTTTACGCGTCTGAGTGAGGCTAATTTGACAGTTAATCTTTCTAAATGCCAATTCGGCCACGCGACGGTGACCTATCTTGGAAAAAGGGTGGGGGGAGGTCAAGTGCGCCCCGTTGAGGCTAAAGTAGAGGCCATTCTATCTGTCCCAGTACCCACCACTCGTACTGAGCTACGCCGCTATCTAGCGATGGTTGGTTACTACAGGGGGTTTTGTAAAAACTTTTCCTCTGTAGCTGCCCCGTTAACAGACCTACTTAGCCCTAAATTGGCTTTTATTTGGTCTGATCGGTGTCAATCTGCTTTTGAGCAAACTAAGCATTTGCTAGTTAATGCTCCTGTGTTGTCGGCCCCTCGTCTTGATGTGCCATTTAAGTTGGCTGTAGACGCTTGTGATTCTGGTGTCGGAGCTGTCCTGCTCCAGGATGGTACTGATGGGGTGGAACATCCGGTTTCTTATTTTTCTAAGAAACTGGATAAGTACCAGAGATGGTATTCCACCATTGAAAAGGAGGCATTAGCGTTGGTCCTGGCTTTAGAACATTTTGAGGTGTATGTTGGAGGTTCTAGCGGATCTGTGGTTGTTTTTACAGACCATAATCCGTTAGTTTTTCTAGCTCGCATGCGTAATAAAAACCGCCGCTTGATGAACTGGTCTCTGCGACTCCAATCATTTAACATCTCTATACAGCATGTTCGTGGTAAAGACAACATAGTGGCCGACGCACTCTCACGACTCTAGTCCCGTTTTTTTTTTCTCTGAATGGGTTTTTTTTTACTTCAGACCCCCATTCAGAGTCTTTGGGTGGGGGTGTTATGTGCTTCGGGCACATTAAGATTTTTGTCTATTTCTTTTCTTTGTTTTCTTACAGACTTTAGTTGAAGGATCTTTTGTTAATATATTTTGGGAGCTGAATAATTCTTTTGACCAGTTAATTACGTTAATTTGTGGTGCTGTTGTCCGCCTATAAATAGGCTGGCTTTCAGCATGTTGGGGCGTTCCTTTCCAACTTCGCTTGGACGCCGTTTTTCCACCTGCTTCCACTTGTTCCATCGTGCGCGGTGCGCACTTGTCTTGTCGCTGCGGTCTGCAGCGGACGTTCCAGCCTGCCATGCGGTATTTTTGTTAACCGTTTCTTACTTTTTTCTTGTGGTTTTTGGCCTGGCGGGACCGGTTGTCCTATTTTCGATTTTTCTTTTGCTTAGGTTATTTTTGGCCTTTAGTCCGGTACCAGTAGGGGCTTCGACGGCCCTGTATAGGGTTGGCCCCCTGCTGTACCGTTTTGTTCTGTTCGATCGGCCTGCCAGGTCCAACTTTCTGTTGTTACTTTTGGGTTTCATTTTTTTGATTCTTTTGGGGCACGGGATCTGAGGGCCTCTAACTTTTTTTCTTCGCAGTAATCGGAAGAAGCCGAGCAAAGGAAGCTACAGAGGAGAAAGATTTTTAAATAAAATATCTTTTTTTGAACCCTCATCTTTGTCTCGTGTCCTCAAATATGTTGTGCCCTTGGTGGACGTAACAGTCTCAAATAACATAACGTATGTTATTTGCTTTAAGTGTCAACATTTGTTCTCTTGAATAAATTTATTTTCAAAATTTTTATAACTTTAATAAAAACAAAAAAACTTCATATTCCTCTTTAAACAGTAAAAAAAACACAAAGTTTCTCTGGATTCTTTTCTTGACCAAAACAGATCAGTTTTTTTTTACCTTCAGTTAAAACTGGTGAACTTCTGTTTGAACCAGGAGAACTAAAAAAAAAAAACACATGATTAATTAATTCATAGAGATGTGATTTAAAAATGTAGCATTAGAAAGTAACTGCTAAACCTACAGTAATTAAATGGTAAACCTTGCAACTTAATTCTGAACAGGAGAAATACTCACGGAACAGGAAGTGATCTGTGATTGCTCTCTTTCAAACCACTGGTCGTCTTTTCAAGTAAATCTATCCAGCTGTGAAGCAAACAGCAAAAAGTCAGTAACTCATTCAAATACAGAGAAGAAAAAGTTAATTTTTAAAGAAAAGAAGAAGGAAGCTGGTCTGTGATCTGAAAGAGTCAAAGGAACCAGCTTACGTGTCTTTCTCAGATGGAGAAGCTGCCACCAGCTCATAGATCTGTGTCTCTGTGGTGCTGATGATGTACAGAGCTTTTTTATCTGGCACCAAAACAAACAAAAGCAGGTATTTGATTAAAAAAATGAACAAGACGTTCATCTAAGTTGGTCCAACTCCTCCTGCAGCGTACCTGTAGCTACGGAGCGGACGATCAGAGAGTCCAGCTTCACCAGAGGGCTGAATGAGGTCTTGTTGTCTATGCTGCCCCCGCCTCCTCCTCCCAACCAGCGGGACGGATAGCGCAGCTGCAGCCGATCATCCGGGCCTTTCTGGAGGAGGAGCAGGCAGTCTGTCAGCAGCAGCGCCTGGATCTCTGTAGGAGGAGCACAGGAGGGGTTAGCAGGTCTGACGAGGCGGCGCTGCGCTGATCGCCGTCAGGAAAACCCACCTATCTGCTTGTCTTTGTTAATCTTCCAGATGAGCGGACCTTCGTGGATCATCGTCTTGGCCGTGAGGTCCAGACTCTAAATGACAGAGAGGCGAAGTTGTCAGAAATATCCGGTGACAGAACGCCGTCGCCAGGCTGAATGAAGGCCTTCTGTCCCACCTTGAACTGAGGTGCGGCATCCAGTCGGCGCTGGTACTGACTGAGGCGCTGCCGGTGCTCCGTCTCCCTCACGTCCTCGTTGACCGCCTTCAGTATCCCACGGAAACAGGCCTGGGCGCGCTGAAGCGACGGGAGGTCCGACGACCCGGCTGCAGGAGAAACGGCAGCAGGTTTCTTTGTAAATCAGATTGTTTCCATGGAAACTGCGTCGCTTAGAGAGCGGCTTGCTCACCCTCTGTGTGTTTGATGATCTTGTCGAGCAGCAGAGGGTATTTAGTGAGTCTCTGCATCTCAGACACCAGCAGGTCTTTAAGCTGCAGCCTACGACACTGAGGACTCGCCTCACACTCCTGAGTCGGACACATCACGTCAAAAAGATGCAAAGCTTCCACGTTATTATGCTTTTCATTTATAACCAGACAAGAAACTTTAAAGAATAAAGACAAACTAATAAGATATTACATGCAATACATTTTATCACTGCTGCACTTTAAGAAATGGAAATGTCTTGACAACGTACTGAACAAAATCTGGTTTTGTATACAGCCTGTGTGTACAAAATGATGATAAAGTTTGTCTAATGCTACGTTCACAAGCAGCAGAAGCAGCTAGTTTACATGCAAAGTCAACGGTTGACGCGCATCTTAGCGCAGCAAAAAGTCTAGAAGCGCGATGAGCAGCTTAAGCGACGTCTAATGTGCTTCTTAGCGTCTGACGTCCATGACTTGCTGCCGACGCAGCAGCTGCTGAAGTTAAAACATTTTTACTTTTTCTGCTCGACACGCCACATATCCAATCAGAGAAGCTGATCTGGGAGCTGGCGGAGAGACAGACACTGCTGCTGCAGATCTCTGATCACTGAAACAGTTGATCAAAGTCGTAGGGAAATGGCTGTTCCAACTGTTTCTCCCGAGTGGTGCACGGGTTTACAAGAGTGAAGTGTCAGAGTGTCAGAGGTCATGGATGAGTCTGCTCCGGCATACATTTTTTTATGTAGAGGAGGAAATCGGGGACAAAGTTGTTGAGGAAGAGGACGCCAGGGCAGCAGAAGCTTGGTTTGGTGTAGAAGGCTTACAGCCGTACAAGTTTGAGCCCTTCAATCCAATCCAATCCACTTTATTAATATAGCACGATTTCAATAAACACAAGGTTTCCAAAGTGCTGCACAAAAAAGACAAAATAACTAAAATAAATAAAAGTAAACAAAATAAAATGAAAGCACTGCCCACTCCCCATAAAATCAACACTCTACATGGTGTCAAAAGCCAAAGAAAACTGGTGGGTTTGGAGAAGAGTTTTAAAATGAGACAGAGAGGTGGCCTGTCTAATGTGCAGCGGCAATGCATTCCAAAGTTTTGGAGCTGCAATAGAAAACGCTCGATCCCCTCTGAGCTTAAGCCTTGCTTTAGGCACTGTCAGGAGCAGCTGATCAGCTGACCTGAGAGATCGGCTGGTAGTGCAGGGGTGCAGCAGCTCAGAGAGGTAAATTGGGGCAAGGCCATTCAAGGCTTTAAAAGTAAATAAAAGAATTTTAAAATGAATGAAAATGAGCCCTTGCCTCGCAACGCTGCCAGTTCTATTAGCCAGTTGTATTAGTTGAACACTGGGATGGAACTCAATGGGAAAGGAAATGATTCTTATTTCAACCGTTGTGTATATTAGCTGCGACATGAATCAAAATGCTATGACCGAAAAAATGTGATTGACAGATGACCGTTGATATATGATTGGCCGAATTTAGGTGTTCAGGCTGATGTATAACTAACTGGCCTGCATAGGAACCCCCCCCCCGCACATTTAAAGACAGGATTTTTTTTAAAATAGAAATTTTCCAAATTTTGGGACAATATGGTCTGATAAAGAGTACATTTATATACTATAACATATATTATATATATGCTTAAGCCAGAATGATTTGACATTTAAATATGATTTCCCTACGACTTTAAATTAACGTACAATGTCAAAAACCTGCCAGCAAAATATGTTTGATTTTATTATCCTGGTGCCTGCAGTTTGGATTACGTACCTGAAAAACCCCTTCTGGCCAGAGGCTATTGAACAGGATTCCTAGTGACCGCCGGTGTACAGAGGTCTGAGCGGCCACAACAGCGAAATATTTTTTGAAGCCAGGATTGTAATCTTGATGACTTTCTCACTTAAAACCATTAAAACTACTTTTTACACACTGATCAAAGCAAATATAGCCGCCATTGTTACAGGCAAAGAAATGATAGAGTAGCTCCACCCAACGCGCATAACACACGCTTATTCCACCGCACAGCTAGAGCAGCAGAGATGCTTCAGCCGCACAGCAGAACTAAACTTGTAAAAGCATCAGAAAATAAAGCAGCACGCCTGTTTTTGCATCTTCTGCTGCTTGTTGTGTGAATGCAGCATAAGTGTCTAATATATGTAAAAATACAAAAAACAAATACATTTTTAAGCCAAAGATGGACACCATACACCTTACAGGTTGATATAGAAATAAAACCAATGCATTCAGATACGCTAATAGGAGCTGGGCTAATATAGGATGTCTGAACTCGCTGACATGTCATTAATTCAGATGGTGCAAAGTTTGAGGGACACTGACCTGGATGATTTGAGTGAAGCGCGACTCTTTCCGTTTTTTGTTCTTGATGAGCTCCAGAGCCTGAGTCTGCTGGCAGCACAGCTGCGACACCTGTTCCTGAAACTCGTGTCCGGCTGCACCTTCGACCTGAAAAAACAGAAAAACCGCCGTTTCAGAGTTAACGATGGACGACGGCCTTTAAAGAAGAAAAAGGCCCAGAGGATTATTCACCCTCCAACTTACTTAACAATGGGAATGCAGGGCAGTTTCCTAACAATTATCCTTTCTGAACACTCAGCCTGTAGTTTACCCACATGGAGCATTTGTCACAGAAATACTGAATCTAGTTTAAGGCTGAAACAATTAATTGGATTAATCGATTACTGAAACAATCATCAAGGGAAACATTTTAATCTCACCTGGTTTAATTCTGTAAAAAAATCTTTTTTAAGGAACCTTTTAAAATCTGATTATTAATTGATTAATCAATTAACAAAATAATCATTAGCTGCAGCCCTGATTTAGGCTCCATTAGCGTTTAGAGAAACAGCTCAGCTGGCTCACCTTGGCCAGCAACACGTCTCCGATGTCCTGAACGATGGGACTCTCTCTCCTCGTCTTCATCTCCTCACAAAGACTCGCTGCAAACAAGTCAATCACAGAAATAGATCAGCCAGAATGGACAGCTGCAATTCCCCATCAGTGGTGGAAGCATCAACAGAGACGATGCTGCAGAGCCTCTGATTCATGACAGCCTTCCTGCAGTGAAGTGCGACTGAAGGCTAAATGATTCTGTGATTTATTCATTACGAGCAGCAACATCTAATTTTCCTCACATCATCTAAACACTGATGGACCGCCGGCTGCCTTTTATCAGGTCATTCTTTACTTTCTCAGATCAATTTTACTTGCATGGTTTAACATTTTCTCATGCAAACATGGTGGGATCATTCATCCTGCTGGGGTTTTCTAGTTTTCTGGAATAGTGTTTATTCCGCTGGTAATTTCAATAACAAATTATATATTTTATCTTTGTTAAATTGTCTGAAAAGCACAAATTTTCAGCTTAAAACCTATTTTATAGCCAATTGAAGGCGGCCATTTTCAAAAATAGTTTTAAAATCATATTTTTCCTTTATCAAAAACAAGAAACCATCACATCCGACGTGTTGAACCACAAACAAACAGAGCGCAGATTAGTTCTCACTGTTTTTAGGTGTGCAGACCTTTAACTGAATTATTTAATTCATTCATTAAATAAAGCCGGGCACAACCTGTCGATTTTTTTCAATCGTTGCACGCAGCTACAGCTCACACTGTACAACAAAACTCTGCAGTTTCGTGGTATAGTCAGCGTTAACAGCTCACTATGTATGTTCTCACACTGCCGCCAGATGCTCTGATGTGATCTACACTACCGTTCAAAAGTTTGGGGTCACAAATACCTTGTATTTTTTTATTTTGTCTTTCATTGTGTGCGATACATGTACACTGGCACCGTAACCCTTATTTATCTTGATATACTGTATATACCTGGATATACTGTATATATATATATTGTTTATTCTTCTTAATGCACCTTTTTCCTCCTTGTTTGCACATTCTTTTATTGCCATGCCAATATGTGACGAGTGAATTTCTCCACTGTGAGATCAATAAAGCTAATCTAATTGAAATGTCCTTATTTTTGAAGGAAAGCACTGTACTTTTCAATGAAGATAACTTTAAAATAGTCTTAACTTTAAAGAAATACACTATATACATTGCTAATGTGGTAAATGACTATTCTAGCTGCAAATGTCTGGTTTTTGGTGCGATATCTACATAGGTGTATAGAGGCCCATTTCCAGCAACTATCACTCCAGTGTTCTAATGGTACAATGTGTTTGCTAATTGGCTGAGAAGGCTAATTGATGATTAGAAAACCCTTGTGCGATCATGTTCACACATCTGAAAACAGCTTAGCTCGTTACAGAAGCTACAAAAACAGGCTACTGCACGTACTATTTAATGAAGATGCCAGTTGGTGACCTGTGAGGCGTCTGTTTCTCAAACTAGAGACTCTAATGTACTTATCTTCTTGCTCAGTTGTGCAACGCGGCCTCCCACTTCTTTTTCTAATCTGGTTAGAGCCTGTTTGTGCTGTCCTCTGAAGGGAGTAGTACACACCATTATAGGAAATCTTCAATTTCTTAGCAATTTCTCGCATCGAATAGCCTTCATTTTTTAAGAACAGCTAGAATAGTCATTTAACACATTAGCAATGCATAGAGTGTATTTCTTTAAAGTTAAGGCTAGTTTAAAGTTATCTTCATTGAAAAGTACAGTGCTTTTCCTTTAAAAATAAGGACATTTCAATGTGACCCCAAACTTTTGAACGGTAGTGTACCTGCTCACACTGCACGTCTAAAAATGAACAACAATGAACAACACGCTTCCAGCCAGACTGACCGTGGAGTTCGTAAACCTGCGGCAGGTTTGGGAAGATGCAGGCCAGCTCCTCCGGGTTCAGCACGGATTTCAGCTTGCGGTAGAACACCTTATCCAGAACACGTAAGGTCCGCAGGTGGGACACCTCGGTGGTGAAGAGCTCTGAATGGCACAGAGGAAACTCATAAATGAAAGACGCCTCAAAGTTTAGTCTTAGATCTTGCTAAAAGTGAGCCATACCGTAGATGACGGCCTGCCGCTCCACCTCCTTGGGGCTGAGAGTTGCCAGGAGCTCAGGAGCAACTGTGTCCCTCCAGTTCTGACTGTCACACACCTCGTCCTCCAGCAACGCAGCGTCCGGCAGCAGGGCCTGCTGGGAGTCCACACTCCTGATGGAGTAACATGTAGAGATGGGAGCCAGGATGAAGACAAAAACAGGAAAAAAAAAATATTCACATCTTTAAATTCAGATTAAACAGTGAAACAAAAAAGCTGCTTAAAGACAGAATAAATAAACCAAATCCCCATTTAATTCTCTGGCTCTATTTCCTTATCTTCTGTGATTTTCATTCATCCTGAGCGAGGATGATAGGGGGGACTCACCTGCGCCTGGACCGGGGGGTGTATGGGGGTGTAGGGTTCTCTAGAGACCTGAGTGTGGGAGAGCGGAAATAGAGACGGCGTGAGGAGAGACGCTAAACCTCAGGAGCGGAAAGAGAGCGGCTGTGAGGCTGAACGAGGCGCCTGCAGTTTGAGCTGATCAGGAAGTAAAACCCCAGCAGGGTTCAGACTGACGGATCCTCACCGAGCCGAGCTGCTGGATACGGATGACGAGGCGCTGTGATGGAGCAGCGGCATGCCAGGCTGCTCCCTCTCCTCGCAGTCCTCCATGTCCACGTCGCTTCGAGAGCGAGGCACCGAGTCCCCGCCGGGGACGGCGCCCCGCCGGCGGTCCTCTCCCTGAGCTTTTAACGAGCCGCTGCGTCTGGGACGCACTGCGACCTTAGGACTGTGGAAGAAACCAGGGAGAAGTTAATGTCCTGCTTCAGGGGCAGGAAGGACGGGACGGACGAGCGGCTTCACCTGTCCATGTCTTCCTCTCCCAGGCTGCTGGAGGACAGCCTCTGGGGGTCCGCAGCTTCCCCCTCGTCCTCTCCTGGAAGGTCTGTGTGGTTCTCAAACTGCTGAATGATGTTCCTCACGCTGCCAGAACGCACTGCGAACACAGCAGTCATCAGCGGGACAAGAAAAACAACAACACAGGTCAACTAGAGAGAAGATTTTTAGAAAGGGACAATCTGAGATTAACGGTTGAACTTTAATGGATTTGACAAATCAAAGAAATTGGATTAAATAAAAAAGGAGGAAACAATAAAATACCTTCTGTGGGTGACAACGGGATGTGGAATGCTAAAAAACAAAACAAAAAAACAAGCCAAAAAGAAAGAATCGAATTATGAGTGATGAGATTTGAAGACCCTTAAATTAAAAACCATTTTAAAAGAAAAGGACGACATGATTGACGCAGGCAAAAATCAAAACATGATTTGAGGTGAAGAGACAGAGAGAGGGAGCTGTGACCTGGCAACTGTTACTAGGATACAATTTGTTCTTGGATTGAGGAGGTAAGTGAAACACTTTTCCAAAGGAGCAAGACAATTTACATT